>JAWNNV010000627.1:0-600000 GCA_035044485.1 Scaptomyza reducta
TCATTGTTAGTACATTTTTTATTACTTTTCTTCTTCCTTTGCTTTTATCTTGTCAAGTTATAGGAACTCTTTTTCAATTAGTTTTGTGGTTTCTAATTATCCATTTGAATTATTTTAGCCAAAACATCTCTCTGTGTCCTTGCCAGTTAATTTATCTTGTTAATTGGGCATTAAATGAAGGAAGTATCGTCATATGGAGCATACTAAATGCTAGGTGCAATTATTTAAATTAGATCATTTATATTTGCTGGAAACAACAAAGGCAATCACAGTGCCAATTTGCAATCAGCCAGATGCCCTTCTGCTCATTTCGTTTACAAACGCCCAGCCAATGCCTCCAAGACATTCAGAATTGTTGAGCATCAGTCTGTGGTAGGAAGCTTTGCTCACAGTAAAATTTTAATGCCCATACAACAGGCTGTTTGTGATCTAGACTTCAACCCACTCTTCTTATGGTGTTCCCTCTCCCCAAAATGTATTATGTGAAGAGTGAAAGTGTGAAGAGCATTTCAAGAACTCATATACTGTTGATTACGATTATTAGTGTGATTATGAGTATGGGGACCATCTTAACCGTACTTGTTTGTACTTTGTTGTTTTATCTTTTACTCTGTGACTATTGCTACGTTATCCAAAAATGACGAATACACTGAGTGAAAAGAACTATTCTACTGTGTTGTGTAAAACAAAAACACTTAGTATTTAAAAATGTTTTACCAGGAAATAATTTTTTTTAAATGTTTTGAACTTTAACAACATAATTGTCAAAGTCTTACACTATGAAATTTAGGCAACTTGAAAACAATGAGTTAGCAATGAGTTATATATGTGGTTTACAACCGAAGTATGCTAATAAATGTATTTTTATTTATTATTATTTTTATTATGATTATAATAATGTTATTTAAAAAACACAGTAATTTCTCTCAGTGCATAATCAAAATGTGACGTACAGTTATAAACCACAGATCGCTTCGGTTTAATAGCGGGCGTAATCAGTTTATAGATAATTTAAATAGTTGCTAATGGCGAGGTGTTTATCACACATATGAGAAATGATAGTGTTTCAACAACAATAGTTTGTATATGTGTGTGTGCTTAGGTGTGTATTAGCGAGACCCAGGGGGTTTGCTAATTGGTGCAGCAGCTACTAACAACGAAAGTTGTTAATCACACTGATAGAATCGTAATAATCAATACATTTAATGAGCTCTGTTGTATTTATGAGTGATCAATAATTATAAATTATACATTTTATTAGCAACAAAAATGTATATCTATAGTAATTATAATTAATTGTTGTGCATGTGTTCGACGCTTGTGAGAGTTCAGATTTCATTTTGCACTTTAAATCTTATTAGTATCGTGCTAATCAATTTGAGCTTGAGAAAAAAAAATATATACATATATAAATAATGATAAAATGTATATTTAGAAATACATAAATGAAGATAAATGAACAGGCTATAGGGTTATTTGGTAGATTTCATCAGCGAATAATACTCACGTATAAGCCAATCAAATTTCATTAACTCGCTGTGTTGTTGACCCATAAAATGAAATGAGACAAAACAAAGAGATTTTATCAACAAGTTACAGTTGTTAATTTATAGACGAACAATCAATACGACAAATAACAATCTTATCTGAACAACATAAATAACAATACTAAATGACAAGCACACAAACACCGCACGGGAGCGGCACCTGACAGCGAGATCTACAGGTTGAAATCGCAGTTACGATCGTAAAACTGAGCGAAACTTCATCGACAGTATTTTTCGCTACTGCCCGCTAATTTTCATAGTCACTCTCTAGGTCACAAGCCCCTTCACGGATTTGTCCGGCTGTATCTTCAAACAATCCGACCTGTAGCATTTTATAATAGTTGTTTCTTTTTTGGTTTTTGTTTTGTTGAACGCACTCTCTCGCGACACTTTCCTATCTCTTATTGAGCTCTGATGCTCGCTAGTCTCTCTCTCTCTTGAGCCTACTTGAAATGCGTCTGCCAGGCGGACGTTAAATTACTGCCGGGAATCCGAATTGTTCTTTAAGATAAGAAGACAACGGTCGCATAGAGACAGCTAGAGAGAGAGAGAGAGAGAGAGAGAGACTAGCGAGCATCAGACTCTGATAAGAGATAGGAAAGTGTCGCGAGAGAGTGCGTTCAACAAAACAAAAACCAAAAAAGAAAACAACTACTATAAAATGCTACAGGTAAACTGTGAAGATACAGGGCCGAATCCGTGAAGGGGCTTGTAATTAGAGTGACTATGAAAATTAGCAGGCAGTAGCTACGAGAAAAATACTGTCGATGAAGTTTCGCTCAGTTTTACGATCGTAACTGCGATTTCAACCTGTAGATCTCAGCTGTCAGGTGCCGCTCCCCGCACATCCGGGTGTTTGTGTGCTTGTCATTTAGTATTGTTATTTATGTTGTTCAGATAAGATTGTTATTTGTCGTATTGATTGTTGTTATAGTTCCGATCTGTTCGACTTGACTTATAATGCCGACGCGGTTTGCTGCCGTTGCTCTCGCCGAATAACGTTAACTGAAACTGTGCGAAATAAAACGGTTACCTATATGGGACATATATTGCAATATCAGTTAGCAGCGAGAGAAAGAGAGAGATAAAGAGAGAGAGAGTCTGAATTAACAACTGTAACTTGTTGATAAATATTTGTTTTGTCTCATTTCATTTTATGGGTCAAGCAGCGCAGCGAGTTGAATGAAATTTATAGACACTTAATCCGTGGAGTTCTTATTCACTAATGGAGTGCCCAAAATAACCCTATAGCCTGTTCATTTATCTTCATTTATGTATTTCTAAATATACATTTTATCATTATTTATATATGTATATATTTTTTTTCTCAGAGCTCAAATTGATTCACGCCGAGTCTAGATAAGATTTAAAGTGCAAAATGAAATCTGAACTCTCACAAGCGTCGAACACATGCACAACAATTAATTATAATTACTATAGATATACATTTTTGTTGCTAATAAAATGTATAATTTATAATTACTGATAACCGTGAGATAGATACCAAGACAGAGCTCATTAAATGTATTGATTATTACGATTCTATCAGTGTGATTAACAACTTTCGTTGTTAGTAGCTGCTGCACCAATTAGCAAACCCCCTGGGCCTCACTAATACACACCTAAGCACACACACATATACAAACTATTGTTGTTGAAACACTATCATTTCTCATATGTGTGATAAACACCTCGCCATTAGCAACTATTAAATTATCTATAAACTGATTACGCCCGCTATTAAACCGAAGCGATCTGTCGTTTATAACTGTGCGTCACATTTTGATTATGCACTGAGAGAAATTACTGTGTTTTTTAAATAACATTATTATAATCATAATAAAAATAATAATAAATAAAAATACATTTCTTAGCATACTTCGGTTGTAAACCACATATATAACTCATTGTTAACTCATTGTTTTCAAGTTGCCTAAATTTCATAGTGTAAGACTTTGACAATTATGCTTTTCTAAACCGAAAACATTTAAAAAAAATTATTTTCATTACCTGGTAAAACATTTTTAAATACTAAGTGTTTTTGTTTTACACAACACAGTAGAATAGTTCTTTTCGCTCAGTGTATTCGTCATTTTTGGATGACGTAGCAATAGTCACAGAGTAAATGATAAAACAACAAAGTACAAACAAGTACGAATTTAAGTCGTCCCATACTCATAATCACACTAATAATCGTAATCGAACAGTATATGAGTTCTTGAAATGCTCTTCACACTTTCACTCTTCGCACATAATACGTTTGGGGAGAGGGAACACCATAAGAAGAGTGGGTTGAAGTCTAAATCACGAAGCACGTGTTGTATGGGCATTAAAATTTTACTGCCACTGACGAAGCTTCCTACCACAGACTGATGCTCAACAAATACTTTCTGAATGTCTTGGAGGCATTGGGAACAACTGGGCGTTTGTAAACGAAATGAGCGGAAATGCTTAGCACATGTGGCTGAGATTGCAAATTGGCACTGTGATTGCCTTTGTTGTTTCCAGCAAATATAAATGATCTAATTTAAATAATTGCACCTAGCATTTAGTATGCTCCATATGACGATACTTCCTTCATTTAATGCCCAATTGACGAATAAATTAACTGGCAAGGACACAGAGAGATGTTTTGGCTAAATACATTCAAATGGATAATTAGAAACCACAAAACTAATTGAAAAAGAGTTTGTATAACTTGACAAGATAAAAGCAAAGGAAGAAGAAAAGTAATAAAAAATGTACTAAAAAAAAGAACAGAAACATGTAAAATTCCTGGCCTAAATTATTATTGGACTTGTTTTTTTAACACAGAATAAGATTCTTTGTGATTGGGGTTGCTCTATATTTTTGTACTGCCCTTAGTGCCACGGACGGACAGACGGACATATCTATATAGACTCGGCTGTTGATGCTGATCAAGAATATATATACTTTATGGGTCCTTCTGGCTGTTACATACTTTTGTACAAAACCATTATATCCTTTTTACCCATTTGAAGAGTTCAGGGTATTAAAATAATATTTATTTGTAATGTAAACTTTAGTAGGCGTGCTCTTAACATATTTAAAGAAGACAATTTTGAATTCACCTCAATTCATAAAGAGCTGAACATTTCTTTGAATTTAGTTGTGAAACCTGTGCAAACATGACTGTTTCTTATACTGCTGAAGTTGCTACCGTTCGCCAATTCGGCTGCTTTTGGAGGCTGTTGGCCAGGTAATCTGAATTCATTTCCAAGTGCCTATAAATAGTAATCAGTATTTCACAAACAACCGCTAGATGGCGTGCAAGTATTTACAAATTAATTTGGCCCGATTTATTGGTATTTTTAGTTTCCTACTATACTATGGCGTTACTGTATCGCTATTGCCTCTCAGCCGAAAACAAACGGTAAATTGAATCTTGTAGATTTTCTATTAAAATCTGCCTAATTCTGATCCCCAGCGTCTTTGAAGACATTGTTGAATATTGTCGCAGCTATAGCGCATTTATTCCACTGTCATTTGTACTTGGTTTTTATGTGACCATCATTGTGGGGCGCTGGTGGAATCAATACATAACAGTACCCTGGCCAGATCCCTTAGCCGTCTATGTTAGCGCCTTAGTGCGTGGCCAAGATGATCATGGGCGTCTGATGCGTCGCACAATAATGCGTTATGTTTGCCTATCGCTAACTATGGTTCTGACAATGATATCACCGGTAATAAAGCGACGTTTTCCGACATACGACTACTTGGTGGATGCTGGTCTTCTCAATAAGAATGAGGCACTGATCATCACCAAAATGGACGAAAAGTTTCCCAAGCATTACAAGTACTGGATGCCTCTCATGTGGGCCTCAAGTGTTATGACGCGTGCCCGGAAGGAGGGTCGCATTTGGGATGATTTCTCGCTCAAGTCGATGATCGATGAGCTAAACAAGTTTCGTGCTGGCTGCAATATGCTTACACATTATGATATGATCAGTGTGCCATTGGTTTACACACAGGTGGTCACACTGGCAGTCTATACATACTTCCTTGCTGCCATCTTTGGACATCAGTATATCGAAAAGGTCGGATGCAGTATTGTCAATTATTACTTTCCTGTCTTTAGCACACTGGAATTTTTTTTCTTTATGGGCTGGCTAAAGGTTGCCGAGACATTGATTTGTCCATTTGGCGATGATGATGATGACTTTGAGCTCAACTGGGTTATCGACCGCAATCTGCAAGTAAGCTATTTGATTGTAGACGAGATGCACAACGATCATCCCACTCTGGTCAGGGATCAATACTGGGACGAAGTCTTTCCCAATGAGCTGCCCTATGCGGATGAATCGCAACGTCACGCACCGCCCGAAGCCTCCACAGCCAAATTAGTCCTTTCCAAAATCACATCCTCTCTGATACACAAACCGACACTGAATACGACCAGTGAACTCGATTTTACCGACTTTAACGGCGAGGATGACGATAGCGAAGATGTAGCTCGCAAGACAGAAGCTCGAGAGCTGCGCATCAAGTTTGCTTCGCACCGTTTTGATATCCACCTCAGTTCGTCGTCCATTTCCTTTGTTGATTTTACCACCTTTGAGCCGGACAAAGTTTCGGAAATTGGTGAAGAAGAGCAGCTGTTTGATTTGTCAACATTGCCACTGACTCCCAAAACCAGTAAGGATGACTTTGATCGTCTGAAAGAGGAGCGTGAACGTGAACGTCATGCCCGGCAATTGCAGCATGCAGCGATGACCTTTGACCTGCTCAAGGGTGAACTAACTAATCTTTCAGAATCGACCCATCCATCCGCAGCCAGTTCGGCAAAAAGTGCACCAGGGACGAAAAAATCAAATGAGTTCCCTAAGGAAGATGACACCCAGACTGATCATAGTTATATACGCGACAGCGCATCGGAGAAAAAGTAATTTCAAAAATGTATAAAATAAGATTGTGTTCAAGATGTCAACTATTATAGCTTCAGTTAATAATATCTTAGTTAATATTAATTAACTTAAATGGCAAAAAACAGTAAATTCCATACAATAAGATTATTCTAATTATCCATAGATTATATATATTTTTCTTTCTTGCATCTTTATTCGATACGCTTTTTGTACATGCCATAATAACCTATCACATTAATAATCTACCGAAAAATGGATTTTGCTATTCTACACATTTCCAGTTTACTTCATGTAAAGTAGGCGTTTGTATATTTTTGAGTGTGCCTTACCACAGTACCTATTTTAGTTTTTCTCAATTTAGTTTGAGTACAATCATGACTGTAACCTATACAGCTGAAGTGTGCACATCAAGGCGTGTTAGCAATTTTGTGCGTTTATTATTCAGGTAACTTTTTTTTAATTTTCAAATTCTGAAAGAGATTAATTCTTACTTTGTTGGCGTTTACAGATGGCGTGGTAGCATTTACAAACTGGTCTGGATTGATTTGCTTTTTTTTATCTTTCTTTATCTGATAATGGCTGCAAGTTATCGGACGCTCATGAATAATGCAGGAAAGAAGTAAGTATTTGTAAACTATTACTACATATTAATGATTAACTCAACAAATTTAGAGTATTTGAGTCGGTAGTTTTCTATTGTGATGAACATGCAAATTTGATACCACTATCTTTTGTGCTTGGATACTATGTGTCCATTGTAATGACACGTTGGTGGGACCAATATACAACTATTCCTTGGCCAGATTCAGTGGCCACTCTTGTCAGCTCCAGTGTTCATGGCTTCGATGATCGTGCTAGGGCCATGAGACGCACAATCCTAAGATATGTGTGCCTATGCCAGGTGATTGTATTCACAATGATATCGCCGAGTGTTAAGAAGCGTTTCCCCACCTACGATCAAATCATCGAGGCGGGTCTGATGGAGGAGAACGAGAAGACTATCATTGAGACTTTGGATCTTGCGTTCCCGCACTATCCCAAGCACTGGATGCCTATTGTCTGGGCAGCAAGTATTGTGATGCGTGCCCGGAAGGAGAACAAGATACGCGATGATTATGCTGTGAAATCGATTATTGATGAGTTGAATAGCTTTCGTGGCAGTTGCGGATTTCTTTTGTACTATGACTGGGTTAGTGTGCCCCTGGTTTACACACAGGTGGTCACACTTGCCACTTATACGTACTTCGTGTGCAGTATCATTGGAAAGCAGTGGATTGAAGATCCAAAGAGCCGTACAGCTTTAAATAAAATAGATAAATACTTTCCAATATTAATGCTATTGCAATTCTTCTTTTACATGGGCTGGCTTAAGGTCGCCGAGTCTTTAATCAATCCCTTCGGTGAAGATGATGATGACTTCGAGGTAAGTTATTAAAACATTAACTGCAGCCTACAAATTAACATCTACTTGGCAGCTCAACTGGATGATCGATCGCAATCTTACTATATCATATTTGATTGTCGATGAGATGCATCAGGATCATCCGGAGCTGCTCAAGGATCAATACTGGGATGAAGTTTTCCCTACTGAGCTACCCTATACAGACGAATCGAAGCGTCAGGGTCCACCGGAGGCATCCACAGCCAAATTAGTTCAGTCTAAAAATCTTGCTGAGGTACGTACAAACAATATTTAACATTCAACATAAATGCAAATAAAATACAAATAAACTGCTGTTGTTTTTTTGCTGTTAAGCTTCCTTCCGAAAAATCTCTCGGAAATACTTATCAAGGAGGTGTTCATTTTTTTCCCGGCTCAACTCCAAGTTTCAGTACTTATTCCAGCTCTGAACTTTTTCGCATGCGTAACGGCAACATCTCTCGGGTCACATTTCGTGATGGTGGCTCTAATTTAAACTTGAGAGTGAGATCTGATAGATCCAGTGCAGCGAGCTGTAAGTATTCAAGTAGGTACGTATATAAACTAATCTAACCTGTGGATAATTGCAGTAAACTTGGAGGAGCTGATCGAACAGCGCAATCGTGAAAAGTGTGAGCGATTACGTCATCGCTTCCTTAATATGCGCTCCAATCAAAAACCTTCGTCAGGGCGTTACATTGTTACGGTATTGCATCCTCCATCGCCACGCAGTAGTCAAGCTTCACATAACATGTCAGGTGAGGAAGAGGAGCACGTGCGCGAAGGCGAGGAGCCTGAAGTTCCCAATAAAAAACAAGATTGATGAGAAATTGATTACAATATCATTTATTGTCTTCTTTTTGCAAAAAAAAAAAAAAAGATAATGGAGTAAAATTAAATTTAATTTGTTAAAGCTACAAGAGGAACTTTCAAGTTAAAGTTTCCAGTATAATTTACATTTCCAAAACTGAATACATTTCTGTATTATCCGTTTTGTATTCACATTTTAGTGCCAAAACACGATTTTGATGGGTCAAGACACATTTAACATTTATAAGCCACAGTAAGAGGCTGTGAATCTCTGACATCTGACGTGGGAAAAATAGAACAAAAAAAAACAAGTGAAATGGCTCATTGTTTGCATTATCATATCTGAACTTCTGGAAATCAGACACGACGCGTGCTGTTATTTTCTCATTTTTTTCATTTTATTTTTGCTACTGACATAATTTTTTTTCCATATGTGCGGACAGGCGGGGGGTTGGTTTTAAATATAAAAAAAAAATAAATAAATCGTAATGTCGGTCGATATTTATGAAAGTTTCAAAATTGTATTACTTTTAATGCGCGCTGTAATGTTGTTAAATGCGCTTCGATTCAGTTTGCCATTTAACTCATTTGGGTGTTGACTTCTTGTTGTATTTTTATTTTTTGTACATAAATATATTATTCTGTTTGCATTTTTTTTTAAGCCCAATATATATATTCGAAGCATACATATAGCTGGTGCCAATCAGTCAATTTTTAATAATTGCACTGCGATATGTACATTGTCAGTAGACCACAAGCAAAAAACGACCATAAAAAAATTAAATTCCCATAGCTGACTTGAAATTGCTCTATTCACAGATAAATATACATTTTTATTATTATTTTTTTCAATTAATTTAAACTACATATTGTTATTGTTTTTGGTAGGCTCTCTGATACATTTTTCGAAATTGAAACATTTTTGTTAATCATTGAAACTCATTTCGTTATAGTAAAATTGTTTTAATACATATAGATTATTATAGATTAAACGATTAAATATTGAATAAAAATATTGAAAATAAATTCTGAACTTATTCATTTGTAAAATAGTTCTTAATTTATTGCGCTTATTAGTTAATTAAGGTTAAAAGTTAGCAAATAATTGTCTCAAAATTGTAATTTTTTTTTTTAAAGTGACCGTTTAGAGCAATTCCGTTATTCCGTTACATGTTGCATTAGTTTTTGCTTATTGCCCTCTTTTGGTCAGTTTATGGTTGTGAGGTCACACATTCATATATTTCATGTATTTGCGCATCGCGTAGTTATGTTTTGTTCATGTCGCGTGGTTGTGTTGATTGATGACATGGTAGCCACTTGGCAGCAAGCGACTGAGGATTGAACTTGCTGAAGGATGAAGGTGGAGATGCATGTGATGGCGGTGCAGAAACGTTGGCTGGTGTCAAACAAAAAAGGGGTTAATTTAATTTCGCGCACGAACGCATTTGTCCATAATTGGCAATTAGCACTGGCCAATGGCCAATGGCATAGCCAGCAACATGGCCTGCCATACACACACACACACTCACACAACTTACAACGTGGTCAACGTTTGCATTTTGCATTTGGCCAACAGCAACAAATATTGGCTTGTGTCCGTTTTCTGGATCCTGCATCCTTTCACTGAATGTTTGCTGTTCTTTTTATGTTGTTGAGAGCGATTTTTAAAAAAAAATTCGAATTATTGAGGCGTTGAAACAATAATCATCGCCTCACAACATGCAATATCGAATATTTATTGCCTGATTGCAGCTGCTGTTCGGCCACATTAATTGCAATAGCCATGCAAAATGCGATGTATTTAATGCTGCAACTGTGTGCAACTGGAATGGGAGACTTGCAACTCACCAAACCCATTGCCCAACAGTTTGCACTAATTTTTCACACCATTTTTCAAAGTCTCTTTCGTAATTTGATGACACCTCTGGGAACGCACATTTAGCTAGAGTCTCGAGTATAAGGTAACTTTTTACCCTCTTTATAGTAGGGGTAGTTTCGGTTATAGAAGAGAGAATCAATCTGGAAGAATGAGCAATAATGTTAAAAATTTATTAGTATTAATACTATAAGATATTAAATTTAAAATTTAAATAACCTTCCTCTTTGAGGAACTACTACACCAAATATTTATATTTTGTTAGCCTTTTAACTTAGATAAATCTCTTCGCAGAGCATTGGATTGTCTTTCAAATGAAAGTTAACCCTTAACAGCACCCTGTCTCCATTTCCCAGTTTGTGAAAAGCGCATTAGTCGCTGGCGGCGACACGGCCGGACATTATCGTAAACATCTTTGACGCTTATCCTAGCTAATGCTAATGTCCTTTCGCTCCATCTCTCTCCCTCTAACACTGCTTTTCGCTACCTTTTCGGGACTGGCGATTGTGTTGTTAGAAGGCTAATTATGTGACAGCCTATTAGCAACTCGATAAATATGTGCCCAGCGGAGAGTGGAGAGCAAATAGACCCATTCCAATAAAGCTACTTTTTTTTGCCGCATGCGAAAAGTTTGCTTTATGGCGCCTACCCGTTCTCCGGTTCCCCCACTTGCTTTGGGGCCTCATTCATTAGATATGCGAACCCTGCTCCCGGGCTGATTATGACAAAGCACTTTTACCCAATTGGGTAAATTAGGTGGAAACTGAAAACTAAATGAAACGGAACTCGGCATACGCCCACTTTTTCCTGGTCGCCCGTCGCTCTAATTTCCAGAGACAGAAAAAACAGAAAAGTATCTAAAAAAAAAAAAAAGGAGAAGAAAAAACCGTTGCTCTCTGACGATTTTTTGCCGTGCAACATCAGAGTTCGTTGCTGGGAGAACTCAGACCATCGTCCGCCCGAAACGTAGCCATTATTTTGCATTAACAAAAGGGTTTAACATTTAGCGTTTTAGCCAGTTTCGACCAAAGCAACGTCCGGCAACGTTTAACAACAACAAGCCGCACATTATGGGCCACGGAATGGGTGACTGCGAAAGGGAAAGGGCGTTGGTGTGTTGGCATTTGGATATTTGTCCTGGGGGCTTGTATGCCTTGTAATTCATTCGTTACGTTGCGTTTGTGACGTTTGGTTTGGAATTTTTTTTTGTGTTTTTTGTTGTGCGGCTGAGCGACGACGATAAATTGTTGTAATTAATTTTTATTTAACTGTGAAAATGGTAATTTTTCGATGTTGTTTTTGTTGTTGTTACATTTCCAGAATTGGCTTAAAATGTAAATTATTATTGCGGCGAGGGAATTCTGTGCGTTACGTTATGGAGGCAACAACAACAAAAAATGGAGCCAGAGGCGCATTGTGTGCAGATTATGGGTTCATGGAACGTTTATACTGTCTATTAATTTAGCTGCGTCAGTGTGTGCGTCTGGATGTGTGGATGTTCCTACTCCCCCGCCCATCAACTTCCGGCTTAGTGTTGCTTGTAAGTGATAATTACAAGTTGGCAACTTTTACACTCAATTGTCACAATTAAAGGACTGCTGCAGAATTGAGGCGAGGCGAGGCCAAAAGTAATTACAATTACAATTACAAAAGACAACACACACAACAAAAAAAAAATGAAATTGCGGTCGCCAAGTTATTTACTAGCTTTGAGGTTTGGGATAGTGAAGTGTTTGAAGATCAGCGTCTGGATTGCGTTTGCTTAATTTATCAAATACACAAACGATCTTTTAATACTTCATTTGAGTTTAGCCAACAAAGCTTTAACGCTTTGAAGCCTTTTATTTAAAACAGCTAGATTGGTTCCCTTGCTCGTTCTCTCGTTCCTTGCAAATTTGGGTAAACTTTTGTCTAAGTATTACCAATAAAATAGATGGAGAAATAGTCAGAAACTATTTGGTCGAAGATATAAAACTTTTTGTTGCCCAAGAAATTGTGTGTGTAGGGACAAAACGAGTACGGGGGGAGCGCGGAGACAACAACAAATTCCAACTGGCAATAGCTTGGCTTACTTATATTAAAATTCCCCAAAAAGCTAAAAAGACAACAACAGCAAGCACAACAAGTAAGAAGGCTCTAGTCGAGAAATCCCGACTAGACTATACCCTTTACCCTATAATTTACGCATACAGTCAGTGCTTGCAAGTATGTGTGACTGTGTGTATGTATACGCGTATAGTGCATACCTTCTTAATTTCAATACTCCATATCTCCGGTGTTTCTCAACCGATTTCAATAAAATTTTCACAGATTGTCAGTCTAATCTTTCAAACTGCAAATTTTCCAAATTGAAGATTTTGTTGTTATCGATTACATGTGTATATCGGAAACGGGAATAGTTATCGAAAATCCTGTACTGCGCGGGAATTAGGCGAGCTTATGTACCAAATCTGGAGTCTCTAGGTCTTATAGTCTCTGAGATCGACGCGTTCATACATACGGACGGACAGACGGACAGACGGACATGGCTATATCGACTCGGCTGTTGATGCTAATCAAGAATATATGGGGTCGGAGATGCTTCCTTCTGCCTGTTACATACTTTTGCACAAAACCATTATACCCTTTTTACCCATTTTCAATGGGTTAAGGGTATAAAAATGAGTGCAAGTGTACTTAAAGTGAAGCTAACTGAAAACTGAACTGTAAACGATATTTGAGCAGCCAAAGAAGGGGTTTGAAATTTTAAGTAAGTGTTTGGCTTGAGCTCTGAGCAACGCCACAAAAGGGATCCAAAACTCCTTGCACACAACTTTGTGCCAAACTAGAGAGTTTGAAAGTACAAAACTCTAAAGCATTGGAATGCTGCATAGCAGTGAAACCAGCATCATCAGCTTAGGGCACAAAATGAATGAATGGACAACAGAATGAATGAACGAGAGTTAGGAAACACCAAACAAGAATGGAATTCATAATTGCTGCAGTTCAGCGTATATCGCACGGAAATATATCATATTAGTATATATAGTCTTTTTTTGTTGGTACTTTTATACCCTAAACCCATTGAAAATTTAAAATGGGTATATAAGCTAAAAGAAATAAATATATATTTTTACTCATTTTAAAATATATTTTCCAATTCTATTTAATTTTTATTAGAATAACTTACGCACTTAATTGCTCTCTTTTCTGCATTTCTCTTGTTATTTCGAAAACTTTACACAAATTTGAAATACATTTTTGACACATTTGGCAAGACTTCGACAAAGATACCCAAAAAAAAAATTCATATATAAACCAATCAAAGTTTCAAAAAAGTTTGGAACAGGTGTTTTGCCAAAGCAGACGACACCCTCTTTCCGCTTTTCCTTCCCCGCATCTTATTTACCATGGTTGTCCACCATTCAAGCGAAAAACACGCACAACTTTTAGCTACTTGTAATTAGCTTTTCTTGTTCGATTCGCTGGCACACACAACTTGAACTGAAGCACAGAGCTAGCTTTAGGTAAAAGCGACAGTTCCTAAAACGCTTAACACGCAGGCCTTATCCAAATGGAATCTCCCTGCCAACCCCTCTAGTTATCCACTTGTAGCAACACATTTTTGCGTGCTTCGGCAGCTAGCGAAATTTGTTCTTACGCTCCGAAAGATTTAACTTTTTGATTGAGAAAACATCATTAACGCACGTAAAAGGCCAACTATTTACGGGTGTGCGTTTCTATGTGTGTGTGTGTGGGTGTGGGTGTGTGTGTGTGACTTTTGCTGATGTCTAGGTTAAAAGTTTTTGGTTTTTCTGGTGCTAAAAATCAAATAGGGGAAAGCATTGCTAAGCAGAAGGACGAGAAGAAGGAGAAGTAGGAGGACATTGCAAGAAGAAAGTTTCTAATCACATTTACCGCAATTACTAACAATGTTTTTTGTTGTTGAATGCGGTGGGTATTTTGACTCCTGTTGTTGATGTTGTTGTCAGCTGAGCTTGCTTGGTTTTTATTTAGATTTAATAGTGGAAGAGGATTGGTTGTTTTTTGAGGTTTGTTTTTTGAGGTATGTACGTAGTACATAGCAAATTAGATAATTTAATGAATTATATAATTTTTGCTTTTAATTTGAGTCGCATTTTCGAGATCCAATCAAGCTTGGCAATTTAACCACATCAGCCTTTGATTAAGAGCATGAAATTAATTATGGAACGCAGAAAAAGTTAAGGAAGAAGCTAATGAGTTTAGAAAACAAGCAAAGGGTGTTGTCTTAAAAATATGTAATAATATATGCCATAAGGAGATGAGATTAATAACAAAAAATTCAATTTATATTTTTATTTATTTTGTTAATTTTTTTTTAAATATTCTTAAACCACATTTAAGTCAAGTAAAAGCCTCGCACCACTGCAATACGATACACCAGTGGTGAGCCACATATCAGATCCACCCCTAATATTGAATTGTAGTTAAAAATACTAGTGTATAATCAATTCAGCCCTATCGTTGTGGGCTACAAATTATCATTTTATTCAACTGCAGCCAAAAAAATGTAAATCAAGCGAACTAATTCGACCCTAACAAATTGATAATCTATGAACGGAGGATCATTCAAGGGATCGATGCAAACCATTATTCACATGCAATATCAAAGTCAGCCCAACTACCTGAATGCCAAATTATTTATATCGCAATTGAATTGCCGATAAATAGAAAATTTAGATTCTTTTGTCCTACGGCAACTCCAAAAAGGGTAAAACGATGTCGTCGACAGCTGCGCTTAACTACAATTAAAAATTTCTTATAGAGTTGCCGAACCGTGAAGTCGTTGATCGGACAGCTTCCCTACTTATAAGTAGGCACTCATCCCCTGTCCCTAAGTAAATAACAATTGAGTTTGCGCAAAAAATAGCAGAAGGGAATATAAAAATAGAGAGAAAATTCCAAAAGGCAACAATCTCAATCTTTAAGCAATTAATGCCGGAACGCTAATGATAGGGGCGCGATTTTTCGGTGGCCAGGCGGCACAAAAAAAGTATAACAATGATAATCCCAAAAAATATGAAGAGAAGTACTTGGTACTTACTTACTTGCAATAAATGGACGCTTGGCTGCTAAACAAGTAACCGGGATTATGGGCCCAAATCGAAAAGTTCCTTAACATTTTTAATGCCCCGGCGGACTACCAGCTGTGTCGCCTCTATCATCCAGTCTTTTTCTCTCTCTCTGTGTGGTCGCGTATCTGTGTCGGGAGGTAAGGGAGACGCTACGCTCAACAATATTTCATGCGCCAAAGTTTTCTTATGGTTTGTGCACTACACAATGTGCCGAATACGAATAAATTCTAAAGAACAGGAGCCCAACGCAAAAGAAAACTCAACGGGCCAAAATGTGAATGATAAAATTCTGACATACTCCCAACATTACTCTTTTCTTGTGTGGCTTAAAAGTGTACCGCAAACAGCGACAGATTTAAATAAGAGTATATGGAACATTAATAGTTACATTTCCATCTTTTCTACTTATTAGAGAACATATTTTTGTTTTACTCAATATTATGTATACAAATGACTATACTTTGTAATTTGTAAAAGTTTTTTAAAGATTATTTCATTTTGTAGAGTATTTTTACCTGCGGCTTACTTTGTAAGGTCGCACACAAGTACTCAGTCACACGCTCATATACACTTACACATTTCGCCATTCACATATTCGTCAGAGCAGAACCAACACAAAAAAAAGTAAGAAAGGAAAGAAAAAAATATTTGCTCGCTTCGTTTTCTGCTTGAATTACAAATTGCAACATCAAAAGTTTGACGTTCTTCGTTCGGTTTGCCGTACTCCCGCCAACCCCTTGTCTTGGTCCCCTCCGCAAGGCTCTTACTTGGATAGCTGCTGTTGTTAACAATGCTTTTTGGTTTTGCTCCTTGTTGCTCCTGTTCCTAGTTCCCCAGTTGGCATTGCTGTTAGCTGTTGGCTGTTGCTGCTGCCAAAAGGAAAGCAATTTACCAACAATATGTTCAACGTATTAGAATTTTGTTTACACTCGAAATGGAAAACATGTTGTGCAATGCAACTTGTAGATGAGTGTGCGTGCGTGTTTGCGTCTCTGTGTGTTCAAGTGTGTGCCGCTCATTTGTTTACTTTGAAATCGAGTTGTCACACTGCCTGCCCACATAAGTTTGGGATTTTCGAATACATTTTCAAGCCATAAATGTTGCCGAAAAGTTGTGGCCATCATCACAGTCAATTCTTATCCACACCTTTCCCCCTCCCCCTCCCACGTCCCTGCGCCAACATTCTCCGTGCACTCCGCCCTACAATATGCCCCTTCGGTCATATGCTAATTACTTTCAACAGCAGCTGCTGTAATAATTCAGCCATAAACTGCCCAATGTATACACTAAAAATTATGCATAATTATTTCAAAGCATTTTCATTAATTAGCCGGCGATGTTTTTGTTGCTTTAACTATTACTGTTGTTCTTGCTACTACTGTTGTTTCTGTTGCTTTTGCTGTTGCAAGCACTTCCTGCCGCTTCTTCTTTCCTATGTGTGCTTGTGTGTGTGTGTGTTCTTAATGTAGGTCGCTAGGAGGCACAACCACACAGATTTCGACAATTTAACACCTTCATTATTAATTGAAGATGGACTCTAGCATTGTATAACAGCCCCACTTCAACTCACACCCTGCCACATTCATCGGTATGGCCAGGCACTTCAGGCTTTTGTTATAGCGCACAATTTACGCCAAGTTAAACAGGGTAAAAATTTTTACGCTTTGGCAAAACTTTGCGCTGAAAGCTTCGCCCACAACTTTTGGAATATTAATGATGATTTGCTGCCAAGGGAGAAAGGCGCTTGGATTTCTATAGTACTAAAAAAATATACGTAGGGTATATCAACTATTAGATGTGATGAAGAGTGAGTTTAAGAAACCTGAAAGCTTGAAACTGGCTAAGTTTTATTAATGTCAAATGGTGCAAAATTACGTTAAAGTATTTTTATTTTTCATTTATTTATTTTTGTTGTGTTTGTTTTTTTTTTTTAATAATTTACTTCATGTAAAATATATCATATTTTATTTAAGACGTCAGGTTTTAGGAATAACTTAGTAACATTTATTAGTAAATCTATAATGACCACAGAACTTAAGTTCAAGCTAGAACTAGTCATTTTTTTCTTAAAAAGTTAAGTGTATTTTCCGAACTAGCACTTTTAAATAAAAGGAAAGGGTATAATAGAGAGTGCTTTTTTGTTTTCGGTGTCGTTGTGATTACTGCTCCTGCTGCTGCACATGGAAAAACGAGTGAAGAAAACTGTTCTGGAGTTTTTGCTTCGTTTTTTGGCCCATGGCTTATTAATGCAGTTTGCTGCTGAAAGCTCCTACAGGCTTGTTGACTCGAGGCTCGTGGCTCGTTTGGCTTTTAGTCCTACTCTTATAGGGATTCAACGGAGTATAAGATTGCTAAAGATTTATGCTGATATACTCGCCTGCCACCTATATTGTATAGCAAATTCGAGAGTTCCTAATTGCCGTTAAGGGTCAGACGATGGTGCCAGTTATTTCAATGGTCCTCGTTATGTGTAAGAGAGAGAGAAAGAGAAAATGGGGAAACAAAGACCTTGTTTAATTGATTGGGTGGCTCTTAACATGATGGATGCTTCATTTGTTGCTCAGTTGTTCGTAAGCAGCTTGTCATTTGTTACCTCAAATGATGCAATTGCTGATGGAGCTGAAATTATTGGCTTACTGATTGTTCCACTTAATTAGAGGGAGTTGAATAGAGGAAAATGAAATGGAAGTCACATACTTATATTGGTTTAAGTCTTCATTATAGCTCAAACTAAGCTTAATAACTAGAGGCTACATTTGAAATTAGTGGAAAGCAACTCATAATGTAGTATGTAAAATTCCTATTCAATTAAGAAATTGAATAATAAACTTTATGCAACTACTACAAGCAAGATACATTCAGCTTGCCGAAAAGAAAATTTAGATTTAATATTTGATGATGAAAATTGTTCAACTTGAATATATTGCATTGAATTTTTATTTTTTTTTGTGATAGATGGCGTTGTAATCTGACAATTAGGAGAGACACTTAAGTAGTCAGTAGTTGGGAAGAAGAAGAAGGCAAGACATTTACCATTTGCCATTTGCCTGCATCCTGTCGCAGTTCCATGTGCTTTAATATATACACATACACACACATGTGACAATGCATGACGTATAGATTGTTGTGTGCTGTGTGTACGAACGTCTGAAAAGAGTGTCTGTGATTGCTATTGAGTTTTGAGTTGACGGGGCATGTATTGGTAGCAACATCAGCAGCAGTGGCAGCAACTGCAACAGCGAAATCAAATTTCCAACGCGCACTTTGCGAAATCAAATACAGAAATGGGCACAGAGGAACTGCGATAGCTGGGGGGAGAATGGGAGAGATGAGGCATTGCCCAAAGTATGAAGTATTTGCCAAAATACAGAGAAAAAGCAAAAGAAACGAAATCAACCAAAATGGGCACAATGCAGAGCAGAAGAAGTCGGGGCAAAAAATGCTCGTGAATGGAATTTCCGTGCATTGTAGAAAAAAAAGTAAAGAATACCAAAAAAAAAAAGCAGAAAAAGAAAGCGAGAGAAATTTCGATTTCGGGGCGAGCCAAGTGCCAGATGATTGAAGTAAGCTGCTGCCTGTCTGTCGTTCTGCCTTATCCCCACTATTCCCTCTTTCCTTTCTCTAGTCCTAGTCCTAGCGTTTGCAGCCCTCCTAGAGTCTGGCGCTATACTCGTTGCTGGCCAAAGGCAACTTACATGTTTGCTAACAAACAAATGCACACATCAGGAGCAGGAGTTGCGCCAGGAGACACATACGCATACACACACAGACAAACACATATACGTACTTATATACATTCAATATGAGCGCAAACAACGCTGGAAAGCAAAGCAAATAGAAAAATTTGCTGCAACTCGAGAGGACGAAGGACAAACGTCGACGATGTTTGACATATTTGCTTTGACAGTTCCAAGTGCACATTTTAGCCACGTTGCTTGGCTGCGACTACTGTTTGCTGCTTTCCTCTCTTCACCTCTTGTATCTTCTTCCAATTCTTCTCTTTCTTCTCTAACATCCTTTTGGCATTTTGTGCGCCTTTTCTGCATTGCAAATGCTTCGACGTCCTCGCTAGCTGATATGAAAATGGCCACTTAAATGGCCAGAGGATATGCTGTCTCCACCTTCTCATACATCTTTTGGCCTCTGCCTCGTCTGTCCCTTGTCTGACGTCGAATGCCGTCTGATGTCGCCTGATGTCAGTTGACTGCCTTCAGCATTTGTGTCTAATAAATATTAATGCAAATTAATCCAATTAAAGTGGCGTCAAAATTGTAAAAGACCTTATGATATATATGACTGTACCCCCTGAACTCCACTCTCCCTTTTTTACCCTGCAAATAGTACATATATGAATATCTACAATTGCATACAGTTGGTGGTTGCTCTGAACTAATTTGGCAGATGTTGCAGGGTTGCTTTCGTTTCGCCCTCCCCCCAAACAGTAACAACAACAAACAACAAATTAAACAGGGAAACACACAACCAACACACACAACAAATACCCATGGGATTGTCTTAATCAAATTTATGAAACGCTAATGAGCAAAGTCGCTAAGGAATGAGATCTACAAATGCAGTTTGTCCGGTTAATCAATGCAAAGAGTAAGTACAAGAGAGACAGGGGAAGACATAGAACGAGAGGGAGCAAGCAAGAGATTATAGCCGTATAATACCCCAAACAGGAGCTCAGCATTATTGTAAATAAGTAGCGGCAAGTCGGGGTCTCGTAATATGTCAAAGTATCAAAAAATAAAACAGAAACGCCTTGGGGAGTTGTTCGACAAACAGTAAAATGGGTTTGATTAGTTGTGTGGATGTTTACAAAGAGAACGAACCGGGAATATTCAAGACAAACATAATTAAAGAGAAAATATTTAAAAAAAAAAAATAGAAATAGAAAAAAAAACAATACAAATTTTGCAATTTAATTCAACCGACTGCCGAATATTTCGATATCCTTATAAAAAGAAATATAAATCACAAATTTAAACAAATTTCATATCAAATAGAGTATTTTTAAAGTATACAGAGTGTTTGCTTAATAGTTTTGCATTGAACGCGTAGAAGATCATTAATATAACTATTTATTTGATATTACCGAAAAATAATGAAGTATTTAAGATGTGATGAATTCCCCTTAAACATGTTCTATATAAAATATATACATATATATATATATATACTAAAAGGGAAGTTTAAAAACCCAAAACAAACATTTTTTTATTGCTTGAAATATAAAATATGAACATTTTTAATGGCTAAGGACCAAACAATAGTTTCAAGTGCTATAACCCTATATAAATAGATAGTTTAAATAATAATAATTAAGTTTTATGCACTTTGAAGTTTGGTAATTGAAATCTAAGGAATTATTATTTACTGTCTTTATAAAAGCCAGTAGAGTGGAATCGAGTTTTCAACTAAAACGATTCACGAAAGGCAGCGAAAAAGACCATTAACAATAATACTTATCACACTCCAAAGCACGTTTAGCACCAACTACAACTAGCACCTTCCCTCCCAAACCCCTTTGCTGCACCTAGACTCTGCTTTCTTCCTGTAGCAAATGACAAACTTTGTGCGTTTCGCACTGTATTCGAATTTAACTCGTTAACAAACCATAAAGTGAAATTTATGTTTGCTACGTGTGAGAGTCAAAGGGAACCCCGAAACTCGAACCTAAACACGAACCAGAAACTGTCCATAAACCTTGAATCTGAGAACTCAAACTGTTGGAGGGCCTTTTTTAGAAGTTATCATTAAACTTGGTGATGTGCAGTTTTGGCTTTGAAGTTGTATCGTCTGCAGAGGAATGGAAATTCCAGTGAAGTGTATCCAATGCCATGAAAAACGAAAGGATAAGCCAGACACATCCGTCGAACTCACTGACTGACTGAGCGACACACATGTTTGTCGTCTCTTCGGCTGCATTTGACGCTTTGACTACGTCATTGCACGTCTCCAAGAAGTGGGTGGTGGTGGTTAGGGTGGTGGCATTGGAGTCATATGCATGACTATAACTGATATTTTACGTGCTTCAACTATACGCACACATCACCCATTCCCCCGTATGTGTGTGTGAGTGTAATGATTCGGTATATGTTTTATGTCCCTGGGTAACATAAATTGAATTTCACAAAATTGTTGAAGCATAAAACCTGCTTGAAGTGAAATTTAACCAGCTCATTCTCGTATTCTTTTCGTTCATACTACATACATACCACACAAAATAATGCCCTTTTTGTTTGTCATTCTTAGCGTTGTGTTGTTAACTATCCACGCGTCCAACTCAAACTTGTGCGTCTGCTCCAACAGCTATTGAACAATTTACTCGACCACAGGCAACAACACAAGATAGCAGCAGAAAAATAGCAACAAAATGTTGCCAACTCACAGACAACATGCCAGAACAAGAACAAGAAGCTAATTTACAAGGCGTTTTGTGTTTAGGCCATTGAGCTAACAAAAATTGGCGTCTAAGTCATGTGACCGCCTCAACAAACTTGGCCTCATGTTGTCTGATGTGTGTGCTATGTGTCCCGTTTGGCGCATCCGCCACTTGCCATGGCAATCGCCGCTTCCACATCAATGCGTCAATTTGATACGCTTCGAGGCGACGGTTGCATTCAAAGTGATATGGCAAAACAGCAGGATACACAGGACACACACACTTAAACACAGAGTGAGAGAGATAGAGATGGAAGCGCCTGTTTGCCACTGCTTGTTTTTTTTATTCTTTTGAGTTTTATTTTATTAAATATTTTTTGTTAAGTCATTTTTGAAGACATGCTTTTTTCGTAGCAATTAACTAACAAAAACAGCAACAGGAAATAAAATATGTATGAGAGAGAGGAGAAAAGGGCGTTAGAATTTCTTTGAATACCAACACCGAGATACCTCATGAACCTCATTAGAACCACGGTAAAAAAGATATAGGTTAAACTTTAAATATATATATATATATATATATATATATATATATATATAATATATATTTCAAAACTGATGTTATATGTTTGATTAGTTGGTGATTAACATTCAGTGATACAAAAATTATTGGAACTTTTTAAGGAACTAAATATAAATGGTTTCGACTTTAAATAGGTAAAGGCTTTCTCCATGCCATTTGTTCAACTTTTCTTTTCTTATTGTTATGTAACCCATATATCTTATCATCATTTATATGTTAAGCATATTCTTTTCGTATTTTTTTAAATTTATGTATCACCGTCAACATTAAGTAAATAAGTAATTCGTTCGCAGTTTTTAAATAAATCAAAACCGTTGGATTAAACAACAGTTGATTTTAAGCCAATGTTAAGCTATAATATATTATTGCAACATACATATTCATGTCTGTATAAACATATATATGTTCATATGTGTGATCCACTTAATAGAGTTGCCAACTGTCCAATCATTCCATGTTCATTAGTCATACGCCCCGTTGTATATGAAAATAAGAAACGCTTTTCCATTCTATCGAATGAGCGAAATGTCGAAAATAATGACTCTGATTTAATTTGCTTTACAGCACTGCTTCGCAAATAAATATAAGAAAGCAACAACAGCGGCTATTACTTTAACCAAGCAAAGACGTAAAGGAAGACGTTGGCATCGTCGTTAACCAGCTCAAAGTGAGTATGTGTGTGTAGGAGTGCCACGCCCACATCGCACGTCGCAACGTTTGCAAATTGTTGGCAGAACAAGGAAATGGAGGGCGGTGCGGTTTTAACGACAGGAAGTTGCTTCATCATGACGTCAACTACACTTCAAAGACAGAGAACGAAAGGAGCATTGAAGTTAACAGAGGGTTGAACTTAAAGCAACTCCAAGGTCAAAGGAGCAGGCAAAGTGTAGGTAGAAGAGTATCAGTGAGTCTGGGCTGATTGTGGCATTAGCTTATGTATGTATATGAAGAGAAGTGCATCTAATTGACACTTGAGTGCTGCTGCCGAGAGAAGGTTGTGAATCCTTTGGAATAATGCTGCCTCAAATTGTAATTGCCATTGGCCATTAAACGTTTCCGGAGCTCAAGGATTCTGTAAGAGGC
Source organism: Scaptomyza reducta (assembly GCA_035044485.1). Classification (NCBI taxonomy): domain Eukaryota; kingdom Metazoa; phylum Arthropoda; class Insecta; order Diptera; family Drosophilidae; genus Scaptomyza; species Scaptomyza reducta. Next base: position 23,689 of record JAWNNV010000627.1, read on the forward strand.
GAAGATGTGAATGGAGGCACACTTGCACACACACCTTTAAACTTTTAGGGGGCACAATTTACGGGCGTTGCCAGTTGGCATCAAAATGGTCGTAAACAGATGCCCATATAATAAGACCCCAAACCCGATTCCATAACTTATCAAATGACCAACGTTGTCAAACTCCAGTTGGGTGGTCAAGGTTACAGAGTTAAGTGCCATCTTTTCAAGCAGAAAAGGGGAAACAAATGAGGTGAATAATTTTATAAGCAAATGAGAAGATTACAAACCGAAAATGGCACAAGACATTGACCAGAATTTGACCCATCATATTCCTGACAGGCTGCCTCCTTCTTCTCTTCCGCTGCCCTTGGCCAACTATAATTTCGCCTTGAATACAAAGAAACAACGATGTTTTTGTGTTTTTTGTTGTTGTGTATCGTTGTTTGTTTGCGCTTGTCAAACCAATAAATGTAAAATTTTCTTTAAGTACATATCAAAAAGGATCATAAAATGAACCAATAAATATTGTATGGCAAGGCGAGAGTGAGGAGAGAGAGTGGACGAAGTGAAAAGACCTCCAAACTGCTGCGAAGACACACACTCCCCCATATACTCACCCTATGAATGTATGTCTTTTTGTGTGTGTTTTTGTCATTGGCATAAAAAGTAGTCATCAACCGCATTGAGTTTTATTGTGCAGTTTTCTACTTGATGCCTACTTGTATGTGACTGCCCCTGCCACTTTCTCTTCACTTTAGTCTAGCATAATAGAAGCGACATAAAATAAATAAATATATGCAAATGTGTTCGTGTGTGCGCGAGTTTCACTCTATGCGTGTGACTGTGTGTGTGAGCGTGTGTAAGCTATTATTGTATTGTTTGCATTGAATGCTTCAAGGTGCACGCGCTTCACTTATTCTCATCTGAACCTATCTCTCTCTCAGTCACATTAGTATGTGTGTGAGTTAGGACAACAATTGAAATTGCATATTAAGTAGGTATTGACAATGGCATTTCGACTAGAGAACCTATGAATTGTAAATTCCACACTACCTACTTACCTGAACCTTAACCTATAAAACTCGAGCAGTCAAGCAAATGATATAACCCTTAAAAAATCGTTTTATTATCATCGTTTTTATCGTTTAGGGTCGCTTCGCAGATAATTATTTATTTAGGTCATTATTAAAGTCTCCTTTGCTGTTGGCATTCTCTAGTTAGTTTAACAATGTACATAACTCTTTTTTTTAAACGGATTCAACCCTTTAAAATTAGTAACTCATATCAAAGAATGATAACTTTTCAATCATGTTTGGAGATTTTTGCAGAATCTTTTTCCTGATGGACAAAGCGCCTTAAAAACATTATTTCGCATATATATAAACATGATCAACCTCAAGTTGTACGTCAATTAAGTTTATGTAAATATGTATAACTTCTGGACTTAGTGAATAACCTTGATCTTATGATGTATTTTTTATAATTTTTTTACAAATGATTTATTCTCAAAAATTATTCAAAACATCGGATAGTTAAACATTTGGTCAATTGTTAACAGCTCAGAGTCACACCCATTGACAACTATTTGTATTACCCATTGTACTCTATATTCCTTTAGTATTACACTATTATATTTATTGTTCAACATTATTTCCTTCCAACTAGAGTTTCTTATAATAATAATAATAACCGTCACTTGTTCATTTCAATGGGCGTCAATCTGCAGCACAGTGTTGCTTAGTTGTTGTGTGTACAGTAATACTATATCCTTTGCGTGTGTTGCCTGCCAAATGGCAGTTAAACTGTGTTCCCCCACTCAAAAAACACCCGTCCTGATAATATATGTACAAGTATTTTAGCAGGCTTGTAGGCGCAACTGCTTAACATTCATTTGGTCAAACCACCACCAGGACAATCCAGCCACTCCAGCCACATGGCAATCTTCAGCAGCTTTGGAGCAAACCGCTGTTCGTTGCCTTATCGCTTGGCCATGCTACGCTTTTTAAGTAGCCGCCAATGCGTTAAATTGTATTTTGTTATTATCACAGAGACTGGCCTTCGTCTGTTTTTGTTGTTGTTGTTCCATATGACAATTTTGGTTGTTTGCCGCATTTCGGAGGCTAGGTATGTGGCACATAAAAGGCGTTGAAAGCGTCGACACCTGCGCTCGATTGGGTAAGAGCTCTGAAAGTAAGAGGTGCTCAGGTTGCTTGCCGTCTTTGTTAGGTGTGTGTGTGTGTGTGCCACACAATTTTTGTTACTTGCGTGCCCAAAAGGTGTATGTGGGTGTGGGTAATGTTTGTTCGTGAGTGTGTGTGTGTATTGTGTGTAATTTATTTTAATGCCGCACGCTTCGGGCGGCGCTTTTAATGCCAAACGCGTCGAGCTAATTTTGTGGCATTTTTATGCCCCACCTCCATAACCTGCTTGTCTTCACACTCAACGCTTTAGCCACGCCCACATACGGTCCCATCTGTGCGATCATTTATATTTTTGGACGATATTACGCGGTAATTAGATTATAAAATATGCCATAAAATATGTATGCGGCGCCACTGTGCTCTCTCGTTTGTGTGTTTTGTTGTTGTCGTGCATTGTTTTTTTATGGCACTAAAACATATGTATTCGCGCGCACACACACACACATAAATATTGCATGCCAGTTAAATTTAATGACCTTTTTGACGATATGCACATTTTATGCGGCATATCCTTTGGTCAATTTCGTGCCACCGAAAGCATTTAAAAGCCATCAAACAGCATATCGCCTCGACGTTTGCATTAAGCCCAACAATTTACGAATTAAGCAAATCAAAGGCAAGCTTAAGAGTGATGGGGGAGGGGTAGAGTTTGAGCGCTAAAAGCGTTGCAAATGAATAAATAATGAGATCTTAGCGTTATCTTTTTTCAGTTTTGCACATTCCCTGTAAAAGGGCATTGCAAGCACAGGACTGAGAAGCATACAAGAGCCATAACTTGTACATTAATTTTAATTAAAATTATTAGCTACCTTATGTTTTAGTTAGTTGAGAAAAATATCTTAAAAGCTTTTCGCATCCCAAAAAAATCTAATAAATTATGTTTGCCAATTAAAGTTGTATAAAACTCTTTGACATTTCTCTTCACCTTTATCTACCTTTTAAATATGTACGTACCATATTTTTTTTTAAATTAATTTGATACAATAAAAATATATAAATATACATATTGAAAATATATAAGAAAAAAAAATGAAACACAAATATTTTATAAAAAAAAAACTGTTTAAGTTGGTCAAACGAAATAAATGTTGATAAAATACAGAAATGAAAAGAAAGAATAAAAAAAGATAAACTAATTCTTTACAGAGTATACCAAAATCGAATAACATGACTGACAAACCCACTTGGACATGTTTAACTGGATGTTGTCTGTCAAATGCTTTGATGTATGTAACGCCTAGCTTCCCACCTCTCCCTCTATTGCTAACTTCCGACTCTCCTTCTTTCAATTTGGTTTTCACATTCTGTCTCTTCGTTTGTGTTTCTGTGACTGTTTGTCGCCCATCGCGCCTTTTAATATGGTTATATTCATAAAATATGAACTGTATTTGGCCCCTCTCCTTTGTGTGTCCCTTCTGAATCGTGGTGACAACTGCCAGACTGGAGACAGTTTCCTTTTGGCTGCCAACACCAACACCAACACCAACTAACTAACTAGCAGTGGCTTTGTAGCCCAGGATTTTTACGGGGCCAAGTGTGGGTCGCATACACGCACACACACACACCAACCAAGTAGTTGTGGAAATGCTGGTTTGACTGGCTGCCATTGAGGGTACTCCCGACCAACTGCTTCGGCGCTTTTTGTGGCCACATAAGTGTTTGTGTGTGCGGCAAATTATATTTGTACATTAAGTTTTCGCAGCAGCAACAGTGGCTACAGCCAAAGGCGAGAGTCGGCAACGTGCAACGGCAGTTGACTTTGTTGCCACCTCCTCCTTTTCAATATGGCATCCTTCGCGACTCTGCCTCGCCACGTGTACGCCACACAAATTTCCTAAGAGCTCATTAATTATTGAGATACTATAAACAAGGTGAAGCTGATTCTCTGTAGCTGTAGCTGTAGCTGAAGCTCTTTCTCACACTTAGCAGGCAGACGAAGTCAGCCTCGTTTGTGGTTGCCTACAGCCCAGACATATTTGCTTCTGCCACATGCCTCCGCAACAGTCGCTTGCCCACATCCAACTGTCCTGCGGCCCTATAAGCTCTTCACCCCCACACTTTTTCTCTTTCGCTTTCTCTCTTTGTATACTTAAATAGTGTATTATAACAAAAGTGGACAATTGTTCAGAATTCAAAAAATTATCAATTTTAAAAAATACAAAAAAAACGTATCATTTATTTATATTTAATGTTAAAATGAAATGTGTATATATTTAAAAATAATACTAACATTTTGCTCTTACTTTGAATATATTAAGTACCATTAAAAATTAAGACTGGAAACAAACCCAGAAAATCGGTTTAGTAGGAGATTATTATTTGCTATGAACTTTGAATTTTCCTTCTAAGAAAGAGCACAAAAACTTCGTTTATATCGAAATTAGTTTTCTTCACTTGTTTGGCTTGCCTCATGCCACTTTTTCCCTTTTGTAGCACTTGCTTTCATTTCATTCTGGTCGCTGCTTTTACATCATTTTGTTCACCACAAACACACATGCACATATACACCCCAAATTCACACACACACATATCCACACACAAAATATACACAACACGCGCCTTATTAATAATTTATGCCAGAAGCACATTGGGGCGCCTATCCGGAGCACCGGAAACGCCACCATATTTATGTGTGCATGTGTGTGTGTGTATATATATATATATATATATACATGTAGAGGCATTCCTTTGGGCATCGAATGGAGTTGGAGACCCAACAACAACAACGAGGACGACGACGACGACGACGACACCGACGCGTGACAATAAGAGGCCACGGCTGACACTTGAACTGCGCTCTTATTGTCATTTATTGTTGTTTTGTTTGGGGTATATGTATGTGGCATAAAACCCAACCCCAATTTGCACGCTCTTTTCCATAAATGCAACCCGCTGCGCTCTGAGGAGCCGGAGCTGCTCCTTTTATGGGTTTGCCAATGGGAATGGGAATGGAATTGGGACTGGGACTGGGTATGGCAAGTGGACGGAGCAAGCGTATTCGTTCTTAAATGCTTTGCCAACGGTGCTAAATTGCACACACGACTCACAGCACATGCACCACCACACAATTAAAGGTTCACGGGGCGCGACTACAAAGGTGGATGGGTGTAGTCAAAGGGGAGTAGGAGGAGATGTAGATAGATCCGGCATTAACTATAATATTTGACCCGTGAGCTGCAATTAACGTCACAGAGAATAGACAGCGTACAAATTAGAGTCGCTCAATAAAGCGCCCAGTGTATAATTGTTGTTGGTATTATGAATACGTTGAAGAGAATGGGTGAGGTGGCAGGGAGTAGAGAGAGCGAAAACAAGGCGAAAGTCAACCCCAAAAACTTATGTAGCAAATTTCACTTTCAGCGTTCTTAGTTTACCAAGTTATGCGAACAGCTCAACTCGGTTGGCCAACTCAAATATATATTCATAACTTTCTTTATTGTTTGAAATAGTTGTTGGAATTTCTGCAATTGTATTTACTTGCAATAGTTTGGCATACAAATTAGTAAAATATGCCAGACTATGTCAGTTTTGGCTCATATATTCAGCTGTTTTTTATAAACCTTTAGGACAATAGGATTTACAAAAGTAAGAATGAGCTAAAAACAAACAAAAAATTACTTAACAGGTAATTTAAAATTTTGTTGCACATATCACAAACAAATATTAGAAAGTAATATTTTGAAAAATGGCAAAATTGTCGATCTTGTTTTTGCAAAGATAATTTCCATTCCCGCTTTTCCCACTGACACTTGTTTAACATCTGGACTTTCTTGTCTTCTTCGATTTAATAAGTTTATTCATATTAAAAAATTTAAATTCAAACCTTTTACAGCAAAATTCTAGAATTGTTAGACATTATTATTTACTTTATAAATATTCGTAACAAGAACAACAATTTCAACTTCATATCCCAAAGTACATCTAAGGATTTCTCAACAAGTGTTATTTACAGAAATTGCTAAATACGAATGCTTGACATTTTATTAACACACACGCTTATTTTTACTTAGCAGAATAACCCACCGATACAAATCAAATTCTACACTACACATAGAGCTCACTTTTCAAAGCATTAATTCTATTTTATTTTATTTTTTACCTTTTATACCCTGAACCAATAAAATTGGTAAAAAGGGTATAATAGTTTTGTACCAAAGTATAGAACAGAGAAAAGGAAGCAGCTCCGTCTCCATAAAGTATATATATATTTTGGTGATCAGCAAACGAGGCTTTATAGCCATGTCCGTCTGTCTGTCTGTATGATCGCGACGATCTGAGAGACTAGGAACAAGTTTGTTTTCAAGTATATATAACTTATCCCGTTTCGATACACACATGGAATCCATAACCACAAAACTTTTCGAAATCAAAGATATTCATATATTCATATTCATCATAGACAAAATAATGAATATCTTTGAAATTTGTATTGAAATCGGTGGAGAAATACCGGATACATGGAATATAGAGATTAGTCATTATGCACGAGCCAAATGGTGCAGACATTTCCGTACGTGTAAGGTCAGGGTATTTCCTAGTCGAGCTTACTGGGCTAGAACCTTCTTACTTGGTTTTTAAAAGTGTTTGGCTTTTGGATGGGCTGCTTTGTGCCATAGAAATCGCCAATCGATTTCATTTGCTTCTTCACAACTGCCGCTGCTTTTCATTACCCTCCACTTATATTAACTTAGCCTTCTGTTCCCTTTCTCTCTGCTTCATTTTTTCCTCCCTTTGATTTCGGAATTCGCGTGCCTCTGGATACTTTCCTTTCTGTTCACCTCTCTCACTCTCTGTGTGTAATTTCGCTTCAAACACTTTTGGGCATGTGATTTGCTCGACAACAAAAATTTTTGTGATTTGTATGCTTGTCCGTCCATCCTTTCGTCTGCCACCTACAGAATCAGAAACAGGATCAGGACCACCTTCGCTCCCTTTTCACGCCCAGTGCACAGCACTGCAATTTTGTAGGTCAATCGCTGAGTTTTTCTTTTCGGTTTTTCCCCATCTGTACACACACACACACATATACACACACACAGAGGCAGACGCGTCACTGGGGCGTCCGTTGTTTGGAGATGTGATTGTGACAGTGGGCGTGCCAACTGCCACGCCTACCCACAGTTGTCCTGCCAACTGCAGTCCCTGCATGACTCTTTCTACTCCCACTCCCACCCCCACCAACCCCATCCCAAACTACCCCCTCACCATTGCATATAGTATGCATTGCATGCAAACGTCTCAAACAATAAATTCGCATGCGTTGCACACAAACATAAAAATTTGTGCTTGGCCAGAACAGAACAGAACGGGCCAGGCGATGCTATACAGCTAGTGGGTTTTTTGGCCGTACGTTGGATGTTGCCCCGGAATCGCTGTAGGCGTCACTGCCGCACCACAACGCACCACACCGCATTGTGCATATTTGATTTTATCTGTTAACTCTTTTAGCCACAAATCCACACAACAACTTCTCGTTCTCGTTGTTTTTGTTTTTGTTGTTTGCGCTCGAACCTCAACTGCATTTGACAGGCAGCAGGCTCCTCCCACCACCCTCCCCCATCCCGTGTCCCATTGCTGTCCGTTGTTGTGACGTCTGTGCTGTGATGCCAATGCAACTGCCAATGTCTAAATGTCGGGCCTAGGCATAGTGCTGTCCCTAGAACTACTACTGGCTCTGACCCCGACCCAATGGCCAGCGCTTTTGGCATAAATGCATTCATATATCGCGCCATTTCCATCTACATTCCCATCACTTAACTTGCTGTGGTGCTTGTTGTTGTGCCCGCCTACCCAATTTGTTTTATGGCACACACATACACACATATGCTTGGAGAAGGAGCATTTCGATTTTACCATATGTTTGAATTTTGCTGAGTAATACTAATAAACAAATTTGATATATGCATTAAATTGTCTTTGCTTCTTATGATTTATTAATTTGATTATTTATGTGCTATCCTTTTTTACAACGGTGCAAATGAATCTCTAAAAGGTTTTCAATTTGTATACCCCGAACGGTAGGAAGCATCATCGACACCATAAAATATATATATTTTTGATCAACATCAACAGCCGAGTCGATTCATAGACATGTTATTGATAACACTAAAACATTTAATTTGGAAAACTTTAAAATTGTACAGACAAAGCAATGAAAATATGTGAAAAGAAGCAAAGAATCACCGGAGATGTTGATGATAGTTCATGAATTTCAGGCATTAGGCATGACGTAAGGGTATTTGCTAGTCGAGCTTTCGCGACTAGAGCCTTTTTACTTTTTGCTAGCGATGCCACATCAAAATTTATTGTTTATTGTTGTGCCCTGTGCACTATGCAATTCATATTTTGTCATAACTTTTTTTTCCGTTGCTGCGTTTGAAATTTGATTTGTTTGGCGGCCCGCATAAAATGTAGTTCATCACTTTTTTAGCTGACGATTGTATTCGATTTTCAACATGGAAACGGTGCACTTAAAAAATTAAAATTAAATAACCTTGCCCCCACACATTTGTGTGTTTTGAGCTGCTTTGAAAAAAAAAACGTGTGATTTATTTACCAGATAACAAAAAATTAATCAGCTTCCACAGTTGATTCTACTATTTCTTACAAAGAAGAGACTCTTGAAACTGTAACTTGAAAATACTAATGTGATTACAATTATTCTTTTGTATTCTCTATATTTATATCTATATTATCGTGGTATTTGGTTGATGGTCACTGGCATTGCCATCTCTTTGCTGTCTTTTGTTGCCATTTCAGTGCAAATATTTTAGACAAACAGCCAGGCAGCAAGTAAAAGTAAAGTAAAGAAAATGCTTATAGCTTGCCTTCACTCGATTGCAAAAGTCCATGCAGCAAGTCAATGCAAAGCAAAGAAAAACATAAACAAAACAACACGCATGCAGCAACAATAATAGCAAATACACTTACCCTCGCACACACACGAACACACACACATAAACACACACTCAAACATATTTCAATGAGCTGGTTTGGCATTTATCTCTATCATGTTACAAATTGTTCAAGTGCGCCAAGATATTGGAACAACAACAAGCTAAAGAATACAAGGAAGCAGCGCAGAGAGCGTCAGCTACCCGTCTATGACTTGGACCACGTTTGGCTTGTCTTTGACCACATTGCAGAGTAGAGGAGCAAAGCGGACGAAAGGCGGATGACAAACTTACCACTCGATACGAATACACCCACCCCCCTTCTACTTACTAACATCTAACAAATCATTCAAGTGTGCGTCCTGTGAGTGTCCTGTATTATTTTTTGTTGTGTGTGTGAGTAAGGTTGTATGTCTGTGTGTGTGTGTGTGTGTGTGTGTGTGTGTGTGGGCAAAAGTTTTCCAAAGACAAATAAAACGGTTAAGTGAACGCTTCAGTTTGTTGCTGGCTAACGGATCTGACAGCCTGACTGTCTGTCGGAGGCGAAAGGGGTTGCAAATATCGAAATTTGTAAATATGCATGAAATACGGGCATGTTTAGCATTGCAAACATTTCGCAAGTTTACACAAACCCCTTCTCTACACCCTTACTTTACTCATGATGATGCTGCTGCTACAATGCTCAGGTTATTTTGTCTTACAACAGTTTAGTACATATGAAAGATCAGCTCAAAATTATCGGTGGCTGTTTTTGTGTATTTAATATTTATTATATATGTTTATAAAATCCCAAAAAGTTACCAGCTACCAAAATTTGTTTTCGTTTTTCACCAATTAGTTTTTAACATGACTTTATATTAATTATGCACACACAAATACTGTTTACTATCTATGAATATTTATCATTTTAACTAATTAGATGGCAGCAAAATGAATTGATTTTATATTATGATCATGATAACATACAACAACATATAAAGAGTATAAACTCTTCGTTTCGCACACAAAACGCAATTTGTTACATCAGTCTTGATTTCCCCTTCTTTAAGGGCTGCTGTGTGCGTTGGTTGCCTTGGCTTGTGTGAGCTACTGCTTCAGGTGCGGAAATAGACTCTCCCTTGACCTGTCTTCCGTTTTGTGCTCGCTTCTCTTCCGTTTGCTATGACAATGTCCGTATTGTACTTGAGTCAATATATTATACATTGTCGTCCCTCTGTCTCGCTCTCTCTCTCTCTCTCTCTCTCTCTCTGGGCTGGTAACTGGTGGCTCCTAAACAAGCGTTTAGAGCTTTGTTAGCAGTTTTTGAAGTGAACAGTGCGACCTTTGGTGGGGGGGGCATAAGCAAATAGGAAGAGCCAAAGACTGGGGGACAGGAGAAAAAAGTGCACAAGTGCACAAAATGTCAATGTAAATAAATAAATTTTAGAAATCTACATTTCCCGCTATCTTTTGCCTCTATCTGTAACAAACCCCAGCCCCTTTCTCTTTCTGTCTCTTGCCCTATATCTGGTTGTTTAAACGTATCTTGATATCTACATACGAGTTTGCTTTTGCTTCTAGTTGTGTCTGCTTATGTTTTGCACGTTTTGTAACAACTTCCCCCTCGTTGTTCGTCTCTACACCACCAATAACAATAACAACAATAACAATCCCCTCGCAATCTGCTCGCCTACACGCAGTTACAGATAGCTACACATGTTCAGGTTGGCAAACACATTGCGCATACGTTACGTTGTACCGTTGGAAATTGTTCTTGTTATTGTTGCTATTATTGCTGTTATTTGTTGTTTTTTCTGAATTGTTTTTGTTATGGTTTGTTTTTGTTGCTGCTGTTGCCTTTTTACTCGTATTGCTGAAGCAATGGGGGGAAAGTCGTTCATTTTGGGCTTTGTCATAAATTTATTCTCTCTCCATTTTTTCTTGTGTCTTTTTTAATGTCATAATTCAAATTGCCAAAAATCTCTGTTAAGGGTTATTTGGACATGTTTTGCATCTGACAATGGCATATAAAATCAGTCTAAGGAATCACTTCAATAAAGGACATTCTTAAGTGGTCAGCAAGCGAATCAATTATTAAATATTAAATAAAATATTCCTTGAATAGTGAAGTCCTTTTATTGCGGATCAATTTTCATTAGTTTGCAAAAGGCTTTGCAGGTCAGCAATAAATTAAAATAGATTGAAACAAATGTAGAGCAATAAATTAATAGATTAAATAAGCCGTTTTTGTTTTAAATACACAACAAATTTCTTAAATTGCTGTTATTAATTTAAAATAAATTATTGTTCAATATTTAATGCATATATTTATTATTTGTTATACACATTTAATCTATTTTTAATGCGTTCAGGATGAAAAAATTTAAACATAAATTCATAAAGGTCTTTGAATTACTAATAAAATCTTTGTCATATGTCTAATAACTCTCCAGTTGTTATATCGCATACGTTATGAATGTTAACGCGTTTGGTTCATTGGGTTATTGGCTTTGATAATTGCACTTTACACGCTTCAATTAGCCATGTCAAAGCAACTTACTTGGACTTCAACGTGAACCTGAACACGTAGTTAGATATAATGCATCGACAACACTGGTTGCAACGTCGCCATTTCAAATTGTTGAACCTATCAGTTGGTCTTTTCCTTATTGTGCTGCTTTGGCAAACGTGCTACCAGCTTAGGACTTGGAATGGAATGGTGTCACTAATCGCAATTGATCCCCGATCGCCAGATGATAATGATATTGGTGAATATTTTAGACTCTGGTTGGAGTTTGGCTACAATGCATTGCAAGCGAAGCGGCTTCCATTGCGTCGTCATCTTCCGGATATGCGTGATGAACGTTGCATGAATGAAACTTTCCCTTATCTGAAAACATATATGGATAATGTGGCCATCATTGTGATCTTTCGGAACGAGCAGTTATCGATGCTATTGCGCACACTGCACAGCTTACGGGATAGAACCGATGAGGATTTCTGTGGTGAGCTGCTGCTAATAGATGACCACAGTGATACGCATTTCTGGCAGCAGGATCTCTCTCGGAAGGCATTCGAGGCATACGTGAAGAACTTCATTCACTCAGATCCACGTGTTTTCCACTTGGAGGAGCAGGTGGGCGTGGCAAGGGCGCGACGATTTGCAGCAGCTGAATCGGTGGCACAAACGCTCGTCTTTCTGGACGCCCATGTTGAGGTCACCAAAGGTTGGCTAGAACCACTCCTCGCTGTCATTTGTGAGAATAAAGGAACGCTGGCAGTTCCACAGTTGGACCGGCTGGATGAGGAGACGCTGGAATATGTGAGAGTCGTGGAGCGGCGTGGTCTATTCGATTGGAGCTTAAGGCGAAGAGAGGTGCCACTGATGTTGCAACAACTCAAGAAGATGCCACAACCCTTTGAAACAGCTGTTGCACGCACTTCGGTATTCGCCATCAATGCAAGATGGTTCAATATTCTATCCCACTTCGACATGGAGCTCAATGCACCAGCTGCCACAGAGCTGGAACTGAACTTTAAAGTGTGGCGCACTAAAGGACAAGTTCTTCACGTGCCCTGCTCCCGTGTGGGTCATCTCCAACCCAGCGATCGCAATTACATGCACCGTTATGGGAATCTCAATCAAATGGCCGCAGAACATTTTAAGGTAAGCTTATTTTTGATCGAAATTCTAGGTGTACAGTGATCGCTCGTCATCAGGAACTCACAAAGTGAATTGAACTACTTAACCTTAGTTATACTTCACTAGCAGTAATCACCTGTTTCCCATTCTTAGAGCTTTAAACGTCTGACCGAGTTGTGGTTTGAGCCAAAGTATAAATCTCAGGTATACGAATATCAGCCGCAGATCCAGCAAGCAACCATTGGCAATGTGTCGGAACTGCAGCAGCTCATTAAAACATACAACTTCGAGTCGTTTGATTGGTATTTGCAGCATGTGGCAACTGACTTGCTGCTGCATTTCCCATTGACTCCTCGCAACGATTACGCCCACGGCTCTTTACATCCAGCCGAACTGCCCAGTCACTGCCTGACGGGTGATTTGAGCACTCGTCGCATCTCCTTGCAGCCCTGTGCTACCCCGAAAAGGGTTGCGCAAAACTGGACACTCACTTATATGAATGACCTGCGACTGGGTGATGGCAATATTTGTGCTGAGGTGCAGCGCACTCAATCTGTAGCACTTAATGGATGCCACACTTTCGGTGGTCGACAGAGCTGGCACTTTGACGAGGCGAGTAATTGTATGGTTAGCAATAAGCACTGTTTGGAACTCACCGTCGAGCTGAAGGTCATCGCGAGACCCTGTCACACTATGAACATCCGCCAAATGTGGTTTTTTGAGCATACTAAATCAAGACAATTATTATAAAGTATGTTGTAAAAATATTTTAAAAGAAATATTTACTTTATGTTTAATATTTATTTATTATTTTATTTTATATCAAACTTAACAATTGTTTTTTCAAGTACAATAATAACGATATTTAAAGTTAAGCAAGAACGGTACACCAAAGTTGTCGTAGATATATACATTGTTAGAGCTAAAGGTACTGATTCTATATGCTTTTTAACATGATAGTTCAGAAACAACCTGCACAAGTGCGTCGTCAACTTGCCTTCCCTCCCTCCCACACAACATTTTTTTATACCCTGAACCCATTAAAAATGGGTAAAAATGGGATCAAGAATGTATATATAATTTATGGGGTCGGAAATGCTTCCTTCTACCTGATAAATACTTGTGCACAAAACTATTATATCCTTTTTACCATTTTAAATGGGTTCAGGGTATAAATATACCAACTAAAATCATTGCATACTACTGGAACCTAATTGAATAAGAAATCCAATAAGCATACACTTTTAATATTTACTCAAACATTGATAATCTATTATAGCCTATGTAGCAATTAGAGCATGGAGAGAACGCGAGCTTAATAGCTGCGAGCGGCACAAACCCTCTTGAATTGGCTGAATATTGAATATTTTGTAATTAAACTTGGAGTACTCTTATATAGTCATTAATTGAATTCAAAAACAATTTTTCTTGTTTCTTCAGTTTTGTTTTGGTTGAGATTCGCTAAAATTTAATAATTCATTTTAGCTTTCAGCCGCAAAGTATGATATGGCTAAGTGTTTAGGCTAAATATTTAATGTAGCCCAAAAGTATGCACTATGAGATACCATCAAATTCTTTCAAATGCGGCCATGAAAGGAACAGTTTGAGTAGCATTGAACATTTTTAAGCAATTAAAGCGCCGTCTATTGCGAGTTTGCCTGGCCTTAAGCCGTAGCACAGACTGGTGATCGTAAGGTATCTAAAAGTATGCTTCAAATTAAAATAATGTTAATTTAAGATTAAAAGCTTAAAAAAAGGATAACAGGTTTACAGTTAGTTGGAATCTTATCTGAATATATACGCATTAAGACCAATCAGACTAACTAATTAAGGACACCAGTTGTGGATTTTTTAAGCTTGTATAAACTGTTCGCTCATACCAGTAGTAGAAATAGGGGTTTTCTGTAGCATTTCTGTGCCTGCATTGCTGTTGTATCCTAAAGTGTGTGTATGAAGTAGATTCTATATAAATTATAACAGATTAATAATGTTTATTACCGTTTCTACACTAATAGTGCTGTGAAATATGTCTTAGATATTTTATTAAGTTTGGTAATCGATTTTGTTGTTCTTGCTGTTTGTTTGTCCGTGCCAATGAGGCACCAGCAGCTGGAATCGGACATGACACAACATTTTGTGGGCTGGCACCTGAGTGTGGAGCAGGGAGATCGGTTCCGCTACCGTTTTGTGGAGAAGTATTTTAGTTATCGACTGTTGTTGGCAGCTGCCTGCACCCTGGCTTGTTAACGAGCGACACACGCAGCAAAAATCATCAACTTTTCTGAAATTGATGCTATCAGAGTGAAATGATAATTATCAAAAGACAAATGGTACGATGCTGCCTGCCTCACTGACTCTGCGTTTGTGTGTGTGTGTTGTGTTTTTTTTATACCCTGAACCCATTGAAAATGGGTAAAAAGGATAAATGGTTTTGTGCAAAAGTATGTAACAGGCAGAAGGAAGCATTTCCGACCCCATAAAGTATATATTCTTGATCAGCATCAACATCCCCGCGCAGTACAAGATTGTTTTAAATTTTCGATAACTCTTCCCTATTCCGAAATACACATGTGATCGATAACGCAAAAATCTTGAATTTGCAATACTTTTTGATGCAGTTTGAAAGATTAGACTAAATAATGACAATCTGTGAATTTTCTTGAAATCGGTTGAGAAACACCGGAGATATGAAGCATTGAAATTAAGAAAGTATGCACTATACGAGTATACATACACACACTCACACATACTTGCAAGCACCGACTGTACACTTAAAGTAAGGTGTTCAGGGTATAGTGTAGTCGGGATTTCTCGACTAGAGCGTTCTTACTTGTATCTCCATCCTTTGCTAGTGAGGCGCTTCTGCATCAGCTTCGAATCCGTTTAGAAATGCAACACTCAGCGGCAGTCCGTGAGTCCACAGCTAAAGGCAGATAGCTGCCACAGATAGAGGCGGTGGCAGGTATGACTACAACTACAACTACAACTACATCTATGACTACGAATATGTGTGTGTGTGCATGTGTGTGTGTTTGTGTTTGTGTACAAATACGAATAGGTGTACCCGCAGCACGCTCGCTCGAAGGAATCCATCAACATGTGTACATATTTCAAATCCAATTTATGTACTTGCATAGCCGAAACGCAATTACTTCGCAGTTAACGCCCAGCTACAGCCACAAAGCCCAGACCAGAGTCCAAAAACCCATAGCCGCAACCAGAGTCAACGCCGTAGATGCTTTGCAAATCTCCACAGCACAGACGCTGCACTCGCAGTCTCTTTGTTGCAGTCGCTGCTGTTGCTGTTGCTGTTGCAACTGCAATGCCGAGTGGCAGCAACTGCCGCCGGTTTGTGTTACCAACTCTCGTTGGCTTGTAACCGATCCTGCGCCTATAAATTGCAGCCAATACACGCGGCCCAAACCCGCGGCTGCTTGTTATACCCTCTCGACAATGCACACAGACAACAGCCATATCAGCTAGGTGATGAAATATGAAAGTATGTCTAACTATTGACTCAATGTACACGCCAATAATGTCACACATTTATTGGCTTAAGAGTATCTTAAAACACAAATTGTATGGCTTTTTAACTTATTTACAAGTTTCACATACAACATTATTTTCTTGTATTTCTAAGAATATTTGTGGTAATTATGTGCGAAGTCTATATACATTACTCATTTCATAATTATTTATTTATTTACTAAACATTATATATTTTAGCCTTTTTCATAAGCTTCTTATTATTCTTTACAGCGGTTTTTTAGGATTAAAATATCTAAAAAAAAATATTTGTTATCATGGAATGTATAATTTTGAATATATTCTAATAATTATTATAATTGAACTTGATTTTGTCAAATTATTATTAACCAAGGGACGCGAGTGCATAGGCAAGTCGTTGTTTTTGTATTTATGAGTGGCTCTCATGACTGTTGCATGTTGTTTGGTTGAGTTCGCGTTCTCTCTCGCTTGAATTTGGCTTGCATGATGACCATCATGGCAAGAAGTTAACAAGTTTGCGCCATCGCTGCCAATGGGAGAAAGGCCGAAGATGACGAGGCCTTCGAGGCTGTGAGTCTTTCGAGGCTCTGCGAGTCTTTGCGTTGACGATGACCGCTTAAAAAGAGCTGTGTAAATTTTAATGGTTGAAGTTGCATCCGCAGCAGCAGCATCCACACACACATATATGCCCCATTCCAAGTTGTTCGTCAGTCATTCAGGCAGGCTGGCAGGCAGGCAACAGCTTTCAACAGGTAAGCCTGGTCGAGACAAAGACCAAGCCCAAGCATCAGACCGAAAGCCAGGTCGTTATATTTTCCAGGCCAGTTAGCTTGGAGTAGTGCGTAGGGCGCCTTCAGCTGGCATCGCAGTCGCTAACTCTGCTGCTGTTGGCGTCGCGTCGCGTCGCTGCGTAATTGTAGGCCACTGTTTTAGCTTGTTGTCGATAATTAGCGCTTGTTACCCCGCGCACACCGCTTGCCGCGTGTTGCCTACCATCCAACCTGCCTGGTTATTATTATTTATTATGAGCTTGTTGTTTTTCATCATAGCTCATTGCCCGTGCCCATGCCCATGCAAAGGAAGCCCAGTTCCGCAGCACTCGTCGCACCCCTTCTTTGTTATCCCGCGACGAACGCATTTTCCATAATTATTTCGAGAGTTGTTGGGTTGAGCGAGCGCGCGCCTGCGCACTTCGTACATGACATCGACGGGGAGAGAGAAGAAGAAGAAGTCGGCATAAACGTTACTCTTTAGCCAAGACACACACCCCCCAGAAAAGCAGCGCTGCATTCAGTTGTTGCTATTGTTTTTGTTGTTCTTGTTAATGCCTTGGCACGAAGCGTAATATAATATAAATATAAACAGGGAGCAGTTTTCAATTTTTTCTTTTTTGTTTCCACTGGGCAACTTGCTAAGAAATTGTTGCATGAGGCAAACTTTTCGCTGTTTACTGTGTGCAGGTTGTGCCCCGCAGTTGTTTGAGCATTTCAGGCCGTTAAGGATGCAATGAAGCCATGAGTGGAGAGTGAGAAAGAGAGAGAATGTGAGAATGGTGCCTGGAAGCTCGATCCGAAGAATCTCATGATAGGCACAAGGGATATATTATAGTAATTACAAAAATTAAGCCGAAGATCTCTTCGTGGTGTAAACCCTATCAGCAACATTGCTTGACTATGTGGCAATAGCTGATTGCACCGATAAGATGCAAGATGCGATTTTCAAAATTTTACTTCAACGAAGATTGTTCAACGAAGGTTGTGTGATTGTGCTCAGATCCTCACAAGCGAACACGCAGCAAATTTTACGACCACATTTATAAACATAAGGATAATTTTAATATTTTGTTACTATTTTGTCGTAAAAATAATTTCTTTTATTTCTGAGGATATCAAATCTGAAAACGGTTTTCAAATAATTATTACATTATTTTTTAAAACACATTTAAAATGAATTTATTCGATCTTTCATTTTACTTTTTTCATAATCAGTTTTTTATTTTCGACTTCACTTCAAGATCGCACTTACTTTAAAGTATCTTGAAAATACATTACAACTGAGATAATTAAATTTGAATATTAAATGTCGAGCATGATTAAAAAATCTTCTGCTTCAATGCATTTTTAATTTAATGTCTTCTTTAGCAGGCCAAACCGAAAAAAATAAACCGAAAAGTAAATTGGTGCCTGAGAATCAGAACAGCTTGTGCAAAATTTGGTTCACAATAACACGTTGAACGCAACCGCAAACCGGTGGCTGCTTATCCTTCAAGGCTGTTAAAACAATTTATACCAACAGAGTCAAAGTCAGTTAGGCGGCAGAGGTAAGGGACGGAAAGTGATAGGAAGGGAAAAAGGCAACAATCGAATCTCGCATAACTTTGCGTTGGCAACGTTGATCGTTAAGAGCATTTTGTGGTGCCCTTTTCGAGGTTTCTACTCTGTCTGTCTGTCCAGCTGTCCGTCTTGCTGTCTGTGTGTCGTATGCAAGCAACAGCAGCAACTTAATCGACATCGTTTTCACATTGTCAATTGTCTGCAGCACTCTGCATGTCCATGTCCTCCACAACCTTCACCCATCAACAGCAGCAGCCAGCCAGCTAGCCAGCTAGCCAGCCAGCCAGAAACTAAACAAAAGCCAAGTCACATCATCCTAAAAAAAAGGAGAAAAACCGAAGGAGAGAAAAAAGCTTCAACTTGAACATCAGCAACAGGCAGCCAAGCTTCATCTTCAGCATCAGCATCAGCTTCATCAACTTCAGCTTTAGTTTTGGTCTTAGTACACTGTATGGTCGCTGGGCTCTCAACTTCCTGTCAAAGTTCAACAAACCGCCCAGTCTAAAAGCACTGAGCACTCGGCCAGTTCACCCCTCTCTCTCTCTCTATCTCGTCAAGCCCTGACTAACCATGCGCTATAATTGCAGATTGCAGTGGAAAAAGGCGAGCAACAAAACACAACAGACGCAACAACAGCAACAGCAGCGGCAGCAGCAACGGTTGCTGCCTACGTTTCGTTAATATTTTTGCAAATTTTTTTAACCTCCACTTTGCAGCTCGTCGTTGTAGCTGTTGTTGTTTTTGCTCCTGGCACACCAAAAACGTTGCCAGCGATCAACAAAAATCTCAGCTCAAGTCTCTCGCTCTCGCTGTCTCTGTATCGTTGTCTGTTTCACGTGTACGTTAAACCAGTTTAAACTTCCCTCGGCCCAACTCACACCACCTCTATCACCTTTAGATCCTCATATGGCTGGGTGAACGGTGTCTTCTGGATTGTTGCTGTTGTTGCTGCTGCTGCTGCCTGGTGATCGATTGCTGTTTGAGCATGCAAATGTGTAAAGACGCCTCCACCGCCGAGGTTGCAAGTCGCATGTTGCAAGTCCGAAACCGGCTAACTGGCTAACTGGCACGGCCAGAAACGTGTCCGATTGCAGCAGCTCATTTTTTTGGTCATTTTCGTTTTTGTTGTCTTTACTGCTGCTGCTGCTGCTGCTGCTGATTCTTGTTGGCTTTCTGTTTCGGGGAGCAGCGAAGACAAGGACAAAATGCAAAATATATTTGTTAGTTTGTGTTTTGAAATATGTTGCTGACGATCGCTTGGCATTGATTTTTCTCTTAAGCCTGGCAACAACGCCTGACACACGTTCGCTTAGCCACCTTTCCATCTCCCAGCCACCCTCTCATCAATGCCTTCGGCTTGGTGTCGCTTCGTCGTGAGATGCTTGCTGCTGATTATTGATGAATTTATTAAGATTTTTTTGCATGCCTTTTTGTCTAGTTTTGTGCTTAGAGCAACAAAAGGGCGCAAAGCAACAATAACTTAATACAGAGATTTTCAAAAAATGTTGAAGACAAACACTAATGAGTTTTGGGAAGTCAAATTCTCTGTTACAGACAGTACATAGTACCTAAGCTAGTGCCTATCAACGCCGTTACGCTTGAGCTATGATTAGTGTCATGGTTTGGGTCAACCGCAGTTGGGATTGATATATTGCCTTGTGTGGTGACTGCATTCACTTCGTTGGCTGGAATTGACCGCGAGCACAGACCACACAATTTTGGTTGTCTACCTGCCTGCCTGCCTGGCCGGCCGGCAAGGATATGCGTGCATCCAAATTTCCAAGCAATTGGCCGTGTCTAACAAAAGACACCCAGCTAGGCGTTCCGTGACTAGGAAAGGATCCTGCAGTGTCTCACCGCCAGCTGTTGTCCTTTTTTTTCCTTCCAGAGAGCAATTGTGCTTTTGCTCCTCAGGCTAATGCAGCAAGGTTCAGTTTGGTACGGTACGGTTCGATTCGATTCTACCTATGCCTCACTATACTTATTTACCTTTTTTATTTTTTATTTTTCTTTAAATATGTCTTACACCATTGACAGCTGCTTCTTTGTGCCCTGTGTATCTGTGTCCTTTCTGAGCAGTCCGTTGCGCCTGGCGGGCAGTTTTCTTTTGCCTTTCCGCTTCGTGTTTCCTTTTGTTACGCAAAACGTTTGTTTACCCAAAACACAGACGGAAAATTGGAAAATTGTGCGCACAATTGGTGGCTTAGAGTTTTTTTTCGTTTCACTCAGCCCAAATGTTTTTGTACATTTCTGATTTATTTTGATCGATCGTTTGTCGAAGTCTTTACTTTTGGCTTACGCACTCTCTTTCTCTTAGTTTCGTTTCTATTTCGTTTTCCTTTAAATGTTTATTTATAGTCTTAATTTTGGTCGCTTTCCATTCATTGAAAATACCTCACAAATAGTTCCCTGAAAATTGCACATGTCCCCACACTATTTGTGTGAACATTTTTGACAATGAGTTCCATCTTCCAAAACTGATATAGTTTAGTGCTTCCCGGTTCTCAAGACTTACCAGGTGGGCTGACAGGATTCCACTACTGGGACCACTATTTGCTTGTATCTTAAGAGCTCCCACTCACTGAAGTTCAAGCACATGTCTTCTTGTTGTGACAATAGAATTGTTTAATTGTTTGCTGTGCGATCTTCTCTGTAGGTAGTTAACATTGGTACTCCAAACGTAACTTGTAGGGTTGGTACTTTAATTTTGCATAAGAAAATCCAATCTGAATCTGAATATTTTTAATAACTGCATACAAAAAAGTCCTTTATCTCTTAATTTTTCAGTGATATCTTCAGTCGACATGACTTTTAAAATCCAACAGACATTAGTAAGCTTTTTTAGAAATAACTTATGTTATTTATTGGAAATTTCAAGGACTTGCCCGAACTCATCATCAATGCAATTCCTCAACTCATATGAAATAACGACTTAAGCTCTCAATCAATCAGCAGCTGGATAAACCAATTGTATCTAGAGAAGAGGAAACTCAACTTCAAGTTTGCAAATAGCATTTAAATTACTGAATGCCGAATGCATTAGGCAGTTTACTGCCCCAAGCACTGTTCCTTATTCTCCTCAATATCCATAAATGCCTGGCAACAAATCCATAACTGACAAATCATTTTCAAGCGAGTTAAGTAAGTCCAAACACAAATCTCTGGCCGATTAGGTTTCTCTTTCTTATTTATGCACACATACATGCGTACATATATCAATTGCCGGAGCTGTTAAATAGCATTTGGGTGTGTATGGGAATCCAATAAAGCTGTCACATATGCCCGCCACTAAGAAGAAGCCTTTTGTATACCTTTGCTTTTTTTTGTTTGGGTGTGAAAAGCAAAAAAATACTCACTTCCCATATGTATTTAAGTAGGTCCCCTCTTTCCTTCTGCCTTCGAGTCCCCCTGACACACAGCTTCACAGCTGGCAATGCCGTTTGGGGGCAACTTTCGTGCAAATTGCCAAGTGCTTTTCGGGTTTTCGAGTTTTGTGTATGCAGAACTTAACAAATTTCCATAACATTCACACCACACAATGAAAGGCACACAAGCTAAGCGCAACCGCAAAAGCAAACTTGAAGCTTGCGTCTTCGATCTGTTTGCCTCTGTCTCTGTCTCAGAGTCAGTCTTAGTCTCAGTCGCAGTCGCTGTCGCAGCCTTAGTCCCAGGCATCTTGTCCAGTTGCAGACGTCGCTCTGTTTTATTTGCCACGTAATTTTTTTGCCGTGGTTAGCGAATACCCTTTATTTATAGGTTGGGTATATCAAACGATTAATACATTTTTAACGCATTTGTAGCTGCAAGCAAAAAGGGATCAAGCCCAAGGTCGCTAACTTGATACATGTTGACCAATATGTTTTTTAAGATTTAAGGTTTTTGAAATTCCATCAAAAACCTGACCTTATGTTGTAAAATTTTGTTTATTTAGAATGACTTTCCATTAAATTTTACAGAAAAATTATACTCACTGTTAATTTTAGAAGGTTCTCAATTCGATCTTATGTTTTAGGTAAGCCGATTTTAATGAAGGTTTTGAAATGTGGTAAAAACGAAATATTATTTTATTAAATGTTCATCTGAAAAATTTAAGTTAATCCACTGTTGTTAATTGTTTAAATTAAAGAAATAAATGATATTAAAATCTTTTAAAACTGTAAAAAAAAATTCGAACCGCTAAGATTTACAAACAATTAAAAATACTTTAAATACTTTTCAGTAATGTCAAAGGTAAGAAATAGTTATAGCAGGGTATATAAAAACCAACATTTGGGCCGTATGTATCGTTTGGTATTTGGATTTTTAGGCCTGCGGTTAAGCAGTCAGCTCAGCTCTCAGATTGTATAACTTTTTGATTTTTTAAGTAGACACCTAAATGTGAATAGCGCAACGAATCGTAGCAATGCGAACCACGTCTACGTCCGCATCCACGTCCGAGTTGGACGCGAGTCGCATCTGTCAGATATATTTTTGTGGCTGCTTAGTGAAGAGTGTAGTTAGGATCGATGCTTGAGATGGGCTTCAGCTCCGCTCGTCCGGTCATCTCTCGATCCACTCTGACTGTGGCTTGTTTCCACCTTAACCTACACGATGTGATGGAAATGGCGATGCGGCAGCCGCTGCCAATAATGCAATGGAGAGGCGTGATAATGCAGTTTAGTGAACGCTGGCTCTTGGAGTGCCAAATTTACCTACAAGCCTAGGAAAAAAAAATGTAAAAAGAAGAAAACGAAGGCAAAACAATCAGCAGCGATACAACGATGCAACACGAGACGTGGCCAGTACCGTCTAACGGATTGGTTCGGATTCGATTGGAATTGAGTGACAGACGTTAGGGGTTTGGGGTTTGTTGGGGCACAATGTGCAATATACAGCACTTGGCACGATATTTTTTGTTGGTTTTAAATCATTTAACTTGGACTAGGAGACGACGACGACGACTATGACGATGACGATGACGACGATGACGATGATGATGATGGCGATGATGATGGCTGGGGCGATGGCGATGGCAGCGCGAAACGGCGCAAGACACTTAAAACGTGATCGAAAATTGATGTTGCTGTTGCAAGCCACCAGCAAACAACGAATCCACAAAAAAATAACAAAACCCCACCAACCAACCACAGCTTGACTCCCCTTGCGCTCAGTGTATTTGGGTTCTGTGCAGAGTGCGGGGGAAATAAGGTCACGTGCAAAATATGTTCGTGGTGCCTTTGGTAGAGGAGGTTTTGGTTCTGGCCCAGGAGAGATGTTAATGATTTGCAGCTCGACTTCGACTCCCAACTCAAACTCCAGACTCCCAACTCCAAACTTCGACTTGGAGCGGCGCGGAGCAAACAATTTTTGCATATTTTCTCTTGCTGCAGATAGTAGGTAATATGCTCGTTAATGTGCCCAGGTTTACCACCACTTCAACTGCCTTGATCTCTGTGGGTCCCTCAATCGCTATTTGTGTGTGTGTGTGTGTGTGTGGTGTTTGTGTGAAGTTCAAAAACCAGGAAGTGACTCAACAACAACTGCACACATCGGCTAAAAACGGAGGTGAAAAATATGACTTGGTTATTTATTGTTGAAGTGTTGCAGTGCAAAAAGCAAAAGCAAAAACAACAACAACTGGGCCTAAACTTCGTTTGGGGTATTTAGCCAAGTGATTTATTTTGCCTGACACGCCAGGCGGTTAACCGCTTGACAAGGCGATGCTAAAGCAGGAGGAACAACGAAAAGGGGGAACCAGGTAAGAGCGGGCGGTCCAGTGTGGAGCAGCTGCACCAACAAACTGCAGCATTTCACATTTCAACCTCATACATGCGACTACAATAAGCCATAATTATCCAAACGCAGATCCGACTGGTTCGGCTCGCATGCCACGATTTTTACTTCATAGATCGCTTATACTCTAACTGTTTTCATAACTCAGAATCCGACTCACACGATTTGTATACAAATTATAGAATTTCAAATACGCCTTTTAATAACTGTATTTTAAATTATGCTGTAACGTAAGCTATGAAATATTGTAGCTGCTATAATTACGGGCCGTAAGATAGAACTATAAATTGAATAATTGATATGTCGTTCTTGTTGTTATCGAAAGAATTATGTTTAGAATTTACTGTGCTAGACTTTACTAAAGGAATGTTAAGTACCATAATATTAATGAGAATTTTAACTTTATTAGCAGATCATTATCAGTTTAGTGAAATATTTGACAATTGAACACTCTGAATAATATTAAAATATTCTTAGATAAACAAAAATGTATTATGTTAAAAAATCTCTATAAAAATTATATATAATTTCAGCTCAAAGATTTTTTTTTGGGTGTTTTTTATTATTATTTTTAAATATATAAAAAAAAAATTTTGCAGCAGTCGTTTCGGTTAGTACATAGTATATATATATTTTTATCAACTAACTTTATATGGCAAGTAAAAGTAATTTATTATTTTTAATTATTATGAGCACAGTTCAGATTTATTTATCCTTGAATTTTTACAAAGTTGCGCTCACAAAATATGCTAAGGCCACATTTAATATATATATTATTTTTACATTCCTCTTTAAATTTAAATTTTTTTTATTTTAAATGCTAGATGAGAATTTTATACATTCTAAAAAAATACTTAAAATACTTATTGATCTGGTTTTAAAATTTAATTTAAAATTTTACAATTTCAAAATTAGGTCATAAAACGAAACTCTCGATTTTCACTCAATAAACGATAAAACACAAATTTATTTAAAATTATTAAGATCAAAAGCTTTTTTAATGAAATACTAAAAACAGTTATTAAACTTTAATACCCAAGTTTACGATCTACATCAATATTCGTAGCCACAATCTAGCCATTGTCACAAATCAAACGATGTCTACTTATAGTTTTACTTTGAGATATGATGGTGTATGCCCTTCAACCCTTTTGCATTCACTGTCACGTATCGCATGGACCCTGCTCAATCAATTGCTTGAAGCTGATGCTGGAAGCTAGGAGCTGGGTGCAGAGTTGCATCTAAGGTGCTTGAAAACGTCGCATCGATATCGTCAGCATCATGCTCATTCTCCAACCCATTCCCATACTTTTAAACAAACCCCCCGCACCGCAAACGCAACTGTTGCTCCAAATGCGGCCTGGGCGCTGTCCAAATCGATAAAATGCACCGCGATCAGCGCGGCACACATCAAATTAGTTATTAATTGAAGTGGAAAGTTCTCAGAATGTGTAGCACGGCGGGCGGTAAACGCGCATGCGTCCAACATCGGCCAGGTTTCGAATCGGGAATTGAGAATCGAACTTGGAATTGGAATCGAAGTTGAAGTCAGAGTTGTGTGACTCTGGGACTGTATCACTGTGCCTGTGGCGACTCTCTTGTTAGCCTTTTCTTTTGAATGTTAACCTGTTTTGGCGCTGTGCATTTGAATTTTTCATTTATTATAAGCGAAGTTGCATTTCTAATTTGAGTCATGTGACCAAAAACAGTTTTGTCCTAGTTGTCGCCTCATGCTGCAGCCGCATTCGCAGCCGCCGTTGAGTTTAAAGCCGCAACAGTGTCTCCAACAAACAATTGGTGAATGGTTTTGGCCATAAATCTTTTATTTCTCTTTTATTTTTTGTTATTGTTGTTGTTGTTGCATGTACACACATTTGTGCCATTGCTATGACAACAAATTCATGAGAAAGTACGACAACGTCGACGACGGCTGCAACAGCAGCAAAAGCAGCAGTAGCTGCCACAAGACAGACAACAGAATGAAGAAAGGTTAGTGTTGGTGGGGGGGGGGGAATGGAGGGGTGGTTTGAGGGTACCTGCATCATCTGTTTGTTTGCCTGTCATTAGAAAAAAAAGCGTTGAACGTCGTTAAATAGATTTTGAGTTGTGTGTGTTGAGTTGAGTTGAGAGTCGAGACACTAGACCGAAAGTCTACGCTCACTTGTGCTTCTTTAGATTGGACTCGAAACTCACTTGAAGTGTGCTTGTACGCCAAAACAAGCCACGTCACTTGGCCACTACACACACTCAATATAGTACTCCCCATACCATACCATGGCAATACTATTTCCCAACCATTCCACTTCACTACACTCCACAAACACACAAACACATCGCCATCATCATCATCATCATCAACATCAGCGAATGGCCAGCACATCAAATTGTGGGTCGCTGCCAGCGCCAATCGCCAAGAAGCCACTACAACAGCACCAACAATAACAAGCAACAATCAGCTTTTGGCCAAGTCTATGACTATGGCTTTCACTCGACATCTCGTTAAGTGTCTTGTAAATGGCATTGTTTTCATTTTTCATTCAAAAATGTGCGTTGCACTCGCAGAGAGCTAAACGAAAGAGAGACAATAACAATGGACAGTCAAACGGAGGAAAAAAACCCCCCTGAAGCTCCTGCCTCTTGTCCATACAATGTGCAAGACAAGTTGTGCCCTAGACCGTCATCATATTTGTCATAAACTTCATAAATTTTGCTGTACAGCCGGAGCACCTCTATGTAGCTTTCGATTGGACTGGTTGCGGACCAATCTTGAAAGTTATCGAATTGCATTTGTCGTGTACGATCAGTTGATCAGGTGTCTGAAAAGAAACTAAACTTATGATTACTACATCAATAAGTCTCTGATTACATTATTCCATCAGCCGTTTTGGATTTACATAATTATGTTTATATATGTCTTCGATCTATCTACCTACTCATACGATTATACTGATGATATGAATAACTGTAAGCAGCTCGAAACGAAATCTTATCGAATTATCATAATATGCATATTAAATACAAAATGACCGAGTTTCTGTATCAAATCTCGTCAAAACGAATCAAACATATCAAGCAGACCAAAAAAAGCTAAGCTCTACTTAAGCCAAGCTAAAAAAAAACAAACTAAATAACACTTTCGTTACATTCATAACTTAAATATGGAATCTCTTTCAAAGTCTAGTATTTCACTGCAGAAATTACTATCTAGAGAAAGTAGGCTTTTCTTAATACCTCTATTGACAAAAGATTTGGACATCTTCACAAAAATTATTCTTCTCTCAGCGAACTTCAAATAAAAATGTAAAATTCTTAAAAAGTTAATGCAAATTTTTAACAATATTTCTATCACAAACTTTATTTTACATAATTCAAACTGTACAGATTATGTATTATGTGCTAGATTTACGCACAATTTGCCTATGGTTCCTGTATATTATGCTAACAAATAAACAAATTTAAAAAAATAAAAAAATTCAAAGCTCCATAAATATTATTTGAAATTTTCTAATAAATCTCACAAATTAAAAATATCAAATTTGAGAATAAGTAGCTTAAAAATTTGAATTGAAACATTCCAAAAATTCTTTAAAATTTTGAATAAAAATACATTTTGGCAAAAGTTCACACCAAGATTTTCGGATTAAAATCTTTAAAATCTTCACTCCGCAAAATAAATGAGTTTTGATAAAATCTGAATGTGAGCCAATCAGTCAGAGTGCTTATCGTGATTTAATAATTATCCCTTAAAAACCTGTAGTAGTCAAGTGCAAGCTGTAGATATATTCTTTTCTTCTTTTATCAACTTTTTTCTCGTCTGCCGTTTGATTGATCTTGACTGATCTTGCCACAGTGAAGCCACAGACAAAAATTAAATCCACTTATCGCATTAGAAATTGTCAGCATCTGAATGTGGCAGTCACGGCTGCTGCTGTTACCTCGAATTGTGGATCATGACCGAGGATCATCAGTAATTTGCTTTCTAAAGTGATCGGTACTGGCCTGGAGCTTGGGTTTGGGTTTGTGGGCTTATGTTCTTGTGCTTCAAGCTTTCAATATGCCTTTTTGACATTGTTTCTGTCGTGGCATTCATCACAATTTCCTGCTGATCGACACTTAACACAAAAAAAACGACAACGACGAACACATATAATAAAAGAAGAAGAAAAAAACGGTGGCAACTGCTCATTCATTTCATTCGTTTGTTTGTCTTGTCATTCATTCAAGCATTTAATTGTCAGGCGACAAAATGCAAACAGATAAGTTCAAGAAGCAGTTCAAATGGCCACAAGAGCATTCAACATCAACATTCAACATTTTTCCCGCTATTGATCTTGAAACATGCAGCATGAAGCATGCAGCGTGCATACAGCATTCAACATGCAACATGAAAACATGACCGTGATTGGCGCTAGTGCCTGGCCCGAGGTTTGAGGTTCGCTGCTTGCTCTTAAAATGAGCTCGCATTCAAATTGCTCCATTGACTTGTCCATTGACTATTATTTCTTCTTTTTTTTTCGATTTTGTTTCCTTTTTTTTAATACATTCAATTCAATTAAACAAATTTTTGTCGATCGTCTGATCGCTCGCCGATCGTCGACGAGTGCAGCCTGCAGCCCAGCACCGCCAACTTTTCTATTTTGCCCCCAAAAAAAAAAGAAGCAAAGCAAAAAAAATGCACAGAACTGTAGAAAAAGTAAACAACAAAGTGTTAAGACAAACGTGCAACGGTTTGGGGTCAGTACCATTCACTTTTGGCTCGT
The DNA here is from genome assembly GCA_035044485.1 of Scaptomyza reducta. Lineage (NCBI taxonomy): Eukaryota > Metazoa > Arthropoda > Insecta > Diptera > Drosophilidae > Scaptomyza > Scaptomyza reducta. The sequence continues at coordinate 52,759 of JAWNNV010000627.1, forward strand.
TTTAAACTGGAGTTAAGTGCTATTTGAGGTAAGAATTTCATTACGTTTACGTACGTGCGCCGTTTTGGGCGGCACTTACGGGCAGATACATTGAGGAGGGGCGGAGGGGAGGGTGTAGTGGCTGTAGTTTTTGGGGAGCTGGGAGCTGAGCCAACTGCGCATGCATATTGCTTCGAAGACGACGACGAAGACACGTTTGCATTTTGAAAAGTCACGACCCACTTAGCCAACCATGAGTAACGGACAGCGGCCAAAACACACACACACACAAACATTGGAAGATACACTAGAGAGCCAAGTGTTTTGTTTGTTTTTTTTCTATAAACAAATCGACAACTCGCATCAGATCGCATCGTATTGAATTGAAATCTTGGAATCGCAGCTTAAAGTCAGCAAGAGTTCCAATTTTTGGTGGTGAGTCATGCCAATTGAAGATGCGTTGATTAATTGCCATACTGACATCTCTCGCACCGCAAAAACCTAAAAAGCCACTCAAAAATAACAGCACAACAGAAAAAGGGCCGGCAAAGTGAAATTCAAAACAGTGTTTTATGTTTGTTCGTTTTCAACAAACATTTTTCTTCTTGTATTCATGCCCAACACATCTTGGCCTGTGCCTGTGTATGTGAAAGTGAAGTTTATGGCCAGTCGACCGACAGAAAGAAAAAAAAGTTCACAAGCTTTTTGAGATGAAGAACAACACTGCGCAACAATAGCTGATAAAACAAATACATTTGTCGCCTCTCAAAGAAATGTACATAAAGAAAGATTCGGTCGAAATGTAAAGATATTTGTTAAGATGCCTACGCCAAACTACAAAAGCCAAAGTCTTTTAGCTAGCATGGTGAGTCAAGCAGAGAGGAGGGAAGAGTGGGGGGTGGGGTGTGTAGAAGCCGTGATTTATTTGCTTGTCAGTGCAACAGCAACAACAGCTAACGAATATGGCTGGTTAAACGATGCGGGAAATTCTTACAACAATTTTGACGCTTAACCACAAACAACAACGCGAAAGGCAAATGCTCGTGACCGTTAGACAAATAATATTAAACACCAGCTTTTTGGCCAGAAGAGGAGTGGTGTGGCGAGTGGTGTCTATAGCCCCGAGTCTGTTGTTGCTTTCGGGTAATACGAAATTAGAGAAATAGAGACATTGTCGCCGTTCCATCTTCTATCCATACAACACAAAGCATAAGAGAAGACAGAACATCATCTACAGGTATTGAAAGCTTTGAGTTTCGACTTCATTTACATAAACAAAAGCCGCAAAGATGATGACCACCAGACCAGCCAACCAACAACCAACTGGCCCATGTTCCAAGTTCCAGGGCCTCAAGATCGACTCTGTTAACTGGCCTAAAACGCATTTTTTCTGTCGCTGCACGCACGCGCTCATAAATCAAAAGCCAACTTGTTTATAACTGAAAGCGATCAATTAAAAGGTTAACGCAAAAACAGCAACAACAATCACAAGAACAACACTGAGCGATGAGCGTTGATCGAAGCGATCGGAGAAGATCTTCAATGCTTGATCGTGCCGAAAACCAAAAAACTGAATTTGAAACTGGCCCAAGTGAAAGAGAGATGACCAACTCAGACTGGCCAACTCATCGGACTGTGGTCGGTGCATTCCGCTGGCCTAATTCCATGAAAAAAAAAACTTTTAGGCAACGCTTTGTTTTCTTTCGAGGGGTTTGGCACAACTAAACACTTGAAACGAGTGAACTCCAAACATGTTGGAGAAAAATAACTGGTAACTGCATTATGTTGTCGATGCGTTGCGTTGGTAATGACTTGTTGCCCATGATCACAGCCCAAAGAACGTCAGCTAATCAATTGTTAAACCCAATGACTAAGCCAGGCCAGGCCATAAACCTTTAATGCAGAAAATAAAGAATACTGGCATTTATAGTCTAGTCCTAACGATCTGTTGAAGCCACATCGCATCCGCACCCCACTGTGATCAGTTTAACGATCGATAGATCTTGTCCAGTTGGCAGCTTTGCTAAACGTCTACAGCAGCCTGTACTCACTTACATACCTACATATGAGTATATATATCTATATATGGGTTTTGAACCAGTTTGATATGATCAATTACATCACGAAAGTTAATGTACGGCAATTGAAAAGGGCTGCTTTTGAAATTCAATACTTTTCTATTGTAGCGACCTATTAGTATTAAATACTAGGTAGAGTACAACATCACTAAACACCGCTTATCGCACAATATCTGTTAAACTATAGCCTAAGTGTTATTATTGTATACTTTCATTGAAATCCGTTCGTTAGTTTCACCTTTAGTTACATTTATAATATTACTTATTTAAATTTTAGCGAAATAGACTTTTCATGACTTTAAATTATGTATTTGTTTTAATAGTTACTTAATGTTGGGACATTATTTTATATAACTGGAATTTTACGATATTGATTTTTATATTTGAAATTAAATAACCCTAGACTGATAGTATTTTTCTAACACTTTAAACTTTATTTCTTTGAAGTTTTAAAACAACACATATAATAATTTTAAAGATCTTCTAATTAATATTCTTTGTTACACTTTTTTTAATTATCCCCCGATTAGCGCATTAAAGTCATTTTGAGGATTTTAATATGATCAAACATTTTTTACATTTTTCAAGCGATATTTTGTGTCAAAATCTCTCAAAATAAAAAAGTATTTAGCTAACTTGCAAAAACCTTACTCTACCTTATCATCCACATATAACATTTCGCATCTGAACTGATCTTTTGCATGATCAAATTCCAGTTGCTCCCATCGATGCATGCAGTTCTTAAGCTCCTCCTGGCCAGCTTTCTCTTTACTACTTACTACCTTGCAACCTTACGACAATGTTACCTTGGCTCGATTCCGATATTGATCGCAATCGTCGCAACTGCAACACCCCAGAAACAATGTGGTCTTATCAGCAGAACCAGGTAAGGTCTGAGCAAAACAGGCCACGACAGGCAATGCCAAGCAAGAGGAATTTTGCTCAGCTTGACAACACCCCTGCAAATGCGGCCAACGGAGAATCTCAGGCAATTTTCAATGTTCAAAACGCGTATCGGGATTATCAATAATGTGCAATGCTACAGCTCATAAAATCGCTGTGCACAGAGCCCACAAAGAATTACAAAATTGTACGCAGACAGCAGCGAGCAGCCAAAAGGCAACTAGTGTACACACGAGACATTACCCGCTCCCCCTACCTTTTCCCAATCGCATCGCTTTTTGCCTTGATCAGGTGCCGCCGACCGATACACGAACACTTAGCAAAGCAAAGTAAAGCCAAAAACAGCCAAAGAGATGCTGCCAAAGCCAAGACTGAAGAGAAGGCGAAGAGTGAGGCGATCACGATGCGTGCGGTGCGATAAGAAGCCGACGCAAACCATTAATTAGGAGCTGCAGCAGCAGCAGCAGAGATACCTGCCGATTTTGTCCAGGCTGGCAGCATTGAAAATTAAGGCTTTAATCGTGCATGAAAATACGTGAAACTTACGCGTCTTCGTACTCCGTCCGGATGCATCGTCATCAACGTCCAACAACACCAGAAACAACAACCACAGATGCAACGTAATCGCGATAAGATAAATCTTATACAAATTTGCCTTTATGCAAGTTGAAAGCGCCGAGTGCATCCGAAATTGTGATGATTATTATATATGCAGGGTATCAAATTTGCCTGTGCCAGCCTGTGAATGTGTGTGTCAACAACCCAAACAGTGTCATTTATTTCAATGAAAACAATCAACTCTTTCTTTCTTTCTCTCAATGTGTCTCTCTTCATTACTCCACCTCCCCTCATTAATCGACAGACAATATGTCAATGTCATTGTCTCTTGCTCGCTCTCTGTCCATAACCTAACCTATTTTACACTGAACACAATGTGCAAATTACCACACCTAACTGTAAATACACAAGCTATTTGATGTAAGCGACAATCAAATACCCTGTAAAAGAGGGAAGGAAACCTTATTATTTTTGAAAATAGCAGTTTCTCTACTATAAAGAAGATCTTAATTTAAACTAATACAAACTCAACCATAAAGATCCAAAGTTACAACGAAGAATGTTCAATAACATATTAAAGAACATATAATATAAAATATTTATTAAACTCTATATAAAAACCAGTTTTCTTTTATGCAGTGAATGAAAAAAATATATTCACGCCGACAACATTTGAATATTTCCTCAGGGTATTCAAATAGTTTGAGTACCTGGCTGATAAAAAAAAAGAGCAAAAGCAATTCTCTACATCTCTGGTTATATGAACCTCCTCCTCTACCCTACTGCTCACCGCCAACCCTCCCCTCCCTTTGTCATTAGTCCGTATCTGCATTGAAGCGCGAAAATTGCAAACCAATGTTGTTTTGACAATGTGCAATAATTTGTAGCCAATTTTATGTGTCTACCGGCGGTTCGGCTTCGCTTGTTTTTCGGAGAGGCCCTCGTCACCCGCCACTCCCCTTCCCATCCCTGGGGTAACGAGAGACCGCGGGCCACATGGACCGGCAATTTATGGCTGGTAAATTAGCAAGAAATGGAAATTAAGAAAAATGTTGCTTTTATTGCAAACAGTTGTAGTCGTCTTCCAATAAAAGCATATTTATTTATACACAGCCCCGCTATGGATATGCCTGCTCCATAGCCCCCAATGAATTGTTATTGTAGCTGTATCCCAAACGTTTATGACTTTCAATTCGTTGGAGTCTAATGAGGCAAGTGGTTGCTTGCGAGCTTGTTGCACCGATTGGGTGGCTGAGCGAGTGTGTGTAATTGTCGATCTAGCCAGTCAGTCAGCCATCCAGTCAGCCAGTCAGCCAGCCAGTCAGTCAGCCAGTCAGCCAGTCAGCCGACTACCCAACTAACCAGTTAGCTAGCCACACAGCCAAAGTAAGCAGTTGAGGTCTAAGTCTCTGAAGTTTTAGCTAGCTAGACTCCCTCTTCAAGCAATTGGCTGAGTAAGTTTCGCTCTGATATATGGTTAAAGTTCAGGTGGTTGGATTAGATACCATAGATGCGGGGGCAGGCACTTTGATTTGACTTTGAGCCCAAAACTTCAAACTGAGCCAATTTTTGATGTAGGTACAATGGCCAAAAGAAAAACTCTAAGTGTGTGTGTTAAAAATGAAAACAGGAGCGGTTCAGCATGCATCGGGTTGCAGGCGACTGATAAATATTATAGCAATTGTTGTGGTGAGAGACTATATATATATTTTGATAACTGTTTTGAAAAGAGGGGCGCACCGCGTAGCGTGCGGTTACGAAGGTCGCGAACATGTAGACAGATGACACAAGACTTGTTTTTTTAGTGAGCAAGTAGGAGTGGCTCTTTGTATTAAGTAGGAAAGATCGTTATATAAAGCACATAAAATCCGAAAGGGGTTATGGATAGCATAATTAGAATAACAAGTTTGAATATATATAGGTAAGAAATTTCTAGTATTTCTGATCGGAATTGAAAAGCTAATTTGGTTTATTAATTCATTGCCAAGTATATTTTGTTAACTGTTTTGAAAAGAGGTCTTTAAATACACCCCTGTATTCTGGAAAATTTTTGCGGATCTATGAATAAAAAACAATTAAGAAGACTATGTCGACTAGGAAATATCCTGAAACCTAGACATCAAGAGGACATTCGTTGTAGATTGCGCTACTGAATGCTTGATATAACTTTAGTCTTCGATATCTCCGGTGTTTCTCAACAGACTTCGATTACATTTTCACATAATCATAATACTATTTATAGTTTTTGGAGCAGGAAGAGAAACCTCACCTACGCATGGTATACAAGAACATAAATTCTTAATCTTAGTTTCTAGCTCTTATTGTCTAAGATATCGACGCGTTCGTTCAGACGGACGGTATGGTCAAATCGACTCGGTTGTTGATGCTGATCAAAAGTATATATATTTAATAGAGTCGGGGATGCTTGCTTTTGTCTGTTTCATACTTTTTGACAAAACCATTATACCCTTTTATCAATTTCATGGGTTCAGGGTATAATAAAAACTTCTCTTTTGACACTAAACTGACTTGGTAACCGAAATATTTACGTCGTATGCTGTGTGGACTAAAATGACAGTCTGCCCGCAGCCGCAGGGCAATCCCAATTTGAAAACCCCAGCCCTTAAGAAAGACTTTTACTTTTGCAGGGCATTAGAAAAAAATTCAATTGAAAGTTTTGCTTAGTGGGCGACTTTGTGGCAAGGTTTCATCCATTACGGCGTAACAAATCCCACAAACGAAATTGATAAAAAAAAAAAAAAAACGAAGAAGGAAACGCGTGTATGTACATACACAACCTAAGCCCGTAGAAAGTAAAAGCTCAAGAAAAGTTTTTAATATTTGACTTTTTTTGTACTTTTTGTTTTTGCAAACTTTTCGCATTGAAATAGGTCGAACCGTTGTGGTGATTGAAGCAGGGAGAACTGGGCGAATGGAAGCAGCAAAAAATTGAAAAGGGTTTAGCTTGCGCTTGAACTTTTTTACGCCTCGCTGTTGGTTAACCCATATACGAGTACGTGGCTCATCATATAAATAACGCAAAGATGCGCACAAAACATAGATACAAAAACATATACACAGATACAGATTGAGATTCCTCGGGCTCGTTGATTGGAGATCAAAGCTGCGTCGACGTTGGCGGCATTTCGCCTGCTAATGATTGATTGTAAAATTACCTAATTTATGTTGACGAACGCGAGTGAATCGCAGCTCGTTGCTGGACATGTTAGCTCGGTTTGTGTTGTGGTACTGTGGATGGGGGAAAAAGGGAAGACCCATCAATTTTATTGCGCAATTAATTGATCATAAAAATTATTCATTCAGTTCAGCAATGATTGCAAAATCAGCAATATTCGCTTGTCGGCAGCTTCATTGATTGAGAAGAAGTCGACTCACAAAAATACACAGAACATATAGGTATACGATGATAGTATAAAATATGCATGAGCAGAAGAGCAAAGCTAGGGAAAAAGTAGACGTCTAAAAACTGTATTTAAACAGAATTCCTATAAAGCTGTCTTGGATTGTTTATATTCTGCCCGGCTCGTATTAACAACGAGGGTTGCGAATAATAACAAATGTATTTTAATAGGATAAACCATTTGAATAAGAAAATCACCTATAATGAATGTGAAATAAATGACTAGATGATTTCGTTGACAATTTTAAGAAACTACTGAGGAAACAATTAAATTAAATAAAATTTCCACTGGGTTAGGTTAAAGGTAAAGTTTATAAATAAAATAGATAATAGGTTAACGAAATTTTGAGTTATATTTTAATTTCAGCTGTTAGATGTTAATTTTAAAAGAATAATTCTATTCAAACTTTAAATTCCGCTCTTGTCTTTTGCCATTCATTGTGTTTATCTTAAAAGTTGTTTAACATTATACTCAAATACAGATTGAATGCGCGAGCAAGCAAAACGTGGAAACCGATTGTCGATTGTCGAAAAGATTCAGATAAGACGTGGTTGACGATCAGTCAGTGAATGGTTGGCGTATGTGTAGGTATGTCGATGGAATTGAGTATCAAATGTCAATTCGGATGGTTTATGACTTATCAGTCATATATTTATATTACCATAGACTACTAGTATATGGTTCCTGAAAACTGCTGCCGTGCCAAAAATGTAGCCATAAAAATGCTAATTAAATGAGTTGTAAAAAAAATAATAAGACGTTTCTTTCGATTATCAGTTTTGTTTCTGTATATATTTCTTTTTGCTTTTTGGCTATAAACTAGAAAACATAAAATTACAAATACAAATTACAATTACAAATACAATATTTACAACAAGCACATTGCGTTAATCATAATCAAAAGTTATAGCTAACAGATATACATGTACATATCTAGATGTAATCAGTCGATTTATGTGTTTTTCTTTTTTTTAAACTTTTTTTTTAATTTTAATATAGCTTTTTTTAACACACATGTCATTTTATAGAGTTAATATGGCTGTGTATACTGTGTGTGGTTCGAGTTTTTCATATGTGTTTGCGGATTCGGGCTAATTAATTTTCGACTAACATAACTTATGAGGAGAAGAGTTTACAATTAATATTAATTTAGTTATGTATGTATTAAGTAATATTGATAGGATAAATGGTAGCGTAGAAAATATAACATAATATTAATAGTAGTTTCAGCAGTATTTTTGTGTTTGTTTTTCTTTCATACAATTTAAGCTTAATTGAACAAAATATCACAATTATTAAACAAATAAACATACAATTTAACATTTTAAGCTGGGTTTTTAACTTTAAAAATTTATTTACAATTTTACACATACTAATTCGTAACGAAACGTAACGTAACGAAACGAAACGGAACGAACATAAATGTAAACGTCTAACAGTTAACTAGTTTCTTGCTTTTGGAATGCATTTAGTTGGATGTATCTATCTTGCTAGTTATCAGACAGACAGAGAGAGAGAGAACAATTGTGAGTGAGCAAGAGGCAAGGAGTAAAAAGACAAACAGGCGTAGCAAACAACAACAAGGTAGATTTTAATCGCAGCCAACTAATCTGTAGCACTGTTCAGCTCAATTTTTTTTCTGTTCTGTTCTTTTGCAATTCTATTCTGTTACAAGCTCTACTATGTGTGTTTCTCTCTCTCTTCTTGTGTGTGTGTGTGAGGAGTCTGTTGCTGTGAAAGCGCATTTGCTTGATTTTTGCCATGAATGCCTTGGCCCAAGTGCAAAGACACGAAACGAAAATCAAGAAACGAGAGTTTTGGGGCCAGCCAGTATCACACGTGCGAATTTTTCAACGAGTTGCTAACATGTAACAAAGCCTGGGAGACCAAGGTCGATAAAAGAATGCACAGACATCCAAAAAATACTACCTGTTAATCAATTTTTGCTAATTTGTTACATAAACTGATCGCTAACAAAGCTTAAACCCATTACATATTCACTAACCCCTTGAAAACGGTTGATGCTTTTTTGTTATGCTTGGTTTACCTTCGAGCTGACCTTTCGCAAAAGTTTAGCCTCTAGTTTTGGGCCAATTTCTGCGCGTAGTAGATTTGCATATGCTGTTTGATCTTTTAACCCTTATGTTCGGTAACCTTAGCAGCAGACTAAACGAACGAAAACCCTTGCCACTTTTTGGCACGTGTAGCTGGGACCCAAAAAAAAAAAAACTAACAAGACTGAGGTTGCAGCTGCCAAAATGTTTCTGTCCCACACATATATATACATACGAATCTATCCCCGTAACTGTCTGTTGCCGGTCTAGCTCTCCGACTGTCTATTGGTCTCCATGTCTTGTCTTTCCCTCTATCTCTTTCTCTCTCATTCTCTGCCTGACAATGCAATGTTGGCCCTGACGATGTCGCTCGGCGCACTTTTTGTTACAATTTCTTTTCAGTTTTATTCATCTCGTTTTTTTATTTGTCTTGTTTTTGTTTTTGCCTAGACATGAGCTCTCTGATGCTTAGCGTTGCCCATTTTCTATGCCCCACACACAGATACTCACACACGTTGAGCTTGTTACAGTAAAATGCAGCAGTTAAGATGAACTAACGAGTGAGCGTTGCAACAACATAAGAAATACGGCAACAACAACACCAATAGCAACGACAACATAGATGCTGGTACACAGAAAACAAAAACAAAATAAAATGAAAAGAAAAGAAAAGAAGAAAAATAGTTTTGGGCCTTGGTTGCGTTTGCTGCTTGCCTGCCTGCCTCCGTCTCTGTCTCTGCCCCCTTTTGTTGCTGACTGGTTGCAGTTGTTGTTGCTGTTGCTGTTGGTGTGTTGCATGCAACATCAATTTTGTGAATCTTGCTACGAGCCAGGAAACTGAAAATAGCTGGCCGTAAGAAAACAGAACAGGGCCAACAACAATTGGCTTGGCTCCCCCGATGCCGGCTATTTAGATACCGCTCGTGAGTCGGGGGGTTGACTCTTCTTTCCCCTTTAAGACCCCTTCAGACACCCAACCGACTTGGCCGACTATTTGGTATTTTACTGTTGTTATTGCTGTTGCCCCTTAGCTGCAATTGTTGTTGTTGAAAATATTTTAACATGTAACTAGGCTTTTATCGCTAAACGCTCTTCATTTGCATATTGGCTGTGACTGTGACTCTCATTTCATTTCGAGGGATAGCTTTCCTAAAGCTTCCTTAGTTCCCTATGCCAATGGTGCGGTTTGCTCTGAGGTCTGGCCAAGAACCGGTTTAAAAAATCAGAGGAACCGCTTGCAAATAAAAAACTCGATTTTACTTTTAGTTTGATTTTTGAAAAGCAATCTAACTCCAAACTCTCCACGTCACAAAAAATAACGCATTTTTAATTGTTAGAACGAGCTGCAACAATGAACTGCGGAAGAAATAAGCCTTTTCTTCTCTCTCTCTTTATTATTGACTCTCTAACCACTTTCGTTATAAAGACTGAAACTTGAACTTGAACTGCTTTTGAAAAGTTTGACTTGTTTTTAATTTTTTACGACCATTAAAGTTCAGTCAGTTGCCTTAACTCGCTCTCTCTCTCTCTATCTCCTTCTCTCTCTCTCTCTTTCTCTCTTTATCTCTCTTTGTGTAACTTACTCTCACATGTGCAAATTACGTGACGCTGGAGTTGGCTGCGACGACGCCTGCGGCGGCAGTGGCAAACTCTGCTGTTGAATGCCACCCGCCAGGGGAATCATTTGTGGCTGGGCGCCGGGAGCTATCAGATTGCCACCACCACCAGAACCACCTCCACCAGTGACTCCTCCTCCACCCATCAGTAAAGCCGCCTGCTGCTGCGAATTGCTGTTGTTGTTGTTGTTATTGTTGTTGCTGGCATTAGGGCGATGCTGCTGCTGTGTTGAGGGCTGTCGCCGGAAGCTGCCTGGCTGCAGGGCTGGCGGGGGAAGCATGAACTGCTGCTGCTGCTGCTGCTGATGTTGCAGATGATGATGCGGATGTGGATGTCCAGCATGTAATGGCATAGGCAAAGGCAATGGCTGCTGCTGCACGTGATGATGATGATGGTAGGCCGGATGATTGATGCCCGCATGGCAGGGTTGAGCCGAACGCTGGACATGCGACGATGCCGACGAGGATGAGACATCTGGCAGGGCGAAGCGGAGCTTCTGCCAGAAGAGCTTATCGCCCCACTGCAGATAGGTGTTGGTCTTCAGATAGAGCCGCAGATCGGGATCCAGCTCCTTCTGCGGCACCTCGCCCAACACGATGACAATAAGGCGACGTCGACGATCCCGCAGCACCGACTGATGCGCTGACTTGAACTCAAAGCGACACCATTCCGACTTGATAAAGTTCTCGGAGACGACCATTATAGTTCGTCGACTGCTATCGATGGCCTGAACGATAGTCTCGGGCAGATAGCCGCCAACCGGAAAGTCTCGCTGATGCAGACAGAGCTTGTAGCGTTGTTCGCCTAGTTCCAACATGGGAGCCAGCTCCTCATTGACGAAAAGCTCATCCTTGGATGAGTAGGAGATAAATGCGTCAAAGAGTTTCTCGCGCTCATTCTTGTCGACATCCTTCTGACCGTTGTAGAAGAGACGAACGCCAAACCGAGAGTGACACCACACACGCATCTCCTGACGAAAGATGAATACTAGCAGCGTGCAGATCATGATGAATATGAATGCAGTTAGTATAGCCACCAGTATGGGTATGTAGTCCTGCTTGGGCGGTTGTGTGAGTATCATCTTCGTAGAAGTCATGTTGCTAGTGAGCGATTCATTGAGATCGCCTCCACGTTCCGCATACTTGAAGCTATTGCCCAGTCCCAGTTGCAACGTTTGGCTGCACTGCACCACGGGCATGGAATCACCTGGGGTCGCATAAATAGCCATTTGCACGGCCTGTTGCTGTGTATTATTCGAAGGCATATCGCAGTGTAGCTTCTGGCGATCCTGGACATAGTCATGCCGACTCATATAATCACGCAACTTGTCAATGAACTCGCAGCGACAACTCCAGGGATTCCCAGCTAGACGCAGTTCGTTAAGGTAGCTGGGCAGGAAGTTCCATACAGCAAATGAGCCAATGGCATTGTGATCAAGTCGCAGTATCTTCAAATGATACAGATGTGTAAAGGTGAGAGTGTCAATTGTTGCAATCGCATTGTGCTGCAGATAGAGCTCCTGCAGATTGTCGAGACCCTGAAACTCATTGCCATTGAGCGCACGCAGCTGATTGTTCTGTAGCTGCAACACCTCCAGCTCGAGCAAGCCATAGAATGTGCGATTGTGCAACGTCTCGATGCGCGAGTGATTTAAATGCAGCACCTTCAAGCGCTTGCGTCCAATAAACGCATGACTCTGCAGCTCTGTAAAGGTATTGCCATCCAAATACAGTTGCGTGGCGTCCATGGGTATGTGGGAGGGTAGCGAGCGATCGTATGAGGCGCGACTGCAGTCGACAACATTGGAGGTCCAGGACTGATCGTGATAGCAGGAACAGCGATCGGGACATTCCATTTTGCAGTCACAGGCCTGAAAATCGCAGCAGTGGCAAAGCGCAAAGCAATGCGATTCGTATTTGCATAGAAAGTCATTGGACTTGGCCTCGATGAGGGAGACATGCGTCGAGCCGCGTGCATAAGACAATTTGCAATAGATCTGATCGAGATCCATGAGCTGGGGCTGTGTGCGTGACTCCCGATTGATCTTCTGCAGCCAGTCGAGATTGCAATCGCACTGGTAGGCATTGTGACCAATGTAAAACTCGGGTATCTCGCGATCCTCGGCAATGGGCGACAATCTCAGAGCATTCGGCTCCAGCGTTGTCAGCTTGTTCCGTATGAGATCAACGCGTGTGAGATTGGGCTTCTTGAAGAAGGTATATGGTTGTATCTTGCTAATCAGATTGTCGTTCAGATACAGCACCTCCACGCTGTTCGGTATCGAACTCGCTGTAATTTCCGACAGCAAATTGTAGCTGGCATCGAAGGTGCTCAGACTCAGTTCGTTCTCGATCTCGAAGTAGTTGCCCAACTGCGTTATCCGATTGGCACGCACATCCAGCCACTGCAGACCAATCGGTATGTGCGAGTAGTCGAACTTCTCCAGCCGATTACCCGAAATATTCAGCCACACCAAATTGGGCAAATCGGTGAATAGTCCGGCAATGCTTTTTAGCTGATTACCATCCAGTCGTATGGCCTGCAGCTGGGTATTTCTTTGCAGTGCACCCGCTTCAATAGACTTGAGTTTGTTACCCGACAGATTTAGGATTTGCAGAGAGTTCATCCGATCAAAGACACCCCGACGAATGTGTGTCAATGAATTCTCAGTCATGCGCAGTCCATACAAGTTCTCCAGTTGTGTAATGCTCGTGTTCTCAATCTGATTTATCATATTTTCGCCCACATCCAATGTCTTGAGCAGAGGAACATGCGCCAGCGCCTCTGGTACCACCAGCAGTTTATTATCATTCAGATGTAGATCCTGCAGCTGACTGCAATTGACCAGCGAGCGTGGATCTAGTTTACCCAAGCGATTGTAGTCCAGCGAGAGCACCTGCAGATTATGAAGACCCTGCAGGGTGCGTTGTTCAATCACCGAGATGCGATTGTTAGAGAGTATCAGTGTGTGCAGATTTATTAGATCGGCAAAGATACCAGCGGGCAGCTGATCAATATAATTCTCCTCCAGCTTCAATATCTGCAGACTGGCTAGCGGGCGAAAGATGTGCGCCTCCAGGCGACTTATCTTATTGGCCGACAGATCCAGCATCATCAGCTGCTTGAGGCCAACAAATGTGGCCGCATTTATCCACTGCGAGTTTAGTTCATTATTGGCCAAATCGAGCACAAGGAGTGCGGCTAGCTCACCAAAGATGCCCGGCGCAAGTACATTAATGGAATTGTTCTTCAGATAGATCTCCTGCAGCTGCTTCGTCTCGGCAAAGAGCTCCGGGGGCAGCGAGGTCAAGCGGTTCGCCGACAGATCCACCACACGCAGCGATATCAGACCCTCAAATGCCCGATCCGCCAGAAAGCTCATACTATTGCGTGCCATATTCAAGTGGGTCAGACGCACCAATGCCGATAACATGGCCGACGGCAGACTGACCATTTTGTTGGCACTCAAGTCAAGCGACTGCAAAGTCGAACCGCACACCCGCGACTTCCTCGAACTGAGCGAAGCGCTAAAGTAAAAGTTGCTTATGTCTTGAATCTTGTTGTACGACGCATTCATATGTTGCAGTGACTTTAGTGGACAGACCATGCCATCCGGTATTAGCCATATGTTATTCAGGCTCAAATCCAATCGTTCCAGCTGCCGAAACTCCACAAAGCTGTTCGAGGCCATCTCCAGTGACATCGTTGACCAGTCTCCATTATGTGTGCGTATCGTTAGATTTCTCAGCTCCTGCAAACCACGAAAGGAACCCTCTGTCAGGTTGCCCAGCTTGCAGTACTCGATGGTGAGGTCTCTCAACTCGACCAACGATCGAAAGCTATCCGGACTAAGACTGCTTTGGAAGAAGAGTGCATCATTGCACTCCAAACGCAATCGGACTGTATTATGTGGCTGAATTACACTAAAGTTCGTATTTTCCAGCTCCGAATTGATGGTTCGCAAATGGCAAACCAATGTGATGTCGTTCTCTCCGCCGCCAGACCAGCGGCACTCGTCTGGTGCTTGATATAATACCGTTTTGCTAAGCGCCGCCCCAAAAATGGGCATGGCGCAGCTGGCAATGAGGACGTAAAGTATGTGGCTAGCCAGCATTTTTTGGCTTGTTTCTAGCTAACTGAAACGGAAACAAGCAGCTAGTTTCTTTACTTTCTTTATGTGTTGAGGGGTAATTGGGTGTTTTTTTTTTTTGGTGGGGGGAGGGCTGCACTTGCTTGTTATTTGCAGCCCATTTTATGGATGATGTTTTATATTTGCGTGCACAATCGACAGCGTCGTGTTGTTATATCAATAGAACACAGCACACACATCAAAATATATAGCTCTCTGGGGCTATTTTTTATGATTTTGCTTTTAAATATTCTTGTAATAAGATTTTCTTTGCTTGTTTCTTAGCACATTCGCGCGCGTTGACCGTAATCCAAGTGGGGGGTGCGATAGCGATGATTTTTTTTTTAGCTATGATAAATATATGTGTTGTATTGTGTGTTTCGAATAACTTTCAAGCACTCGACTCTTCATTACGCGACTACGACTGCGACAGCGTCTCGTTTTGTTTAACCGTCAACGCGTGCACTCTGCTCAAAGTCTGCTCAAAAACTGATCGCACACTGCAAACGCCAGAGAGCAGCAAGTGCCGATGAGATGCCCTGCGAATGAGCGTGTTCAGCAATTGAGTGAATGTTTCGTGTTGCTCAAATTAAGCCTCTGGGTGAGCACTCAATGAACACGCACACAAATACTGTAGCAGAGAACTACACACATGCGTTGAGCGTGCACGTTGACTGCTCGAGAGCGCAATCATGAGAGGGTGAGCAAGACAAACAAAACTATGCAATGCAAACGCAAACGCAAAACGCAACGCATTGCACAGTGGGCTAAATGTTTACAATGAGATCAAGGCATGCGTGTGTGTGTAAGAGTGGGCATTGAATAGGCAAACAGATAGTGTGTGTGAGAGTAGGAAGTGCTACGCTGAAAGATGAGATAAGGTGGAGGAAGTGAGATCGAAAGATAAGCAGGTGGTTTGGGAAGCTTCATATGGATTAGTGAAAAAACAGAGGAACTTGAGTGATAAGAATAAACAGAATAATTTTTGTAAGAAGTAATCTCGATCTAGTTTAAGATTATGTAATGACATCATCGATACCTGATTAATTTCGTAAAAATTAACAATAATTTTTTAGTATAATGTGATATAATGTACAAATTACCTAGGGTTAAACTAAAGTTTAAAATTAAGTCTCAATTATATAAATATATATTAACGTATTCAACAACATTTTTTTAAATTTTGACTATAAGATTTTTGTGTTTTTTTTTCTTATAACAGGAAAATGTATCCAGTTGAGCGAAGCAATGAGCACAATTTAATTATTTTATTATGATTATTACATTTGCTCCACTGTGCATGGTGTCTCCCTTGTCTGTTTCGTTGAGCGTCAACGCCATGCGAACAATTTTCAATGAGACATTGACACTCGTCACACCGGTTAGACGAGTTTCTTTTTGGATCAACTGAGCCAAAGTCAAACTGAGTGAAGTTCATATTCAGCACATGAGTGAGAGAGTACACGTAAGAAAGAAAGAGCTCAACGCAAGAACGGCGCTGAATAGCTCTGAGCCAAATTGAGTGTGAGAGCTTGACACTGATATCTGACAGCGGCTTAAGCGACGAGAGAAAAAATACTAATAAAAAATTATTGAAATCAATTGTTAATTCAGCCAATGTCAGTTTGATATATGTACGTACGTACACATATTAAAAAAAATTGACTGATTTTTCTTGATTTATGAGAGCAGTTGTTGTTGTTGCCTGTGTTTGGGCTCTTTGCCTTTGCCTTAACTGATCGCTGATCGCTGGACCTGACCGTCTGCTCCAATCAATCCGCGGTCAATGCTGGTGAGCTGACGATCTGTTTCTTTTTGTTTTTGTTTTTGTTTGTCGTTTTGTTTGCTGAACTCGCATTCTCATTATGTTTGGTAGTAGTAGTGGGCTGATCTGTTAGCTTGATATTCATATGACTTAACTGCTTATGGTACACTTTCAAACTTTCCAAAAAAAAAAACATTTTTGATGTACTCTGATTCTCGCTAACTTTTGCTGTGTACTTTGTCTGTTTACCTGTTGACGCCGTTACCCCGACAGGTGCTGATTAACGAAACACATACCCAGATCCAGCAGCTTCACTGCCTCTCAGCGATGCGTATCTGTCAGCCAGCCTGTTAGCAGAGCAGGCAGCGATGCTCGATTCTCAACTCTTGAGCCTGTTCTCAGGAAAATCCACACACACAACAGCAACAGCAACAACAACAACAAGCAGCTACCTGCTGTCTACAAATTTGTTGAAAGTTGACCGTGCAAACATCTTCGCTTGCACTCTCTCTTCATCTCTCTCACTCTCGCTCGTCTTCTATCTCTTTCTTTGTCAGGTATTTAGTAGTTTCAGTGCGTATCGTTCTTTGACTAGGATTTTGTTACAGAGCTCAATTGTTTGTTCCTGCTCTTGGTGCCTTCTTCTCTTGTGCCTTTTTTTATCGATCGATCTAGCCAAGTTGGGTGTGTAAGCCAGGAAGTGCTACAACAAAATTAGGATTAGTCGTCTCTTGCACAATATGTCAGATCAATATACGAAAGTTTCTTTGTGTTTGTGTGTGTGTAAGGCTCTTCTGTAACCGTATACGGGCATTGATTCGATTTGATTTGATTAGATTAGTCGAGTTCAGCAACATTTTGCTTCAATGACGGATCACAACCATTATTCTCGGTTCTTTCTTACCCTCTCTGGCTTACGGAGTTTCATTCTCCCTCACAATTTGCGCAAATTATTTTTCTTTGTAATCGTTTCGCTTGTCTTGGACTTTATTGTTGCCCAACTGCTTCTTGTTGTAGGTGCATATGTGTGGATGTATGTAAGTGTTTATATTGCTCATTGGGTCACAGTCTCTGAGACACTCTCAGACCCATTTGTAGCTAAGAGTTATGAGTCATGGCATCTGTAGATATTTCTTTGTTGTAGTTTTGTAAGCAGCTGCTGCTTGCGAAAATTATTTGGCGCTTTGTAATTGCTTTTGCTCTTTATCAATGACAATGAACATTGTTGAACAATTGCCAGACAACCCTAAAACTGGCAGCCTTTAATCTATGTTGTGGATACTTAAGTATCTACGGCAGCAATCTCAGTTTCTCCGCTGAGAACATTGAGCTTATCTGCAGGAAATATTCCAAGGCATTAAGTAAGGGTCCTTTAAATGTTTTTCTAGCCTCTTTCGATTTAAAATGTGTGTTAACTATTTTGAAAACCAGATATAGAAAATTTTTTGAAAATAAATATTTTACAGACTTATATCCTATAACCTGATAGGATTCTTTTTGCACGGCTTCTCTACTGTAGTTAGAATTCATAATGTTATCTATATTTTTGTTGAAAAGCTCGTTATACTTTTCCAAAGTACAGATTTGGTCAATTTATCTACCCGTAGATCTATGTATTCTACTATTTATCGTTTTCGTTTAAATAATTTTTTCATATTTAACATTAGCATTAAAATACTTTTGTAAATAAATTAATTTGCAATTTAAATCTTATACATTTAACATATATATATATAAATATTTATTTTTGCTAAGTTCAATTTAATACTTTTTTCACATTAAATCAATTATTGCAAATGTAAAACACCTGAAAGAATAATTATTTTCTTGTTATATTTCTTACAAACACATATCAAGTAACAAAGTGAACACATTGGCTTATTGGTTAAACATTTTTACGAATTACTTATCAACGGATCTCTCGTGTAAAGAAAACCTTGCAATAACAATTAATATGTGTCACAGCAATGGAATTTATGAGCGCATTGCATGAGCCGCAATTGAATGAATTTCCTACAACTCTATTTGCTTCACACAAATCCCTCTCACTCTCTCTCTCTCTCTCTCTCTCTCTCTCTATCGTTTCAAGTCATTTGCTCCTAGCTTATGTTCTCTATTTGAATAACTTGGCATTGTTCTTAATTATAAAGCGTTGTCATGTGAGCTTCCCATTCATTCAGCTTGGACAGCAGTCGGCTCAGCTGTTCTTTATGTTCTTTATGGCTTGACGCCTAATAAAATTTAATTTAATTTGTCTGTGTATTGCGAGTATATCTCACTTATGAGTATCTCTGTTTCTGTGTGTGTGTATCTTAATATGTGGTGGGTGTGCAGTTAACGCTTATGTAAACAGATCCACTTGCAGTTCTCGCGTATCGCTTGGTATCTGCTGTGCAAAACATATTAATTAGCATTTCCAATTTTGTATGCATATCTTTTTAACTATCTCGTGATGCAACGTTGCACACACTTACTAAAGACACACAAGAGAACAGAGAAAGAAGAACACAGAGAAGAAACGCAGAAGAACACTCGAAACTTTCGCAGTCGCATTCGCGTGGGTCAGCGAATTTCGCAATACATTTTGGTTTTTGTTTTTAGCTCGATACCCATTAAAAACGACAAGAAATACAAGAGTTTAAAATGCAAATGTGTAAGAGGGAAAAAGTAACGAAAATATGATTTTTTTTTCGCTTAAAATATATTTTAAACAAAGTATAACAAATGTAATAGTTGAAAAAAGTAGAGAAACTTTAAAGAAAATATATTTTGGAGTTATAAATTAACAAATAGTCGGAACATCAGTAAACGGATTAAAAAGCTTAAAAAAAGCAAATTGTGCCTGTGTAACAATCCATTAAATGTTAAATTTACATAACAAATCTAGGACTTAGTCATTATCTATGTTAAGACATATTGTTTTAAAACTTCATTGAAATCTTTAACCAGAAACTCTCATTTAAAGTGCCCCATATAAATTAATTATCCATCGGACTTTAAGTACAGGGTATAGCGCAGTTAGACATTCCTAACTAGAGTACTCATTCTTGATTTTAGTGTTTTGTTTATTTTTTGATCATAGTTATTTTCATACATTTATTGCATGTATTTGGCGAGTGTTATTGTTGTTGGTATAGAGAACTTTGGCCATGACGTCTGGTGCGATTTAACGAGAGCGTAAAAGCGAAAACATCAAAATAAATAGCTCAAAAAATTAACAAGACAGCAGCGACGTCAGCGTCGCCTTTTGTCTGGTCCGGCGGGCTCGACCTGGTCTTCGGCTTGGTCTGGCCCGAGCAATGGGGCCCTGACTGAATGACTGAATGAATGACTGACTGACAGACAGACAGCGGGACGGCGGGACAGAGAGACTGGCAGCCGGCCGCGGTAACTAATCGAAACGCGTTGCAGCTGCCTCAATTCGAGTCGACTCGAGTCGAGTTGCCTGCAAAGTGGTTGCCCAAGTTGTTGCACGACAAGAGCTTATAGCTCTATATATATACTTATTTTTAGGCGCGAGTGTTTACCTACAAATGCGCTCTCCAAAAACTTGGTATCTCAACTCTGCTCTCTCTCTCTCTCTCGGTCTCTGTCTGTTTGGCTTTTGCGTTCCGAATGGACGCACATCAATAGAGGAGACGATGTCAGATGACGCGTTGAGACTACATGGCCAAACAGTCAGCTCGAACACTGAACGCTGAACTGCAACTCTTTCGCCAGTCAGTCAAGTAGAGGAGCTCCTTTGATTGTGTGTAAGTGTGTGTGTTTGAGCCAATTGTTAGCTGCAGGCAGGAAGACAGGCTGGCCAGGAATGAATACGCTCAGGATACATCAAGTAGCTCGTATGGTAGCTCTATATAATTTAATGAACAAACAACGACAGCAACAGAAACAACAGAAAGAACAACAACAATGGCAAACAACCTTGATCTGAATGCCAAGTCCAAACTGACGATTAACACACATATCTACACATATATTCGTATGCAAAAATGATACGCTGGCAATAATAAAATAAAGAAACGCCCTCTTACCTTGGTGTTCCCTCTCCAGTCCCACCCTATAAATAGTACGTACGAAGATCGCAAAGACAGCCTACAACATTGTCTGGGCGTAACGCACTTAAAAATTTGCATGAGAATCCCTAAAGTTGATAGAATTAGTCAAATTATAGAACTGATTCGCTTGTGTTAAATGAATGTGGAGTGAATGGCATTCGTTTGTGATTCCAATTCATTCACAATTAACAATGCGTTAGTCATACAACTAATGCACAGGAAATGAGTAGGAATAAAGACCATAAGTATATATATACGTATGTATGCGCATAAATATATAGAGTGCCTTATGTAAATATACATCTGCAAGTTGCTGTTATGAATAAATTATATAAATTCAAGCATTTGAATCAATTAAATCATCGCATGTCTGAATTCCACACAGATAGATAAAGATAAACAAAGTTGCAAAAAATGATTATTTATAGATTGAATAGCAAACTTACTTTTACGCAATCAATTTATTTATATACTTTATTGATTGATCAAAATTAAATATACTGTGACTTCTCATAAAGTTTTTTAACACATTTCCCATATAAAAACAAAACAATAAATAATAAATCGGATTTATATAAAAAAAAAACCAAACTAATATAATATATATCTTAAAAATACATAGCTAAATACATTAAAGACTTAAATAATGTAATAGATACTTTTTGACTTCTGTAATAAATAATAATAATATCAACATTTACTTTGGTGACAAAAAAAATATCCAAAAAAAACTTGAAAACATTTACAGTGAAAGTGAAAAAGTTCTAACAGTTATATAATATGAAATCATTTAATTAATTAAGTAAAAAATTAATTTTTTCATTAGACAACCGCTTACAAAAAATGTAAATAAATACACGCAATTTCACACTGTCTTTGCCGTGTTTAAATGCCTCAAATTCAACCAAAATTCCAGCTCAATTCTTATCCGACTATTCCTAATCCAATCTACCCTCATCTTAAATGATGAGCGACCCAAAAACTTCAAAGTGCACTCTATCTCACTAATATGTCATCAATTTGCAACTAAATGCAATCAAAAGTAAACAAAACAGCATCAAAGCTGTTAACAACAGATAAGGCAATCAAAAAAAAAAAAAAGAAAAGACAAAAAACCAAGAAAAATAGGGTAAAAAAAACTGAATAAAATACCGAAACGATCAAGCGAGGAAATCGTTTTTTAAAGTTTCATAGACACACTACTTGATGAGTGGCCAAAGTGAATCAAGATCGAAATCAATATAACGAATCACAGATTAAATTACCATGTGTGTTTCTGTCTCTCTCTCTCGCTTTCTATCTCGCTTCGCTGTTTTTGGATTGTAAACTCTTCTTGTGTTGGTTTCGACTGCTAATTAAAAGCGAGTAAAGCACAGACGAATCAAATAAATTGCTAGCCCTAAAAAATAAAGGGTAATAATTTTAAAGACATTTCACATAAATAACATCAATAGAACGCGACTCCAAAGTTGAACTTCTAGGAAACGTGGTTCAAACGTTTTTCGAAACATTCTTATTCGTTTCGTTTCGTTTCGTTCTCTCTTTCTCTGGCTCTTTTTGATGTTTTGATGTTTTTCTCACTCGCCTTTTTTATCTTAAAATAAAAAGAGTAAAGAAAGAAACATCATTAACATGTCGTAGATACGCGTCGAGATTCAGAGTTTGATTCTTTTGCTGTATTTTGTTTTATATCTAACTGATTAACAATCGTTGTTGCTGTTGATGTGTTCTCGTTGTTGTTGTTGCCTCATATCAGTTAGTCAACGCGCCACAGCTCAGTTTGAGTGAGGTTGCAGCTATGTATGTATGTACGTATATTGCCCCCATAGAATCGAAACCTCAAGATCTCGATCGTTGTTCAATTGAGTACGCTGTAACCCGCACCCCTACCTTCCTTACCTGCCCCTTAAATCTGAGTGTGTGTGAAGCTGCATGGGCATCTCTCACAAATATTTCAACTGTTGCGTGAAGTGGCAGGGGCTGGGGCAAGGAGGTAAGAGGCTGAGGCAGAGGCAGAGCAGCAGGTTAACACGCCAGCGCAGGTTAAGCTGACCCAAGACCGAACCGCATCTCTTTTGTGTTGTTGTTGTTGCCTTGGCCCGAACATTTTTGATTGCTTTTTTAATGTTTCCAATTTATACGAATCATTGTTGTTTTTTCTTCGTCTTTTTGTTGCTCAGCCTGGCTACGAGAGTCCATAATTTAGCCAACACACAACATATAAAACACACAGCACACAAACGGAACACACTAACAAAAGATTTAACTTCTTCTTGCTGAGAAAAATTACAAAATAAATTGCCGCATGTTCCCTGTCTCTTTCGTTTATTTGCCCATGTTGTTGTTGTGGTTGTTGTTGTAGTTCTTGCTGTCTCAGTCGCTCATTTCAAATGTCATAAAGTCAAATGCTTTGTCGGCATTTTGGCTCTCATCGATTTTAGTTACGCATTGCGGGCAATGTTTTTAATTAGACAGTTTTGATGTTGCGTCAATTGTCAATTGGCGACAAAAAGGGGCAACCAGATAAAGCTGGCAAACTGGCAAACTGGCAAACGGGCAACAAGCAACAAGCAGTTGCAACTTAGACGCCTGGGCCTAAAAAGGCCACGACGTTGTCGCCAACTTTGGCCAACAAATCTGTGTCAAGCCATTGCGCAACAACAACAACAACAACTGCAGCACTACATGCAGCACCAACAACAAACATTCAACAGCGCAAAATTCAATATCAAACATTCAGCTGGCAGCAGACGGCAGGCGGTAGCCAGTGGTAGAGGTAGAGGCAGAGGCAGAAGCGGAGGCAACTGGCGGATGATCTGAAGCGCGACAAGTGATTGCCATCAGTTGTCAGGCCGCTATCGTTGATCACAATGTCAACAGCAGCAAGCAGCAAGCAGCAAGCAGCAAGCAGCAGCAGCAGCAGCGAACAACAACAACATCCCCAACAAACAACAACAACAACAGAAATGGGCACTCAGTCAGACTGGCGGCAGCATATTCCCGTGGGGAGCTGCATTTAAAAGGCATTTAAGCCACAAAATCTCAAGACCAGCAGCAGAAGCAATATCAACCAACAGTTGCCGCAACAATTACAACATGTGAACCAAAGCCCAAAACAATGCAACGACTACTTAAACACTCTGCATTGCGAAGGTTGTCTTCTTCAATAACATCAATGTAGGTATGGGACAAATCATGAAAAATAAAGTAAGCTTCAAAGTTGCCATCGCTAATCCTTAAAATAAGTCAACCAAACTCTGCTAAATAAATAATTGTAACTCAACCAATTTTTAATATAATTTCTAATTTATTTATTTTTATCGAAACAACAAGTATTTTATTTTTTACAGTAGTAAATATTATATATTATATAATTGTATTATTTTATATTAATTTACTTGCAATTAATTTTTTGTAATTTATTAATATCTTAAAATGCAAGATACGAATGAAAAAATTAAAAGCTATAAGATTGCTTACTTTCAAAAATAGAAAAATTATATCTACATTATAGTTATATTTTGTTGTGTTTTGATTTAGATAATAAAAATAATATTTGAGTTCTTGAAGAATTTTTTATTTAAAGTAGTATTTAACAAAGAGGCATATCTACAATATTTTTAACAATTTTGTATTTTGCTTTCTTCTTCCCAATCTTTTTGTGACTTTTTCTGTAAGACATCATTTATTTTATATTGATATATAATTATAATTAAAATATCTATAAATATTTATAAATAAAGAACTTTGGTTTCTCATGCATTTTTTTTCGTTCTCTTATCTTAAATTGTTGAATAATTTGATTTAATTGTCACACTGTTGATGCTTGAGCATTGAATTTATGTGAAAGAATGTGTGAATGTTTGCTGCTTTGACATTGAGAGCTGTTAATAAAATGCTTAATTGCTGTGCTGTGGCACACACACACACACCTAATGACAAAGTAACGATACTCCGTTTTGATGAAGGGTTTTGGCCGCAAATACCACAACAGCAGAAACGCCGCCGCCTGTTGCCGTTGTTGGTAACCGCAGCAACAGCAACAGCAGTCGCTGCAGCATCAGCTTTAGCTTTATCTGTTTTAGCAGCTGGGAGCCAACTTTCGTGACATGACAATTTCGATGACGACGATGATGAGCCGCGCTCTCTGCCTGCGTCGCTGCTTGTTGTTGCCTGCTGCCTACGTATGCTGCATCTTAGCTGATCAAGATCAAGGCAAAACTGTAGCCGACTGCGACGACTGCATGATGATGTTGTCGTTGACAGTGACGACGTCGAAGACGACAAAAATGAGGATGAGGATGACGATGTAGATGACGATGACGATGACGACGACGCAGACGCAGACCCACATTGACAATATGATAGACGCACTCATCACATCAGATCACATCATATCATCAGGCGGGACGTGCGCGTTGATTGTCACAGCGCCGTTTCCATGGCATGCCACTGAAACTTGGGATCGTTGGCTATAACCATAGCTACATATAGCTACTGTTGCTACTGCTACTGGCATGCGGGTTCGTTCCTCAACTCAACCTTCAACGAAAATTGCAATTTGCCGTCATTTTGTAATGAGGGAGCGCCAACTTCGTCGTCGTCGTCGTTACCGTCATCCTTAACTTTGTGACGTTGACGCTGCTCGAAATTATGGCAAATTGTTTATGGGGTGTTTAAATGGCCAGCCAAAGTCGCTGATGTTGTTGTTGTTGTTGTGGCTGCTGCTGCTGCCGCTTGTTGTTTTTGTTGCTGCCGCTGTAATTGTTGCCTGTTGGCTATGCAAGGGGGAAGCTATAATTTTATTTGTAAATGAATTCACGAAAAACAAACACACGGTTTAAGAGCAGGGTGATACATACACAATGAGAAATTTCATATAATAATAAAAAAAAAAGATTTAATTTGAATGCATTAAAAGTCACAAAAAATAAAAAGAACTAAGAACTTTGTGTAAATAGTTTGTTTTGAGTGGTAAATATATTTAGCATAATAGTATAAATACCAAAAATTAAATAAAAATAAACTCATGTAAAGTTTTTTAAATAAAAACAAATAATCGATATTAATTTTATCCGCTGGCACTTAATTTAAGAACTGAGAATATGATGTTGCTTATCACTCATAATTGAATCAAGTTTTTAATTTCGAGTGTACTCCTTAATATGCTTATAAAAGAGAAGAGAGGGAGAGTTAGAAAGAGAGAGAGAGAGAGATTGAAGTGGACCCGCCTAACGCGCGCACAGCTCATTAATCATTTGCTCCCTGGCAGTGGACAGCGGCAACGCCTGCAACAAAGTCAAGATATGTTCCAGTCTTATACCCCTCAGTCTCAATGCCAGTTTCCAGTCGCAGTCGCAGTCGTAGTTCCAGTGCGTGTGTATTTAACTAACTCATTATAAATAAGCTGGAATCCCTAACATGCAATTAAATAACGTGGGTCTAATCCTAATGAGACGACAGGCACTATGTCATGTAGTTGTTGCTGTTTGTTGTTGGTTGTTTCTCGTTGTTCTTTGTTGGTGTTGTTTGCTATTCGCTGTTTGCTGTCTAGTCCCCAGATCCCAACTTGGCCATGCAACATTTGCGTTTGCACATGCGCATTTCCCCTAGTCGCGCATCCACGCATGAGTGAAAGCTGCGATTTAGAGAATGCTTAAGAACATAGAAAACACAGAGGAAACACAGAAAGATACAAGTAAAGAGAGAGAGAGAGGGACAGCTGGGGTAAGTATTAAGCCAAACACGTGTTCCAAGCCAATTGCAAAAGGCATGACTTATAGTCAGGGACTATATGTGTCTGCCACAAAAACCAAAAAATTAATCATATTTGAGCTGGAAATATTATTGTGGCCTCACATCTTTATCTGTATGTGTATGCGTATGTGCATGTGTGCTGGTTGTTTCTTGTGTTGGCGTCTCTGGTGGGCATTCTAGGAAAGTAAACGATGACTTCAGCAGCAACAGCAATCGCAGCAACGTCTTCTGGGTTCGACGACAACAAGTTTTTTTTCTTTTTGTGTGATGAAATATATCAGTTCCATTATCAACGAGCAGAGGAAGTGATCGAAATTCTCACAGCTCTGCAAGTTGCTGTGGAAAGTGAATGAAAGACTGAATGAATGATGGGCGTTTCTAATGCAAACGTATTCTTAATTGACACATATGCATTTTCCTATTGGTTTGTGGCATCCATAACAAAATACCTTAGGCTCGACATTATAACATTAGTTAATAAATCTATTCTTGAGTGAGTTGTAATTGAGACAAACAAAAAAGAAGTAAGAAGGCTCTAGTCGAGAAATCCCGACTAGACTATACCCTCAACCCTATACTTTACCCGTACAGTCACTGCTTGCAAGTATGTGCGAGTATGTGTGTGTACGCATATAGAGCATACTTTCTTAATTTCAATGCTCCATATCTCCGGTGTTATTTTACCGATTTCAATAAAAATGTCACAGATTGATATTATTTAGTCTAATGTTTCAAACACACTTTTCAAGTTTTCCACATTCAAGATTTTGTTGTTATCGATCACATGTGTATATCGGAAACGGGAAGAGTTATCGAAAATCTGAAACAAACTTTTACTGTCTAGGGATTAGGCGAGCTTATGTTTCAAATCTGGAGTCTCTAGCTCTTATAATCTCTGAGATCGACGCGTTCATGCGTACGGACAGACAGACATGGCTATATCGACTTCGCTGTTGATGCTGGTCAAGTATATATTTGATTTTATTTTCTACTTTATGGGGTCGGAGATGCTTCCTTCTGCCTGTTATACCATTATACCCTTTTTACACATTTTCAATGGGTTCAGGGTATAAATATAAACAGTTCATTTAAATATTAAACATTTTCTGAATTGGATATTGCGACAGCAAAGAAATTTATTCAATATAAGTTTGTATAATATTGTAATAAACCTTTTCTTGGTATTTACAAATCATGCAACCTACTTATTCAACTACAGTTTTCGTTCTTGAGCACTTTTCATGCAGTTGCCTCATATTTGCTTACTATGCCATTTTATTATTCTATAGTTCTGCACAAACTATTGTTTTTGAATGGAATTTAGACTGAATCACTTCTGAGTAAAATGCCTGAGTTGATCTTTTTCTTTTGTTTCTCAGTTGTAATTAGGACTGGTCAACCAGCTAGACAACTGCAACCATAATGCTGCTCAGTAGCCTAAATTTTTCAACTCTTAGCCAACAGCTTATCCCTGAGCACAGTTTTGAGCCCGAAACCCAACGTCTGAAAACCCACGAATCCCACTAATGAGCCATGGCTCACTTATGATCGCGGCTGTGTAACCCTCGAGTTCAGAGGCCTGTCGAAATTCCTAGGAAAAACGTTTATGATCTCACCCAAACACACAGAGTGAGAGAGATGAAGGCAGACGAATGTGCTACCCCTCCCCGATGAAGAAGCAAGCAGTATACACTCTAATTGCTACAGCAACCATTTCAAAAAAATTAAGACGAGAAGGGTTATAAAAGCTATAACCGCAGGATTTTCACTGTCAGCGCTGCCATTAATCCAGTCGCACAAGAAGGGCAACAGCTACAAGCGGGGTTTCCAGTACGACTAACAACTTGGTAACGCCCTTGTAAAGAGCTGAAACGTTTGGAACTGTGGTATGTTTTACTATTTGGTTCTTGTGGACACCGCTGGACAACAGTTGGCTCTAATAATTTCGTTCATTATGAATTAATTTAATTTGAGACACGATCGCGGGTTGTGTTTGAATTGTTGGAGTTGTTTGAGTGAGCAGAGTGAAAAGGTTGCCCTCGAGAGCACAACGGGTGGGCGCCACGGATTGTGTCAGAGATATGTGCGACGCATGTGGCGCAAAGTTCCGCCAAATGCACAGTTGGTAGTCGTCCCATTCCAATTGGAATTTTGATACTCCTATAAACCATTTCTACAGGTTTTTAGAGTGAGAACAAAAATATATCTGTATGCTTCTTGATTCCAAAAAGGTCAAACGCAAAATTGGCTCACAACTTTTTTGGGGTCCGCAGATGAAGACGCAAACGGGGCGCGGGGCAAAACTAAAAGTTTATCTGAGAGAGACTTTGTGCTTCAGTCGCAGACAGGCGACATTGCGTGTCTGGCCGGCTTTGACCCAAAATAAAGTTGGCATTTTGAGTGTTTTATTGCATGGACACAAGTTTCAAGCAATCAACAAAGCGACTGATCAAATGCAAGATCATCCCATTGGACAGACATGCCATACACACACAGTCCAAGCTGGCAAAATGAGCGAGTGAGAAGGAGAAAAAGAGAGGGAGAGATAGACATACAGAGAGAGAGAGACAAACACAGAGTCAAAGACAAAGAGCCCAGAGAAATATGTTTATAAACATGCACTTTGGCACGCGATCATCAATTTTACAAAGCCTACAACTCACTGTAAGATACTCTTACCATTTTTGGCCCTCAACAGCTCTCATCGTTATCACTATGCAACAACAAAGTCAGTTCGAACGCTTCTTTTCTTACCTTTTTCTTTCGGACTGAATGAATAATGAGTGGAGGTGGATATGTTCATATATTATTTTAAGAAAATGAATATGCACTTTTGTGCACTAAACTCGCATTTTTTTCAATAATGTTAATTATTTTTTTAGTGATTGTTGACTTGAACTAAAAGTTTCCTGGCTTTGTACAACAAAATATAGAATATGTGCATTGAAATATTTCTATAACCACTAACGGATACAATTAGAAACTATATTAGGAAGCTTGTGGACAATTTTCATTCATAATTTAAAGGAACTTCTGTTCTTATAATATATCTCTAAAAGGTAATTTATGAACGTCTCATTTTTGAATGACCCTTAAGGTCTTAATGCAAGCCATTGTTTATGATATAATTAGTTTATTTTTATGTTTGTATATCGTTTGATTAAACGTGCTCAAGCATATTAATGTTAGATTTGCAAATTCATCATTTTGACTTATACATTCCAGGTGTTCTTTTTGCTCTCTGGGGAGGCAAATTACCGACAGAAATACCTGGTACGTATAGAATTTGTGTGTGTGTGTGTGTGCTAACATATTGTTAACTTCTTATGTCCATAACATACATTGCGTTGTCGATGTTTTTGTCTAGTGTTGATTTTTTACCTTAATTGTTACACAATGATCGCGCTGAATCTGCGCCGCGTTGGTTCCCAATTATAAAAGCCGATTAGATAACCAGCGAGCCCAAAACGAGCCAAGACAGAGTCAGAGCCAGCAAGTGGCCCATCATCATGTTTTATTTGGCCAGGCAGCAGCCTCTTGTCCGTTGTCTGCCTCCTGTGCTGTTTTTGGATTATTATATCGAAGAACAACAAACAAGGAGAGGGAAAAGTTTCAACTCATTCGATGCCATTTAGAGCAACAATAGGAGGCCGGCAAATGTAAACATCGAACACCGAATGCTGCTCTGCGCCGCGTTGCGCAGCGAGCGATACGAAAATGAGCAATAACCAAAAACTGTACCCCCAATCTGCTCGATCCAACAAAGCTGGCGAGGCGACCAATCGAGCGACCTTCTCTCCAACAGCAGCGGCATCGGCATCGGCAACGGCACCACAACCACCACCATCAGCAAAAGCAGCAGCAGCAGCACTACCAACAAGCAACAAGTATACCCAAATATGCGATCATTACTCATGCGCGATTTCACAATAAATCAACGAGACGTGTTCACAATAATTTTATTCAACTTATTTTCTTGTCGGTTGGTCTCGGCCAGGTCTGGTCTTTGGGCCTCTGATCGCCGGTTTTCGGTCTGGTTTGCACTCTGTTGTGCACTCTCTCTCTGTGTGTGTGTCAATTGTTATACCCTGTAACCATTATATGATTAATCAAAAATTATATCATAAAGTTGATGAAATTTAGTAGCTTAGTGTCTTTGCAAATAGAAAATATATAAATTCTTGATCTGCATTGGTAGTTTCTAGTAGTATCTTTATTTCAATTTTAAAAATATTTTACATTGTTGTATATTGTTAAAAACATTTATATTCGACATTTCTTACTATAACTTTTCTTAAATATTTATTTTATTATTTTCATTAGTACTAAACTCTACTTAAATATTATCATATTTGACCAATATTTTCAGATAACTTACCTTAATTTTTTTCTATGTTTAGACTATAAATGAAAATTTGAAATATTTAACTATGGTATTTCCACACAAAGCATTTAAAATATCCAAAGCGAAAATTGGAATATTTTTAGTTTTCTTTGAAACTATAAACTCTAATAAAAACTTCTTTCTTTTCCTTTCTTATTTCATTTTCAGTAAAATAAATTCAATACAAATAAAAATACAATGCAACTTAATAAAATAAAAGTTAAAAGTTTACATGCAATACTACCATCAACTGGTTGTGGGGTATCTGGTAGTCGTCGTCTCACGACAAGATCATTCTAACTTGTTATTAAGTTTAGGTGTATTTGTGTTTCTTGTTGCTTGTTGGCCCGGCTAGCTGACTGGCCAAAGGAGCGCAGGCTTTTATGTTGTTGTCGGCGGCGTCGGCAACAATGAAACCGTTTTTCGTTACGACCATCGGGAATGTGTTGCTAAATATGCAAAGCGACTTTAGTGCAAGTCCGCATGGACAACGGTCGATTCACTGCATTGGCAGCTACAATACACAAACACAAACACACACACACATACATATAGAGCTTATAGTATTAACTGGTGGCGGTGGCGGTGGCGTTGGCGTCGACTTCGTGTTGTGACGCTTCCCACTCTGGGGTCGTTTACTCCGGCGCTCTGGTTGCCAGCATTGGCAGCGAGTGCGGAGTGCAACTATTTTCATGTCGCGGATCGTGATGAAGTTAGGTGCACGGCACGCAATGGGGCATCCTAAGTGTTGAATGCTTCTAGCATTGCCTTGCCTGGCCTGGCCTTCTGATCATTTGCAAATAGACTCCAGCCAAAGACAACAGACAACGGACACGGACAAAAGAAGAAGCCACACGATTTAATTGTTACGCACATTGACAGTGTGGGGCAGGAACACAAAAATTTGCAAAGTGGTGGGGCATTGGTATAGGTAGCTATAAACAAACAGCGGAATAACCATTGTATTGTTGCTGAAGAAGCTAAAAGGATTATGAGCCCAAAACATATGCAGAATATGTGCAGCTCATACTTGGCTAGAGTCTCCTATGCCCTTCTCGCGTCGAGTTTGGTATGTTGACAACGTTTAACAGGCAGTAGGGAAACCGCTTTGGGAGCTATAATTCATAGCGTACAATTGTTTTTTAATGAAGGGCTTTTCCATGCCAGTTTCCAGTTGCCAGTTGCAAACTATCATCGATGATTGTCGTGAGCTCCGACTGCGACTCCGACTTGTTAAAGATCCAGTTGAGAGCTGTAAATCGATTGACTTTTACAATGTGTTTGTCTGTGAAATTTAAAATGATTACCCTAACTGTTAGTTTGCAGATTGTTCGATACGATATGTAAAATATTTATACATAAAGTTACATCAGTGGATTTAAGATCAATATTCCTTTTGATCTACGAGTTCGTACCTTCGTAAGTCAGGAGTTCAAACCAAGGGATTAAGGATACGAAGTTATGTTAAAAGATTTTAGATCCTAGGCCTTGTAATAAATAAACAATTGTTGGTGTAGAAAAAATCTTAGTGTAGTTGAAATGAAAAATTTAAATAAAATATCTAAGATTTAAAGAAAATAAAATATTAAATAACTTTAAACTTTACAGGAATTTCATATGTCAATAAATTCTGTAAATTGTTGATCAAATACAATTTTGTTTTCTGTCCGATCTGTATGAAATGTTTATGTAATGAATTATTAATAAATAAAAAACGCCACTTTCAATTCTAAACACTAAACTCGTGTGTAGTCAACTATTTAGTTTAAAAATGATATAAATTCTTCAAGATATGCTTTGGGAAATATATCAAACTGTGTCTTCTCTGTAAATATATGTTTTTGTTTGACTCGAGCGCAACTTTCTTGAATGGATAGAATAAATCAGCATTTAATAATTCACAAGTCGTCGATAAGTCATATTAAATAAAAGCATAATAATTATGTCGGCAATGTTTTATTCAGCATCGTATCCAGTTTTCAACCAAAAAATTCGTAGCTGCTAAAGCGTTGAATGGGGTTAATTAAGAAATGCAATAGATTTTCACATTATGAACTGAGCGTTGCAGGCGAAATGGGGGAAACGAAGAAAATGGGGAAACAAAATGGAATAATCTGTCAACAATCTGTGCTATGTGGCACTTGTGTAAAGGGCAGTGGAGGCTTCGTCGTGTCGCATACTTTGCATATCGAACATGTTTTTGTAAATAACGCTAAGCAGCTAAAGCTCGACAAGTCGATGAAGTGCAGCAGGCAAGCACTCTTAAATAAAAGAAGATGAAAAAATACTAATAAAAAAATATATATACAGAAACCGAGTGCGATCCGCTCCTCTCTCTCCTCCTGCTTTGTCTCTTTCGGTTAACTAAAGCGCAAAACATGGGTTTCGTTTTAAAAATCGTGTCTTGTTCTTGCCACGGTCAGGCTTACAACAACAAAAGGGTAGCAAGTAGAATGAGAAGTCGATGGAGAAAGCGAGGGAAGGGGTTACTCACTGTGTTCTCTTTAGAACGCGCCAAAGATCGACGGGAACTTTTAGTGGCTTGTCTCATAGCCTGATGGCTATGGCTAATATGCATGCAATCAGCTACAAACAGTGGAGAAGAGCGGGTAAAGAGGACTACTCTTTAGGCCGTGTATCGCGTACCACGAAAATATGTTGCGGTTTTTTTCCTGTGTCTGTCTGTAAAACGGCTGCCACGCAAAAACCAATAGATCAGGCAACAAGTTACCTGCAAATCCCCCCTCTCTTCCCCTGTTCAAATTCTAATCCATGGTACATATTTTGTTTAACGAATGTCACACAAGCATCGATGACTGTCGGATTGTCCAAGTGGCGAATAGACGTTCTGACTGAATATGCCTGGAATGGAATGGAACGGGAGATGCTTCAATGCATTTACATTCACTCACAGTCTACGATGTGTTGGCTCACGTACCACATTGAGGATGTGTTCTTGTGGCTGTCGTTGTTGCTGTTGTTGTTTTTGTTGTCAAGACAGACTGCTACTGTCAAAGTCACGTTTTAATGTAACGCTGGGTCGCTCGATTTGGTTGCCTGAAATATTGAGATTGAGTTACGAGCAGCCAACAACTTTTGTCAACACGCGAAGCTGCATAAATGCCGCTTAAATGGCATAAAATATGCATATGCATTTTTGCCCAAAGGAACCCAAGCCAACCAACCACTCAACAGCCCAGTTACCAGTTGCAGCTTACCACTTACCAGTTGCAAGTAACCACTTGCAAGTTGCAAGTTGCATAGTTACCGGCTGGTTACTAACTGGGCCCGGACAGTGTTACCTGGCCAGTTATCGGAGCGCGCTCAACATATTTCAAAGTTACACGACTGACGACTCGAGTTGCCCGACACGCCCTTAGTTAGTTAGTCGACTCTGTCGTCTGTCCGTCCGACTATTCGCCCATCAGTCCCTGCTGTCCGTCTGTCTATCTGTCAGGGCGTCAGTTCAGACGGTTTCAACTATGTGGCCAGTTTCCTGCTGTTTTTCTTGTTGCTGCTGCTGCTGTTGTTCTTGGTTGGCTGCAGGGCCAAGAAACGTTCCGTTTGTTGTTAGCCTTAGCAACTCGGGAATTCTTTGTAATTTGCGTTTTTCACACCCATTTGATGTAGCACCCAGTTTTAATCTTAATCCCTGCCACCGAAATTGTTAACTGCTCATAAATGCCCTGTAGAAGGCGTTAACTACAAAAGCAAAACAAAAAAACACACACGCCATAAATCGATGGTGTTGCCAAGAAACGTTTGCCTCGTGTGTTTTTCTGCATTTCTTCAGTCAGTTCAGACGGACACTGGGAAAAACTGTCATGTTTTTCATGTTAGTCACGGTAAGTGCTGATAACGAAACTTTAAATGAAGCTATAATACAATTTCCAGTTAATTGTTGGCTTTCGAAAGGAAGCGTGCATAATATTTAAATTAAGAAAGATAGCAAGAATCTAAGATTGAGAGCGACCACACTGGTTAGATCAGATAGTTGTACACCATCTGCTCTTTTCGAATTCTTTTATTTTATAGTGAAAGCCTTTGATCGGTGAAGCTTATAAAAAATTCTTTGTATTTAGTAAAAACTTATTTTTTTTTTCCATCGTGACAATTTTAACAAATTCTGATGGATTTGTCTTAAAATTTTAAAAATCCAATTAGTATTTACGATGCATTTTGTATCTACGAAAGATTTTTTAATTCTTTTTATGCCCCGAACCCATTGAAAATGGGTAAAAAGGGTATAATTGTTTTGTGCAAAAGTATGTAACAGGCAAAAGGAAGCATCTCCGACCGCATAAGTATATATATCATTAATCAGCATCAACGGCCGAGTCGATATAGTCATGTCCGCCTGTCCGTCCGTCCGTCTGTACGTCCGTCCGTTCGTATGTATGTATAAACGCGTCGATCTCAGAGACTATAATAGCTAGAGACTCCAGATTTGGAACATAAGCTCGCCTAATCCATAGGCAGTACACGTTAGTTTCAAATTTTCGATTACACATGTGATCGATAACAACAAAATCTTGAATTTGGAAAACTTGAAGACGGCGTTTGAAACATTAGACGAAATAATGGAAATCTGTGAAATTTTTTTTGAAATCGGTTGAGAAACATCGGAGATATAGAATATTAAGAAAGTTTGCAATATACGCGTACACACACACACCCATACTTGCAAGCGCTGACTGTACGCGTAAGATATGGGGTTCAGGGTATCAGGGTCTAGTCGGGATTTCTCGATTAGAGCCTTCTTACTTGTTATGTCTAGCATTTAAATGAAATAAGTGAGAAAGCCCTAATAACAGAAACCAAATTTTTGTTTTATGTATTACATTGACTTAAACTGAATTGGATCGGTCTAAAAGTTTACAAATGAATGTACACACAATGCGTGCGATACACTAGAAACTCCATTAAAGTGTCAGCCATCAAAATGCCTGTTGCTCGATAAGATGTCAAAAGCGTTTGCAATACCATTATAATTGCAATATGATTCACTATAAAATATTTATGCATGTAGCAGATGATTTTATCTGAAAGTGTGTGCTAAAAAAAACGTTTGGCAATTTAAGAGGCCCATCAATTCCTTTGTCAAATGTAAACCGCAAGCGAAAAACCACTTTTCAGTCTTCAATCCGCGCCCGGTTATCAAAAGCAATTTTCGTAAGGGGTTAGGGGAATGGTCGGGTGTTAGTTGCATGCAGAGTCTTCCGATTCTGTTGGCCATATAGCC
Organism: Scaptomyza reducta; assembly: GCA_035044485.1. Classification (NCBI taxonomy): domain Eukaryota; kingdom Metazoa; phylum Arthropoda; class Insecta; order Diptera; family Drosophilidae; genus Scaptomyza; species Scaptomyza reducta. Next base: position 88,705 of record JAWNNV010000627.1, read on the forward strand.
CGCAGCTGATAAAACTCAATACTTTTGTGTGTTTATGGCCAATCAGAAATCATGCCGAGGCCCACCTCAATATACACAGTATGCACGTAGAGTACTCGTTCGTATACGTATATGTATATGCATAAGCAGCAGCTTCTGTCGCACAGTTCCTTGCCCCTTGTTCTCTCTTTTACCCCTTTTATGAATGCGGCAGTGAAAACGAGTGTCATTTTTAGCCAATTTCGCTGCGTTGCCTTTGCGTGGCATGAAAGCTCAATGGAGTGGACACGAGCCCATGGTCCAGGTCCATGTTGCAGGCCACTCCACTCCACTGCACAAAGTGTGTGAGTGTGGAAGTAGAAAAAAAAGTGCGAACGCGTTAACTACATGGCGTCGCCAATCTTAGCTGGAAAACGTACGACAAGACAAGACAAGCCAATTGCAGGCGGTTGCTCAAGACGGAGCTGTTGCTGTTGTTCTTCCTCACACTAGCTACATTTGGAAGAGGGGCAGAGGGGTGAGGAGCGCACAGTAGCGCCTGCGGGCCAATAAGTGTGTGAAATAAACAATGTGCACACGTAGCTCTCGCCATCCATTGGGCTTCTTCGTGTTGCTTGTACATTTTTGTGCTCAACCAGACACAACAGCAACAACAGTGCAAAGTAAAGCGTGTTTATACAAAAAAAAAGCTGAAGAAAAATAAATAAATAAATTGCAACATTGGCAGCATATTTTTACACTTTGGCTTGCACCAAAAACCCACGGCCCTGGCACTGTCCCTGGTTTAAGTTTGAAGACAACGCAAAACGCACTTTTTTATATATAAATAAACGTACATAGCTCTGCAATTAGGTATTAAACGTTTACAATGCAGTTTGTCACGGCGTCGTTAAGTTAACTTTAATACACAATTAATTAAATCTGAGAATAAATTCATAAAGTAGTCAATAATGCGTCGAACGATTATGCTTGTATATGGTTACCAATGTGAATAGTTCTTTAACAATCGTAGATACTAGAAAGGGTATGCACTTAAGTGTGGTATAACAAATCGCTAATCCATTTGAAAAGTTCTTAAGAACTTTTAAATCTAACAGAACCATAAACCGAGAGGTTCAACAAGGATCCCAACCGGAAAACTACTTTTGGCAAACATTTTTATAGTTTTCCAACTTGTCAAATTTGCAATTTTAAAGTCTTGCATATAATATTTATTATTATATATATTATTTAAATTAATTTCTGATTTGATTTAATACTGCTCATAATAAGTGTTTTATTGTTAATTGGAAAAGTCATATTTATATTTGAAACTTAAAGAGAATATTCCTTTCGGCTTCTTAAACTTTTAATTTGTTTTATGGAGTTTTATTTGAACCTCAACGTTTAAATAGTCCGGTATGCCTAGACGTTGCAACGTGTCCAACTTAAACTTCAAGCTGCACTTACATTCCCCCTTCCTATTCCTCCACGCCTGTTCTTGTCCCTATTCCGATCCCTAGCTGTCAGCGGTATGGCGTCAACTAAACGCAGGTCAAAAGGAGTCTGAGAGATTTGAAGGTCTTTTGGTTTGGTGTGTGTGTGTGTATCCGAGTGTGTTTTTACTCTTTTTGCCGGGTGTCCTCATCAGCCCCTGCCACTCTGCTGATTAAAACTGCGAAATCCAATTTATTTCAAAATTTATTGTGTCTCACACGCGCAGAGACGTACAGGAATTGAAAAATATCAATAAAGGCATATGAATTGTTACCCAATAATAAATCAAGTGCCTGGCTTGCCCAGGTCTGGTCTGGCTGGATCCCTTGCCACAACGTCGTAAACAAATATGCCTTTTATTGTTTATATAACAAAAAAGAAAATAAAGCCCGACTCTGGCATTTCTCACACCGGGCAACGCGAAATATTTCAATGCGAAAATCACCGAAAATTGTTTCGAATGTGGGTTTTTATATATTTTTTTTTACATCATCTCTCTCTCGAATCACATTGGGTGAGTCTGTCTCAGTCCCAGTTCGCAAACGATCGCCGGAACGTCGTCATTTTATTTCAATGAGGACGGCAATTTTCTAAGAACGAAGCGCATACCAAGGAATCAGAGAATGAGCCAAACGAAGCAAACAACGTCGGCAATGGGCAAATGGCAGCTTTGGTGTTTCAGAAATATGTGCAAACAATTACGAAGCGTTGCCAAACGACCTAAGCGAAGTCGAAGACGAAAGGGTTGCATCGAGCATCGAATGGAGATCTCGTTCTCGCTCTCGTTCTCGTTACCTTGTCTGTCTCACTGATATTTCGTCAATTAGAATGTACGAACAAGCTGTGAATGTGCGAAGATATATTTTGGGAGCCGACTCGAAGACCTGCTAACTATCAGCGGCAGCTCAAATTAATATCTGTGCGATAACTCAAAGTCCGACGCTCAGCTGAAACGGAGAATGGAGAAGGGAGAAGCAGCAGCAACAGTTTTGAAGAGGGCTCTTCCCAGCGCCGTTTTGTATTTTTCTTTTCTTCATTTTTTACTTTTGCAAATTTCGACTCCACGTTCCAACATCCTGTTTCGTGCCGTTCATCTTGTCTTTTCAATTGTGGGGCTGTCTTTGTTGCTGATGCGGTTGTTGTTGTTCCTGTTGTTGTTGTTGTTGCTAGCTAGTTAAGCAGTTAAGCAGTTTCGCGTAAACGTTTTTCCAATATGATTTCTGGCGTTGTTGTTGTCGCTGTTGTTGTTGCTGTTGTTGTTGCTGTTGTGCCTGTGTGTTTAGGCTGTCTTCAGGGTTGTTATTTTAAAATTAGCACTTTGATTTAAGTTGTCTACACTCTTGGCGGCCTGTCTCTCTCTCTAGCAAGCTGCCCGATTCCTCCAGCTGTAGCAGCAGCAGCATCGGCAGCACTAGCCAAGGTGTTGAACAGCTGAGTGAAGTGCAAAGCGGGAAGCGGTCAGCGGAGGCGGATGCATTGCTGCCAGGCCGCAGCAATATATTGTTGCTGGTGATGAGTCTGATTGGTGAGCGCGCTCCAGCGAAAGGTTGAAGGTTAGGGCAGATAAACGCTTGATGTTGATGTTGCTGATGCAACACACACACACAGAGAAATAAAACCTAATATCTACATATCATATGAACGTTGAAAGGAGGCATCAACTGCAGTCTAAGCATGAGAAATGTTCAAAATTAAGTTTATTTTGAATTTCCTGGTTCGGTAAGACAAGTTGTCAAAAGTGTTGAAATATTTGCTTACGTGTAGTAATTTATATAATGCACCCAATTTTATAAATTTTTTGACTTGTAAACAAATATATTATTATGTAATCAGCCAATTATTTATTAAGTATACTAGGTATTACGTGTCTAAAAATAAATAAATACAAATTCCATAAATAGTTTCTGCTTTATCAAAAACAATCCGTGTTCCGAATCATAAAAAGAAAATTATTAGCTTTGGCTAATATTACTTATGAAACTTTTGAGGGATTCAAACTGAATTTTAACAAAAAACTAAAAACAAAATTACCATATTCATTAAACATATAAGATATATTTTCATTAACTGGTAAGTGTTTTTGACATAGACAGATAAATGTTGCACTTAGTCTCAGATATGCATTCAAGTTTATTATCTTAAGGTAAATTGAATTTACCATATTTGCAAATATGTTATTGTTTCTGTCTTGTTGCTCATCAGGCATTCATTAGGCCATCATGCACATCAGACATTATCAGTTTTTGTGTCTGTGCGGATAAGCTAACGATAAATTGACGTTAACTTTCACGTACTAGTATCTAGTATCTATTTAGTTTGCTGGCTGATTGGCTCGTTGGCCTGTTTAGCAATCAACGTGCTTATCTTTGTCTGATCGGCAGCAGTGTTTGCCACTGCCACTGCCACAGGCAAGCGGCATGTGACATGTTTCAAGGCCTCCACAGCCTTTCTGTCTCCCCTTTCTCCATCTATCTGAGTGTCAACACGTAGCAGCTTCCGGTTAACTTTGCTCTTGGCTCTTAAATCAAGCGCTTATCACACTGGCTGCTTGAGCCGCTTGTGTTAATTAAAATCAGCTTATGAATAAATTGTGGCGAATGCCATAAAATGCATTTGTCGCCACTCTCTCTCTCACACACACACACAAGGACACACATACATTGAGATATTTCAATACTAATCAGTCCGCGGGTGCCCAAAGTTTATACATTTTTAATGTGCACTGGAGCCGGAAGGAAGCTCAGCACGTAAACGTGTTAATATGGACAGCGCAATCTATTAATTTGTCAACAATAAAATGAGACTGTGAGACGAACATCAACATTAACATCGACATCAGATGAGACGCGTCAATGAGACCAGAGCATTGAAAGTTGCAGCTGCATTTGGAGTTGGCGTTAATGTTGAAGATGTAGACGAAGGTGGAGTCAGGGGCAATACAGAGGCGATAACGAAGCTAAACAGCAAACGTATTGAGTGGGCTTTGGCTGGTTAACCAGGCTGGCTGGCTGGTTGACTGGTTGACTCGTTCGCTGCTTGTCAGCACAGCAGGTACGAAATTAATATGCGAGCAACAATTAAGATAAGCGCGCAAACTTGTGAAGTTGCTGCTGAGAAGAACGAAGGGGCACAGTCGGTGGCCAGCCAGCAACCCAATGAGTGAACCTCTTCTCAGATGGCACATCGCACCTTTACGGACCAGACACGGGGGCATTGCGACATCGTCTGCGTTTGTGGTAGCCCTCAAAAAAAAAACATTATCCATTAGCCGTTGTCTTTGCGGTTGTATCGTTCTCTTGCTGTTGTTGTTGCCGTTGCATGGTGGCCTTGATGACAAACTGCGGCATGTTTTTTAAGCGAAGTTCATATACGTATGCATATTTTATCAGACCGCTTGCAAAACCAAATTAATTGAACACAAATACAAATTTATTATTGATAATTTTTGATGACAAGTTATATTAAATAAATGTCTTCTGTCAAATATTCTTTAATTTATACAAAACTTCTTAACATGCCTTAATTTTTTTTTATATATTTATTCTCTTCTATTCTGTTCTTCTCTAGTCGAGTAGGCTCAACTATGAGATATCCTGAACCCTTGGCCTTAGACTTATTATCATGCCTGCACTAGTGCACAAATGGGTTATGAATAAACTTTAATCTTTCGTATCTCCAGTGTTTCTCCAAATTTCACAGATTTGCATTATTTCATCCATGGTATCAAAAACAGTTTTCAAGTTTCCGAAATTCAAAATTTTATTTCTTGTCGATGTCATGTTCATAGTAGAAACAGGAAGAGTAATCGATAGCTTGAAACAAACTTGTAGTGCCTAGGCCGTAGGCGAGCTTATGTTCAAAATCTGGACTCACTAGCTCTCATAGTCTCTGAGATTGACGTATATTGCTATAACGACTACGCTGTTTATGCTGATCAAGAATATATATACGTCTGCACCTTTTGCACAAAACCATTATACGCTCTTTTTACCTATTTTTAATGGGTTCAGGGTATAATAAAACTACATCATTGCATTTCAACTAAAAATAAATTTAAAAATTTACTGTTCCGTAAAATTAAAATTAAATTTTAAAGCAACAAAAAAATGTATTTTTAATAATATTTCTGTATTATTATATTTTAAATTAATAACATTCAGTACGTAGGATTAGTTTCCCCATTATAGTATATGGTATTTAAAATGCAGAATCAATCACTCACGATTTATTTCGCATTCAACTAATTGCAAGCGATGAAAATGATTTTGTCATAATTGTGGCAATCGTCCCAAAAACGGGTTTCGCATAACATGAGAACGTGAGAAATTTCGTTTAATTTTGTATTGCGTTATTTCTTTCAATGTGATTTTTAGGTATTTTGTCATAAAACACCTGACAGCTGATTGTAATTTGAGCGCTTTATGAGGTTGCTTTGCGGTTGACAATCTGTTGATTAATTGATTAACGATTTTTGAAATTGATGCATTTTTCCCTCGCTCACGCAGAGTCTTGAAAGACATCTGTCTCACTCACGTTTGAGTTAAGGCAGCTTTACGAATATGTTATTGCGGGGCATTGGGGCGTTACATGTTCGTATTTTGACAACTTATTTTGCGGCGCTTCAATTACTGCTACCCACAAATGCTGACAGTTGCAATTAAAAGCTAAAAAGTTGTACAAAACCAAACAGCAATTGCAATTGGCAACAGCAACAGCAACAACAACAACTCGCTGCCTTGTTAATAGACATGTAAACTGCAATTAAAACACGCGGAGCCTAAGAGCCACCAAAATATTTTGAGCGCTGGCCTCTCTTGTTGGTTTTTTCTTGTGTGTTTGTTTGTGTACACTTTTTTATTTTTTTCTTAATTAAAATATTTAAACACGCAAATAGTAGGCCTGGCCAGTTGGCTAGTTTACAACCAGTTGGCCAGTTGGCCAGTTAGCCAGTCAGCCAGAGTTGGCCCATAGGCAATCTGCTCGGTTTTGGTAACCCGAGTCGAGTCAGCCAACTCAAATGGGCGTGCCGCTGACGCTGCCGCGGCTTTAATCAAAGTTTTAGTTTTTGTTGCTGTTGCTGTTGTTGTGTTGCCAGCGGGGAATCAATCATGTGGAATTTAAACGTCATCGTGCGTCAGAAAACTCATAAGACAAAAACCTCAACAACATCAACAGAGGCACCAACAACAACAACAAGTCAAAATCCAACTTGAAGACCCGTTGTGAATGCGAATGTGGCGTGTCCGAGTTTTTAGCGCAGCCATCCCCAAACGAAGGCGATCCCGACCCCGACCGATATCCGACTATCCCCCTCTCAGTTCCAACAGCCAACGCAATTCCACAAAATATTATTCTTTAGAATGTTGTTGTCCATTTTAAATGAAATCCACGCAAAATTAATGCGTGTGGCCAACGCCATCAGCAGCGCCCCCCAGCTTATCACTGTCAAACAATCTCTGAGCTGAAAAAGAGTTCAAGCTCATCCAAAAACTAAGCCAAAAACTAAAAACTGGATCTTTGATATTTGAACAGTATGCGAAAACTGGAACTGGAGCTGAAAATCACGCTTAAACTGACAGCGACGATGTTTTAGTTAAATTTATTTGCCAAATATCAATATAAATTTAATTATTATTGTTGCTTGTGGAGACATTAAATTTATGCGCCTGTCGCACGCTGTTGGCCTTTTGTTGCTTTTGGTTTTTGGTGTTCGATTTGAATAGATTTTTAATAAGTGATAAGCATTTAGAAACGACAATTTTAAAGTCGTTTAATTAATTAAATGGCAATTGAAATTGCCAGAAACAACACAAACAACAACATAATGACAACAATCAGAAATTAAATACCTATATTGATTGATATTCTGTTTTTGTGCAAAATTAATGAAACCATTTTGTAAATTGCTTCCTTTATTCAAACATTGTAACGGCCCCTGCTCTGTTCAATGCGTTTAACGATTTGTTTCAATCGCATTGCAATCATTGAAGAAAAACAAGCAACAAAGGCAATGAAACAGCATGACCATTAAATCGGTATAAATGAAATCAAATTCGATGTAAGGACTTCAAATAGTACAGTGACAACTTGAAGAGATTAATGAAAAGGAAACTTTAGCTGTTTCAAAGTTATTAAAGTTTTTAAAGCATTCGTAAGGTGAATCGTAGACAAGACTTAAACAGAGTTGAAACTTATAAAACGGTCAAAGACACAAATTACAAAACTATTAAGTATTCGCATCATCATGCGTTACGTAAAGTGTGTTTGGTTGGCAGTTACGCAACATTAAAGAGTTTTTATACCATTTTTTAGTTAATTTATAGATTTACTTGCTCACATAATACATCTTATAATGCAGATATCTTACATATATCATATGACGTCGTGCATATATCATAAGTAGTCACATCTGTATTCATTTGCTATCATTTCGCGTAAGCAGTAACCGATAGCAGTCAGTCAGTAAGTCAATCAGGAGACGTTAGAAACTACGTGATACAAAAAATCTATATTATTTCCAATTTCTTATATAGTTGCTATTGTTTGTTGTGCCTTCAAGAAGTGTAGCTCATACCTCAACACATTACGTAATGCGTATGTGTAATACGTAGCGTAACCACGTTATGAGCATTGCATGATTAAGGCACATTCTAAATTTCTATCTCACGCCCGTTACGCTTGCCATGAAACGATATAGGTTCAATACTTGAACTCTTTTTAATTGATCTTGATTAATCGCACACCAGGCTCCATAGCAACTCCATGCCACGACCACACACTCTCGCAGGCAACCATTAATTACTCTTTAATTGCCAAAAAATAATATATACATACATAAAAAAGTTAACAGCGGGTGAAAGAAACAGAGGGAGGAGAAACGTTAATAGTTTTGTCTTATCAACATAAACCGTTTCTCCTAATTTCATTAGTTTAATGGCAACGAAATCTATGGGCGAAACGCTTGATGAAAAAAATAAATAACAAAAACTAACAAAACCAAAAACAAACAAGCTACCAAACTACGCAAAACGTGCAAAGTGCGGAGAAACATAAAATGAGAGAATTGTTAACAATTGTGAGAATAAATTGCTAAATAATTAAGTGGATCAACGGCCTGGGCACAGACCCGGTCCCAGACTCCGAGTCCAACTTCAAAAGACAGACTCAAATTGCATATGATTAATTAAAGGAAATAAAAAAAGCTGACGACGACGAGAATGAGTAGCAGAAAAAACAAAACAACTAAGAAGCGGGCAAACGAACGAACGAACGAACGAAATCTTTTTATTTTTAATTAATATTGAAGTGAAGTGAATTTTTCAGTAGCGCTAGAGAGCCAAAGACACAGAAGAACCCCAAAAAACAAAGACAGGAGGCGTTTTTCAACTCATTAATGTTCAAACGAATTCATTTACATATCGCAGCTAGCTAGCTGGATAGGCGAGCACCCCGACCCTCTCAGCATTACCTGTCCCAAATTAATATTCCATGGCCAAACATACATATTTTTGTATTTTTTTTTTGTTTCTTAGTGTAATTCGGAAAATTTGAAACGCTTAAGAAACGAGCTGAGAAATGGTCTCACACACAATTTGAATGCACACTTCTCAACGTTTCTTTTTTCCTATTTATTGGTGTATTATTTTTTATTTATTTTTTTTTGTCTAAATGATTTTTATTAACATTTTGCGCCAGGTACTACGCGCAAGGGAGGGAGGAGTGTTGGGGGAGACTGAATGCGAACACAACTCACACGCATGCCTACATTTCCATGTGCTGTGTCATTGAGTGAAAGATAGAGACGCCGGCGCATAGTTTCGTTCCGTTCCGTTCCGTTCCGAACCAAACTGAACCTCACCGAACCGGGCGTCAACTGCATGCCATGCGTAAATGCCAAGCGACCCTCGTTCGCTCGGTCCCGCCTCTTATCTTCTGGTATTCATCTCGAAAATTGTTTCTAGTTGAAGTCTGCCTTTTAATTGTTAGGCGCAAACAGCCGACCGACTAAATTAAATTTATACTGGCTGTCCCGAACCGACTTTGGTTCCAAGTGGTTGCGTGTCGGTTCAAAGCAAACACAAGAAACTAACCCCCGTCCTGTTCTCAGTCCACAGGCCCACGTCCTCGGTCCTCAGACTTCATCATTGTCGACCATTGAGCATGTGCAGCCTTTCAGGTTACAAGCACTGACAGTTGAGCCAGTCGGACCAGCAGGTCAATAAATTCCTCAAAGTGAATTATTATAACATTTTTATTAAAAAGTCTAGTTGTGTCTCTCACATAATTAGCATATTTATAGGGGTATCTAGGGGTTGCGTGGGATGTATGAGGGGAGGGGGTTTGCACAAACAACAACCAACAACAACTGCCTAATTTTTCACTCAACTGTCCACATTAGCTCTTATCATGCACATGAGAAATTTATTAATTTGTTAAATTTCACTGACAAATGATAAAAAGCTCGAAAATTAATGAATATATCTGCAAAAAGTGTCACTTTAATTAGAACAAAGCGGGGTGTATGAGCCACAAACTGTGGTCGTGGCTGGGTGTCACATTAACAGCTATGCATATATTAGAATTAAAATTTAACAGTTTGATATATGGCTCTGTCAATGTAAGCCGCAATTATTTAACACGACATACGTAGACTATAAATATTTAAGATTTTTGCAATTAATTTAAAGTGGTAATACATTTTTAAAGAATTCAGAACTCTAGTTTGCAAGACAATTCGTTAAAGTTGATATTGCTGTTTTTCTTAAGAATTATTTTAAACTTCAGTCAAGTCTGTTTTTGAAGCGTAGGTCAAGTGCACCAGGGGCTTATTAACCGAAACCTTAAAACAATATAATATATAAATAATCACAACACCCAGTGCTATAACTTATAAAGTTTCTATCTCTATCTTCCGAAGACTTTGTTTTTCTACTCTAAGCAATTAGATGATTTTTATACAAATCAAGAAGCACATTAAAAAATTGCTTACTTCAAATTTAATTCCGCATGCCTTTTAGAGTGTGTCGTTTATTTTTTTACAAAATCGCATATGCGCAAATTATTTTCTGGATCATTCTGCACAAATTTGTTAGAGTAACTGTGGGTCTTCAACCAATTTTGATCGCGCGGATTTTAAGGGGGGGATTTATATATGGGTTGATCTGATTATCTGATGGAGAGAATCTTGTCACGGATTCGGATTTAGCGACCCCAACATTGTGAGATTCCCAGAACTTTTTATACCCTTAACCCATTGAAAATGGGTAAAAAGGGTATAATGGTTTTGTGCAAAAGTATGTAACAGGGAGAAGGAAGCATGTCCGACCCCATAAAGAATATATATTCTTGATCAGCATCAACAGCCGAGTCGATATAGCCATGTCCGTCTGTCCGTCCGTATGTATGAACGCGTTGATCTCAGAGACTACAAGAGCTAGAGACTCCAGATTTGGTAAATAAGCTCGTCTAATCCCTAGGCAGTACAAGTTTGTTTCAAATTTTCGATAACCCTTCCCGTTTTCGATATACACATGGAATCGATAACAACAAAATCTTCAATTTGAAAAACTTATTGATGCAGTTTGAAGGATTAGACTAAAATTTTATTGAAATCAGTTGAGAAACACCGGAGATATGGAGTATTGAAATTAAGAAGGTATGCACTATACGCGTATACATACACACACTCACACATACTTGCAAGCACTGACTGCATGCGTAAATTATAGGGTTAAGGGTATAGTCTAGTCGGGATTTCTCGACTAGAGCCTTCTTACTTGTTTTTTGTTTGGCTGTGCTATTAAACTTGGCCTTTAAAATCGCTGAATCAAATTCGATTTGTTCCCGTTCAAATCGAAACGCCCTCATGCTTTTGACATTCAATTGGACCGATAGCTTTTAATACATCATAAATTAAATTGTAAATAATTGAAAGCTTATAGCTTAAACTTTCGCGTTTTAAACAGTTTATATATGATCCGTGGGACACACAAAAATTTTTAAAAGAATCATATGAAGATTTAGTAACATTTGTTAAATGATTCTCTAACATTCTGTTAAATTTAACAAGGTTTAGAAGCCTTTTTAAATGTTTTGCACTTTAATGAACTCATGTTTCATTAACGATCTGACACAGGTTGTGGAGTATCCATTTTCATTCCAACACCATACATTACCATATCGAATGAAGTTTATATGTTAGAGTCATTCAATGATTTGTAGCATTTTTTCTCATAGTGCGCTTTGTAAGCCATGGCAAAGATATTTTGGCCATTGATCAAGGCCCCCCTGAATAAAAAGAGCGCCATTTAAGCCTCTTGTTGTATTTGATGTTGTTGGTCTTTTCACAGCTCAACACAAAAGCGGCTAAGACGATGCAATGTCTCCAGCCGTGAGGACACGATCAACTCACAAGCAACAACAACGAATATATGAAAAAAAAAAAAACGTTCAAAATATGTTGCTCAACATAATCGAAGAAGAGAAAAAGTTTTCTTTTGAACAGATTCATTAGTGTTTCGACTGTGTTGTGTACACCTGATTTTTTGGGGAGCCCATTACATGACCATAGATTCAAACAATGGAAACGAACCCACAGGAGGTGTATACAATCATTTTGAATAACACCAGAGTCAAACGCGATTCAAAGTCAGCTAATGCAGCAACAAGGCCCAACAATGAGCCAGGTCATCTAAAAAATGTATGGTTCGGTTTCTGTAAGACGGATGTGCGTGCATTTTAGGGTTCATTGCATTCAACACCGAACAAGTTGTTCACATTCACATGGCTCGGCAGATGAAGCGCAGTCAAAAATACAAAACAACATAAAAATCAACAACAAACAAGTAAGAAGGGTCTAGTCGAGGAATCCCGACTAGACAATACCCTGATTACTGTATTTTACGAATACAGTCAGTGCTTGCATGTATGTATGTGTGTGTGTGTACGCGAATAGGGTACGCCTGTTACATACTTTTGGACAAAACCATTATACCCTTTTTACACATTTTCAATGGGTTCAGGGTATACAAATGCAGAACAATTAAACAAATTAACAAAACACAAACATGCCTGAATAGCTGGGCTGGCCTACAGCAATTTTACACATGAGAAAATCGAAGAGCATTAAAAGCCATTACCCATTAGCCATTAGCCCGAACTGAGTTGGTAACTGCGCGGGTGTAGACCAACTGTCAGCTGTTTGTTACCAAGAAACTTCCCGGTGCTTAGGTAATTGAGTTTCGAATTTTACTTTCCAATGGGCCACCATTATGCTGACCTCCAGCACAGTGAAGACGAACCCTTTTCGGGTCGCATGTGCACTAGAAGCTAACCGACGCAACGACTCCCAGACAAGTTGCAAAGAGTCGCATCTAATTTCATGGCTGTTAGCGAAAGGGCCACGGCCAAAAGGTCGCGCAAGATGCACACACATGACAAACACAACAACAACACACATACAAACACAGCACGCATTTAATATGCACGTTAGTTGCAAAGAGCAAAAACAGACTTTTATTATTGACAACAACAACATACAAAATTATAGAAATACACAGAACTAACAAGTGAAGAATGCGACGAAAGGAATATTTTTATTAATACTACTAATACTCTTTCACAAGGAGAAAAAAGATTTGTTCGATATGCAAAAATATAATAAATTAATTTATTAGAAGCAGTGTCAAATAGCTTAAAATAATTGTACTTAAAGTATAAAGAGCTTAAAGTTTGAAAATTATTTATAAGCTACGACAATGTATAATAATAAATGTTTCTTCAACAAGAAAGTCTTCTTAATGCATAGTAATAGCAAATCTCAAATCATAAACGCTTATGCGTAATAAGAATAAATAACAATTATAGTACAGAGATTAAGTCATAACCTCAATCGTTTCTAAAAAATCTTCACATCTATCTTATCAAGCAAAGCTTTCTTTAATTCGCTTGTACCCACCACATACACTAAAAAAAACAAGTAAGAAGGCTCTAGTCGAGAAATCCCGACTAGACGATACCCTGAACCCTATACTTAACGCTTGAGTAAACTTCAATGTTCCATATCTTCGGTGTTTCTCAATCGATTTCAATAAAAATGGAGTCTCTAGCTCTTATAGTCTCTGAGATCGACGCGTTCATACATACGGACGGACAGACATGGCTATATCGACTCGGCTGTTGATGCTGATCGAGAATATATATACTTTATGGGGTCGGAGATGCTTCCTTCTCCCTGTTACATACTTTTGCACAAAACCATTATACCCTTTTTACCCATTTTCAATGGGTTAAGGGTATAAAAAAAAGCATTCACATCTACTTTAAGGAAAGAACGCAGCCAAAGTTCAGGCATCAAAAAGCGACAAAGAAGACTCATAAAAACGTTTAATGATGTCACAAACGCAATAAAAATGCAATAAAATGTCAAAATTATTGAATTTACGATACGAAACAAGTTCAAAACATACAAAACCAACTGGCAACAACAACAACAATGTAAGAATGCCACTTCGGATTCGAAGGCACAGAGACAATTTCGGAAACACCTCTGCATCGGACTCAACTCTTTCACCGGGTGGATGGGCTATTACATTATGTTCCATTGTTATTTTAGTTGTTATTATTATTCCTTGTTGCCGTTGTTGTTCAGTTTGTCGTTGTTGTTGTTTGTGTGCGCTGTTGCGTTGCATCCAATGTGCGTGCTTTGGGGCAAGGTGTCGCACTGCGAACTACTCTACCATAACGTTTGCTCATTTAAATAAATTTTAGTTAAGTGTGTTTTTTTTCTTTTTATTTACCTTATTTTCATTTGATATTAATGTATTATTTTTTCTGTTTTTATACCCTTAACCCATTGAAAATGGGTAAAAAGGGTATAATGGTTTTGTGCAAAAGTATGTAACAGGCAGAAGGAAGCATCTCCGACCCCATAAAGTATATATATTCTTGATCAGCATCAAGAGCCGAGTCGATATAGTCATGTCCGTCTGTCCGTCTGTCCGTCCGTCCGTATGGATGAACGCGTCGATCGCAGAGACTATAAGGGCTAGAGACTCCAGATTTGATACATAAGCTCGCCTATTCCCCGCGCAGTACAAGTTTGCTTTAAATTTTCGATAACTCTTCCCGTTTACGATATACACATGTGATCGATAATAACAAAATCTTGAATTTGGAAAATTGTGAAAAACAATCTGTGAAAATTTTATTGAAATCGGTTGAGAAACACTAGAGATATGGAGTGTTGAAGTTAAGAAGGTATGCACTATACGCGTATACATACACACACTCACACATACTTGCAAGCACTGACTGTATGCGTAAAGTATAGGGTTCAGGGTATAGTCTAGTCGGGATTTCTCGACTAGAGCCTTCTTACTTGTTCTTTTTCGGGTTAACATGCGCGCATCTTTTTTTTGGTGTATGAGAAAAGAGAGAGCACCGAACCGATTGATTGTTATCTAAAGTGAAATCAAATTGAGTTTCCATTGCTCAACCCGTTGACAAACCCGCCGCGTCTCATTTTCCCCGCACATGTTCTTCCTGCAGCGCGGGCCACATGAAAGATGAATTTTTCGGACAACGGTTCCAGAACGTCTACTGCGGGCTCTATGTGTGTGCGAGTGTTTGTGTCGTGGTGAGGCTAAGGATCAAAAAAGTGTTTGAGTAATGGACTACATGCGTCGCCACATCGATAAGGCTGGCCCTGGGTCCCTAGCAATTAACATATTTATGCCATAGACTCGGTGTCTGCAGGAAGAATCCCAGCAACAGCAACACCAGCCAGCAACAGTTGCAGACAGCTTGACTGGCGGTGCCTTGATTTTGATTTCACATTAGGGAGCACCACCAACATTGGAACACTGTTCGAATCCTTTTGGCATGCAGGTCGCCTCATCATCGCTAGCTGCTTTATATGCAGGCATGAGCGGGCATACTAATTAGCTCGAGGGTATCTCAAAAAGTATGCCTTGCAATTGTTGGATTTACTTACTGAATCAATAAAATTGTTTGGTCTCTCTTTGTCATGTTCTTACCGCTCCCTGAGCTCCAAAGGAAAGCATTAAAATCACTTTGTTTATGTGGCCAAGCGAGCAGATTGACGTGCTCAAAAAGGTTGAATTTTGGTATAGTCGCATCTGCCATGGAAAGATAGTGCTCCAATAATTTAAATTTGAGTGCGTTGTCAGGGATTTAATGAGAACACAGTGTAAAGTGCGTATCGTGGAAGGGACAACATATGGTATTTTAATTGTGTGAAACAGCATCAGTAGAGCTGATATTTACACATTTGTAAGATATAAATACAATAAGAGATCAAATTCTACAATCGTTTTATTTTGGTTTAATTTACGCTTTTGTTGAATGAAGTTATAATTGAATTAATTTTTATGCTGGTTTTTAATTTGTGTATATTGACTAATAATTTTGTAGTATTTTTAATTTATTTTATATTTTATATATATATATATATATAATAATTATAAAATTATTTAATTGAATACTTTACATCAACAGATAGATAATTACAACTTGAAAGAATGTTTTGTAGCTTTACTATAAATATTTGTTCAGCGTAATGATAATTTAATAATCAAAGATTTAATTTAATAATCAAAGATTTAAATTATCTAATAGTATTTGTTTTATAAAAAATTATAAATTTGAATCCGGATAATCATTTTATGACTTCTAAAATAATTAATAATGATAATGTGAAATTTTAACAAATCCTTTTGCTAAATTTCGGTGGAAACTGTTATACGAAAAATATTAATTTCCTATTTTAACCATTCATTCGTTTTTAACAAATATAATCAGCTTTTGATTTGTGGGCCGAAACGGAATGGTTGTTGAATATTGCACCCATAATTAACTCAAAATGCATAACCCAATTGGCCACCTCATGCAGTGCATGCTGCATGCCCCAATTGAAAATGTCAACCTATCAACAACAAATTAACTCAAAATCAACAAAACAAGTAAGAAGGCTTTAGTCGAGAAATCCCGACTAGACTATACCCTGAAACCTATACTTTACGCGTCAGTGCTTGCAACTATGTGTGTGTGTACGCGTATAGTGCATACCTTCTTAACTTCAATGCTCCATATCTCCGGTGTTTCTCAACCGATTTAAAAAAAAATTTCACAGATTGTCATTATTTCGTCTAATGTTTCAAACGTTATTTTTTTCCAAATTCAAGATTTTTTTGTTATCGATCACTTTTTTTATATCGGAAAGGGTAAAGTTATCGAAGATCTGAAACAAACTTGTACTGCGTATGGATTAGGCGAGCTTATGTTCCAAATCTGAAGACTGTAGATCTTATAGTCTCCTAGATCGACGCGTTCATACATACATACAGACGGACATGGCTATATCGACTCGGCTGTTGATGCTGATCAAGAATATATATATTCTTGCATAATTGCACAAAACCATTATACCCTTTTAACCCATTTTCAATGGCTGCAGGGTATAACAAAGAAAGCGAACGGGTTGATGCTGGTCAGTCTATAAGTAAGTTGCCGCCTGCTGATTGCTGATGTTTGCGGCTAAGACCTAAACTGACTCTGAGGCAGAGAGGCTGTAGCTGTATGTTTTGCTGTGTTGCTGATGTTGTGTGTTGATGTATGCCAGCCAGAAAAGAGAGCTCTGGCTAATATTTATGTACCACAAACGTCAACTGTCAATGCCAATTTATATTATGCTGCTGCCACATTGCGGATATGTCAGCAACAAACATATGTATCTCAAAAATCCCGAACAGACAATGTTTTTTTTGTTTCGTTTCGTTCGTTGTGTCTGTTTGTTGCTGCTGTTGTTGTGGTTTTAAGCCCTAACCGGGATAGCTTGAGCCCAGCCTACGCAGCCTCCCAATCTGTTCTGGTTGGACAAGAACAACATATTTTCGCAATCGTTTGGGCTTGTGTACGTGCGTGTGTGTGTGTGGGTGATTTTTTGAGATCCAATCCCAAAAAGAACACAATGATACAATGACACCTTAAAGCCAATACCCAAAGCGCCATTGCCATTTCCATTTAATTTGCTTGTTTTCAATGTTGTTGCTGTCGCTCTTGTGTGTTGCTGTTGCTGTGGTATTTAATTTGCCGCACGTTAAACAAACAAAAGTTTAAAGAGCAACATATCTCGCAAAGTTATATTCGGGGTTTCAGTTTCGTTTTATGGGGTTGCGGGCCACACTATCACAAGTTCCAGTTCTTCGTACACATATAATAAAAAACCAACACAACAGCAACAGCAACGAGGCGCACATTAATAATCTTGTTGAACCCGGCAATTTCGACCCTGTAATCAATGAGTGAAACGCATATGCACATATAGAGAGACGGGGTTCCAAAGAGCCGGACAGATCGGTCAACTGGCAGCGAATCGCGGCTCGTTTGGTTGGCCGGCTCGCTGGTTGGTTGGTTGGTTGCTTTCATCTGAGTTAAGTTAGCCTGGTAAACGCCTCTGGGGTACCGCCTGCTTATTCCATTGTTTGTTGCTTGATATTATTTTCTTACTTTAGTTGAAGACGTGGCTAATTTGAATCAACCGCCTCTCGCTCATTTGCGCTGTCCCAAAATGAAACTGAAATTCAGCCAAGCATCGAGAGAGCAAATTAAACGCATGCGCAGCGCCTTCAGGCTAAACGCATTCGCTACCCCCTCCGTAACCCACCGTCTTCTGCTCAACCACCTTCTCCTCCTCCGTAAAAACCCGGTGGCCATCGGTGCTTGGACCACGCTACCGCTTCCGTGGCCGAGCGCCCCCAAAACAAGCATGTTGATAATTGTTTCCTGGACGCGGTAACCCGAACCTCAAATGCCGTACCTAAACCTGAACCTGAGCTAAGCTGCCGGCTCTCGGCGGCTATTTCTGGTGCTGCTGCTGCTACGGCTGCGTCTGCGCCGGCGTCTCAAAACATAAATCCAACAGTAAACATATAAATTTAGCTATAGTTATGTGCAGAGAGAGAAAATTTATGAACCCAATTGGCGAGAGTTGGGCATATAATTATTTAATTGCATGTTAAACATATTTATTTTTGATATATTCAGTAAATTAAATATAAATGAATACTACAAAATATATGCATGATTTTTTAAGCCCCATGATTTAAAAAACTGATTAATCTCTTTATTCAACTTAACTAAAAATTTCGTTATTAAAAAAGACTTAAAACATTCACAATAAATAATAAATTAAAGAACTAAAACTTAAGAAGTAATATTAAAAATTTCACTAAAATAAAAATTGTGTTTTGAATCATATAAAATTAAAACATAAAATAACATCTGGAATTAACAGTCATTGCAAATTTAGAGAGAAGATTTTTATTAATTTGTAAACAAAACTTAGTTCGATAATAAACATTTATTTAATGAATTTTATTGTTTTGTTATGATCTCGAATGTAAATAAAATATTTATTAAAATATTTTCTACATTAAAAAATATGTATACAGTCGTCTGAGGTTTTTGAAACTTTTCCTATATCTTTAAATATATATATGTATATAAATCTTCCTATTCGTTTGTGCTCTGTGTAGTTGTATCTTTATGGCACTGTCATTTGAGCTTGTGAGCTCTGAAGGCAATATATTTTTGGTTTGTTTAGAACGAAAATTATGCAATTATCATAATTGGTCAGTAAGGCATTTGGCCAATTATGAAATATATTTATGAGCATTTCTTAGCAGCCATGCCCTGTCACGCAATCTCTAATCACGTACGCCCACAAAAATACGAAAACAACATAAAATGTTATAAGAAAATGTAAATAAAGTAGTCACATATGTAGTTGTCTAGAGATTTGTGGTATGCACTTGTCCCTCGCTGTAGTATTATCACTATTATATGCATTCATTGTTCCAATTATGCGGCTATGCACGCACTTTGGCCGTATCCGCGGCTCCATCATATAATGCCATATAATAGCTGGACAGCCTTCTTCTTTTTTTTTGTTGTTGTTGTGGTTGTATTGTATTTGTATACTCGATGTTGCCCTTTTAAATGCCGATAACCTTTTGTGCGCCCGAACCGAGTTGGCTATAAAAATAAAAGACGCTGGCTTCAAACTCCAAATGCATTTAATTGAATTCTTGTTTTTTCGTAGGAAATTGAAAATTGTTGACTGGCCAACGCGTTTTTTAACGCCATGAAAAAACTAATTTTATGTTTGCTCGCACACACACTCACACAAGATACTTACACGCACACACAATTCAATTACACGGCCCGAAAAGTGTTTTCGAATAGACGTAAATTCATTTAAATGGCGGAGCTGCCTGCAATCGTCACACAGTTTAACAATGCATGACCAGTCCCCAATGTAATGCCCCTCGTAATAGTATCTTCTTGCCAATGTGTCTTGCACTTTTTTGCATGCTAATTGGCATGGGGAGTTACAAACATATATACAAATGTACATATGTACCTTTAGCAGGTACAGCGGCATGCATTTGTATGTTTGTACTTAGGGCCAAGTTTTGCATAAACCGTTAGCTTACTTGGCCAGGCTATTCTCACGACTTTTAAACGGCAACTGGCAATTTAATATATGGCAGCCATAACTATCACATAACTAATACTAATACAGACTCGAAACACGAGTCGTTTTATCGATTACGCAAACGCATCTAAACAATAATGTTGGCAATACGCGTAATTACTTTTCTTGTTCTGATCGCACCTCTTGCGAATATTAAACATTTCCTTGTTGGATTAACTTCTTTAATGATTATTATTTATTGCAATTAACCCTTTTCTATGACTTCAAAACACAATCAATAAAAAAAATCCAATTTGATATATACATAATACGATAAGCTTATAATCCTTTATATATAATGGGCTTTTTAATGAAGTTTTTCTTGATTATATTTCCTGAGCTATAAAATATTTTGAAATGAGCTTGGATTGAATTACAATTATTTGTTATCCTTAACCGTTTTTTTGTTGTAATTATTTTATATGATCTAACATGATCGTATATTGCGTGCTGTTTTAATGTGTTTTAAATACTTTTAACGATGCTATAAAAGTGAATTCCGCTATCTTAAGGATTGTATCAATAGCTGTGAGCATCTCAAAAGATTATTGTACTTGTAATTGTTTTAACGGAAATACGAATTTTGTTATTTACATTCATTGACTTAACAATTAAGCCGTCAAATAAATCTCTTAGGTTTGAACAACCTTTAAGTTTAACATCAAAAAGCTGATCTCTTGATTTAAACAAGCTGTTCTCAATTGGATCATACACACACACTAACATTCAGTCTTCTTGCACATCTGCCATACATTGTCTGCTCCTTTGCCGCAAGGCCAAACAAATATGTGAATTCCCAATGCTCGAGAATTATGAAATATGCAAAGCAATAAACAATTTAAAATCAAATAAAAATACAACTTCATATTGGGCATTGCCATAGCGTAGAGCATCGATTCTTGCCTGAGCTGAGCTTTAAAAAAAAGTAAATAAAATAAAAACCAACAAGGGAACGTAGCACATTTCGCAGTACTGAATATTGCATACTCTTGAACTTCATGCAACTTTATATATATATATATATACTAAAAAGTTATGGACATTCTCTTTTTTTCAATTTATATTAGCTTTAAAACGATATTTCGACCATTGTAGGCTGATAGGTCCATTTTTAGGTCCAAACAATCATTAGATATTCTCTTGATAAACGAGCATAATCATAATATAATTAACGGACGAAATCAACAGCTAGAAAATTAGACAGGATACCACTTTTGATTTCTGATGACTCCACCAATATGTTCCACATTTTTGTTGTACCTTTCGAAAGAGTATTAAAAGTATATATATCAATAT
Organism: Scaptomyza reducta; assembly: GCA_035044485.1. Taxonomy (NCBI): domain Eukaryota; kingdom Metazoa; phylum Arthropoda; class Insecta; order Diptera; family Drosophilidae; genus Scaptomyza; species Scaptomyza reducta. The sequence goes on from JAWNNV010000627.1 coordinate 110,012, forward strand.
TTTATGCTGTGAGCATTTGTTTGCTTAGAGCGACCCCCAAAAAGCAGCAGATGACGACGACGATGTCGGATCAGCCGCATAGGTTTGGGGACTGTGGTAACTGGTAACTTCAGGCTGGGAGCACGCGGTCACATTGTGGAGCACATGGAGCAAAACACTCATGGCACTACTACGCTGAGTATCCGTTTTCTCGGCAGGCTGTCTGCCTACTGTTGGCGGGTCTAAAAATGTTGTGGCTGCCGGTTGCTCGTTTCGCTGATTCCATATTGCTGTTGTTGTTGTAGCTGCAGTTTTTGTTACTGTTGTTGTTCTCTAAATTTATGATTATTGCCCTGCCAAGCATCTTACGAGCAGCGGACTCAATTCGCCTTAGCCCAAATGGCGCTGCTGCTGCTGCTATAGCGCTGAGTGGGGGTGGGGAAAAAACGCCAAGTGATTCTGCAGTTATAAAAATTGGATTTTGCGCGCAACTTAATCACATTTTCGCCTTCAACTGGCGACTCGGAGAGTCGAGTGGAGTCGAGTCGACTTGACTTAACTTAACTCTTGCGACTCTCCGCAACTCACCGCTCAGCTATTTTATTGCCGTCGACTCTTTGTGACTTTATTTCTTTCAATTTTTTTTTTTTTCGGTTCGTTTTGGTGTGTGGCTCTCTGCGCCTGGCGAAAATTTACGAGTATATCGAAATAAGATGGTTTATACGCGAGCGAGGCAAAAAAAAAAAGGAAAATGATAACAAAAAACTGAAACTACTTTGTATGGTTGGTGGCACAGAGACAGCAATGTCAGATTCTCTGAAGATTTACGGAAAAAAATTAATTTACGCTTCTGGAGAAAAATCAAATTACATAGTCGTACTGCTTACAGTTGGAATTGGAAACGGATTGGGTGCCAAATCGCGAACGCTTCTTGACTTCATTGCCACTATGAAAGTTCTATTAAAATTACTACTGAGTAATTTATTTTTAAATAGACCTTTTGTTAATCCGTGTGACTCCAATTGGACACAGAAAGTGATAACTACGATATTCTACAATGGCAGGGGGGCATGCGCTCGAGGCACACATGAGTATGTGAGTGCGATGATAAAAACCCGTTTGAAATGTGCTGTTTACTTTGAATGTTATGGCTTTCCCAACGATGATTAACCAATAATGATAATGGATGATCGGGAAATCGGGAAACCGGGAAGAAGGGGAAGGGGACAGGAACTGTTAGAAACTAACTGCCACTGCAACTCTTTCAACTGAGAACGCAATTGCATTGAGACTTCTTTTTATTTATGTTTATTTGTTTTTTTAAATTTATTTTATGGGTCTTAAGAAGTTGGGAAAGTAGAAAATGCGGTCACACGACTGCAATTCTAATTAAAGTTAAGCAACAAACACACTTAAATGAAAATGAAAAACTCTTCAGATAGTTTCAAGTCGATTCACGTTAAGTTCAAGCGTCGCTGTGGGAATTACATAATTAACCAGGTTAGCTCATAAAATTGTTTAACTACTTAATGCAATCAGAATAAACAGATGATGGCTGAATATGCGGGTGAGTAATACAAAACATAGAAAACAGAGTAGATAATATAATGTCATAATATTATTTAAAGAATGAATCATTAAGAGATCACAATCTAATATCCAATGTCAGTTATTCACCCAACTCTCTGACATTAATGTATTTGCCTTAAACAGGTACTTAAGTTCATCATCTCATGTTGATTAAATTTAAAATTTTTTACATTTCGTTACCGAATACTTGAAACAAGAATAATCTTAATTATTACTAATTATTCTTGTGAGAATCACTATCACCTATCTCACAAATAAAAAAAAATAAAAAAAAACAAATAAAAAAAAAATACGTACAACTGAAATTTAAAAGTATATTTATCGAGCACACAAAAAAGAAACATTGACTGCAAATAGTGCTATTCATGATGTTCTATAGTACATCGTCAGTTCTCGTCCCAAGACTATGAATTTGAAATATTTACCTTGGAGGTCTTTCTGTCAGCTCATCTGTGATACAATTTATGCTGCTCTCCTTTTTTTTTTGTGTTGTTCTTGTTGTTGTTGTGGCAGAGCCTAACGCATTGGGCGTATGCTCCAAATTGGTTAAAAGTGAGGCGCTGCCTCAGCTTATCAAAGGCGTTCGCCCATGTGAATGTGTATGTGTGTTAGCATGGCCGAGACCCACCTCAGACAGAGAACCATTTGCCAAAACCACTTGGAATTTGTTCAGCGTTGCAAAGTCATCGGCATCTGCAGCAAGAACAACACCAAGCGGCAACAGCAGCAGCCGAGATTGTATCGATGGCAAGGCAAACGACTGTCAGCCAGAGGTTCAAATACTAACACTTAATGAACTTAACTTGGCAACAACATCAAATTTCCATAAGAAAGGCAAAAAGGAAAAGCCAGCTGCTGTTGTTGCTGTTGCAGTTGTAGTTGTTGTTGCTGCGTGTTGTAAATACGAGTATCTATTAGATACGCAGCGTTGCAACAAACTGCAATATGCAAGGCTCGTGCGAGTTAGTTTACCTACCACACACACACACACACACACACACACGCACAAGCACACTTGTTGTTGTTTGTATGGATGCTGCCTGCACAGAGGCATCAAGATACAGGCCACAAACAACATTGGTAGCAAGTAGCTGCCGGGTTTTTGAGGCTAAGGCTGAGGCATCAGGTTCGGTCTCTGTCTCTGCCACTGCCACTGCCTCTGCCCCGGTCTCGGTCTCTGCTCTCTGTTCTCAGTGCTCTGTGTTTTGTGTTCTCTGGTACTGCTAGCGACTTTGGCAATCAGCAATTAGCAGATATGTTAACTTCATGTTAACGAACCAATTTGAAATTTAAATGCGGCACAAACTCGGGTGCTCATACGTCGTTGTTGTCATCACTTCTTCAACCAAAGGGGGCTTCCTTGCCACTGACTCTGAATCTCGCTCTCTCTATACGAGTGTGTGCGTGTGTGTGTGTAACGACAACCTGAAAACCCGCCACCAAGATGGGGCCAGTTCTTTTCCTGCCCCTTCGTCCACACACAAGCTCACACTCACACACACATTTTTTTGTGGTTAAGCAAAATTTTAATACAAAAACCAAATCGAAGCCGCTGCAGCTTGAAGCGATCCCAGACGATACATATGCATAAAGCAGATACAACCGTGCTGCAAAAATAAAAGAAAAGAAAAATATAAAAAAATGAAGAAGAAAAACCAACCTTATATTCATAGCCGAGAGTACGAGTACAAATGAAAAGAGTTCGTTAAAAGCTTCTTCATGTTTCTTGGCGGTGTGACTGTGTGGGTTTCTTCTGTATGCAAGTATGTGTGTGTGTGTGTGTAGCTGCAAATTCTTTTGGGCCCAACCATACGAACGTACGTCGAAGAATCATTCTACCTTCTGTGCTTTTATAAATCACAGGAACGACGACCGGCTCTGGAATTCAACGACTGACGACTGCGGCAAACAGACAGGAAGGAATATAACGACGACTACGACGACGACGACGACAACTTAAGCGCGAAAAAAAACAGTCAATAGCTGAGACATACTGTGGAAGCACGAGAAACAGATATAGAGAATAAGTAAAGGGGGGTATGGGGGCGGCAATTCTAACCATGCAAAAGATAACAATGCAAGTGCCAGGCTTAGTCTTGAGGCCAAAGCCATGGACATGTAATTGTTGCAACTTGAAGCCGGGCGCAAAATTTAAAGCGCAATTTCAAACCGTATGACAAACAATAAATCAGCTGAAACCATCGACTATATCCACGGTACTAGTAGCAGCTCCCAGCTACAGCTGCCATGTGTGAAGGAAGTAGTAAATAGTTAAATAAGCGGCATCAAGCATTAGCCAACAATTTGCACTCAAGCAATACCCTAGAATATTTAAGTTGCTGAAATAATCTACAGATCGAAAAAAGTTTGACTAATATCCAGGTACATTTAAAATTTATTTTCGTTGTATCATAGCATTGTACTATACAATACAAGTATGAAGCTTACAAAAATTGTAATAGCCTTTAACTGGTTAACTTCATTAATTTAGATTAATTAATTTACTTCTTACTCAGAACGCAGCTTTGAAGAATATCCTTACTTTTTACATAAATTTAATTTGTCTTTCAAAGTAAATTTTGTGCTTTCCACAATTTTTACAAATTTTAAATGATATAAATGAATAAGTAGGAAAAAAATTTGGATTGTATAAAATGAAAGTTCTTTTACATTTCTTCTTATTTTTTAGTTTATTGCAAAATGGAGCTACCATTTTATTAAATATTTTATTATTTTTTTAAAGTCTTACATTTTTAGCGGAGATCACACTTTAAAATTGCAGATCAATCAATTTCTAAATATCTGTTTACTCTCTCCATGCATAAAACATCAGCTGTATCATAAACCTTTGCTAGCATTATATAGGGTATTAAGAACGAATTCAATGAAATTATCATACATATCGTTGCCATATACTTACAAATGAATACTAACATACATACAAACATATAGTAGCCATAGAGTCATTCGCGTTGCACGCTCTTGGCTCTCATGTGTATCTGTCGGATTAACTAATGCGATTTGCAGTGCTCATAAAAAGTGTAACGACTCCAAAGACTCTGGAAAGCAAAATTCGTATCGCAAATGAAGTTTTGCTTTAAGCCTGCTTGCGGGTACATTTTTTACGCCCAAGAACTGTGGCTCTAAACTCGACCATGGGGGGCTCAAATGGGCATAAATGTATTTACAGGTAGCCAAACAGTTGATCGTTGATACTTTGCCGGGCGTAATAATAGCCAACCTGATGCCAATGATTTCAGCTGACTCAAATTTAAAATGCCATTTAATTGTTGTTTTCATAGATTGGTTAACAACAGAACAGTTAATTGACATACCACGCACCATAGCACAAACGTTTATTAGTTCATAAAAGTATAGTCTATTAAATATTCTTAAGCAAAGAAATGTATGAAAGGAATACCAACCAAGCCCAGCTTCAGCTAAAGCATTCTTTTGTTAGTGAGTACTTAAAGCAAATACTCATGACATCTGAAATGTTATATTATCATCGAAACACATATTTTTGAAATGAGTTAGCGTATAATAAAATCAATACAAATGCAAATCTGATATAAACTTTTTACTGCACGACAGTCACAACTTTAATATATTTTCTCCATTCAAGAGAATTCCATGAACTTGAGCATTTGTAGGAATATTGGTATTAAATTGTAATTCCAGTCAGTTATTCACTAAAAGAGTGTCAGTTAAACCAGCTCAATTTCTATTAATATATTGGCACAAAGTTTACTTGCTTGAAAATATTAAATCAAACGCATAAAACCTATTCTTGTTTGTGTATCGTCGGCTGGCAAGGACATAGACTAGAGTTGAACACGTGAAATGATTTATATTGTGGCACAATTCGATACGATATTAAAATATACTTCTAAGCAAATCAAGCTGCATGTGGATACACGAAATTTAATATATTTCGATTAACAACATGAACAAATATATGTATGTAATTATTTAAACTAATATGAAGTTAAAAGCGACTGCAATCACACAATTTAAACGTTATGTTTATAATAATCGCATATTCAATATTACACAAAATAACTTATAAACAAGTAAGAAGGCTCTAGTCGAGAATACACTGAATCCTATACTTTACGTGTACAGTCGGTACACAGTGTGTGTGTGTACGCGGATAGTGCATACTTAACTTCAATGCTCCATATATCCGGTGTTTGTCAACCGATTTCAATAAAAATATCACAGATTGTCATTATTTCATCTAATGTTTCAAACGCCTAAAAGTTTTCCAAATTCACGATTTTGTTGTTATCGATCACATGTGTATATCGGTAAAGGGAAGAGTTATCGAAAATTTGAAATAAACTTATACTGACCAGGGCTCAGGCGAGCTTATTTTCCAAATGTGCAGTTTCTAGCTCTTAGAGACAGATATGACTATATCGACTCGGCTGGTCAAGAATATATATATATATATATATATATATATATAATGTATATCACCTTATACTTTCGTATACCAAACCATAAAAATTCATTTTTATAAGAAAATAGTTGCTCCTCTCTATTGTCTAAAAAACCACTCAAAATATAATTTAGTTTGCCACTGGCCAAAAATTGGTCATCGTTGGCTTTGGCGTTTGGCTCTGATTTCATTTTAAGTTTTTGCAACAGAGAGGGAGTGCAGGCGGGGGGCTTTATGCTGTGTGGTTGGCCATAGGTAGATATAACACATATAAAAGAAAGAACGAAAGAAAAATAGTTAGTTGCTTTCCAATGTTTTGGCAGTGCGTGTGTGTGTGTTGGCCCACGCAAGTTGAAAGCGTTTTTAGTATTCACGAGTTTGCACAATTTGTGCATTCAATACGAAAAATTCTTTAGGTCGCGTTGTATTGTTACGTTTGATGAAAGCACGTACCCAACAAAAGCACACACATCTTGTACACGTATTTAGATATGCATGTATGCATGTATGTATATATTTTGTGTATAGGTAGTTTGGTTTGTGCATACTTTGGCTAGGTGCAACATGCTCGTAAAACAAGCCAACTGAATGTCTGTTTGGGCTGTTGTAGTGCCAACTGCTGCCAAGCTCCTAGCTAACGTGTCAATTGCCACAGTGAGTGGTGGCAATGGTGGTTCTGCTGCTGGTGGTGGCGATTGTACGTATGTTGCGGTGGTTGGGGGCATTTGCTCGAACGTCGGCTCTGCAACTATCAAATCAAATTGGTGGCACAGGATAATGTTTTGAGCTGCGGTTGAAGTTTTTCCCTCTTGTTGTTTGCGTCTTGTTGCTGACGTTCGAACAATTTTCCTGTGTTCGTTTTTTTGCGTCTGTGTATTTGTTTGCTGGTTTGTGTTGGATTTTTAGTGATGTTTTGTGTGTGTTTTGTTTTTGGTTTGATTTGGTTTAGTTGGGTTTGGTTTGGTTTTGTGTGTTGTTGCAAGTTGTCATTTTTCGAATGTGGTAATTGGTTGCTGCTTTGTCACACTAGCAGCAACAGCACACAAAATGCCAACAACTAAAGTTACAGCAACATGCAAAATGGCATTCCCCAGCACTCATGCATATGGTATGTATGTATGTTTATATGTGTATAGAAAAGGCTTCTATTTCCCCATCCCTGGGCACCCGTTGCTGTTTTGTCAGCTCCCTTTTGTACCCATTGTGTTACTCAACTACGTGCTTTTTCATTTGTTTTTATTATTATTAAACAACTCTCAGAGTGCTCGGCGTTATTTGTTGCTGGACATGTAACGATTGCTGGTCCAGCAAAATGCACGTGTCATAAAAGTTTACACACATACATACATCCGAGTGGCACGAGTTGTTACCGTTACTGCACAGGTCGCTGGGTCAGTGGTATATGCACACACACACACACACACACACACACACACACACACGAACAGGCTCTGTGTGGGTGGGGTATAACAATACACGTGTGATAAGTCGTTGCCCAATATGTCGCGCTTTTTACGAGCGCACGAATCTCTGAGCTCTGATCTAAATTAAGTTGGATTCAATCAAGATTTGCGTGTGGTTTTGGTTTTGGCCAATGAATGGATTTGTTTAATGTCCCCGGTCCGAGCAGCAGCAATAACAACTCAATATGAAACGTGTCTCCGATTTTGTGGGCTTATGTTCAATTGTGTAATGCTTGTAAGCAGTTAATTCTCTCTTCTCTGTTTTATTTTTGTTCTCCTCAATCAATGCTAGACGAAGCTTACTCGCGCTAAATCCGCTTTTATTGCCGGAAAGGTTCACACAAGCTTGCTCTGATTGTGTATTGGCTCTACAGGTTGAATAAGTCCACTAACAAGTCAATTAGCTGTAGCACATAAAAGTTAAAGTTTGATATATATAAATCATAAATCATTTATTGCATTACGGGGAATCGATAACGTAAGCTTGAAAAAAAAAATTCTCTAACTAATTTAGTATAGTAGCACTGAATACTTACTTCAGTTTATTATGCCTGGAAATTGTCTGTATTAACAAATGTATAATTGTGAACAAATTAACAGGAATAGTTTTATTTAGCAACCTTGTAAATGGATGTAACATTAGGTTTTCAAACTTCCAGAAAGTACAAAGGCTATATAATAGAATTAACAGAGTTTTTCCAGCTTTCTATGTTCCTCAATTTCAGCTTTTTATAAACTGAAACCCATTGAAAATGGGTAAAAAGGGTATAATGGTTTTGTGCAAAAGTATGTAACAGACAGAAGGAAACATCTCCGACCCCATAAATTATATATATTCTTGATCAGCATCAAGAGCCGAGTCGATATAGCCATGTCCGTCTGTTAGTCCGTATGTATGAACGCGTCGATGTCAGAGACTATAAGAGCTAGAGACTCCAGATTTGGAACGTAAGCTCGCCTGAGCCCTAGGCGGGACAAGTTTGTTTCAAATTATCGACAATTCTTCCCGTTTCCGTTACACATGCAATCGATAACAATAAAATCGTGAAAATCTGTGAGATTTTTTATTAAAATCGTTTGAGAAACACTGGCGATATGGCAGATTGAAGGTTAGTCATCGACTAGAGCCTTCTTACTTGTTTATTTGATCAATTGTTTTTAGCATAAACCACCTGTAATTACTAAGCTTTCTGCAAGAATCAACTCTTACCAGCTGAAGGTATTTAAGACATTGCATAGTTATATCAGGTTTCACAGATTCTTTCATACAAATATTTAACATTCCTCAAGTATTTATTACTTAACTCTACAGGCGCAATCAAGTTTCCTAAAAATCTGCTTCTTATACGTTTTTCAAGCTTTTACCAATTAAATAAAAAAAACTCCGTTCGCTTCTAAGCTGGCTGCTTCCAGGCCATTCGGTCCAAAGCGTTTTCAATCCCACAACCAAGCGAAAACAAAAACAATTCAATGTCCGCACAATATTATGCTGTCCAATGTATGGCCATAAATTTTAATGTTGTGCACAACACGGATATACGAAACGAGCCAATCTTGCGAGTTGGTAAAAACATAGATGCGAACCGTTAGAATGAGGATTTTGCTGACTGAAAGGGGATATTAGTACATAAAACAGACGCAATTTCTAGATTTTATTTCTGTAAAATCTGACAGTAATTTCATTTAAATGACAACGCCACACGCCCATCCCACCCATACATAGCAGTACCCATAGCAATCCCATTTCCAAACCCCCACCCAACCCGAACCACTCACATCACATACAGCCAACTAACTAGCAAGCCAAGCCAAGCTGAACGCTAAATACGTGAGAGGGTAAACGTGGACACCAAAACACAAACGTTTATCCCTGTCAGGTATTAAATCTGGCTGGACTTGACTTGACTCGGGGCTCTCTCTCTCCTCTCTGGCTTGTACTTTGTTATTAACTCATTTCCGTTATGCCATAAATATGCGAGCACGACGGTCCCGGACAATTAAAACAATTGCAAGTTAAAATTTACTGCGGCATCAGCCGCTGAGTCATAAAACCAACAAACAGGCACATTAAAGAATTGCCAATGGTAAGGGACAGCTAACAAGAGAAAGCGGAGGAGAGAAAGAGTAAAGACATGGTATTTAAAGCAAAAACTTGGAATTAAACATTTTAAGCTGTTACATTTAACAATCTTTCAAGGTGCCTCAATCTGAACAGCAAAAAAAAAAGCAAAAGGGCTTAACACAGGTCTCACTTTTACAATCTATACAATCCTCACTTCAGCAAAATACCATGTGAAATTATCCGAATGCGCAAAGTCTCATAATTATGATATTGTTAAGGAGTCCAGCAGTGCGCTTCAAGCTTTATTGGCAATAATTATTTTATTGCTACATCTTTTTCAGCGTACAACCCATGCTTACTTAAATGTATATTATACAACTGTTCTCCGTTGTATATCGCCATGTTGTTACATAAAGCAATAAAGAATACAGCGCTTAGTTTTGACTATAGCTATATTAAGAGATAATTTGCTTTATTGCTGTATAAAATGATTTTATATTTTAAATACTTTACGAAATACATGTTGAACCTTTGTCCTTAATTTCATTTTAACAATTTTTATTTTTGGTTTATTTAAGTGAAAAATTAAAATGCATTATATACAAGAAATTTCAAAAGAACCATCAATAAGCTCAACAATATTTATCACAACGCCCGTAAAATCAAATTTACAATCGTGTATTGACACAGATGAAACAAAACAAAAAGTATCTGAAATGGCGATTAATTTAATTTAATTAAAAGTATACTGCTTAATGTAACGGTGCTGTTAATGATCCTGACATAAGCGTTTATTGAATGCATTTATATATATTTGTTTATATGTATTTTTTCTTTCAAAGCAATACGCATCCTAAGTGCTTTCCTGCACACGAAGAGAGATGTGTGTTCCACACAAACAAGTCAGAATAACATCACAGTCCATTAAAGTGAAACGATTGAATTGGATTTTGTGTCACAAGGGACGCTCGAAGAAGACTCTCGACTTGACTAAAGGCGACAGCGTCAGTTTGAATTCTTTGCCTTAATTATCAACGCATGATGTTTTGATGGTGATTTCATCTGCATATTTCTGCGATGTCACAAACCAACAAACAACACAAAAACGACACCAAAGCCAGCAATAACAACACCGACGACATTGTGTAAACATTGTGCGCGACCAAAATTTATGTACAATACCAAACCATACCGAACCGAACCGAGCCGAACTGATGCCAAAGTTGGTGCCAGGCCCATATACACAGTTTCAGTCCCAGTCCAGTCTGAGTTCGAGTTAACGTCCAGGTCCAGTGTCGCTTGCAGGTGAGAAGTGTCCATCTTAATCGAAGCAATAAATACACTTAATGAATTTCCTGCAGTCACTGGCAGAAACGAGACGAAACAAGCTGAGAACGGGAAGTCGAGTTGTGAGAGAGGGAGAAGGTAAAGCCGCATTCTATTGGTCATACAATGCTTGGAAACGCTGTTGTCCACATTGCGTGGCATTTTCGCACCCATGGATGCCTACTGCCTGCCTACTGCCTGCACTTCTTGGTCTTGGTCATGGTCTTGGGTCTTGGCTTGGACTTGGTCTTTCTGTCTGGCTGCTGCTGCTGCTGCTCTGTTATGCGTACTTTTAGCCAAACAATTCGAATTCGTTGCGATCGTTGCCGCCATCGTCCAAAGTGTCATTAAAGTCCTTTAATTTATAGCAGAAAATCAAGTAAGAAACATGCAACGACTTTGGCACTGAGTCCAACTCCAAAGCTTCCCAGTCGCAGTCACAGTCTCAGTCCCATTCTCATTCCCCATTCCCAGTCCATGGTTCGGGTTCTGGAACAGCTCGCAACGGTTGTTTGTTAGTCAGTGAAAATGGCAAGAATCGAACTTTGCTTTTAGCGCGGCCTGTTTTTTAAGTTTTAGTGTTTGTCGTTTTCACTGAACATATGGCTTGATTTCTACCTCTACCTCTGCTCCTGCCGCACCCTCGTCCACCTCATAGTTGTCACCTTCGGTACGGAAGTCGCCCATTGACGGCATTGGGACATGTTAATGGTAGTTAACTTTATAAGTTATGTTTTTTTTCCTCCGCTCGTTCGTTTGGAAAGCAGCAACAACAGCAGTAACAGAACGATCCAACTTTTTAAATGATAATGCAAGGGCGTTTCCCATTTCTTCGAGTGCCTTGCGTGTAACTCATTTAGGGACTGATCTACAGCCCGGAGTGCCAGCTGTTTCGTCTCAATCCTGTCCCTTTTAAAAACACTTTATTGTTGCTAGGCAACTGGCTGGCTTAAAGAAAACAGTTAAGTGAGTATCTTGATGAGTTTTCATTAAGTGATTACGAGTACATTAAATTGTTAACGAGTTACACGCAAACACTCAAAATGTATTTGGTTTCGAGTTCTCTCGATTTAATGCTTTGTGATAATCAGATCTTTATCTCATTGACAGCTGTTATCCCCCAAAGCGTAATCCAAATGTTATTTTGTATTCTTTGTAAACATAAAAGTGAAACACACAGTCCTTTAGTGAATTTCGATTGATATCAATTAAATGGTTACTCATTAGAAAATTGTTTCGATTGCACTTATCTTATTTGTTGGCTTTTACAACAAACCAATTACTTTGAAATAATAAAGCAAAGAAAGGTTTAGTTCTATTATTATGTCGAGCTATAGATAACTACATGATTTAAAAGTAAATTAAATAGCATTCAAACAAATGAATAGTGACACCGACGTATTTTTACAATTTATGGAAAATAAATGAGAGAAATTAAAGAAAACTTAGGATGAAAGACTATCAAAGGTAATAGGCAGGATATTTGTTTTTCGTCAGTTCTCATTTTGTGAACTAAAAATTCCATAACTTTTTGCAGCTGCGTTTTCTATACCCCCGCTTTACTACTAATCTTACATATGAGCTGAAAACAAACCCTCAACTAATGCACTTGGGATTGCATAAGCTAGTGATACCCAAACATTAGTGTAATTGATATGCTAGACCCCTTCCGCTTAAATCTTCTCGACGCATCACTGATGCTGCAGGCTATTAGCATCTCTTTATTAAGAACACATTCTTCAAAGCGTCTCCACTGGCAATGTTTGGCTTATAATATATTTATAAACAACATCGTTTCCCACCATAAATTGACGCCAATAAGACCAAACTAAACAAACTATTGGACGCGATTCCCCAAAGACGCCTCCTAAAGCCAGACTCCTCTACTACCCTGGCCCTGCCTCGGAGCCAATTGAATGCTTCACGGTAAAAACAAAAATTGTGACCTTTGGCAGCGGACGCAATTTGAGGCAGCTCCACTAAAAAATCGATAAAGCAAAGAGAACGTTTCTCCCCTCCATCCTCCAGCACCATCAATGTCTTAATAATAATGGAAGACAAACAGCTGGGCAGAAATGTCGAACATCAAGAACAGCAACAAAAACAAGGCAAGGCAGACGAGGAATTGGAAGCAGAAGTAAATATGTCGAACAACAACAACAATGAATAATAACAAGTTGTTTTTGAAGCTTGTTAAATTATAATTATTGTAATTAATTGCCACCGCACACGGATAGACAAACAAAGGACAATCAAATAATGTTATTAATTGATTGAATTACGAATGCGACTTGCAAAATCACCAACAACAAAAATAACAATAATACCAACCACAACAGCAACAAAAATTTGTGGCATAAACATTCAATTTAGGTTGACTAGCTGGCTGGCTGGCTGGCTGGCTGGCTGACTAGTCGGCTGACTGACTGGCTGGCTGGTCGGCCACTTTGCAGCACACTCGCATGGGAATTTATGAATGCCTCGTATACGAATCGCAGACATTTAGCCAAAAAAAGAGTCGAGCTAAACGTGCGACGCCCAAAAATAGACATTGAGACATGGCACAGCGCACTCAAAAATCTCCCAATGCGTTGACGATTATTGAGGGATTGGGTGGGTTGGGGGGACCAAAACAAACATCACCCCTCCAACCAGCCATTCCTTCGCTCCTTCCTGCCGATGGCTGCGATTCATGTTTCAAATGTTTCGTAAGCAGTTCGCTTATTTTTGGCATATGAAAAGGAAAAGTGTAGACAAGGCGATGTTTTTATGGTAAATGATTTATGCCCAAGAGGGCGCAGCGGCAAGGTAATTGAGTGGGAAATGTTAGCCGCAGTGGGGAGTGCAACTGCTAGAAGGGGGATCGCGAACTGCAACTGTGTCTGTGCCTGAGTTTACGTCGAAGAGCCTGCCATGTTGTTAACTGCATCAAAGACATCGGCGACATAAACGGGCAAGTGTAATTAATGCTGTGAGTTTTGCATATTCAAAGATTCTCCCCGCCCTCAACTCGACAGTCAGTGATTGCATTCTGCACTTTTTCGTAATGGGTAGTAGAATTTGGTGCTCAAGTCTATCAGGCTGTGGCTATTTGTAAAATATCAGCTATCTAAAAACGATATAATAACAAAACAGAATAACAAAACCTTCCAAAGAACAAAACTTTACATAAAAGATCAGTACAAGGAAATATAAATATTATTTTAAAGTATTGGTTATTATGTTGTATTTAATAAATAATGTATTTGACTGTTTCTCGGAATTCTAGTATATACAAAAAATAAATTTAGTCTCTTTACGTAATGTTATTTCTTGGGCAGCGACAATCAGAAAGCAGAAAAAATCGAAGTATTCACACACAAAAATACTTTTAAAGCATAACTAATGAGAGATCAGCGTTACACAAACATATTCCAGTGGACTTTATCGTATTGTAAAGTAGAGTATTACAGTTGCGGCATTGGTGGAGATCATTTTGGGGCTGGCTGTGTATTTTATATGGTCATATATATGGTTTCAGCTGATCCTCATAAAAAGCCGCGACAGCAAATCCATGTGGCGTGGCAAACGAGCCGTTGCAGCCACAACGTTGCAACGTTGCATGCAACCAGGCAGACAGACACAAACGTGTCAAGTTGGTCGCTTGCTTTGGTTTCTAACTTGGGGAGCGCAAGAGAGAGAGAGACAGACAAGCAGCCAAAAGACGAAAATTTATTACGGAAACTTCATTGACAATTGTCACTGCAAGCTGGTGGCTGCGACGATGCTTGACGCTGACTGCGACAGTGACTGCGACTGCGACTGAGACGCGCAGTCAACGTTAAGTGCGTTGCGGTGTTGGGGATTTGTTGTATGTGATGTTATAACCTAAAATAAGCAGCATGTGTGTGCACACACTGTGTGTGTGTGCGAGTGTGTGAATGTACAATTGCGAGGATGAGGGGAGAGCTACTTGTCTGTGGCAGCTGTGTTTGGTGGCAGCTTATGGAAATCATACGGAAAAATGTCAACAAAAAAAAAAAACACAAGAGAAACATATTTGGAATGAGCGGGTTTTTTTTTTTGTATGTGGCATGCACACTAACTATAATTTGTTGTCAAATACAAATAAAGAGAGAAAAGTAGGCGTGCCATAAATTGCAAATTCCTTATAGATATGCTTAAATATTGCGCCAGGCAATTAGCACCGCATACAAACTACCAACTATCATAAATGGCTAAATGGCATCATGTATTTGGCTGGGAAATATTTATGCTGTTTCGCGTTGGCGATGTGTTTTGAGATATGGCAAAAAGTTTTTACAAATATTGACATTAACCAAGAAGTTTTAGAGGCAGTATTTTTACAAATGTTTAATTTAATCGGAAATCTAAATTTACTTACTAATTCTGGTCCAGAATGATGGGTAGAACCTTATTCATACTTGTACTTACGAGCATAGCATTTAAATTTGTAACATAGTATATTCTAAATCCATATATTTGTCTTTAGCACTATAAACTTTAAGAATAATATGAAAATATAAAGTAATTCAGCATTTATGCTGCCGGAAAGAATATAATAACCTATAATTAACGCAATCAATTGATAAAGTACTATGATTATGTTGAATAATCCAACATACTTCAACACTCTCTTTCAAAATCAAATGTGCATTTTTTTCAACAAGATAATCAATTTATTAAACATATCTCACAGCACCTCTTGCTACAGTATGTACAAAATTAAACTCGAGAATTCCATAAAAATCAGTTGAGTAGCTTCTTCGCTCATGTTCAATGCCATCATACGAGGCGTCATGCGATATTAAGTGAAACACTTTGTCAACTAACAACAAGAACAACAACGGCGACTGAGCTGAAGGGAGTAAGATGGTATTACAGAGAGGGTGGGAGGTAGCGCATGCTGCAAACGAGAGGGAGCTGGGGGATGGTGGAGCAGATAGGGAGAGAGACAAATATGGAACCCGACAGCCGCCTTATGTCCTCCCGGGGCACCGGATGTTGTTTGGTAATTATTGAGTGCTCGCTGCTGTCTCTCCCCTGCTCCGCTGTTCCCTGTTCCATGCTCCCTGTTCAAAATTCCCAACGCTTTGGCGTTTGATGTGTTTTGGTTTTTGATATATATAACAACAAATTGCTGAAGCGCGTCCAATGACAACAACAAGAACAACAACGAACAGCAAACAACAAATAACAATGCGACAACACACATAAACAAAGACATCATCAATAAAAAGCAAACGAACGAAAGACAAACAAACAACAACAAGAACAAGAAGTGGAGAAGTGGAGCTGGGGTCTATGCAAGGCATTAACTTTCAATTGGTTTTTTCAGCGGCAGGGTGAGAAGTGAGGGAGTGAGTCCCAAATCATGGGAATGTTGATGGGATTATAAGTGATTTTGATCAAAAATGCAGCGCACGACAAGACACAGTTAATGATACAGATATATATATGTGTTTTTTCATATATGGCTTGTTAAAGTTTTTGAGAAGAGAAGCGACGTGATAACTCAAAGCGAGACATCAATCGATTCGTCACCGTTCAGGCCCAATCAGCCAGCAGAACTAACTGCCCACAAACTTGGACTCAACGTTGGCAGGCAGTTGCAGCCCGGTGGCCGCCCTCGGGGCCCTCTTTTAATATATTATTCATAATTCCATAAATTGAAGGCAGCGGCAGAGGAGGAGGACTGTGTATGTGTGTGTGTATCCCTTTTGGTTTGAGCCACGCGACTTGCAACTTTTGAACAGCGGCTTTTACTGCTGCTGCTTTTAAGCCGCGTTTGTCAATTGTATGTGTGTGTATGTATGCAAAAGTCTTGGCCCGGTTCGCATCGTTGCTTACAAGTTGCTTCTGCTACATTAAGCCTAATGAACGTGTTTAGTTGTATTGGTGTCGGTGTCGGCGTCACTTGCTGCAAACGGCGAGTAGTAGAGTTGGTAGTCGGTAGCTGGCTGGCTGGCCCAAAAGGCGCAGTGATTACCCTGATGGCGATGGTCGGTCGGCATGGACGTCGGCATTAGCGCAGAAATATTTAATTAATGGTAATTTATGTGCACGTAAATTGTGCAAAAGTGCGACAAGCGTTTTGGGCCAAGCAGCAGTTACAGCAGAAGCAGACCCCTGCCGTTGCCAGTTTACAGTGTGAATTGAAAAGGTTAATAGGGTTTTTCGCCCTAACAGCAGCCAGTGCATTATTGAGTTATCTACGCAATAAACTATGCATGAAAGTGCATAATATGCTAATCGATGGCAACAAATACTTGCACAGCTTAGAAACAATAATGCCAAAGGCACAACAAGAGCGAACTCATGAGTAAACCTTTAAATGGGTTAACTAACACCAGTCGAAATGGTTACTACCGTTTTCCCACTCTACATAAGCACAGTAACAGTAAATCTTAACGTCAGCAGTAGGTCACTGGTGAAAACAGTAAGTTTTTTGCACTAACCTGCTTTGCGAAAGCCATTAAAAAAATCGTAGGTGTTAGTTAATAAACATCAATTTTTCCATTTAATAGTCTTGGCTAATAAAGATGAAACCAAGAAACAGCTTGTAGCTGTAAAAAAAAATAGTATTTTGGCATTTAACTGCGAAAATAATACAAATAGATTGAAAAAACGGGAATCTGTGTCTCGAAGTGTATAAATTTAAGTATTAATTAAAAAATTTACTAACCGTTTCGACAGCGAAAAGCCACATTGCAAGTGCTGGCTAATTGCCAGTACACGATAATATATTCTGGTTTATGTCCAAATAGATTTACTATGCTCAGGTATTACGTTTTTCCTCCAGTTTCCTTGTTTTCGGTTTATCGTTTGCTTAACTGTTTATCACTTTTAGATATTATGTCTTAAGTACAAAATGTACATTAAAATTTTGTGTTTTCTACGACTAAATCTCAAGCATATATATGGCATAGGCGAAAAACTTCCTGGAAACAGTAATTGTGGTTTCATTTGGATGGGTTTGAATATGAATTCGAATCGAAACGAATTTCAATTAGCCATCGAGCATCGAACTGTTGCCAGCAGCGAAGCTAACTGTTTAAATTTAGTTTAAAGAAAATCAGTGGCAAAATTGAATGTCAAAATAATTTGAAATGTTTAATAACAATCGGAATGCTGTTATACATGACTTACTGACTGCTTACCAACATTCAGTGGCTCTAACGGACAAACAGATTACAAGCTAATTTAAAAAAATAAAATAACATTAGAATGCCGTTGAAAGAAAGCTAAGTGCTATGCA
The DNA here is from genome assembly GCA_035044485.1 of Scaptomyza reducta. Lineage (NCBI taxonomy): Eukaryota > Metazoa > Arthropoda > Insecta > Diptera > Drosophilidae > Scaptomyza > Scaptomyza reducta. The sequence goes on from JAWNNV010000627.1 coordinate 128,134, forward strand.
AATCAACTGCAACTACAGGTGAGATTTTCCTTGTTACCTACAAACTGTAACTGTTCCTGCTCTTTCCCTCCCTCTCTCATTCTCTCTCTCTCTCGTTCGCTCTGTCGCTGTTCGTGTGCTGCCCAATGTAAACATTCTGGCACTACACACTAATAAGATGTTGTATCTATGTGCATCGTTGTGCATCTTCTGCACTAGGCCAACAACAACAACAACTAGTCAAGTTGGGGGCATTCGTATTTATCCACAGCCTCTGTATTGCTGCATCTGCCTCTGGCTCTGGTTCGCTGATAGCTTCTCATTTTATTTCACCTTGTCACGTGCTGTGCAACTGCTGTGGTAGCAGCGGTGGCAATTTCTAGCATTTCAGCAAAAATATCTGACTACCTACGCCAGCGATATATAGTATATGTATCTGTATCTGTATGTGTATTTAGTGTTTTCTGGCTGGTTGGGAAGCAGTTTCGAGACTGGAGCGTTTTTTTTTATTCAGTAAACGGTAATTTCACACCGCCGCGCGTTGTGTAACAACAGAAAGAGTGAGAGAAAGGGAGAGAGCTTGCTGTGTACGCGCTGAGAATTTATTTTAGGACATTTATCGCCAGCTCGAACAAGATCCGAACTTCATCTGCTTCTCTAGCGCCCAATCTGCAATCGTTTGCCCAATTACAACCAAGTTAAAATCAAGTAGGAGCCATTGATTAGTTACTTAAGAGAGAGAGAGAGAGAAGGAGGGAGAGAGAGAGACAGGGTCGAGCTGCCACAGAGATTAAAATGTAATCTTTAGCGCCGCAGTCATATGAAACGTGTTCGATTAGGCATGTAACTAGAATTGGGACTGGAATTGTCATTGCCTTGGTGCGATGGTCCTGGTACTGACCAACTGCTGTGCGCCATGTAGGTGTGGAGTGGGCTAACTAAGAGACCCCCAGTGGTCACGAACAGAGTGCTGAAATGTGTCCTACCTACGCATTACCCCATTCATACCTGCAAGGAATTTGTCTATTAACCGAATGGAGAAATACTATAAACTATATACTATAAACTTCAACTTCTCCAATAGGTTAACTGACCAATAAACCGAATAATTAAAGTTACTGAGTCGCTTGGCTAATGAACTACTTTTGGTCGATCTACTTATAATAAATATTTTAAGAATCTGATATATATATATATATATATATATGTGTGTGTATCTACAAACATGTTGGTCTGATTGGGTTTTTCCTTCGCAGTGTTCAATTCAAAACATCTAATTCTTACTACTGCTTGCAAAGCAATCTCTGTTAAGCTCTTCATTCTCTTTTAATACTGCATTTGTCTCCTTGAGACACTTGACAACATACTAAAAGTGCAATATTCTAATGCCAGGGTTCATCTGCTGTAATCATAATACATAGCACAGCATTACACATACGTCTAGTTGGTCTAGTATTACCTTAAGCAGCTTTACGCCTGTCTCGCTTGTTTACATTGCAGCTTAACCCCAACACACAACGCACATTCAAACGACATATATATAATTGTATATGAATATTTCTTCTCCTTGGGCAGCATGTGTATGACTTTATTCAATTTCACAATAAGCGTAAATGTAATTAAAACATCCTTTGTAAAGGCGACGAATAGTCCACCTGGGCAACCGTAGAGCCATTCTGTGGCATTAGTTGACCACATTCAGATCCAGATATTGTTCCACTTGCTTGTTCTCCTTCTTCTTCTTCTTTAGTTTGTGTGTCGAGCACATTACACGCTCCTTAGCATATTGTGCACTGGAAGAGCCGAGGCACAGTATCCCAACCCGAGTCAGATGCAAGCTCAAAAAAGAGTGGCCGCTTCCGATGTGGCTTCAGCCTGCTGTTGCTGCTTGCCACCACCCAGGTAAATGTTTGTTTATTTGTGGATCTCTTTGCACGCTCGACGTTGCCTGACCTTTACGCCAGGCAAGTGCAACAATCAAGGTGCACACAAACTGCTTACTGTCAAAAACACGCAACAAAACAAAGAAACAACGCAACGCAACGTAACACAACACAACTCAACTCAAAGCACAGGAGAAGAAGCAGAGTCGAATGTTGAGTTTTTGACAGCAGGCACAGTGGAAATGATAGGAAAATCAAATGCAAAATTCAAAAAAATATATTTATGATAAGAAAATAATAAATGAAGTAAGCTAAATTTTTGTTTTTAAGCATTCAATTATTATAGTTCCGAAATGTAAATAATTTATTCAATTAAAAATATCTAAATCGGATATATTATATATTATTTAAGTTCATTTAGCCAGATGCGTTGCTAGTAATTAATTATAATTTATATATACTAATTTATAGGTTTTTAACTTGGCGCTAGAAAAAATAAGCATATAAAATTTATTTTAAATAATTAATCATTGAATGGTTAATGAAATCGATTTTGAAATAACTTCATTTTGGTTCGTTGGTTTTATCATGCCATTAATTATATTTGAACGTATCAAAGAAAATACTTAACAACTTGGATGCGAACACTTTGTAAAATGATACCATCAAACATTAATTTTTATACCCTGAACCCATTGAAAATGGGTAAAAAGGATAAATGGTTTTGTGCAAAAGTATGTAACAGGCAGAAGGAAGCATCTCCGACCCCATAAAGTGTATATATGCTTGATCAGCATCAACAGCCGAGTCGATATAGCCATGTCCGTCTGTCAGTCCGTAGGATGAACGCGTCGATCTCAGAGACTATGAGAGCTAGAGACTCCAGATTTGGTACATAAGCTCGCCTAATCCCTAGGCAGTACAAGCTTGTTTCAAAATTTCGATAACAACACAATCTTGAATTTGGAAAACTTAGCGAAGCAGTTTGAAACCTTAGACGAAATAATGACAATGTGTGAAAATTTTATTGAAATCGGTTGAGAAACGACGACACAGCATTCAACACTTATCGTATTCAAACAATATAAACTAATTGAATAATTTTGCAAGCTTTGGCCACTGTGAATAGCTGTCGAAAAATGTTGCAACACACATGATGGGTGGTTGATTGGGGTGGCAGTGGTGCGCTGTGGTGCAACTTCAACTTCTTGACAATGATAACACACAATGCGAAGAGTGGCTATGGCCATGAGGGTTGACAGGCAGCGGCAGTCAGGACTAAGGACACGCCGCTTTAGTGTGTAATTTAATTGAACGCACATAACGGTCAACACACAACGGGGGCATCAACCGTAGGCCATCCAACTTCTCTGAGCGAGTGTGCGTGAGTGTGTTGGTGTGTGTACGGGACTAAAGAGTACTCTTTGCTTAATTGAAAGCAATTAAGTGGAAAATTGAAAACTTTGGCAGCCATAACGTTGACGTCTGACCGCTATTCCCACCCACCCACACACACACACACACTCACAAACAAATGCACATACAGCATCACTCTCTCGCTCACACACACACATATAATTGCAAATTTACATTTGATCGCCACGCCCACTTTGCACACTCGTAAAAACGCAACAATGCAACACAAAGAAAGAAAATGTGCAGTCACGTTTGTTGCAGCGACGCTGACTGCGGAAGCGGCGCCATTTTGTGTGCTTCTGTCACTTTACATGCCACAACACACAATTGACAGCGCGGATATTTATGTAAATAATTTTTCGTGTTGCTGCCGCTGCAACAGCAGCAGCAGCAGCAACAGTAGTACCAGCGGGAAAGGAATCAACAAAAAAGAATCAGAACGTATAAAATGCATTTTGGTTGACGTGACCATGACTCCAACACCAACCACCACTCCCTTCCTCCTCCCGGGCTGCCTCTCAATAAAACGCGCAAACAAAAGAACCAAAAGTTTGATTTCTCTCACTCACAGTAGTTGCCTGGTACAAGAATATTTATTTTTTTGCATCCACAAGGTGCAGCCGACAAAATTCAATATAATTGTTTTAAAGCTTAGGATAATAAATATTTAACTACAAATATCACTAAATATGTCTATATAGCTAATCATAAGTTTGAGTTTAATACAGACATATAGTGCAGATAAGATATGCAATTGTCAACTGTTATAATCTTATCACAGTCTTAAAGCTCGGCTTATCTTATTACATAACTATGCCTGTGACATTAATTTCTACCTTTTTTTTTTTTTTTTTTCATTGTAATTGCAACTTGCATCATTCCCTAGTAATCTCACACAATCGACTTCACAGTCCAAACTGTATAACAAATATTTGGTGTATTGCACGAATATTCTTTTCTGGAATGTTGTAGGCAGGAAAATTCCGTAGATATGGAGACATTTAATTTCTGACCAGACAGGATTAAACGTTTAACAAAAACACAACTCAGTTTCGAGTTCATAAATATCGATCATTTGTTGGGCGATTTTTGAGTTTATTGATTTTTGTTGATACTTCTCTAAAAAAAAAACCAAAAGAAATAACAAATTTTTTAATTGAAATATTAAATATTTAAATTGAAAGTTTCTGCCTTAAAATATTTGTTTAACAACTCTTTAAACTTATCAATTAATAATTAAAACCAATTAAAAGGCTTTTGAAAGCATTTCTTTTTCTAATTAAAACTGCATATTGTGTATATTTTTAATACTCAAGGCCATTGCACAAATATATAAGTTTAATGAGCATAAAAACACAAACAGAACCACTTGCATATACACTTGAGGTGTTTGCTTGTGGTGCGAGCATTTCATTTGCAGTAACTATGACGAATTACAAATGCAATTAATGCGTGTTGACAATTAATAATGTCAGAAGAAATGCCAAGCAATTAATACAAACTTAACGCACGACTCGACAACGTGTCGCGACTTCTTAATAGGAAAAACAGGTGGGAAAAGCTTTAAGTGAAGATCACTAAATGAGATATAATTTGAAAACAGGCAGAGGGACGAACAATAATATTATTCTGCAGCTATCTTTTTAAAGGGGTTGGACACTATTTGTCCAAAGCACGAAACGAAGACCGAAGGGTTAAAACAAGAAATGGGCTAAGACTTAATGATTGTATCTTTTGAAATTCATATATACATTTCATATCAATGTCCAATGTTTATTGAGCAACAAATTAAAGTTAGTTTGTTTTTTGTTTGCTGCTGTAGGAATTGCATTTGAATTCCTTTATAATTCCTAATTATGGGGAAACAAATATTGTGGACTTTTATGGCTACTGCAGGCTATGAGTTTTGGCCAACAATTGTTTGAACGCTAACGTTTATTTATGGAAACGTCGCTGAAACATTTGTAGGTGGCCAGGTTTTTTCAAATGCAGTTTTTCAAATAGCCATCGGCTGAATTTTTGCATCTAAAACAGGAAATATGCTCAAAACGTGGCCGTGTTGGTCGATTGTTAGTCGTAGCTGCCTGGCACTAAAAATACAAATACACAGATACAGATACAAATGGAAATTCAATACTATTACGTGTTGCCTGCCAGTTGACTGGGCTAATTTGTCGGAAATGATGTGTTCGGTTTTCAGTGCGGAAGTGAAGTGGGTTTTAGACAGAGAGTAAAATAGAGAGAAATGAAATGCAAAAATGTTCAGGAATTAGGTAGGAGTTGTATAGATGGTACAGCTAAAGCGGTACATCGGTATGTAGTACGGGGGTGGGGGGGGGGGATATGTCATCCATTTTTGGTAAAATATTTCAAGTCTTTGCGCAGCACTTTGCTTAATTGTGCGTTCAAGTGACGCCTGCTAATTTAATTATTTTCCACCTGAGCGAAATGGCTAAAAACTTTGGAAGGCTTAACCCAAACCCCTGCTATACCGCCTGTTCCCCCGTTCCATATCATCTGGTGTGTAATACACGTAATTGAAACATTCCTTGACCAACAACAGCGAAAAATAAAAATAAATCCAAAAGCGAAAAAAAAGAAAAGTTACTTTTACCGCAATTATTTGGCACGTCTCCACTAATTAATTACGCCTTTTGCTCTGCATCATTGTGGGCGAGGAAGAGAGTGAGAGATAGAGAGAGACAGGAAGGGGCGATTGAGTAAGTTTAAAATGTCCACGTTTAATTAAATATGGCCAAGCGGCTCTATAATTAATTTCGGCACTGCAATTTTTGTTTAAAGAACAAAATTCCGCATGAAAAACACAGCCAGAACAAAAAAAAACACAGAAGAGAGAGCGAGGAACTGAAGCAAATCTCAGGACGACATCTGCACGGGTCGCTCCTAGAGGAGTGCAAACGTAGGTGGTGGGGAAGCGGCATGGGGCATTAAAGTGTCAATATCCATTAGGCGGTCCTGATTGCTTAAGCTGCTTTACGGCAAGTTCTTTTCTGCTTTACAGTTGGCAAGTTTCTTACACTCTCTCTCCCCTTCCATCACCTCTCTCTCTCTCACACTCTTTCATACAGTATTCTACTCTGATTCTGTCACTCTGGCGCTTTGTCTGGGTCTCTTGGATTTTTATTGTCCGGACAGAGCACAATGACTCTCGTTGTTCGTTGGGTTCATTGTTTCAAATAAGAAACGACGCGAATTGGTTAGAACAAAATGGTTAGAAATGCAAATTACTGCGGCTGGCGATAGTACGGCGGATATTCAGCGGGTTAGAAAAGAGATGCCAGAGATGTGGACACGACAAACTTTGAATACCCTTTTCGATAAGGTCAAGGACTATGTTAAGTTATAAAGGATTATAAGCGCTTACCCCAAAACCAAGCCCATGAAGGTGTTGGCAAAAAGAGAACACAAAAAAGTGATTTAAAAAACACAAATGAAACTTTTAACTTGTTTCCCTTTAAAAATCAATATATTTTTCAAAAAGTTAACCGCTAACTGAGCAATCTACTATTTTGCTGACCAATGAGTGAGAAAAAAACATTCACCTTACCAAACACTCAATTCTTGAATTTAAAGAAAATTTCTGAAAATATTAATTATTTAAAGTAATTATTATTCGTTGAGTTGTTAAGCCAAAATTACTCTATATTTTGACAGAACATCCATAAAAATAAAATTAAATCATAATTTGTATAATAAAACTGATAATGATTGCAGTCGCAGTCGCTTAAAAAGAAAATTTTAAGTCATTCCAAACAAGTTTTCATTAGAATACATTTTGAATAACTAAAATTTTAAGATTGACTCACTCTCATACCCTATCTATCCCCAACTCTACGCTCGACACAAATAAGAAAAATTGCACGCAGCTAATCTTTGTCATCTGGTGCCGTGCCTAATTTTGGATTACGCCGACTCTAGTTAAAAGAAAAGCTTTCAAGTTTTCAGGCATCTCAATTGGGGGCACAATGGTCCAACATTCCTTTTACGGACCTCAGCTTAATTGCTAATTACACAAATTCGCGCTACGAGTATTCGCATATTTTAATCAGCCCCTAGCCCCAACCCAAGGCCCCCCGCCCTACGTATAAGCATGTGGGGCTTAAGGTTCGATGTCAGTCAGCCATCAAGCCATTGGTGATTTATATTTAAGCACAAACTTTTAACTTAAACCAAAATCCCAAGGCTGTCCGATTACTTTTACCCCATCTTTTCTTATTATTATTATTGTTGTTGTTTGTGATTGCTATTGTGGTTGTTGTTGTTGTTGTTTTTGGGCCTGCGGGGCAATAACAACAACCCTTAAAAGCTAAGCGCTGCGTGGCTGTCGAAGCTTGTGGTTCCTTTCAATTAACCTTTCATCTGTTTAACATGTATTATAAAATTAGACGCGGTCTCTTCGACCACACCGACGCCCGCCCAGCTGGGCGTGGCTGACTAATGTATGCACAACCACAGCCTCAAGACATGACAACACTATTAAACAATATGTTCAGCCGCACGGCGCATAATACATATGTGAAGGAGAAGGTGGAATCGATGTCGGGTTGTGTTTGTAATTAACCGAGAATACGACAAACCAGACACACTTAAGCCTCCACTTGCCATAAACGAAATGTAATTTAAAGCCTTTAAAGTCCCTTTTATTTATGTCTAAAGTTAACTAGTTAAGCGTCAAACCAAAAAATAAAGCTTAAATCACATTCAGCTTGAAAATACATAGACCAAAATACGTAGAATATATATTACATTTTTCATCGTTTCAAACTACAAAACATACTTTAAAAATGCGCGCCTAAAAACCAGATCCTATAAATATTTTGCGCTCTCCGACCTTTTTCGGGCGATGTGGCAACACCATCCGCATATGTCAGCCTGGCCACTTACCGTTTGTTGTTGCCAACCAGCTGATAACCAACCACGTCACTTCGCCAATTTGATCGCCGCATAGGAAAAATAACATGTAAAGTACCTCTTATCTTAACTATCTACCTAATTGTTTGTTTTTGTGTGTAAGCAATGAAGTTCACCGATATTTTACGGCGTCTGGATGCATATCCGCGCACCCTTGATGATTTTAGCGTGCGCACAGTGGGCGGCGCCGCCGGTAAGTTCAATGTTTTTTGTATTCAACGTAAACAAATAAACAAAAGCTTCTTCCTGTTCGCCAACGCCAACGTAGTTACAATTATAAGTAGCAGCATTATAAGCCTGCTTGTTATACTGGAGGTTCTTAACTACTTGAAGCCTACACTGACCGAGGAGCTATTCGTTGACACAACACGCGGTCACAAGCTGCGCATCAATTTGGATGTTACACTCCATAATTTGGCCTGTAATTATATTTCTCTGGATGCGATGGACTCCTCGGGTGATACACACTTGCGTGTAGATCACGATGTTTTCAAGCATCGCTTAGATCTGCAGGGACAGCCCCTTAAAGAAACGCCCATCAAAGAAATTGTTGCCGTTTCGCCACCGAACAAAAATAGTACCTGTGGCAGCTGCTACGGCGCCGAACACAACTCCACACAGTGAGTGCGATTCGAGTTAAAGTAAAGTAAATATCTTGCTAAAACTCTTCATTTAGTTGCTGCAACACCTGCGAAGAAGTTTTGGATGCATATCGCATACGCAAGTGGAACATGCAGGTGGACAAAATCGAGCAGTGCAAAGGCAAATACAAACGCACCGACGAGGATGCCTTCAAGGAGGGCTGCCGAATACAGGGTCACCTGGAGGTGAATCGAGTAAGTAACCATCACTGGCTACAGTACGAACTTAAGAACAATCTACATATGTATATTTGTATTTCGTGTAGATGGCTGGTAGCTTCCACTTTGCTCCTGGCAAGAGTTTCTCCATACGCCAGTTTCACATACATGATTTCCAGTTCACAAACGTAAAACTCTCCCATACCATTAATCACCTCTCTTTCGGCGAGAAGATTGAATTTGCCAAAACGCATCCATTGGACGGCCTTCGTGTGGACGTTGCGGGTAAGTACAGGGGTCGAATTGGTCGAATTAATAGCTTAACAAATCGTCTATTTCAATAACTTATACATAGCGTAAATTTTTTAAGATAACTTGAAAACTCTGGGTAGTGGGGTATGAGGGGAACGTGTGTGCTTTTAGTCTAATTAATGCAAATGCGAGCCGGTAAGTGGGTCAAATCTCAACAGCGTATGCCCGTGCCGATAGCCATAAAGGTGCCAAATGTACCGCCGCCTTGTAGCATCACTTTTCCCACATTGTTAATCAGCTCGCGTCCACGTAGTCCGTATCTAAAAGTTTTGGAGTTTCAATTTATTTGCCGGCAATTACATAATCGGCTTACGCATGACGCAAGCGTGAACTTTTAAGTGGCTAGGTTCTAACTTACCGCAGCGCCGAGAAGCCACCAAAGAGTGCACCACTGGCCATGCCCACACAGAAGCCAATGGTGAAGCCTGTCTTCATTTTGTCAAAGCATGTGGGCCCACTTTGGGAGGAGAACGAACCGCTGGGCAACGGCATTGTGGCAATTTATTCAACGACTTGCGCGCTATGTTTTTTTATTGTTATAAGAAATAGTTGCAGTGTTGTTGCCTTATTTGAGCGTTTTTTGAGGGCTTTGTTCAAATTGCCTCAAAAAACTGTAATTTTGTACTTGTCGGCGCCGACTAAGAAAACAATTTTGTATATGGGCAAATTTTGTGCTGTCAAATTCCTAACATGTGTGTCAAAGCAGCCCTGGTGTAGGAGTTCTATTTTATGCCGCCAGGGAGCGCCTGTGTCTAACATAGCTGAATGACACTTAACATTTTAACACCAACGTAAAGTTATCTTAACAGAATTAGACTTGAAAATGGTTTTAATTTACTTTTTTATGTATCTTTTTAGAGTCGAAAAGTGAAATGTTTAATTATTATTTAAAAATTGTACCTACGCTATATGAACGCCACAGCGATGGCGAGCCCATATACACAAATCAGTTCTCGGTCACCCGGCATCGCAAGGATTTAACGGATCGAGAACGTGGTATGCCAGGCATATTCTTTAGCTATGAGCTTTCACCGCTAATGGTCAAATATGCCGAGAGGCACACGTAAGTGAAGAGCGATTAATGTCACAATGACAAACGTGTCAAAGCTTCTAATATCTTTGCAGCTCCTTTGGTCACTTTGCAACCAATTGCTGTTCAATTGTTGGCGGTGTTTTCACTGTGGCAGGTATTCTGGCTGTGCTCCTGAACAATTCCTTGGAGGCAATACAACGCAAGTTGGAAGTGGGCAAACTCAGTTAGCGAATCAATATATTGGAAGAATATTTCAAGAATCTCTCCAGCTTTATTAGGCCTAAACTTCATTCCGTAGCGCATCGAGTTCTTTTACAATGCAGACAACTATTTAAATAAATGTGCTTGATTTTTAAAAAAAAATTAAAACAATAATTCGAATGTTTCTATTTTAAGTAGTCCGCTTGCCCACGGACAAAAAGCCAGAGGTATTTGAGAAATACTTGGCCTCCGTATGGGATCGCTCCGCCGCCTGTGGATTGACGATCTCTAGTCCCTGCAGTGGCGTAAATGCCACACTGGACGCTGTGCCAGAGATTTGGCGCTTAACTGTCGTGTTTCCACCGTAGACCTGTTGCTTTTGCAAATTCTTCTGCAGCGTCTTACTAATGCGCACCTTTGTCTTCTCATCCAGCTGCGGCAAACGAATGCGACCTGTGCCCGTTTTGCCAATTGTGCCACGCGAGTATCCCAAATCACCCTGATATGCGTCCTCCTCGATCTGACAATTGCATGCAGATGTTAACATACAAACAAAAACACAAGTAATTGAACACTTACGTCGCCAAAGTTCATACGATTGGCCTGCTTGCGGAATTCAGTCAGTGCGTAGCGTTCCTTCATCTTGCGCACACGTTTACCGCCGCGTTTCTTCTTGCTGCCTTCAATGGGCTTGGGCAGCGGCTTAATGAACTTCACCGGCGGCGGCTCCTGCAGTTTATCCAACTTTTTTTCAATGTCCTCCTTAAACTTTAGTCCAATCTCGCCATGCACGCTTTCGTGACAGGCATCGACACGTGCTGCCAGCACCGCCTTGGCTGCCACAAGACGTGCAGCCTTTCGACGCAGATCCGGCGCCGTATCCTGCACAGTCTGTGAGTAGTAAACGTATCCCGTGTGTGGCAACATTTGCGTCTGCGAGAAGCCCGACAGTGTCTTCTTCTGTGAGCCCAGCACCTGCACGTTGCAGGCGGGCATTTTGGAAAGCTTGGTCAGGCCGCCGGCAATGCCTAGCAGTTTGGCCGCCGTGGAAGCGCCCACAATCATTGACAGATTAGGCGCTATAAATGTCATACGACTTTCAACATATTCGTAGATTTTCGATTTAAAATTGTTGAGCTCAATGGCCATTTCGCAGGCCTCATCGATTTTTGCCTTCTCCGCATCTGTCAGCATGGTGCTATAAAATAGCAACAAATTGAAGATATTAACTAACAAAACCTTTATGTTACCTACCCCTGTGTGGTGGATGCAGTGACCGAGACAATCATAATGGTTGCCTGAGTTAGTATGGCCTGAAGCTTCTCATTACTCTTAACTTGATCCAGATCGTTGCCTAGCTCCTTCACAGCCAACAAATACTCAATTTCGCCAACAATCAACGAGTCGAGTTCTGGGAAGCGTTTCTGGTACTTTTCCTTGGCGAACTTGTGTACAATGGAGATTTCATTGTCAATATCAACGGCGATTGCATTTGCATCTACAATGAGACAGTATTCCGGATCTGACTCGACGCTGCCCAACATTTCAGCAGCGGTGCGCTGTCGACTAGCATAATGCTCAATCTGCTTTAGAGTGTTTTGCAAGCGCTCCGAGTCACGCAGTTTGCACAACTCCCGCACCGATTGAACCGTCACATCCACTTCCATCACATTTGGCGTCGGCTTCAGCAACTTTTCAGCAAGCTCTTCAGTGAGTGTTGCCTGCTCGGCATCGTCGGCATCGGCCATTTCAGCATCATCACCTTCATTATCATTGTCCTCCTCCAGATCGGCCAGTAGTTCATCCGCTAACGACATGTTTACTCTTTAGTTATAAATCTTCTCCGGCAGCCTGATAATATTTCTTCGTACAAAACTTCCTAAAACAGATGTTATATTTTGGTGTTGCCATACTGACTCAATTAAAAATCCAACAGCTGTTACCTGTTATGTTAGAGTTATGTTATCTTTTGCCGCTCGATTTTTGGCGTCGTTTGTTTCCCAGGCATTCGACATTTGGATGTTGGGGGTTGGACGATTCAATAATGTCCAAGAAGCTGAATAACTCTGCTGGCGGCACGCCTAAGAACACGCTGTTCAATTACTTTGCCAAATCGCCGGCAGTTGACAAAAACAAACTAACGCCCAGCAGGACAAATGAGGCTCAAAAGGAGAATCAATTGAATAGAAATGTCAAGGATGAAAAAATTATGACGAAGCCCGCTGCCAAGCGCAAGTTGTCAATTTCGCCAAAACCTATTAATAAAGACAGTAAAGAGGAGGAGGAAGAGGAGATTGGCAAACGTAAACGAAAGCGCGTTTTACTGCCAGAATCAGAGAGCGAAGAAGAGGAATATGAATCAAAATCGGAGAAGGACTTTTCCGATGATGGCTCAGAGTTTGAGCCAGATGGCAAGGACGATCCTGTCAGCGAAGAAAGCGACAGCGGCGAAGAAGAAATTGAGCAAAGCGATTCCGAATCCGCACAGGAACCCACGCCCAAAAAGCGGCGTACAACAAAAACTACAAAAAATCAAATGAGCAATAACAATAACAATGAGCCGTCTGGCAAAAATAGTAAAATTGATATGCCTGTGTTGGCTGCAGGTGGAACATTCTTGGCGAAGTTGCAGCAATTGCAAAGTAATGCCAAACAGGATGCCGCTTACGATGAGATTGTGACCACAACATCGAATATGGATGAACCCGTTGTCTGGCCACATCAAAAACTCGAGTTTCTGCAGCCCGACAAGATTAAAGACAAGGCTGGTAGACGTCCAGATCATCCCGACTACGATAAGAGTACACTACATGTGCCCCAGAAGTTTCTCGACTCGCTGTCGCCCGGCGTGCGTCAATGGTGGATACTGAAATCAGACAACTACGATTGTGTGCTCTTCTTCAAAGTGGGAAAGTTCTATGAGCTGTATCACGGCGATGCTGATGTGGGTGTCAAAGAGCTGGGCTTTACCTATATGCGTGGTGAATTTGCTCACTCCGGCTTTCCAGAAATCTCCTTTGATAAGATGTCTACGATATTAGTAGACAGGGGATACAAGGTGAGTTTAGGGCGCATATTTAATATTTATATGTTTAAGCAACTCCGAAATACAGGTTGCTCGCGTGGAGCAAACAGAAACCCCAGACATGATGACAGAGCGCTGTAAAAGGATTAAGCCCACTAAGTTTGACAAGGTTGTAGCTCGTGAGATCTGCCAGATTACGGATCGTGGTACTCAAGTTTTTGGCACTCAGTGCGCTATTGGACCCAATCACCAGCCCAACTATATGCTGGCCATAGTGGAGCAGGATGAAGGCACTTGGAGCACATATGGCATCTGCTTTATAGACACTTCCATTGCTGATTTTCATATGGGTGTATTTGCTGATGATAACAGTTGCTCTCGTTTATTAACTTTACTCTCCCATTACATGCCCGTACTGGTAAGTTGTCCTTATGTGTTCATTTAATACCCTAATCATCATTTTTTGTCTTTAGCTACTTCATGAGAAATGTGCACTAAGTTTGCGCACTCAGAGAATTTTGCGCACAGTGCTGGGCGGCGTTCTCAAGGAGCAGTTGCCTGGTAATGGCGCACAAGTTTGTACCGCGGAAAAGACGCTAAAATTGCTAGCGGAACGCTACTATGCTGGCAAGGGTGGCGAGGATAATTGGCCACTGGTGTTGCGTACCATGCAATCGGACACTGATCATTTGGGTCTAACACCCGATGACCGCTACAAGCTGGCACTGAAGGCACTGGGTCAGTGCATTCACTACATAACTAAATGTAAGCTGGAGCCCAAGGTGTTGCCCATGGCGCGCTATCAGATGTATGTACCACCCGATCAGCTCCCGGTGAACAGTGACCAGGCAGAACTGGCAACTACTCTGCGTCGCTCCCACATGGTGCTGGATGCCACAACGTTATCCAACTTGCGCATTGTTGGGGAGGAGCATTCGTTGCTCTCCACGCTTGATCATTGCTGTACCAAGTTTGGCAAACGGCAATTGCATTATTGGCTTTGTGCACCAAGCTGCGATTTAACTGTTATTCGCGAGCGACAGGAAACAATTGGTGAGCTTCTAAGCAAACCTGATGAGCTACAGCAGTTGCGAGCTTTGTTGGCGCCCATGCCAGACTTTGAACGGCATTTGGCTCAGATTCATCTGTTTGGAAACAAACGTGTGGCCCAAGCGGATAATCCGGACTCCAGGGCCATACTCTTTGAAGAAAAGCTGTACAACAAACAGAAACTGAGAAGTTTTATGAGCATACTCAAGGGATTTGGAACACTGATGCAATTGCCGCAGATGTTTCATGGTTGTGAAACTCCGCTTTTGCAGCGCTTGACCCAGTTGCCAGCCAAAGGCGGCAGTTTTCCCGACCTTAGCAAGCAGCTATTGTTCTTTGAGCATGCTTTTGATCATGAGGCCGCTGACAAGACAGGTGTGGTTGCCCCGCAGCCTGGTGTAGATTCCGACTACGATGAGGTGCAGCAACGTATAGCCGATGTTGAGAAACGCCTAAAGACTTACCTCACGGAGCAAGAGCGTCACTTTGGCTGTCGTATTGTTTACTTTGGCTCAGACAAGAAACGCTATCAACTTGAAGTGCCCGAGACGCATGCTCACAAGGTCGACAAGTCTTATGCGTTGGAAGGGCAAGTAAAAGGCAAGAAGCCCGCACGTCGCTACACCACAGCAGAGACAAAGGCGCTGCTAAAGGACATGCAACAGGCGGAGGATGTACGTAACACAGTGCTTAAGGATCTGGCGCGTCGCTTGTTTGAGAAGTTTTCTAATCACTATGAGCAATGGAAGCAGTGCATTGATTGTGTGTCCACGCTAGATGTGCTCGCCTCGTTGGCGGAGTATGCACGCCAACAATTGGTTATCTGTGTTCCCGAGCTGGTCCCGGCACAGGCACAGTCACAGCCCGTAATTGAGCTTGAGGAGGGCTTTCATCCATGCGTGAATGCATCCACTTACATACCGAACGGACTGCAACTGGGCACTGAATCAGAGGCACCGCTATCGTTGCTGACTGGCCCAAACATGGGCGGAAAGAGCACACTGATGCGACAACTCGGGTTGCTTACAATCATGGCACAAATTGTAAGTAGAAAATGGAAAGACTTTAATGTCTACTAACCTTACTTTGTTATGTTTTTAGGGTGCTCACATTCCTGCTGCCAGTTGCCGCATGTCGCTCGTGGATCGCATTTTTACACGCCTTGGCGCACAAGATGATATACTTGCAGGGCACAGTACCTTTTTGGTGGAATTAAATGAAACATCGCTTATACTAAAGCACGCCACACCGAATTCACTGGTGCTACTTGATGAGTTGGGACGTGGCACAGCTACTTACGATGGCACAGCTATTGCTGCCTCTGTGGTCAACTTTTTGGCCAACCTCAAGTGCCGAACTTTGTTCTCCACCCATTACCACAATCTGATTGACTTCTTTCACATGGATAAGAGGATTACATTGGGCCATATGGCGTGCATGGTTGAGAATGAAGACAACACAGATCCCACACAGGAAACGGTTACTTTCCTCTACAAATACTCAGCAGGTGCATGCCCCAAATCATATGGGTTTAATGCAGCGAAATTGGCGGGAATGCCGCACGGCATAATCAAACGTGCCTACGAAGTAAGTTGAGCATTAAATATTTAATTGATTTGATATATATCACTTTCATCGTATCTCTTTTAAAGCTATCCAAGAAAGTGGAGGCCATAGCCTTGCAGCGTAAGATTACATCCAAAATTGTGGCAGTAACTTCACTGGAACAGCCGAAAAAAAAGCAAGAGATGTTAAATTACTTGAAAGATCTGTTGCAGCAGCTAAAAATGTGCCATGTTTGAGCATCGAACAATAATAATAATCATAAAGCATCATTCGACATGATTGCAACGTAAATAGGATGCTAAAACAAACAGCATTCAACTCAATTTGTTTTTCTGTTGATCAAATATTTGCTCAGCTTGTTGCTTTTAGTTGATATGTATACGAATTTGGTTGCCATAAATTTTTGAATGGTACGCAGTATTTTCATTTAATATTTATCTTTATAAGTACGACATATGTCAAAAACAAAAAAAAAAACCCTGAATTTGTGCAAAAATTTTGCCATTTGTTATTGTTTATTTTTTCTTTTTGTTTTATCACAGTAAAAATTAAAAATAATTGAATTCACAATCAAAATGCACATGTATGCTATTAATTAATGCTTATAAATTAAATATATCGAATAAATATTGCAAAAATTGTAAAACACACACTTCAATTTAATTAACAACTAAAACTAACAATATACAAGTATTTGAAAATACATAGAAATAAAACCAAAACTAAGCACATATTAAATAAAATTATATACGATGATGGCACGATTTTAACACTGACTTAATAAGAGCAGTACGTGTACTGAGTTGTTGCCAAACACAGCTGCTCTTCGAATATAATACTCTCAACAAGTGAATTAAAATAGGAAAGATCTTGGATTTCTGCAATTAAGAGCGAACGACCAGAATAAAGCTCAGACTAAGCTGAGTGTTGCGCGAGTTTGTGCGTTTGCCTCTTCAGCATATAAGAATAACTATTCCAACTAAAATCAAAACTGAAAGTGTTTAGCCGAAACTACTAAAATAGAGCTTAAAATATCTTAACTTTGTTGCTTACAGAATTATGTATAATTAAATATGAATTTTATGTATGAAAATGCATGTAGTACTTATTTAATTTCATATATATAATGCTACTGAACATTGTGTTTTTGTGTATGTCCGCTCCGTAATTAGGCAAATTACGCTAAATTGGACTTTGCAATTTTGAACCATCTAAAATATAATTACATACACACATACATATAGTTAGTAATTATATAATTTGTATAACTAAGCTAATTTGTTTTATTTATTTGGTATTGTATATGTTACAATGATCTTCTTGGGATCTTTAGTCTATAGGCTAGTTTTTATGCGCTTTGTCATTGTATTCAACATTCATATTGTATATGTTACAATGATCTTCTTGGGATCTTTAGTCTATAGGCTAGTTTCTATTTGTTTGTCATTGTATTCAACATTCAGTAAGCGGTTCTTTCAATCCTGGAAGGAACATGTTTTTGTTTCCCGATAAATAGTATACCGAGGCGGTTTTTTTTTTTTTAATTTTATGCCCATACTCGTTTGATTTTCGATTTGCTCATGCAATTATGTACTAGAAGCGATTAGCTGCACTTAGTTCTAGCTAGAAAACAATTACATAGTACTTTAATTTCGGGTCCCGGTTCCAGGTCCGGAATTGCTTCGATTAAAGCGAAGAGTAATTTTTACACCTACACAGTACAAACATAGCTACAAAAAAGAACAAGAAATTAGCTGCACATATTTGAATTTTGATTATGTAATGACACCAGCGCCGTCCACTATCTGGACAACGTCCCCAACTCAATCATCGCTAATCACATCCATGCGCGCCTTAAAGTTGCGCCACGATCCTGATGTGCAAATGCCAGCACCACGCCACCAATCATTGACATCTGTATACCAGCTCGACTTGCGTAGTTGATCCTCGTTATGGAGCGTGGAGCAGACGCGGCACCAGAAGTACGTGTTGATGAACTCACCGGTGCCCTTCCACTTAAAGTACGAATTGTATAGCTCATCGTCCTTGTCGAGTATGTGCAGATACTCGGCCAGCTCTTTGGGTGAGGCAAACTCATCGATGTGTATGTAAGAGCGACGTGGAGCACTCACCTCATAGTCCTCTGGGCGAGCTCCCATTACAATTGGCAATACCTTGCGGTTGAGTGCATTCACAAAGAACTTTTCCGTTATGTAATCCTTGCAATTGGAGTTCTCAAACGCCAAATAGAACTTGTAATCATTGTCCAGTATATCAAAGCATTTGTCCGCCGTACTCCTAGGACATTTGTAATTACCACATCCACCATAAATATCAACCTGAATGGAAAAAGCACAAATATTTGTAAGAATAATAAGTAATTGAACGGTAACATGGAAGCCTATGGCAAGTTTTTGATTCGACTAGGAGATACCCTTATTCCTTGACACTACACGTATTAATAAGCTTTACGGCAAGGAAAAGAAATAAAATTCAAATCTTTTTTTAGGTAATGTATAGAAAGAAAATAACAGTTTTTTTATACCCTTAAGGGACTTGTTGAATGGCGGAAAGACATGTAAGCATTGAGTTAGGTCATCCCAATCAATAATATATACTGCTGCGAAATTTCAAATAGTACCACGAAGCTACAAAATATTTCTAGATTTATTCGTTAAGTGCACAATTTCATTTAAAAAAAAGGTCAAAATCATCAAAAAACTACAAAGATAAGGCTATTGAAAGTGATCGAAAATGTGTTTTGACCTAGTTTCCTGTGAAAACGAAATTAACTAACTAGCGAATATATCTCAATAGCATAATTCAAAAGACGGAAGCCTTGCAAAGGTCACAAAGGAAGAAACAAAATGCAATAATTACCTCAATGTGTTTTTGTAGTTCATGTGCGTACTGCAGTCGTCCATTGCGTGCACCACAGTTGGATACGAACCATGCAACCTTTTTCGTCTTATTGAGGGCATAGTTTTGATCCTGTTCCAGTTGCTGAACCTGATTATCATAGTATTGCCATTTCTCATAAGGAGCCATCACAGTACTGTCACGTCTGTAAAAAAAAACGGAAATTAAATTAAATAAAAATATCTTCAGCAAATAACATTTACCTGTAAGTTGCCGTCCAGTTGATGGCATCCGGCACTTTGACATTTTGTGTGTGATATGGACACTCCAAATAGTACATCATGTTGACTTGCTTATAATTGTTGGGCCTGCGAATGCCTGTGGGTATGTAGGTGTCCTTGTAGAGTATCATGTCAGCCACACTGGCCAGATCCCGATTGGCAGTTAGTTCACAGGTGTCCACTGGACACTTGGAGCGCAGGAAGACTTCGCGACCCTTTTTCACATTCCAAGGCCCCAAACCATTGTACAACAAAATGGTTTTCAGTTTGCCACTTGCCTTGATCTGCTCATAATTGTGTGGCACATACATCAGCTGGTTGACAACACGATCACTGTGCTGATCCTGCTGTGGAAATAGTTTGGCTGCATGCAATTTTCGTGCCTTGCGATTGCTAAAAGTCTTTGCAGGCTTCGGATAGTATTCGCCATTGCGAAAGAACCACGGCTTTACCGTAGCTGATGTCTCTGCATGTTTATCCGCTGCTGCGTCCTCTTCGGTGTCAATCTCCTGCAGTTGATGCTCCTGTGAGGGTACTGGGGCGGGTGAGGCTGGCGGAGCTGACACGTGTGTTGATGTGTCTTCCCCGACAGCCCAACCCTGTATTTCATTTGTTGCCTCATGTTGTCGCTGTTGTTGTTGCTGCTGTTGTGAAATTGAAGCGATTGTTCTGGGTTCCCGATTCGACTTCCATATCTCGTATTCTCTGCAAGTGATATAATAAGTTTACATCTGTTTCTGGGGTATTATAGTGATTGTTACTCACTTGAGATTGAAGCCGAATATTAGCAAAAGTGCACAAATCAACGTAAAATAGAAATACTTTTTTAGCGATATTTTTGGTCGTCGCATTCTGAAATTATATCCAATATATTTCGTGCTTCAACTCAGAATAGGCTATTATCGGGTATTAGGTGACAAGCTTTTGGCTTTTGGCTCTAGCCACCAGCTCAGCCCGTTAACATAGTCATTTTGCTGGAAAATGTAAATATGAGCACACATTTTATTATGGTATATACGACATAGCGGTCTCGCATTCCATCTTTATTATAGTAACAAAACACAAAAGACTAATTAGTAATGCTGATTATCTGTATTGTAAAATGAGTACGAAAGTACGGTTCGAGTTGAGAGTTAAGCTCTGGTAGTACTGTTGCTGATATATTTTATTCATTTGTTGCTGTTCGGTTGCGTTCAGATATATTACTGCACAACCAAACCAAAATGTTTGGCCCCATCACTGAACTGACATGAACTGAAGTTTGTAATTGTTGTTTTGGCGTCGCTTCATCAACTTTATTGCGTCATGTTATCTGCAAAATTATGACACACATCAAATAGTAATGCGCTTAGGGGGGCGTTTTCAAAACCAAATGTGAAAAAGGGGTTCTTTCACTCGAATGAGTTTTTGAGCGGCCAATCGTTCAAAAAAAGCTCAGCAAAGTTGAACATACGCAATTTTACATTGTTTATGCTGCATTTAGGAATTCTTGTTTACACCACAGTTTAAAATGCAATTAAGTCTTGGGTAAAGCTCATACTCTAACTGAATTGACAGTCATTAATATTGTACTCATTTATACTGTTTTCTGACTTATAAACAACAGTTGTTCGTTTGTTGCTAAAGTTGCCGGCTTATGTGGCTGCCTCGAGGATATGTGCCAACACTAAAGCAGCAATAAAAGGTAATACAGCTATATAAAGTCAAAACAAACTGTTGGAATAGTTTTATGAGTTGCACTCTCCCCTGCTGGCATCTATAGACAGTGGCTAATGTGTGCCCGGAAATGAACAGCTTAAAACATGGAATCATCATTAAATGCATTGAGAAAAGAAGGCGCTGAACTTAATCAGTAGAGGCAAACCCCAAAGCAGTTACCAAGTTGACTCGACCAACAATCAGCACAACCATCTATCAAACGTCATTTACGGCACTATTTTACATATTCTTTTGAGGTTTACTTTATGCTCTAGCCTGCGGTTGCAACTGTAGGGTTGCAATGGCTTGGTTGGTTGCAGCGATGGGGAACTTGATGGGTGGTTGGTTGCTTGTTCTGGCAGGGCTATTAAGTAACCACGCGCTAGTTTTAGTAGAGTGATGTGGGTGCAGGAGCAGGAGCAGGCAGGCTCTGTCGTGCACTTAAGCTGCTTGCTTGCTTGTCTATCGCACTTTTTGACGGTTTTGACAAGCCAAACGGACGACGAATGGGGCACAGGCAACACAACTTCAGTCTTCACTCTCATAAAAAATGTAGTTATAGCCATTCATTCATGTTGCAAAAGTAGGTCTTGTGCACACAAAAGCAATGCAAAGATAGACCAACACACACATACATACATATTCTTTGTGTAGTTCCAAGTGTGTGTGTGTGTTTGTCACGGTTCCCGTTTCCCAGTGGTTGATGATTATAGATATTAGATATTCACTCAAGTATGAAAAATATTGAAAGTGTTCTTCTGGTTTTTTAGTTATAATTATTGTCTGGCTTTTTATGTGTATTGTTATCAGAAATGAAAAGTTTTAAACATGTGATAAGAAATGATTTACACAGTTCCATTACAGCTATTTCAAATTTTATACGGGTCACAAACTTTAACAAAATATTTCTGTTCTTATCGAAATTTGCATTTATAAGAAACTCAAATATAGAAAGCAAGCTAATTGATTAAAAAACCAACAGTTCGAATTCAAAGTTTTAAGAACTTTTGCCACAAGCCAGTCCCTTATCAAAGTATGTTAATGCCTTTAATATAGTAGAAGAAATATAATGTTTAAGTGCGTATTATCAGCTTTAGAAATGTACAAACGTTTCCATGATTTCTCTTGATTAAAGCATTGTGTTACTTTTAATTAAGCCGGGATGTTTTTATTCCTAAGCTTATTATATAGATATATATATTTTTTTTTAATACTTCGGTGTGTTTAGTAATCAGTAGCTAAACACACGTTTCAACTTAAGAATTATGTTTGATTTTTACTTACGATTTCGTAATATTTGTTAAATCGATAAAAAGGTCTCAAAATTGGCGTTTTTGATTAATACCAGCATTTTGTTCCCGCTTACGAATCCTGGCGGTCATATAATCTTCAATATTGGTCTGATATAAATTGTGATACACTTTGATAATTTGATTCTAATATAAATTGTAAATATGCTTGTGGAGACTTTAAATTTTGTACTGCCAATCGTGGTAGAGTTTAATTTGAATATTTACTAAAGAAAAGAGTATTGAATATTTTCGATGGGAACATTTTCACAGAATATGTTTTTAAATAATCAAATAAAAAAGTTAAAACCGTAATTTTTAATGCATGTTTTTTTTTTTAACATATTAAACATATTTTATGAAATTCTCCATATTTAATATATATATTAAATCATATTTTTCAAAGCCGTTCAATTGAATATGTATGAATATACAAAAGTATATATAATATTTTTTTAATGCAAATAATATGTAAAAAGATCGACTGAACTAAAAGATCTCTGTTGCCAATGTTGAAAAAACAGGCAAAATCAAATCAAATCATCTTACCAACTTTTTTAAAGTACAAAGCATACCAGAGACAAACATGGAACATATGGGAATAATGATTATGAAAGTCAATAGTTACTACAAATTGTATTCCTAGAAATCGTTAAACCAATAAAGGATGGTTCTAAAAAATTTATTAATAACAAGAACTTATTTATATTCCATTGTGTTTGCTTATAGCCTGCCTTAGATTTGTCATACCAATTAGGTATAAGCCAACACAAACAACTAAAGTGAACTATACATGTATGTGTAGCACCTCCACAGCACGCCTAATTTGTCTATTTGTATGTGTATTTATAGTTAGTTGTTGTTGTGGCCACCATTGTCAAGTCACTTGATCCTTTGCATTTAGTATGTCAATATGCCTATATAGACGGCCAACTCTTGACTTGCAGGCATTGTTTTCATAAATATTGAAAGGGAGAGCATGGGCTGTGAGAGGGGAAGGGCTCTCGACCACATTGTTGTCTATACTTTGCACGTTGTTACACTTGACTTGCTCACTTGTAGGAACCCCGAGGAATAAAAATAACCGAGTTAGGCCGTATGTAGTTTTAGGGCTTGCTAGTTTTAATCGCTGTCTCTCTCACTTCCTCTCCCTCTCTCTCTCTATCTCTCTCTCTCTCTCTCTCTCTCTCTCTCTCTCTCTATGTATGATAATATTCCTTTTGGTGGTTCCCCCCAACGATAACGAAATTGCAATAGCAGCAAATTTTGAACCTCTGTATCAGACAAAATACACTTCGGCACTTGCATTATTAGCTACGTGAAGAGTGTTGCGAGTTGCGAGCACCCTTAAGAAACACCCTAAATCTCATCCCCTTTAACCTTAAGGGCTAACGGCAACACACACGCAAATGTCGGTCTGTGCCATGTGTGCGTGAGTATATTACTTTTCTGTTGTCTTAATCAATAACAATGTTAAAGTTAAAACATTATTGTTTTCATCGGGGGCTAAGGAAACTTTTAATCTCAAATCTCAAATGTAAGGGCCATCAACATTAAGTTTTTATTATATGTATATTTTTTCTTACATCTCAACTCACACAAATGTTTGTTGACTGAACTTTGCTTGTTCTTATTGTTGTGGCGCAGATTTGGATTTTGTTAAGTTAAAAGAAGCCTCGATATTTGTATAAATTGAACATTTTTCGCATCTTTTTGCACATTTTCTGATGTTGTTTTTCTCTCTGCACACACACACTCGCGTCACACACAAACGCAGTGTCGGAAGGCGCGTCGTTTGTCCTTTACGTTTTCACGTTAGTTTTGCAACTGCGCTGGCAATGTATATAATAATTAGACTCCAGCCAGACAGCTGGGCAGCAGCAGCATTCGCAGTAGAGAGCGAAACAGTTAGAGAGCCAAAGACTGAGTGAGAGCGGGCAGAGAATTTACATGCGGCATGATAAGCGGTATGGCGACAAAGTACTTTTTACCGATTCACAATAAATTTGATTATGGATTATATTAATAGACATCTCAATGATGATTGCGCCTAAAAGATGCTTTAACATTTGTTTGGAGTACTTGTGTGCTTGTTTGTATGCAGCTGTTTGCAATTTGTTTAGTACTGAAGCGCATGCGCTGCCCGCGCGCTTTTAAAACGTCGAGAGTACCAAAGATTAGGAGAGGCAGAGTATGAGCATTCACATAAACAAGCAACGCTGCGACTGAGAAGTCGACAGCTGTCGGTGACCGCGCGTCTTATCAACAACACGGCCAGGGAGGTTTTTTTTTGTTACTCGCCACCTTATTAGAAGTAGGAAATTATTTAATTATCAAACTTGCATAATTTGTAAACATTTATTGGCATATGCGTTTGCACAAAGGTAACAGATAATTCAAAAATTATTAAATTTATATAGAATCCACTATCTATACACACACATTAGGATAAACAAACAGCCAAACAGAGAAATAGTGCACCATGCAATAAGTGTTGGGAAGGAAATTTACTTCAAATGTACTTTAAATGTCCTTGTGAATATCCCAAGCTGGCAACAGCACACACATAAGGTTTTCATGTTGTTGTTTTATACCCTGAACCCATTGAACTCGGATGTTGATTCTGATCAAGACTATACTAACTTTATGTGTGGGAGATGCATCCTTCTTACATACAAAAAACCATTGCGTATGTTTAATTAATATACAATTCTTTTTTCGATTAAATTTAATTTTATTTTATTCAAGAAATTCGCTTTTAAATACTCTTTTATTAACATGCACTTATCATTTAAAAGGCCTTCACATTGCTTATTTTGTATGTTTACGTTCAATTTGAATGTCTTAAACTAAGCCCCTTTTGCAATATTCATTCAGAAGATTTTCAATTAAATAATCTTTATATATATATATATAGACTATATATATATATAGTAAAAACACATACACACAGGCATAAAAAAGTTTTTTTTTAAAGATGGTTTTTGTTCTGGTTTTTATCGTACGTCTATATAATATATAATCTTATTTTGCAGATGCCTTAAGCTTAATATATCGTACAATTAAAATTTCTCTTAGCCCGAGCTAAAGGTCTCGTAAACATTAGCGCCCAATACCTTAGGCTTCTCCGACACCACATAGAAACTCAGCAGCTGCGTGGGCAAATTGTGTGGCCTTGAAGAGCTATCATAGCCTCGCGAAGTGAGACCACTGATAATGGGAATCAGTTTGGCCAGTGCCAGTAGCACCGTATTAATGTTCAGCAGATTGTTGTTGTTGCTTGGTTTACTCTGCGCATCTGGTTGACTGCTGGGTCCATTGAGGGGCTGCTGGTTTTGCAGTTCACCCGGAGCCAAATGCTGCAACGTTTCACCCAGTGACTCGGCAATGACATCACAGCTGAGCACAAAGCCACGACTCACATTATGCGCACAGACGCCAACGCATTCCTCGCTTTCCAGCAGATCCAGGGTCTCATTGTACATCTGCTGGAGCATCGGCGAGCAATTAAATCTCTCCTGCAGGCTCGTCTGATCAGGCAGCAGATACTTACTCATCTTGGAGTTGGGATCGTGTCGTGTATCGCCATTGATGGACATTTGCAGTGACCAGAAGATCTGCTCTGTATCGGCCAATGTCAATTGTCGCGTCAATGGCATTGTCTTGATAACCTCCACGACCTGGCTGCGTATAAATCGAGCCAGATCCCGTATGCCATCGTATGTAATGAAGTGCCTTATGAGGGACAAGTATTGCTGCTTTAGTTCGTCAGTAATTTGTCGCTGCTCCGTCATTATATCCCGATAGATATATCCGCCAAGCAGATTGAGTTGCACGCGCAGCGCAACCACCAGCATGGAAGAGGCATACACAAAGGTGGCAAGTCGCGTAAACGATACAATTTTCATTTGTTCCCACAGTTCCAGTTTGTTGGTGGGATGCTGTCGCAGCTGCTCCAGCAACTCATCTGTGCTGCATTCGTGCAACACCGCCTGGCACATCTCCTCGCCCATACCCAGTATCACCTGATTGCAGGTGCGTTCTGTCGACTCAAAATGATGCAATCGCCGTGTCCGTTCAAAAAACTCGCGTGCCTGCCTCTCCTGATACTCAACCAGCTTGCGTTGCGCATAACGTGCCGCATAGATGGTGCCGCCAACCACCACCCCAGTTACT
The DNA here is from genome assembly GCA_035044485.1 of Scaptomyza reducta. Taxonomy (NCBI): domain Eukaryota; kingdom Metazoa; phylum Arthropoda; class Insecta; order Diptera; family Drosophilidae; genus Scaptomyza; species Scaptomyza reducta. The sequence continues at coordinate 154,634 of JAWNNV010000627.1, forward strand.
ATAAATTTACGTCGATGTCGTGACAGAAATTCTTGCAGGCGCGACAACATGATGAATTCTTACTTCTCGCACAGAAAACCTTTTAAAACTCAATTGATTTGAGCTACTCGGGAAATTCAACAGCTGCAGTTGCCTCCAATACTGCCCGTGCTGCAATAATACACAATTTAATGAATACTTAATGTGTACAAAGTTCAAAACTGTATACATAAATGTGAGGTGTGATATATGTACATGTGTGTATTAGTGTGAACCACGTCGGTGACTTTGGTCAGAAAACAGATTAGATTAGCTTAATATCCACGAAATAGTACTTACATATTCTATACGTCGAACGTCTTATGCGGCGATTGCTAAGCTTTGTTTGTATTGAAAGTCCAAGTGTGGAGACAAATATTTATTGATTTGGGTCTTGCTCGCTTGGCTTTGCGGTGTTGATTTTGTGTGCGTTTCGTGCCGTTTGCACTCGCGGAATGTATTGCTAGTATGTTTGTACTAAAAGTGTTACCTTTTATAGTTCAGCATTCTTTAATTTGTTTTTAGTTTGTACAAAAATTCGGTTTTAACACATACTGAGCATTGAACCACTTGTCAGGGCTTTCTTTGTGTATTTGCTCCTCAGCAGGGCTGGAAATAATTTTTAATGGCTGGGCTGTGTTTGTACAAACAAGGCAACAACGTTTTACAGCACTTATTTTTAAACTAATGCATTTCTCATAAATTGTCGACAAGCAGAGACAAATGGAATTACTTTAACAGCAAGTATTATTACATTAAGATTCGTGATATGTTTGTAAAATGTGATCTCTATTTATTTTAGTCTCTTTTTGTATTTAAGGAATGGATTTAACTTCGTGGAAGTGGCTTGATAAATCATCCAAGTCGCCACCGTACCTTCTTTTGTTTATTTAGTTTTCCAACACTGCCAACTTTAAATTAACAGTGTAACCACTCACGCACGCAATGTTGATATTTTTGCGCAATAAACTCTTGTTTATAGTGGGCGGCAGTGTTTACAATGTCGTCAACGGAGCGTAAACTGATTCTAGTCACTGGATTTGGACCATTTGAAGGTCATGAGGAAATTAATGCCAGCTGGGAGGCTGTGAAATTACTACCCGAGGTGTTAAGCTACGACGGCTCCGACTACCTGCTGGAGAAGAAATTAGTGCCTGTAGAATATGTAGCGGTGGATGAGGCAGTCACAGATATTTGGCAGCGGCAGCCAGAGGTAAGCAATAATAGCATCGATATTAATTCGGCAGCACTGACGTCATTTATATCCATATTCGCTACAGCTGGTCGTGCATGTCGGGGTTTCTGGCGTTGCCAAATGCGTTTATGTGGAGAAACTTGCGTACAATCATAAGTTTCGACGTCCTGATAATACAGACAAATTTTTGAGCAAAGGCAGTTGCTGCCTGCCTTATAATGGAAGGGCGAATGTTTTGCGTTGTGGCCTTAACGTTGATAAGATTGTGGAGGCTGTAAATGCAACATGCGAGAAGTGCGTGGAACCATCTCGAGCAGCTAGTGATAAGAGATTATCCGCAACAGAGGCATCGAAAAATGTTGGCAGCTTTCTCTGCGGCTACATATATTTAAAGTCCCTGGATGTGGATTGCAAGCGAACTTTATTTGTTCATGTTCCGAAAATTGATAAACCGTTTACTACAGCACAAACTGCAGATATTTTACTTAAAATAATTGAACAATGTGTGCAACAATTGGCAGCTTGTCAACCAGACTGCCGTTAAGAAATTCAATTTGCTATCAGCAGTTTGTGATGCATTACATTTTAACAGTACATGCATTTTTCTTAACAGCAGTTACAATATTTGTAAGACAGTTTATACTTATAAGCACAGTAAATTGTTCATATCAATATATATAAGCAATAAGCATGCATTTACCTCTTTATACGCATATATTAAAAGTCAAATCGGCTTGGCATTTCTTGGCCTACAAGTTTTTTAGCTGATTGTTTTTTTAAAATTGTACCTTTTTCTTAGACATTGTTAACCTATAAACTGTAATTGTATGTAAAAAAAAAACATCAATAATCATGCAAAATTTTTGATAAAGTCACCAAACATTTTTACAGTTTGTTAAAAATTTAAATGTTTAAATTTATTTGTTTCGTTTTTGAAAGTATCGCTCAACGATAGTTATCGCCAATCAATAATTGAACAGCAACCAAAAAAGTACAGTGCTGGAAACTGTGTGCATTATCAGCTGTGGTGTCGGTTCGCTCACTAGTTCAAATGGCGCCAAAATAATAAACATTTGTCGCAACAAGTTGTGTGCCTGTTAAATTGTATTTAAGTTCGATTTCCATGGACGAGTTAACGCAAGTGCGTAAGCGCATTATGAACTCATTTAAGCTAAGCGGTTTCCTGATACGTTCTGAGAACAGCACGTATCTTGCCGAGCAACTGCTGCCTTTTGAGCCTGCCGAGCGTGAGAAATGGATGACGGTAATAACGGAGAACCTACAGGGGCAGAAGCTGTCGACCCGGCATGTAGAGCGCGACGCACTAGAAAAGGCCATCAGTGAGCTTAACCGCGTTGGTCTCGATGAGGGTGAGACGATCTTTGCACTGATCGATGCATTTACTGTGCCACGCTATCGCTACAATACGCGCATCAAAAAATTCGAGCGCGACGCTCAGCCAAGACGCCTGTTGTCGCAACCACGAATGAAGTCGGACTATTTGCAGCAGCGTTATGCAATGTTGCTGCAAAAGACACAACGCCATGATCTATTCGCTCCAGCTGTTATTCAAGACGGTGTTGCAACCGAGGCACAGACCAAAAAGTTTAAATTGCAGTTCGCGGAGAATTTGCTGGCCACATCTCATCTGAAAGAGGCTGTTATCTTGGGTCTGCTGACTCAGCTCAAGGAGGGCAAATTCTATATTGAGGATCCAACGGGTTGTGTGCAGCTTGATTTAAGCGCTGCACGCTATCATGCTGGATTTTTCTGCGAAGGATGCTTTGTGCTCGCGGAGGGCAGCTATGCGAATGGCGTACTAAAAGGTAAGCTTTCTTCAAATGTTTAAGTATTAAATTAACACTTTTCAATGCTCTTTTGCAGTCGATGGCCTGGGCTTTCCACCCGCTGAGCCAGCAAGCAGCAGCCGAGCCTTCTTTGGAACCGGCAACACTTGGGGCGGTGAGTCGACCAAGTTACTCAAATATTCACCACGTTTGCAAGAAGTTGAACGCAGCAATACGGAAACGACGATTGTATTCTTGTCTGATGTGCGTTTGGATTTGCCTGTAGTGATGGAAAAGTTGCGTCAGCTTTTTGTTGGCTATGATTCCTGTCCACCGCAGGCCATTGTCCTAATGGGTCCGTTTACGGCCAGCACACGCAATCATCATGAACTGCGCCAGCATTTGGATGCGCTGGGCGCATTAGCTGCCGGCTGCGACCAACTTAAAAAGCAAACCGATTTAGTTTTAGTACCCTCCTCTGAAGATCCAACAGCACCAAATATCTTACCACGTGCTCCGTTGCCCGAGTGTTTGGCCGCTGGCCTGCTCAAAGCCTGGCCGCGCACACAGTTGGCTACAAATCCCTGCCGCTTACAGTACTGCACTCAACAAATAGTTGTCTGTCGTTTGGATTTGATGGCAAAGTTCTGTCGCAACACGTTGCACTTTCCGCCGGACACAACGCACATTGAAGAGCACTTTGCACGCACGATCGTCTGCCAGGGTCATCTGGTTCCCATACATCCCATTGCAATGCCCGTACACTGGGATTACGATCCAGCATTGTGGCTTTATCCACTGCCCGATCTCATTGTTATGGGAGACTCGTGTCAAAGCTTTGCCAGCACTCAGCATGGCTGCACCGTATTGAACACAGGCTCTTTTGTCAAGTCGAAGTTTGTTTTTAAGGTTTATATACCCGCGAATCGTACCATTGAGGACTCTGAGATACCTGATGACATGCAAACGACATGATCCACTACATATACATATATCCACATTGTAAGTTAATTCTAAAGTTATTAAAATCATGTTTTTGTTTTAATGCACACAATCACATTCATACATAGACAAAAAAAGTGGTGTTTCGTTGAATTTTCATAAGAATTAAAAATGTGGAATGTGTACCATAGAAATATATAACTAAGATTTTTATGTTCTTGTTCGTTCAACCACTGGCTTTTAATAATATGTTTTATTAAGTTTTGTATCAGAGTATTAAAAGACAGACAAATTATCATCAATTTACTTATTATTTATTAAGCTATTTTATTTATAATTAAATTATATACCCCATTCCTCCGATAACTCTGTTTATGATGCTCATTTATCTGCTATACTTTCTGTTTATACCTTGCTCTGATTTAAATATTGATGAAGCTACTTGGATTTCTTGTCCCGACTCTGGCGACTCTGGGTCAAACAAACCTGTGTGGTTTACGACAAAGTTGACAATTCTTAAAAATCGAAAATCTAAACGTTCAATATATAAAAAAAAAAAAAAAGTATATTTACAGCATTTTTGTAAGGCGTATTATCTAAGAGTGAAATCTTTTATTAATTTTATCAAAGATGTCAAATTAGTTTGAGAAATGATGAGCGAAATTAAATTGCGATTATTGTACTTAAGAATAATAATTGTCTTGCAGCAAATGCTTAGGTACAATATCATAAAGTTATAAATTAAAATAAGTACAGTACACGCTTCTTGCCATTAGATCAACTATACTAAAATGAATCTCTCTGTGAAATGTTTGTTACATTTACTTAAAGTTTCACATGTTGCGTTAATCATCCCACATTCCATGCGTGTTTCCCAGTTGATAAGCGTTCAGTGTCGTTTTCTTTCTCGTCCTCGTCCTCGTCAGTCATCATATGCGGCACAGCATGTGTTCCGCAATCTTTTTTGGCTGGTGAAGCGGCTCGCAATCTGCTTTTTACTACTCGTCGGGGGTTGTCTATTATTTTTCATGACTTAAAGCCGATTTGGTAGAATATTGTTGATCTGTCTTCACTTAGCGCCGTGCAAATTCAATTTCCCTGACACACACATAAAAAACACACTCACACATAAACAAAATATAAGAAATATATACGTTTTTTTTTTTGCCAGCTGAAACGGCAATTTTCTTAATGCGTTTGACCTGAGGACATCAATTGCCCTCTTTTTGTGACATTGGCACTTCTTTTATTTGGTCGATTCTGGGCCACCCTGGGCCCAAAATCGTTTTTTAAGACACATCATTAGCCAATGGCCAGAACTATGACCTGAACTGGGAACTGGGACATGAGTGAGTCGCTTCCGATTGCTGGTTTGCCTGGCAGCGTTTCGTATTGATTTATGATTTATTGCCGAAATGCGAGTATTTTGCTAGTTGTAAGGAGTGTCCAATGTATCAATTTCCCAAAAATGTGTCCAGTGTGCAAATTCGATTGTCAGGGCAGAGACTCCAAAGTGTGGGCGTGTCATTGTTTTCGTTATTTTCTAGTAAGTGTCTGTTGAAAAACCCCGACCACATCAAATATATAAAATGTGAATCATTTGTTAGCCGGGGCGACAATCTTGCTTCTGCTTCATTTAACTGGTACATTTGAAACTTTTAAAATTTAAATATTGTTTGTCGCTGTCGCTGCTGCTGCTGCTGCTAAAATTGGCGAAGTGGAGCAATAACATAAAAAATATTTTATCTCTGCTGGTCATTATTTTTTATGGTGCCCACAGTTGACACCATTTACATACTTTCAATGAGCCGCTACCCCTTCCATCACAGCAATTCCCATACCCTTCTGCAAAATTCGATTAAAGCAATCGCTGATGCGGAATCCCTAAAGCTGTTTATGGATACCCAATCCGCTGGGCCATCGGCTCATCAATCAGTGTCACAGATGCGTGCCTCAAGTGGCCAAGGAGGCAACTCCAATCAAGGATCAAAGCAACTGGACCGGCATATCTATCCAGCTGCACATCATCATCCACCTTGTAACTCTTCCACACATCGTCTTTCAATCACCCACATGATGCGTTCAAGTGCATGTCCTGTGGTTATTTTCCTCGGCACTTGTTTGACTTCTTAACATATCCTACACTGATTTTTGAATGCTACCAAGTGGTAATATGTCAGGCGTCCCCACATCACATAATCATGCATTCATTCCCCCTTCGATTTTGTGGTGTGACTCTTGTTTGTTTTTGAGCGTTTTGTGTTAATTTTGAATATTCATTGTATACCCTAATGTGGATGAGTTGGTTATGATGAATGCTGTTGTTAATGATATTTTATTTAATTAAATGTTGAGGATGGTTAAGAAATCTATTTGGCTCGATTTCTGAACTTAAATCTATTTGGTTAGATTTCTTCTTATGGTTATATATATCTTCTTGTAAGACAGTAGATTATATTTATTATATATTTATTTGTAAGAGTACTTTAATTTACTCGAAATACCTCTATGAAATATTATGTTCAAAGGCAGAATTATTTTTTGAGGGCATCTAATCAACGTATTACGCATTTATTTTTCACTTTTATCGCATATGGTCAAAGGTTTTGTTGGGTACTTTGAAACCAACTCATCAGCTGGAAAATCAAAATTCCTTTCATCCTTTGTTTATGTGAACTTCTTTGTTTCATTCATTGATATTTTATTTTGTGAGGCTTCTTAACTTTTTATGCACTCCGCAAATGGCGAACTTATTCGTTTTGCATCCTGCATAAAACTTTGATAGGGTTATCAGCAACTTAGTTGTGAACAGTCAAATGCTATACTAAAATTGAATAGCTGCACTTAAAACAAGTAAGAAGGCTCTAGTCGAGAAATCCCGACTAGACTATACCCTTAACCCTATAATTTACGCATGCTTGCAAGTATGTGTGAGTGTGTGTATGTATACGCGTATACCTTCTTAATTTCAATACTCCATATCTCCAGTCTTTCTCAACCGATTTCAATAAAATTTTCACAGATTGTCATTACTTAGTCTAATCTTTCAAACTGCGTCAAATTTTCCAAATTCAATATATCGGAAACGGGAAGAGCTATCGAAAATTTAAAACAAACTTGTACTGCCTAGGGATTAGACGAGCTCATGTACCAAATCTGGAGTCTCTAGCTTCTATAGTCTCTGAGATCGACGCGTTCATACATACGGACGGACGGACGGACGGACAGACGGACAGACGGACATGGCTATATCGACTCGGCCGTTGATGCTGATCAAGAATATATATACTTTATGGGGTCGGAGATGCTTCCTTCTGCCTGTTACATACTTTTGCACAAAACCATTATACCCTTTTTACCCATTTTCAAAGGGTTACGGGTGTAAAAATCGAAGAAGAGTCGAAGAGAAAATAAACAAACACTCGCCAAATTGTGCTCGTAAATCCTTGGCAATTGTCACAAATCATAAACTCCACTTTGTAGTCAGTTAAGCGACAATGTTCTCAGTAGATCCAAGGGACACAAATGTGTGTGTGCGGACGTGTGTCAACATTTACGCCTCAATTATCAGCCGCAGCATAAATAGACTCATGTAGTAGAGTCGATAATTTGCTGGCCATAAGCTGCTCCCAATTCACACACATGCAGACCACCCAGTGTGGACAGCTTGCCCAAACCTAAAGCCAAAGCCAAGTCCAAGCTCAATGACAATCCTCATCCAAATCTCAATACCCGTGCCAATTCGACTGCTGGTTGTGTTGTTGGCTTCTCTGTGTGGCAGCGTCAAGGACACGTGCTGGCCATTAATTTACGCAATGGCTTTATCTGCGATTTTTGGTTGCGCATTGCATGCCCGGCCCATAGTTCTGATTCGTCCTGGCACGTGCCGCCTTTGGCAAATCAAATGTTTTTATTATTTAAAGCGACAAACGTTGTGGCGTTTTATTGTTGCTGTCTTCTTCATCGTCGTTTTGTTATCGTTGCGTCGACGCCACGGACAAATTACATTTAAGCCACAGCCTGACCGCCATTGTCCTCGAATTGATAACGAATTGCACCTTGGGGACAGCAGTAGCGACGCCGCTGCTTCACTTCTGTTGTCTCTTAATGAAAATAAAGTGATAAATTTTAATTGATTTCACTTTTCTTTCAGGCTCATCTCAAGTGATTAAATCGCTGCGACAACTTACAGTTCTCTTCGCGGCCAAGTGCGCTTCATTAGCCAAGTATAATGCATCAAGATAATACCTGAATGCTTGATGTAATTAAATTTTTTTAAGCTTTTATCCATGTTTTTGTAAGACATTTGCTAATGTATTTCGTGACCATAAAAATGAAACTGATTGCCTTTTTTGAGCTATGACCATTAATAATTTGATATGTATATAATAAATAAAATGTTCTTAAAAGCTAATGACACTCCTATATCAGTCCTCATAATAAATGTTAGTTCATAATTAATCGAAATTGCTTACAAACCTAGATCTAAGTTGATTCTTAAAAATTAAACGGAAATATATTTATAAATTCGTAATTTTTTTTTATGTGCTTTTAAAGTTACATAGCATACGAAAACAATTAAGGCTCTGATCGAGAAATTCCGACTAGATGATACCCTGAACCCTATACTTCATGCGTGCAGTCAGTGATTGCAAGTACGTAACTTAACTTTAATGATCCATATCTCCGGTGTTTCTCAACCGATTTCAATAAGTTTCACAAATTGTCATTATTTAATGTTACAAACGCCCTCTCAACATTTTTCAAATTCAAGATTTTGTTATTATCGATCACATCTGTATATCGGAAACGGGAAGAGTTATCGAAAATTTGAAACAAACTTGTACCTTGTGCCTAGGGATTAGGCGATCTTATGTTCCAAATCAGACGGACGGACAGAAGGACATGGCTATATCGACTCGGCTGATCAAGAAAATATATACTTTATGGAGTCGGAGATTTTTCCTTCCGCCTGTTACATACTTTTGCACAAAACCATTATAACCCTTTTACCCGGTCGTAACCTGTCATTTTTAGTTAGCCTGAAGCCAGCAAGAAGGAAGCTTCTCCGACCCCCTTAAAGATTTTATATTATATTGTCAATAGTTTCTACGACAACTTTTATATCTTGTTGTAGCTGTATATTAAAAAAGGAGATAGTTATCGATAATTTGCAATAAACTAAAGTTGTAAACTTATAAATTTATATTTTGAATTGACTAATTGAAAACTTTTTATGTTTTTTAATAGTTTTAAGAATTTTTAAAATTTAAATTAATATCATATCCATTAGCAATCCCAGGCAAGTAATAATCTTTCGAGTACATTTGGAAACTTATCTGCAAAGTTTTCTTGCAGCCTTAACTCTTTTGGTTACATATTTGAAATTGATTGCTTTTAAATTAAACTTCGTCATAAATCACACAAGTTGTGCAACCCAATCCCTTTTCCATGCCCATGTTATGGCCATGGCTAAAACAAAAGCTCCTCCAGCATTGTCAGCACAATGCAGGCGACATAAGCCGATCTCTGATATCTGGACCGTACCACCTCTTCGAAAATGTAAAAATTATCATCAACGCACAAGGGGCTTGTACTTGTCACAGCATCTCCCATACCCTTAAACAGCCCTCCCCGCACACAGCTCTGGCAGAAGGCAAAATATTTTCATTGTGTTTCAGCAGATTTTCAACACAAAGTTTGCTTCTGGGCAGGGGTTGAAATTGGTTTGTTTTTGCCGGGCAGAGGCCAAAAGCAAATTTTTGAAAATGCGATTACCTCCGTTTGCCTATTTGTTGCTTGTTGCCAGCGAATGAGTTTTCTGTGGGGCTTAGGTACGTATATAACTGCCTCCGCCCTCCGGGCATGTGCATGCTAATCGACTTTTGATTGTGTGTGCGTATCGAGTGTGTGTGTGTTTGTGAGGTCGAAGCAAAACAAAAAGGTTCAAATTTTTGAACATAAATATCAATTTATGTGTGATATTTAACAAATGAGTGAAGTGTTGATTGAATTTGCCTATCAGCAGCGATGTTTTTTCTCTCCTCCCCGCCCCCTCCACAATGTTGCAGGTGACATATTTCTGTTGCGGCTGGCAAGTGTTAATGTCCGTACCATTTTGTTGTTGTTTTTTGATTTAGCTGGCCATCTCATTCTATAATTGCTAAAAAACTTAAGCTGCGTGAAATCCCAAGTTTCAATTTAACGCGTTTCTGATTCACACATACAAACATGGGATTTGTGGTCAGCCCTCGCTATGACAAATAAGCTCACTTGTCATTCCTAGCAAATCTTATCTAGTTTTGATTAAACAAGTAAGAAGGCTCTAGTCTAGAAATCCCGACTACACTATACCCTGTGTGTATACCAGTGCTTGCAAGAATGTGTGTGTGTGTGCACGCGTATAGTTCATGCTTTCTTAATTTCAATGCTCCATATCTCCGGTGTTTCCCAACCGATTTCAATAAAATTTTCACAGATTGTCATTATTTCGTCTAATGTTTCAAACGGAATCAAAAAGTTTTCCAAATTCAATTATCGATCACATGTGTATATCGGAAACGGGAAGAGTTATTGAAAATTTAAAACGAACTTATACTGCGCGGGGATAAGGCGAGCTTATGTACCAAATCTGGAGTCTCTAGCTCTTATAGTCTCTGAGATCGACGCGTTCATATACACGGACGGACAGACGGAAAGACAGACAGACGGACAGACGGACATGGCTATATCGACTCGGCTGTTGATGCTGATCAAGAATATATATATACTTTATGGGGTCGGAGATGCTTCCTTCTGCCTGTTACATACTTTTGCACAAAACCATTATACCCTTATTATTTTCAATGGGTTCAGGGTATAAAAATGTGCATCCGCCATCCGCTTGCCTTGCCTCACACATTTGACACTGAGCAGCTGCATGCGATGAGAGCTTTTGATTTCGAAAACTGCTCTTTAGAGTTCGAACTCGATTTTCGATGTGACTTTCGGGCATGCGCCTGTCGCCGCAGTGGGCGTGTCTGATTCTAGCGCCAATCGCAAAACCAAAATGGAGTCTCCACCACGTTGCTCAGTTGACTGGAATACTGATGCTGCTACTGTTGCTGCTGCTGCACATGATTACACATATGTGCCGTTTGCCAGATAGCTGGCCAAGATTGGGAGCGGGAGGGCTGCACTGACAGCGACAGCGACGTCTCAGTCGACGCTGACGTTGACGCTATCGCTTGCAGGCAACATACGTGTGTACTCGGAACAACATGTGTGATGTGTGCCCCGCCGTATGGAGACAGCAACAAAAACAACAACCGGACCAGTCTTCGCTTACCCTCTCCGTTTCTGCACCTACTTGCTCTGGAGGCGCCCATATGTAAGCTTCTACATACGATGCGGCGTAAATAAACAGACTGTCTTTGTAGTATATGATGGCACAGTCAGTGGGACCAGCTCCAGCTCTTTGAGTTTCTCTTTTTGTTCGTGTTTGTGTTTTCGGTGCGTCTTCTAAGCATTTGCCCTTTTTTTATTACGCATTTTACTTATTATGGCGTTTTTGCTGTTGCTGCGCCGGAAGTGGCGCTTAACTTGGACGACTGTTGCTCAATCAAAGTTGATGGCTGATGTTGTCCTGCCTATTTCCACTGGGCGATTAAGTGTCCCCATTGCCTTCTACTTACCACTTCGATTTTTTCCTTTTTTTTAATAGATTTTTTGACTCTTAGCATGATTTATGTTCTGTGTTCTGGTGATTGATGAGACTGCTTCGCTTGTTTGCTCATCAGTTTTGGTTAAGATTCATAACTGTTCATGCTCGGAGCTATTATAGTTTTGTTACTTACAAACTGTGCTTAGATTTTTAGGGCAATAAGTCGATACAACAACCTTTATGATTTCTACTCTATTGATATACAGTGGATACACTCGCAAATTAGAAACAGTTAGTTCCTGGGGTAGTTCTAATTTCTGAGAGAGAGACAGACACTCCATCTATTTGAAGGCGGTGCCAGCCAAATGAAATGGGTAGTAGAAAGAGACTACCTACAAGTATCTACCTACTTACAGAGTATCTAGATACTACCTATAAGACTTGGATGGCAACGACATCAAATAGATGAGTAGGTAGCGCTGTTAATCCACTTTGAAGTGGGTTTAATTTTTTGCAGAACAAGTTTTAATTAAAGTTAGTTTTCCTCGATTTCTTTGAGATTGCATCATTAGATCGTGAGTTGATAATGGGACCTCATCGGGAGCGTACCCTTTTGAACTAAACATTATTAAATCGGTTCGCAATTGGCGAATACAATAAATCATTTAAATACTAGTATAAAATGAAGTTTAAAAAATAAACAAAAACTCGTTGGATGAGTGCCCAAAATAAAGTATTCTAATTACAGTGTTTTCCGTTTATAAAATTGTTTAATAAGATATAAAATAATGTTTAATCAAAATATGTATGATCAGAGTGGAGTTTAGTTCTTATTCATTGTTAATACTTTTATCGTCATTATGTAATAATTGAAATTTGGAAATTGGATTAAATAGGAGATGAATCAGCGTTCAATATGTAACGAAACTGCAGTTTTCGTACATAAAATATTTATGTTTTAAACTTTGTACCACAATAATGATATAACACAAAATATTATTGTACTTCGTTGTTAATTTAATTTTTGTATGTGATTTGTATATATATTGGATTGATAATATGACAATAATCATGACCCATGTAAAGTTATAGAGGTTCACTTCTGAGTCTTTAAACTTATACATCTTTGTTAAACCTAAACTGAATCATTTGAGAATCTCAATGTCGTACGCCTTTTGTTCAATTTTCTCTTCTTCAGTTTCGTGCAGCACGTTTTGATAATTATTCAAACTGATTAGAAGGCAGCCATAAAACTTAATGCTCAACTTTTATCAGTTGAGCTTTTACGAGCGCGCTTTCTATTTTTTATCAGCAACTTTATAATTTAAACTCATTCTGCGTGACTTTTTTTCCTATGGCTGGAGAGATAGGCGGCTTAGTGTTGTATATCAATTAGAGAGCGTTTCAGGTATACACCCCACACACCCTGGCTGCCACCCTCGGCTCACCGAAAAGTATTTCACTCAGTCAAGCATAAAGTGATTTCAACAATATTTTGCTTAAAAGATTCAAATCGGCCGCAAAGTGTGAATAGAGAGAGAGTGAAGAAACAGGAAGAGCAACAATAGCAAAGCAGAACATGAGAAAATATATAAATACGCATACGACAAGTGGGACGTAAAAAGGGGAAGCGGGGTACCGAATGTCGAGTGAATGGGGAACGCACGCGACAGAAGAAAACGGATACGCTCGAAGGGGTTGCAAACAGATTCAAAATTTCCAGCCACATATGACAATGCTAGCACCCTCTGCCGCGCCCCGACACTCTGCTACCCGCTGCACTACTTACCCAGCTCCCGCCTTCCAAAAATGAAATCGCCAACGAATATTCAAATTTACCCGCTGTAGGGAGCTGAGCGGAGCCAACTAACTGTGTTTTCTTTTGGCGTTTTCATAACGGAAACTTCAGTGCCCGCATGTGTTTTGGATGTGGAGCTAAGGATTATGAGGGAAGGGGGTCTAGTATTGTCGTCCTTATGCCAAGGGTCGTCAAGCGCGAACATTTGCATAATCAAATAATAAAAATTTGCATAATATTATTTTTTACGATTCGCATTCTCTGCTCTACTCTTTTTCCTCAAAACGCAAAAAAAAAGAAACAAGTTTCAGTTTCTGTTTGTTTCAAATTCCATTTTACGACTTGCTGTTTTGTGTGCCCTATATAAGTACATCTAATGGTTGCCGTTATCTGTCTGCTAGTTTTGCGTTTTTCAGTTTTCAAACTCTCCCCACATAAACACAAAATGGTGTCAATATTTATTGGCGAACCTGTTTGTTATCGTTGCCAACAAAAATTTGCAAATTTTAACTATTAAAAAGTTTGTTCCATCTCCATCTGAAAGTATTTGCATCGTAAATTTTGAGAAAATGTTTTGAACAGTTGACTGTTTAAGTGACAACGATACCTAAATTAGTCTGCTTATATATTTGTTAGTTAAGGATAATTTCTTAGAATTTTAGAAACACAGATAAAATTTCTAAGCCAATGCTTAAAAAAATGTATATAGAGTAATAGGTAATACTAAAATTAATAATTTTTTACAATTAAAAAAATTATTTGCACAAATAACTAACAGAAAAATGTAATGTATGTGAAAAGTGGATTTTTTCGAACTATCGAAACCTTTTACATCTTAATTTTTAAAAACTTGAAAAACTATAGAGAACATAATGAAATCTGTAAAATTTTCATCGAAATGGAGAAATCCTGGAGATATTGAAGATTAAATTCAGACATCATGCATAAGCCGAAAAGTGCAGGTATGACCGTACGGGCTAGGTTAAGAGACTTTTTAATTTTTATTATTTGTTTAAAAATGTTGTTAATCAGAATTACCCAAATCAATATAATAAAGATTCTTATTTTCATTTCTGAGCTTAACTATATTCATTTAGGTCTCATGAAAAAAGAAAAGCATTAATTAGCTCTGATCAATCGCATCCAAACGAGCTTAAATCGTTTACTACACTATCTTAACATCAACAACACAACAGAGTTCCTATACATATTACAAATATTCTTTATCACCGTGGCCACACTTTAAGGCCAACATGCATACATATTCAACACAAACCAAAAGCCATTTAATTAAGTTAACTTTTATGTGGCTCATAAATCAGAGCACAACAACAAATGGTGGGCATCGAATGAAAAAATGGCAGCGACAACAATCGCGAAATTCACATGTTCCATATTCATAGGCGCCGTTACTCCCTGTCCCCTTCTCCGTCTTTATTCATATTCATTGCAAGGTGGCTGAACTAACAAAAACGCGCCAAATAAAATAAATGCCTCTGGGAATGCACGACGCTGACCATGTTGTTCACCAGCCCCTCTTTCCCTCTGCTGTTGCTGTTACTGCTGCTTAAATGCCTGATTTTAAGTTGCCCTGGAGTGGGTGGGGGGAATGGAGACAAGTGGGCATCAGAGACAGAGCTGCATATGCGTGGCACATTATGAAATTATGAGCATTATAAATATGAAGAATGACCACTTATCTAAATTACACCATGTGTGAGAAACAGATAGGGGGAGGGGCAAGGGAATAAGGGGTGAGTGCATTGCTGTGTTGTCGTTGTCGTTGCTGTTGAACGATGTGACACAGTACCCAGGCTTACCGAAGGATGATGATGCTGTGTTGTTTGGCTGGGTTAAAGACACAGTCATATATCATCATATTCGTTGTATGTTGTATGTATGTACGAGTGTGCTGTGACCAGCAAATATGCTGAGTATATGGAAATACCCGAAATGCTGCAGAGTGATAAATGAAGCACAAAACAGCAAAAATGGCGACAGCCACAGCAAACAGATTTCAAATGGAAAGAGACAGCACCATGACAAACGCACACATATGCCCCACCAAAGCAGGGCGGCATGAACAAAACGAAAGAGAGTGAGATGGTAACTGCTGCCAAGGCACAAAAAACCTCGCAAATATGTCATTTGACATGCTAAATATTTCGCGTGTGGCTTCAGCATTCTACCCAGGTAGCCGACAAAAAACAGAAATCGTACATACGAGCCCCCGTGGCGTATGTGCGATTTCTGTAAATAAATGCTGCAGGTGCACAAGTAAGAAATAGTAAAAAAGTTAAGTTAAGTTTTATTTTATTTTTATAGCCTCTTCTGCTCATTAAGTATTTCCCGCTACTCAAACTTCTTAAATTCAGCTGCACTTACTATTTTGTTTGTTGTTGGGACAGTAAAATAAATCTTATTCCATTTAAACACATGCCGAAATACTAAATTGTGTTTTACTAATTTATGTTTTCATATATTAAATGTTAAGCTAATGCATCACTTTGATTCGTGTCTAAAACAATGTTAAAAGCCTTTGGTAAGAATGCATTTATTCTAGATAATAAATGGAAGTAAAGAAAAGTTACTTAATAAGTTTCAAGAGAGCAGATTGTCTTAAATATACTTTGATTTGTGACAATTTAAAAAGAAATAAATTTAGAGGTTTTCAAAATCAGTGAATATTTAATCTTGGCAGCATATAGAAATCATTGTAATGCTCATTCGTTAACCTCGATGCAACGTCTTTAAATATTTAACATTTTCCCAACTTCACTCCCAAAGCAAACAGATTGTGAAACCAACCCAAGGAAGTTGTGTCTCAGAATGGGGTAACTTCGTTGGACTCCTTTTATGGTGTTCGTTTACTTTGGTCACCCTTCGATGTTGGTGCACAAATGTATTGCTGTAATAAACAAGTTGTAATATATCAAATGCAATATAAACCTATTGCTTGGCTGCGTTTCAAAAGCGAGACCCATGCTTCAATAGACAATGAATATCAATGAGTGAAGTGAATGGCACACTTTAAGCATCGTAAAGATGCAATTTTATTTTCCCTTGGAACTAAATTGGATGGGGGGAGGGGGATTGTTAGTAAATCAATTAGCACCCACAGTCCTTCAGTCTGTGGCGGTATCCTGCGGCTTTTGAAAATTAACTACCTGCTAAGTTAATTGAGCAAACAACTCCGGACAAGCAGCCATAAAAGTTGCACGCCACAAACCAACTAACTAAAAATTCTCGCTCGCTGGTTTTACAACTATTAATTATGTGCGCAAAGTTATGACAGCAGAAAACAGGCAAAAGTTGCGGAAAACTAAAAACTGGCAACTGGTAGCGATGTGGGCACAAAAAAAGGAAGCGCACATCATAAATTACAGGACAGAGCGGACATGGAGACGCGGATGTTGTGTGCTGGCTGCTGCTGCTGCTTCTGCTGTTCAGTCAGTAAGCCGCCTGTCTTGCGGCAAGCCAAACAGCTTCCATGCATCCAAAAATCATTTCGATGGAGCACCGTAACCCAAAACCAGACTCCATCTCTGTCACCATCTCTGTTTTTGTCTCGGTCGCTGTCTCTGTCTCGGGATCCGGCAATGGCAACAGCAACGGTAAAGGTAGACAGCTACACACACGCACATACACACACACGACACACTCACTCACACAAAATGGCTGCCGCAGCGCACAAATAGTGTCATGGCGCATGAAAAACTTCCTGGCTATGGCCAGGACTTCATCATGTGCCTTCTCCGTAAAACAATGGCGGTCTCAGCTCCTCACCGTAGCAGAGACGATGGCAAGCCAGCACAGATACCGCACAGATCTACAATTTTTGGTCGAATGAAAGTCGCATTGTCAGGCTCAATGTTTCCGGCGGCTCATGGATGCACAGTCAGCTCAGCCTCAGTATGGCATGGCTTTGTAGACCAGAGTAGAGCACGGTCCGCCTCTGGGTTGAAACAAAGCGCATCCGTTGGCAAAAATTGAAATGACAAAGTTCAAAGTTTAAGCGGCTTGGCTGACAGTTGTTCGGTATTTTATACTCCCCGAGTGAAGCTAAAAGGTATATTCATCTTGTGCAATCTGATATTTTTAAATGTAAACTTTAAATATGTGTATAATTTTATGGGGCTTACAAAAGTAATCATAATATACTATAATAGTAAGTAAACGTAATTTAAGATTAGCATTATTATATTACATTAACGATGTACGTATTTATATGCTAAAAGGAGATTCAACAGAGGTTATGACGACTGTTTAAGGCATATATGGATAACCGGGTGGAATAAAGTACATAGTTTTCTTATCTTTCTATCTTTATTAGATATGGTTATTATATATAGTCTTGGTCTTAAGATAATAAATGCTCTATTTACCTGCCTATGGTTTTTTTTTTTCGACATCAATTAGAGTATTAAGCCGTCGATTACTCTCAACAAACATTTTTTTGTACTTTTCGCTTTTCGGCTTTGTATTTCGGCACTGTTTTTAAGTCGACTTGGAGCTGTGCAGTGCATAAATACCTGCGGCCAATCTCGGCCTGTCCATATATACATACATATACATTTATAGCAGCTAATCAGCATGCATAAGCGACATGAAAATTAAACGAGCTCAAATTAAATTGCCT
Source organism: Scaptomyza reducta (assembly GCA_035044485.1). NCBI lineage: Eukaryota > Metazoa > Arthropoda > Insecta > Diptera > Drosophilidae > Scaptomyza > Scaptomyza reducta. Next base: position 172,655 of record JAWNNV010000627.1, read on the forward strand.
GCAGTTAAAAACACTTTAACCCGTGTTGGCTTAATAGCCAACAACAGCAATGGCAACACCAATAATAACAACAACAACAACTGCACTACAAAAGTAATAAAATGAAAGTCAGCTACTGCCACGCCCCCTATTGCAAACAACCCCTTTCGCTGGCGTTGCTCCCCACAACAACATAAAAACATTTGCATACTTTTAAGCGCAACTGTGAAAAATCACTCATACGCACACTTCTCTATTACATGGGTCTAAGGGGGTGGGGCCGGTGGGCGTAACAAGGCCCCTGGGCGCTAAAGCTGTCTGGTTTTTGGCTTCGTTGTCGCTCTTGTTGTTGTGCTATTATAACGGTATTTGCATTGTGTTTAAACGTATTTGAACACGTCGCGTCGACGTTCGTCAGGGAAGAGCAGAGCTCCCGTTTCAATTTGAAAGGAAACTGGTGGGAAATTCACTTTGGGGTAAATATATGGGGACGAAGGGGTTTGAGTTATTTGTGGATGGGGAGCAAGTGCTTACCAAATGAGCAAGCAATTTATTTATGGTCAAATTGCGAGGTTAGGCGAACAAGCAAACAATGAGCAGGTCGCTCTCTTTCTGCTTGCCGGCTGCTGATGCTGCTTCTGCTTTTGTTCTGCGTGTGGGCGTAAAGATGTGATAAATATGAAATGTGATTATGTCTGCTATTATATATAAACCACGCCATGATGATGAGGCTTATTATGTGGAGTTTGTTTGTGGCACTGCGGTTGCTCTGGGCGTTGTTTTGAGTGAGTGGCTGGTGAGTGAGAGTTGCCGGGTGGCAATACAGGGCGCTCCTCATCGAGCTTAAATGAGGAAATGTGATTTTGACGATGTGTTGCCTTAACGAGAAGCAAATATTACTTATATGTGTGTGTTTGGGTGTAAAGGAAGTTGTAATTGTTTTTAAAGGAAGTTGAAATTGGTCGTTGGGGAAATGTATAAAATAAATCAGTGGCATAGCTATAATCAGCCAACGAGCTACAGTCCTTTGATATAAGCAAAGTAGTCATAAAAATTGAATACTGTAAGTTTTATATAGATGGGATTCTTTTTTATGGCACTCGCTCTGATTGATGGATTTCTGTTGAGTCCCAAGATAAACAAATAATTTAGTTACTAGTACATTAAATATTCTTTTGTCTTTTATTCTTTATATCCAAACTACTTAAATTATTACTTTCACATTTCGTAGCTAGCGGTTATTTAATTAATCACTAAAAACACGAAACGAAAATGAAATAATTTGAACTTAATTATCAAAATCACAAAATAAGAATTATTGAAATTAAACCAACAGAAAAATAATCAGTCAAATAGAATTCCATTGCAGTTTTTATACTTCAATATCGAAAGCACAATGTTGGCCGTACTGTCTGTCAGTGCTTATAACCAACTTATTTCGTTAAGATTAAGATAAGTAGCGGTACTCCTACTGGAGGCGATACTCCTCGAGGTGCAAATCGGCAAATACACTTATGTATAATGGGTATAATGGTTTTGTAAGTGACAGGCAGAAGGAAGTATCTGCGACCCCATAAAGTATATATATTCTTGATCAGCATCATGTGTCATGTCCATGGCCGTCCGTATGTATAAACGTTACGATCTCAAACACTATAAGAGCTAGAGACTCCAGTTTGGAACATAAGCTCGCCTAATCGCTAGGCAGTACAAGTTTGAATTTAGAAACACCGGATATATGGAGCATTGAAGTTAACAAAATGCGCACTATACGCGTACACGTACACACATGCAAGCAGTGACTGTACGCGTAAAGTATAGGGATTTTAGCCATTAATGCCCACGTTGATCCATTCCGACTCTACCCTCGTATTTAAGTTGCCAATTTATTTTTTAACCATCTTTCAATTTGCTTACCTTCCCAACCACAAAAGCTGACTTTCTTGAATGTCTTTATCAAGTGCCACAGTGCATACAAGGCCATAAAACGCTAATCCCATCATGGGAACAATGTTAACAATAAGATGGGGAGGGGAGAGTCGGTTAGGCATGCCATCAGAAATTGATACATCAGTTGATAAAGCCAAAGAAGAGAGATCCTGTGAGAATCGCGTGGCACGCAGCTAACAGGATTTGGCCACGCTAAATCAACGCGATTCGCTGTGGCTCATTTGAGTGCAGCAAACGAGGCAGCCTCTGAGGCACCCACCACCCAAGAAATTCGGTGCGCTTTGTCGGAATTTGGCATGCTACAAATTCGTTGCTCATGGGAATCATGCCAAAGCGGGTTGTAAGTTGAGTGTAGAAATATTGAAATTCGAAAATCATTTTTGCACCAAAGCACTTGAGAAATGCTTGCCAAGTAATGCGGCAGCAGTATGCCACATTAGTTGCGCCATCTATCCTCTGATAATCGGGCTGAGCAAACCGATGAGGAGAGGAAGACTACCCTTCTCTATTTGTATGCGAATTCTAAATCTTGTTTGCAGCTTTGTTCCCACACACAAGTAATGTAGTCTCTGTTCATATATATCTGCTCATTAGCGTCGGCTTCGCACTTTTTGTCTCCGCATCTAATTGCTGCATACGCTGTACGATTTTTGGACTGCGTGCAACACTGCCCCTCACCCCATTGCCTCATTTGGCATCACTGCGCTAATAAGGCCAACATATTCTCGTCCACTCACATGCCGTATGTTTCTTTAGAGCATGTTTTTCTAATCCTGGGAACCTATGTTTTTCACTGGGTGACAACTGCAATGAATCCTCAAAGCTGCTAAAATTTTTTTGGGTACTCTTAAAATATAACACTCGATATTTTATTTATTTATTACCGCTACGTAATTTATCTAAAATAAAACAAAACACAGTTTTTACTTGTCGGATACAGGTAACAAAATACTAAGATTTTAATGGCGACTAATTTATCGATCGTTTTGTGCGAAAGAAGAAAAATAATTTTGTTTATTCTCTTTGTGCCTTAACTTGCAATTGAAGTATTTGGCGTAACTATATACCAAATAAAAATGTTATACAACATACGGAAAATAAAATAAGCTTTTTAATAGTCTCTTTGCCTTTTTTCTTTAAAGCTCTTTATGGCTTTTTAATCTGTTTGCATGAATACGTGAAACTAACTTTTGTGGAAAAAAAATTTAACCTATTTGGATTTTTAACAGAAAAAAAGTTTCGAATTTCATATATGTTTTCTTGTAACTTTTTGTTTATTAAAATATAAATAATTGATAATAATGCGTCTATACGTGCTGAGTCGACACTATTATTTTGAAGTGAATATAATGGGAGAAAGTTTGAAAATATTGCTTTAAGATGAAGTTTTTAAAGCATGGAACAGCGCTCCAAACCATATATTTGGAAAACATGTTTTTACTCATCGAGGCAGAGTAATTTAGCAAACTACGGTAAAAAAAATATATATTTTTATTTTATGTACACCGATTTTATTGATGCGTCTTTTGCGAAGCTAAACTAAAATAGAAAATAATGTTTTTTATTAAGTTGAATATCCCAAAGACCTGAAAAACGATTCTACATTTTATGTTTAATATGTCAAACATTTTTCATTTAAGAAAAAAATTTTTTATATTTGTATTTTGAATAACAGTAAGATATTTATTTAAACATTAAGTCACACATCAAATGTTAAATGTTTGAGACAGAAACTTATGACTAATATTGTACAATGATAAAGAGGCAGCTGGAAATAACTCCTCCACTTTTCTATATATAATGGGGAAAACAGATCGATCAGATTGCATGACTGTAAGATAAAAATTGCACTATAGTATATAAAAATAGCTAAAAGGGAAAAACTAAAATATGGGAGATAGCTGTAACTAAACGTAATATCACAATGGAAACATTTCTTTGGAGGGGGTGGAGAGCGTTTAGGGACTACACTAACAAAAGTCACACACAGCTTAAAAGTATCCGAAAAAATGCTTGGATCATTTGGAGCCACCACCCGATCGGCGTCCAGGCGGCGTACCTCCAACCACATTGATAATCTCATTATCACTTGAATCCTCTGGCATTGGCTGATGATCACTAGCCTTATCCTGATGCGCAGTCATGTGTCGGGTGAGATGATGGCGCTCCCTAAATGTCTCCTGGCACACCGGACACCGAAGCTTCTCCTCCCTCTTGCGACGGTTGGGATCGCAGGCAACCTCACTCTTGTGATGGGATCTCATGTGATAGACCAGATCACTGGTCATGCGAAAACTAATATTGCACTTGGCACACACATTCTGTGCCGTAAGCGTAAATGTTGATGCCAGCGTGGGTGGTATTAGCGTGGAGAGAATGGCAGCTGCAGCGGGATTCTGCAGCGGTTGAGACACACCAAATGGATGTGGTGGTGGACCAAAGCCCTGATAAGCGGCATGTAGAAACTCCGGCGGTGGCCCCGATGGCGGAGATGAGGGATTCGATGAACAGCCATTGGGACTGTGACCGTTGGGTGCTGTGGGTGGCCTGTAGAGCAGTTGTTGTTTAAGGCGCTGCTGTGCTTGGAGTGCCTGCATGGGACTGACGGCATGGAAGGCGCCATTGAACTGATACTCGGGCCGAAAGTTGTGATACACAATGGAATTGGGTAAACTCATGTTGTTGCAATTGCCTCCGCTGCCAGTTCGTGGCGGTGGTGGGGGCGTGGCAGCTGGTGGACTCATAGAATGACAGCTCAACTGATCTGGACTTAGCGGTGGTGCACTCACATCCACCGAAGGCGACTCCAACCGCGAGTTTGTCGATGGCGACGGCGATGAGCTGGACAGCGACGAGGAGGCGACCTTGGTGAAGGCGCTACGCAATGGAGGCAGCGGTGGCGAAACCGTTCCCTCTGGTGAGTCCAGGAGTGGTATGACCAGTGTGGGATCATCGTAAACTCTTGGTGAACGTATGGATAACGCATGAGGATAGCGATGTCTTCCCTCCAGCAGACTTATGTACTCCAAGGCAGCCGGCGAGGGTGGCTGAGAGGCAGCAGCTCGTGGAGACAAATCCGTTGGATAATGGTTCAGCTGGAGCGATTGTTGTTGCTGCTGCTGTTGTTGGTGATGGTGTTGCTGCAGTGCCTCTTGGAGACGTGCCTGCTTCTCGGCTTGCTTTTGCTTGATCCGTTCATCGGGCATCATTAGAAAGGCCACGTCAAAGGAACGCTTCAGCGTCGTCTTGGGCATCTCATTGTTATTATTGTTGTGTGGTTGCTGTGACATTGCTGTTTTTGGATCTCTTGTGGGGCTGGTGGAGATGCGTAGTTCGGTCTGTTGTTGGTGTTGCTGGCGACGCACTGCGTTATTCGCATGCGACGGCAGGTTATCCAGGAGCAAGTTCATCGCTCTGAAAATTGGCCACTTGATATTTTCGTAGTGTTCTGCTTTTCGAATTAATATTATTTTATTTTGATTCTATGCACTTTTTAAGTTTTGCTGTGTTCCGTTCGATTCGAAGTTCTCGTTTCGACTGCTGCCCGCACGCAATCTGTTCCTCTTTAAGTACTCTCCCATTACCACCACGGGAGCGCAGTGCAGAGCAGTCCACTTGGAATTTTTCATATTGTCCCATTCAAAAGGAAAAAACTCTCCGCACAAAACTCGCGGCACTCGCACATCTGTCCTGATTCTGTTTGGACTCCCTGCCAAGTCTGGTTTCGGCTGCTCGCAGAGAGTCCAATTCGAATATATACACCCTTATGTCTGAGCAGTTGTTCTGTTTCTGTTGCTATTGCTCTCCCGCTCTCTGTTTTTGGTGACCCATCTGCTTTCCCAGTTGCCAACATATTCTGTGGTTTTATTGTGTGAACAGCGCCTCGGCTCGCCTCCTGGTTGGCTGGCTGCTTTTTAGTAGAAGGCTTTGCTTTTATGTTTGCATTCTATTTCATATACTGCACAGTGGTGTACATAATCATTATTCAACATTTTCATTAGTTGAGCTAAGCAATTTTTAAATTACTTTGTCTTTTTAACATACATTTACATATTTTTATTTACGTTTGAGTTATTTACAAATTTTCCGTTCCGTTAGTGATGTTCTTATAATTAAGTAAAGATTTTAAAGTGGTTTTATTTGAGGCTAAAAGGGAATACTATGTAAAAAAAACCCTATAAAAAGGGGTTCGAACATTCGTTTTGTGAAACTTTGTCAATGAACTTTGGGAGCGCTTATGAGAGTATAAAACTCATTTGTCAACAGAAGATCAGTTTAAAAAATATCAAAAAATCATGGCTCTAATATAAGAACTTGTGTGCCATGAAAATTTAACATCTGCCCACTGTGACGCTCTGCATGTGGCAAACTTTCGAAAAGAGGCGGTGCTTAGATTGGCTGCCTGGCATTTTCTCTCTTTCTCTCTTTTTTTTTTGTTCTCACTTGCAACCCCGTGGACGGGGCAATCTGTTGGCTATCTCGTCGCCCTATTTCACTCACTCTAGTTGTATCCCTCTCTCTCGCTGCGCTGCACGATATATATGTATCCTTGATGTCCTTGTTGCAAGTGTTTCCGAACAGGTTGTTTTTGTCGATTTTTTGGCAGCACCAGCGAGATTGTCTGAATATATATTCATGTTTGTGTCGCCGTTGTTGTTGTTGATGTCCGTATTTTGAATATATGTTGCGCGTAGCTTTTACATATTGTATGCGAGCACATAAACACTCACTCACTCATACACACATTGTAGAGAGTCGCCAGTAGGAGACTGTTAAGCGCAAAAAGATTTTGCAAACTAAAATATTTATACGTCTGCCTGTCCCTACATACATATATATGTACTTGTACATGCATAGTCTATATAAAAAAGGGGAAAACAAAACTCCCAACTTTCGACCATTGTCCAGTTACAATGCTCAACAAAACAACAACAATTTCAACAAATTGTATAATGTTTTCCGTTCGCTTTTCATCCCGCTCTGCCAGCCGAGTTTTTTGCACTGTTATTCTGTTCTCTGGTCCTTTTTTGGCCGGATGTGGATACTGCTAGGGCAAAATATGTGTCTGTTATGGCCACGTTATGTTAGCCATGAACAATGCCCAGTACATTGCCACAATTTATTGGAATTCCCCGCCTTTCATATTGCAGTTCTTACAGTTGATGTTGTTGTTGTTGTTTGTCTGCAGTAGCCAATTTAATGTGTGCATATTTTCAGGTGCTAATTGCTCCACTCACCATATGAGTTGCATTTTTAATTAAAATTTATAGCTACCACTATCTGCATATTCTTGTGTGTGTATGCTTGTTTGTGTATTTGTTTGAGACTATTATAATTCGACTGGTCGCCATGTTTTCTGTCGACACAAAATTAATATTTAACACATGATTGCCTTCGGCATTGGCATTTTATTAAAAAATAAAGTTTTAGCTTATAATTAATTAATTGCCGGCATAACTATTAAAGCTACAGCCAAATTGTTTATTAATCGTGAAATAGTCAAGAATTTTAAAAAGTGTTCAGTTCCAATTTACTAAGATTTTCTTCCCAAAAGGTTAAATAAAAATGAATTGCGTATTATTATTTTTGATTGATATATTAGATAAAAGGTTCTATAAACCTATTTTCTTTAATTTGTATTAATGTATAAACTGTTTTTTTATTATTTATTATTTTCCACTACCAAGTCGTAATTCTTACTTTACTTTTAGATACATTTCCTCTATTGCTTAACCCCAGAAAAAGAACTTGTCACACACACACATATGCACGTGACTGCAATTTAAGTGTCAAGTGTGAATCGGAACACACTCTTTGGTGGCTTTCACCCGAAAACAAGGATATTCCGTGGAAATTAACGCAAATTTGCGATATACAAATCGAGCGAAAAATGTTTGTAAGGCCAAACCCAATTACTTATCTACCCTTGAAGATCTTGTAGACAAAAACAAACTGAAGAACTGTGTGTGCCCTGTCAGTTCGCGCATGACAGAGACGGTGGAGGTGGAGGGTTGTTTTAGTTTGTTGTTGTCGCTGTCGATACATCAAACTGCCAAGTGACAAAGTGATTTCCCGGGCCTGAGCTTAAGCCAAAAAGGCGTGAAATTGCCTTTGTGTGATTAAGTCAAGCCGCCAAAGCCGACAGTGGTAGGCGAGTGAATGTGGAAATGCGAAGTGCGAATACAAATTGGCTGTGTCTTGGAAAAGAGAATTGAAAACTAAGATGACAATCTACGGACTAAGTTTTAGACAGGCAGCTACGTGCTCCTTATGCCGTGTTTCTCTTTGGCGGTTTTAATTACCGGCAAACGATAAGTAAAATGTAAATGCTAATTGTTTCGAGCTGGAGTTGGTGAGTTCTGGGAGCAGTTGGCACTAGTACATCCTGGAGACAGGCGACACCTTTTCTTACGGTTATTGTTAATGCTAATGCCTTGCCTGACTGTCTTAAAATCTCAGCGGTGTTTTGTGTGGTAAATGAAACAGCTTCTAGCTGCCTAGCCGTTCTGTCGGAAGTTGGCTGCTTAGAAAGTTTCCTGCCAGTGCAGATTGCATCGAGTTCTGTGCATAATATCCTTCGTTCTGCACTTGCCACGACTTGCCTGCAACCCTTGTTTGTAGTAAAGTGTCCCTGGAGTATGTGTGTGCTGGTTTTTTGGTTCAATTTATAGTCCTCGGTCTCGGGCTCAATCAAGTGCTTTTCGCGCATTATATAAAAATTCGAATTGGATTTCAGGGCAGAGCACCTAATTTGAGGAGGGTTGAGTTGGAAGGGGTGGTTGTGGTTCTTGGTTCGTACTGCCCTGTTGCTGTTTGTTTAAATACCGTGAATAACATGTGGTTTTTTTCGAAGCATATGGCAAGGACTTTGTCACTATTTAGACGGCGTCTGTTCGGTCTTGTTCTCGTTCAAATCCTCCAATTAGACTGTCATTCATTTAAACGGATTAAAAATCCAGCACAAGGGTCGCTAACAAGTCCTCAGGGCCGTTCTGCTGGTGGTGGCTCTTGCGGTTTAGTGAGGTGAAGTTATAGTTAATGCTCAGCACCAAGCACCAAGCGGCTGAGCTATGCGGATTAGAGCTCTTGTTTTGGTTACCAAATCGCCTCATGACAACAACAATTGTTGTTGTTGCTCTTGTCGATTCGTTTGCTGGCATCGTGTGCGTTCAATCAGCATGCTGGAAAGTAGTCACAATCAAGCTGAACAATTTTTATGCTGTCATATGCAAAATGCCAACGAGCATTCGAATAATTCAGTCTCTCTGACTCGGCACTTGCACTTGCCTGCCTGCCTGCCTGCAAGCACAGCATTTGAATGTTTGCCCGTTGTTGCCACCTTACATTCTCCCACTCAGATTGTGGCTTTATCTAAAATGCTTACGCTCGAGAAGCTTTCAATCGAGTGGTGCATAAATATTAATGTGTTCGTCGCCAACGGATGTGTATATTCCAAAATACTTTCCTGCATACGTATACATTCTATATGTGCTAATTCTTGCAACAGTTGCCGGTTGCCAGGTGCTAAATTCAGCAGTGCGGCTTACAGCCAGAACGTCAAGAGTACTTCAGTTTGGCACTGGATAAAACCCGGAAAAGGAACAGGAAAAGCTACTTAGAGGTTTTTGAGTTTTGCTTTGTATATTCCTCAAGTGAGTATAATAATTTGATCGTATATGTAGCGCATATATGTATCCAACAGATTGCATATCGTTAATATTAATTTTAAATGTTATGACCGTTTTGTAAAAATTCTTTATAAAATTAAAAATGCGTTATATATTTTGTTTAATTAATAAAAAACTTAATTGTATTTTTGTTAAATATATAGTTCTCAAGAAATAATGAAAGTAAAATGTTGAGGTACCAATGTGATATAGATAAAAAGTTGATATACAATTTCTGAAAATTTAAGAAGCTTGAAATATCCATTTTAATGTTAAGTGCCTTACAAAAGAAAATCAACCATACAGTACAAGAGCTCATTTTGCAATTATAAATAAATCTAAAGCTGAAACTTATCAATAAAGTTATGACAAAAATATTATATTTTTCCTAACTTTAAAAATTCATTGGAATTAAATCTTCCCAAACTTCTGTAAGCGTATTTTAGAATTTACATTAATCTTTGTAGTCACATACAATTTTTCTGAGTTAAACACCTTGTAGGGTATTCAGATTTCGACGTTTCATAAGGTTAATCACTTTTTTTGTCAAGCATATTTTCTAGCAAGTGGGCCACAAACATTTGTTGAGTGCGAATCCTTGAGTTGTTTCGACTGCCTCATGCGGATGTGCAGCGTATGCTCAGCGAAGCTGCACAAATGAAGCGACCGCTAAGTCACCACCAACAGACCAAAGACCAGACACCATTATTACCACCAGCAGCAGCAGCAGTTGGTTGAGTTAGACTCAGACCCAAATCCAAGTGACCCGCATTTAAAGTTCCACAATACGTTTTCTGGTGCCATAAATTTTTGACCCTGTGCAAACGAACCTGTTTCTATTTGATCCATGTTGTGTTGTCTCCTGTCCGTGCAATCAGATTCTGATCTAATCAGAGCATTGCATAGCGGGATGCGTCCCGATTCCAATTGCGTTCAGTTCAACTGTGCAACGGAAATGATGAAAACTACCCTTTAATAAACTACATACAGCACTTTGTAGTTGACAAAAACACAACACAAACATCTGTGCAATTTTGGCCAGGCGTAATAGCAACAGCATCAGGATCGGGGGATGCCCACACCCTCGACGTTTAAAAAGTGTTTAGTTTATGGTCCATTGATGGCTTTGTTAACTTGCTGAACAGCTATCGCGTCATGTATCCTCATGAATCTCAATACTTGCACGATTCACAATTCTCAATTGCAACCCTGTGCGCACCTTACGTTTTTCGACATTTTCGATCTGTCCGGGGCGGTACTGAAAAGAGGGCTGAGTGTTCTTGATTTTGGACTGAACTGAACGAAACTCACAGTCTGCCTTTAATTATGCTGAAAACCACAAAATGCTGTTAGTGCAGCATTTTTTCTGTTCGTTTCCAATTCGAAAATGCTGACATATGCGTGGAAAAATGTGCGACGCCGCGGGATTGCCTTCTATTCGCTTTCCACTTTACGTAGAGCCTGGGACTTGTTGTTCCCGTGGGTGCCTTTCGCTCTTTGACTATGTGATTGGAACTGGTCTGGTGCCAGGCATCGCGACCCATCGCGACCCATCGCAACAGCTTGACAAGTGAGTTGTACATCTAATGTGGCATCAACATATGCTGAGTTTTGGATCAGCCCTCAGTTTAGTCCAAAAATCTAAGCGACCGTGCATCTATCAGTTGTGGTTATTCTTTTCCATTTAGTATCATTCAAAATTGACTTCATTTACGATTGGTATCTGCGTTTTTAAACAATGCTATTGGTTGCAGGCTGGGTCTTTGTTTAAAGAAAATTCCTCATGGATTTGAACAAGAAATATGTATTGTGTAGGGAAGATCTAAAATAATATATATACGGAGTTTTTCAAACGAAAGTTTACTGGCATACTTCCTTAGTGCCCTAAGACGTAACCCCACTGTAATTATTCGTTTCCAAATCCAATATTTTCAAGATGATGAAGAAAAAAGTACAAACGCTTACCACCGGAATCAGCATCTAAATTTCCTAAAGGTTTGGGCTGTGCGCTGAAAAAATGAAAAATCTTAATAATCTTTAACTTTCATAAGAAAAATTCTGAATTTTTTTTTTTGTTGTTTTTTTTTTTTTTGTATATCAGTTTAATGTTGTAATATGTATTGTACTGTAAATACTGTATTGTATACTGTAAAATAAGTTTATTAAATTTTAAAGTAAATAATAATTTATTCTTTTTTTTTGTGTCATAATCTGTTGAATGACTTCTACTTATTATCAAAAGCAATCAATGATTTCTGGTATTAATTCTCTGTGGCATTGTTCATCATATTTTCATATCATTAGTTCAGTTTTGTGCTGCAATTCGTTTTACCTTCATTTTAAACAATGTTCACTTTTGTATTTTCTTCCGAGGGCATTATCATATGTAATGACGCTGCTGATTTGGTTTGCCATTTGGCACGCAAGTTCAAACACCTTGAACAAATATTTTACTTTATGGCGACTACCCCCGCCTGCTTCGCTTCGTTTGCTGTTGATTTCCGAAAATCGAATCTTGAATTAATCATGCGGAATAAATTTACTCTACATTTGCTATAAAATGTGCGCAAACAGCAGACAAGGACATACAAATTGATCGAAGGAGAAAGAAGGAAACACATTTCTTCTTCAGTTGGGTTTTCGTATTTATTTAGTTTTCTTTGCTACAACTTTTCTATTAATTGAATTAAAATTGCAATTCCATTTACATTTTCTGCTGCCCCCAGGCGTATAAATAATATTCTATTTAATTCCAATTCGGATTGCAAATCGAACGCGAAAACAGCCAAATTTATGACAGCTCCCAAAGATTTACGTTCGTGGCTTTCGGCTCGGGAGTTAAATAATACATTTTTCGGGGTGGATTAAAGCATAATTCCATTGTCATGGTAATTTATGAGCTTAGTTCGCCATTGTTGTCATTGCTCGATTGTTGTCGCCACATAGTATAGTATTGTTTTGTTAGTGTTGCCAAAGCTGCGCATTTGCAGATTTTTGCAACATTAGCGCCGAATTAGCAATTCACTTATGGCATCCATTATGTGTAAGGATTTGCCCATATGTGTCAGTTGAAAGGAATCTCATACAACATACTGCAAATGGACTTTTGCAATTACCACTAAGGTCTCGCATATCTTTTGCTAAATGCCATTTAAACTGGGTCACCATTTGAATGAAGTGTTAAATGCTGTTTGAAAATGGGCCCCTGGGTGGGGGTTGTTTGGCGGTTTATCACATATGCGCATATATTTCATTGTGTAAACTTTCTAATGGTTTGCTTTTCGGGGAGGCGTTCATTTGGTGTTTGTTGGCTTTTGTGGTTATCTGTCGGTTAGGATATCGCTTTGCGATTGAAATCTTATTAAATTTTTTTATGATATTTGCAATGCATTAAGTAAATCCGCTTTACTTGGGATGATAAAAATATATTGATTGGTTTAAGAGTTTGAATCTTTTTCAATATTATATAAAAGTTAATCCAATTCTGACTGGCTTTCTCTGTTAATAAATATTAATAGGTATTTGGTCTAAGGATCTAAACTGCACAGCTCCATAGATTTAGTTTTCCGAAAGTATCTATAATGGGGACACAAAAGAAGTTCAAAAGCTTACAAGTAGTTATTAAAATCTTTAAGATCGGCATATCCACTTAATCCACTTTATTAAATGGAAAATCTTCTCCAATATGCAATATATATGATTCAGTAGGTAAAAATGGATTTTGTCCAATCAATATACCTGACAATGTTTAGGGTTGCATAGAAAAATACATTGAAACGAACAGAGGGACAAGGCTATACCAACTCCACTCGCGATGCTGATTCACGTTGCAAGAATATACTTATTTAATGAGATCGGATATGCCTCCTTCTATGCGTTACACATTTCATGACAAATCCAATTGTTTCGAGGAGAGTTCCGAGTTCACTTTAAACACTAAACATAACTTCAGACTTTTGCGTGTTCATTAAATTAAGCTATTTTTATTTGCCGACCGTTTGCTTTGTGTGCTAAGTGTCCGCTGAAAAGACCGAACAAAGACTAGGCTAAAGACATTAAGGCACTCGCTTATCAATTAGAAGATAGAGCACAGCAAACATGAGCCAAACGGCATTAACATTTTAAGATTTAATTTAATCCTGCTTCGAACACCAATCTTAACAAATGCAATTCCAATTTAATCAATTAAATTGTTTAAAATAATTGATTAATATGGTTTTAGTTCTTAATACTGAATCATTTATAACATCATATCGTACTTATTATTACCAATACTTAAAAGCATAAGAAACGAATTTGCCCACTCCAGATTATGCACATAATCAGATTATGTGATTTAAGCCATGTTGTATACCAATAACAAACACTCAATAACATATCGCAAATATTTGACCAAGTGGTTAAAGTTGCGCAACCACCAAAACCCGGAAACAAGTGGATTAAGGGGTTATATATTCAATTTACTACCTAAAGTGGAGGATTCTTTTGCCACATTCGCATAATCCCAAGCAACGCATGGCACGCTACTTTTGGCATTTGCATTTTGCATTTGTTTTTATGATTATTGTTAAGATGACGCCCTTACCCTATGCCCCTCAACTCCGCCCCCCCCCAACTCCTGCGTAATAACTGAAATGTGTTTTTCGGCCTGTACATTGAATATTGGTCAGGGTTGTATCGCCCACTCCCACTCCACTCCCAACCACCATTCTGGCATTCTGTACACTCGACTACATTTGTCAACACACAGTCTCAACAGTTGTTGCCGATTATCATTTTGACATTCGCCTCTCACATTTCTTATTTCTCATCTCCCATTTTGTATTTATTTTTTCCCTTTTATCACCTCCATTGTCTTATGTCTTTTGGCTTTGTTTTGCTGCTACTTATACCCCTTTCAAGGGGAATTGTAATATAGTGAAGAACGAAGTCCTTTCCGGCTTAGAGTCAAGGTCATCTATACTTGTTTGTTGTGCAATAGATATCAGACCATAACGGTTTTTTCTTTTCTTTTCTTTTATGTTAGGATTTTAAAGTTTTTTAAAAACTCGGGATGCTATAGTCTACTTTTATTTGTAATAAATATATACATATTAACTCTTTTTTCATTAAATCAATACGTCTATTTCATTAATGGTATTGGATAAATGTTTTTAAAAAAAAAAAACAAAATATCATCAGTGTGTGTATCTGTTCTTATGTTATATTTACCCATATCTGAAAGGGCATTCAATCTTCGCACACAAACACAATTAAGTATTGTTTCTTGTTATTGTTTCGTCTTCCCTTTGGTTTCGTTTTGTGTATTTGATTTATGCATTTTTAAGCGTTTCGCTTTTTGTTTTTGCTTACAACAGTATCTTAATATCTCCCAGATACAAATGCAAACCCTTCCGGATGCCTGATGCCTGATGCTGTTGCGACTGCTGCCACGCGGTAATTTGTTGATTTATTGTGTATTCTCTTCTGATATCAAATTTAAACTTCTCGGTTCGTCCTCCCACCCTTTACGCCTCCCATACACGCTCTATGTTGCATATTTCGCTTACCGTTAGTGTTCATTATTATTATCATTATTATATTATTCTCGGGCATTGTTGATTTTGTTGTTGTTGTTGCTATATATGCTCGTTTGTCATGCTGTGTGCGTCTGCTTAAGTTTTTGCACGCTTCGACACCAAAGCTTCCTTGGCGCTCGGCCACACAATCCCCCTTCTTAGCCACCCATTCGCTTGCCTTGTGTAAATTGAATTGAAAACTTGCTGAAGCGTTAAATGCTCTGTGTCAACTGTTGCCACTCCTGACTGACTGTCTGCTCTCGTCCTTTTGCCAGTCTGCCAGTCTCACAGTCTGACCTGTCGACATATGAGAATATGTAACCTCAGCACAAGCTGGTCCAAACTTGCAGGGGGGTGGGGGATGGGGATGGGAGTTTGAACGAACATGTTTAAGCTCTTCGCAAAACTAACAAGTGGTCGAGCGTAATTAATTCCAAATTGCATTTACTCAGCGTTTCTACTTATTTCAAAAACTGACCTGCTGCAAAATGCTTATTCTACATTTACATCACGTTTCGTTGTTCATCTTACTGAGATTTCCTCAAAATCTGTTTGCTGCTCAAAACATTGTAGGATTTTTTCTTTAATTTGTTTTTATATAATTTATATAGAATGAACTACACACACTTTAGGATAAAACAGCCAACATGGAATGCACACAGATAAAATAATAATAATAATATGTTTATGAACACGTGATCACGCTTGTATGAATATCACTCTCTCTCTCTCTCTCTCTCTCACTCTCCACCATGCAATTCATGTTGGGAAATCTAATTACAATAGTTTTTTGTTTGTAACAGGCAGAAATAAGCATATTCTTGATCAGCATCAACAGCCGAGTCGATATAGCATGTCCTTTTTGTCCATTGCAAAAATTGCAAAAAAAAAAAACAAGTAAGAAGGCTCTAGTCGAGAAATCCCGACTAGACTATACCCTGAACCATATACTTTACGCATACAGTCACTGCTTGCAAATATGTGTGTATACGCGTATAGTGCATACATTCTTAGCTTCAATACTCCATATCTCTAGTGTTTCTCTACTGATTTCAATAAAATTAAACAGTTTGTCATTATTTAGTCTAATCTTTGAAACTGCATCAAAAAGTTTTCCAAATTCAAGATTTTGTTGTTATCGATCACATGTGTATATCGGAAACGGGAGGAGTTATCGAAAATTTAAAACAAAATTGTACTGTCTAGGGATTAGGCGAGCTTATGTACCAAATCTGGAGTCTCTAGCTCTTATAGTCTCTGAGATCGACGCGTTCATACATACAGACGGACAGACGGACATGGCTATATCGACTCGGCAGTTGATGCTGATCCATTATACCCTTTTTACCCATTTTCAATGGGTTAAGGGTATAAAAAAAGAAAGAAAGAAAGAGTGCGCCAGTAAGGTGTGTCTACGTAAAAAAATATAATATAGCGAAAACAAATTAGGCGACCGGCGTCTTCTAGAAACACAATCGAAAAGGAAGATAGAACACTACACCAGAAAGAAGCTGCTGAAAGTCAGACCCTATTTCCACTGGTGTGAGCAGTCTATTCCAATGAGAATGTAATATATTCTGATTGGGTCAGCTGGAATGTGTGCGCGATGAAAAAAACAACAAAACAACAACAACTGGCAGCTTAGACAAAGCAGTGCAAAAAGAAAAGGTGCCGTTAGAAATAAGTGTTTTAAACGCAAACTGCTTGATATTTGTGCAAGCAGTGCAAAAGTGCCATTTATATTTTATTTAAGCCTTTTAGCCTTTTTACGTGGCTTTTTTAGCCTTAGCTCTTTTTTAGCTTAAAAAGGCAAATATAAATTTCCGTACAAACAAGCGACATATACTGTAAGTTTCTGTAAACTTCTTAGTGCAGGGCGCTGTTGAAATCCACAACAATGAAATGTAAACCAAGAAAAGAAACCAGAGTTCCCCAATGAGAATGTAAACTAAGAGAAGAAACCAGAGTTCCCCAATGAGAATGTAAACCAAGAGAAGAAACCGGTGTTCCCCACTGAGAATGTAAACTAAGAGAAGAAACCAGAGTTCCCTCAAAGATAATGTAAGTTATATCTTGAGAGGCATGCGTGTTGGGAAATTTCTTTACTGGGATTTGGCTTACGTTACGTGACGTTAAGCTTATGTTTCCAGTAGATGGCGCTATTGTTATGGCCTTCTAGCGTCGAGCTTTAATGGTTCACAAATGTGTTGTGCTCTAGCGTCTTATACGTTTAGTAGTTTCCGTGCGCATTTCAACAGATGGCGCTATCGATATGTCGACATCCTGCAGCAACAAAAGTAATGATTATTTAATTTAAAAATTAATTTTAATTACAAAACTGATTAGAGATGCGTGAAAAATGTATATAGTAGCATCTAACTGAATAAGAAAAATAAAAAAAAATATATATATATAGTCAGAACATTTATTATCTGTGGTTTCTTTCGCATTAATGCGAGATTCGTTTTCGTTGCTGTTGGTGGATGATTTTTGGCCTCCCAAATGGATATGGGAACAGGGTAACAGGCGTAAGGGTGGCGATTGGGACTGGGACAAGGCGAAAACACAAGCTTTATTTTTAGTAGTCTGTCTTTTGGCGCCACAATTCCTGAAATGCGTCGCCATTTATCCCAGCTGCAGAGAAATATTCTGAGATTTCTCTCTTGGCTCTATATCCTGTTTTTGCATGTGTCTGTGTGTATATTTTTGGGGTTTGTTGGCTTTTTGGACAAATGGCAACAGCAAAATATTTGAAGCCGCTTCAATGGAGAAATTTGCGTATTTTTGCAGCGGACACAGATTGCAGCTGACTCCAGGGAATGTCGCCTGCAAATGACACTCTGCAGTTCTCCCAGTCTTAATCCCATCCACAACTTCCACTTGCTTGTAATTCAATTTGTAGCGCAGTTTGCGGCGCAATTAAAGCGGTCACTTTACGACTATTTTCCCTGAAGCTGTCCTCGATGTGCAATAAATATGCCTGGCCAGCAGCCAGCAAGGCGACTCTGCCTTCATTCGCATTCGTTCTGCGGATGTACGGCTGCATTATTATGGAGAAACTGTTGTCCTGTCAAGGGCTGGCCAAATTGATTGCATTCTCTGATGCTGCTGCCACAAGAATGTCCTTTAAGCGCATCTTGTGTGGGCGGCGGCGGCAATTCCTCTACTTTTCGTTCAGCTTCTTGCCAACATTACTTTCAGTTTGCCATTGCCTGTTTTGAGTTCACTGACATGCAAAGTTGAGCTAGTTGCGTCATCACGGAGATTATTTAATCGAATCTATTAGAATTAATTTGTATGATAATTTCATCATGCTTGACGACATCTCAATATGCATGTTAATTTTGAAGTGTCATAAGTTAAAATGTTCAGCACGAAAAATGAATTTAACTTAGCTGACTGCACTTGTATAAAGTATATCGTAACTAGTGCTAGGCGTATAAAAATCTGAAGTCTGGCCTCTAGCTGTCTCTATCTGTCTCTATCTGGCCTCTATCTGTCTCTATCTGGCCTCTATATCCGGCTATCTACTCATCTGCCTCTATCTGTCTCTATCTGTCTCTATCTATCTCTATCTGGCCTCTATACGTCCTCTATCTGGCCTCTATCTATCTCTATCTGTTTCTATCTGGCCTCTATCTATCTCTAACTGTCTCTATCTGTCCTCTATCTTTCTCTATCTGTCTCTGTCTGTCTCGTTCTATAAGGTTATATAAATGTGCTTTTAATTGTATGTATAATCAATAAAAGCATTTCATAGTTTAATGTACATAAAGCAGATGAGAGATGAAATTTAAAGGAATATTCTTACTTGATTTGATACTGCCGTTAATTATAACAAATATTTTGTTAACGTTAAATCTTATAGTACAGATTGTAGCTGCATTATATGTGGTTAGACGTTATCGACATTCTGAAGGTTATGGCATTTCATTGGTCATTCTTTGTCAATGCAAAACCACGCAATAGTTCTACTACAACGGCTGTGAAAGTTGCAGGATTGTTCGTTGGTACTAAACTGTTTGCTACTAAATTGATACAAAGCCTTATTGTAAGGATGAAGAAGCTTTTTGACATATCGATTTTAGCTGCTTTCTTCTTTGCAATAACTGAACGCAAACAATTTCCAATTGTTTCTTGACCCAGTTCGTGTGAAGTCTGTAAAATAGTTAAAATTATTTTAAGGATCAGCGAGTATCATAATTTAAGTCTAGATACCTTCAACTACATATAAAGACTTAGCTAGAAACGGAGGCTTTGTTATAAGCGTTACCATTCTCATGCTCACATCCAGTGGGTGGGACCTGTGTGAAGGGGGCGCAGAGGTGCGCACATAAACAAGCACTCCGAGTTCCCGGTAACGATCCGAAGCTAATCGCCAGTCAGCCTCCGTTGGCCAGTTTGCCACTTGAAGTAGCCGCTGCTGTTGATTCTTCTGCTTCTGCTGCTGCTGCTGCCAAAACAAAGTCAGAGGTTAAGCACGTGCGTTCCATCGGTGGCAGCCCACAGGTTGCATCCATCGTCTAGCTGTGGCTTTGGTGGTTCAGGTGGCTTTGGTTCTGGCTGGATCGCTGGATTACTGCGGTTGCCGCCTCTCGCGTTTTTGCCTTTTTTACGAGCTGCGCCACTCGTTTGTCTCAGCGCCCGCTTTGGGCCAATTATAACCTTGGCCTGCTGCCGCCATATCTCACATTCTCTGTCTTGTTTCTGTTTCGTTTTTTTACTCTTCTTCCATTTCTTGTTTTTGTTTTTGGAACGTGGTCGGCAAATGATGAAGATGATCATTTTGGGGGCACTCTGCACAGTTGCGAATGCTGTGACTCGTTTGGTTCGCGGAGTGTTTGCGCGGTGTTCCGGGGGAGTTCGGAGTTCGAGTTTGAGTTTCGGTTCGGCCTTTTGGCCTGGCGCCTGGTAAAATTTATAAACGCGCTGTGCGAACACCTCGCCACACGTTGGGGCGTCTCTGGTCTCTCTCTGTCTTTCTCTCTCTCTCTCTATCTCTCCCTCTCTCTCTGTGCGTTCGTTTTTGGCCAACTCAACGACCTGGTAATTTATGATTAATGTTACGCAGCCCGCAGACGACTGCAGAGAGCTTGGGCCGCAAAACGATGTTGTTTTGGGAAAACTCGGCGCGTACCATTTTTGGCAACCCTCCCGTTGTGTTTCATATTGCAGTTTTTTCGTAACTTTTTTTGATTCTCTTTGGCGTTTTGGCATGCCAACGGAAAGTAAGGGAGAAAGGGTTATGAGGAGTGGGTAAGAGGAGTGGGAGGGTTAAGGGGAGATCATGTCAACGCTTCGCTGAGCTTGAGTTAGCCTTCTGGCAAAAGCCGGCTGCTTTTCGATTTGTAATTTTTTTTGCTGTTTATTTTTAATTCGCTTTTTTTTCTATACCCTGTTTTATTTGGATAAAAAAGTGTTTTAAATTAGGACTCATAAAATGATTTTCTGTAATAACTTATGTTTATTTTCGTTGTGGAGATGTGTTAAGTCAAGCACAAATCGAATTTTGTATTCGTAGATTTTCTATACAATAACAAGTTATCCACTTATAGTGTTCTTGTCTTTCCACTTACAATGAATCCAAGACAACATACGAGATAGGAACCCCAAGTCTAGAATACATTTTATCGCATACACAACATTAATTCGAATTTTTATGTATTAGCTCTGCCTGTTCGCAACATTAATACGAAATGCTCGATTGTTTTAGCCCTGGACTTCACCTTGCAAAGCATTGTAATGGAATGTGGGAACCGTTGGAGATCAATACAAATATTTCTAAGAAAAGCGATTTTCTTCTCAGTTTGAGACATATGTTGATAGCTAAAAACGTATAATTTACACAAGCTTGAATTGTGTGTATAGGGTATTGGGTCGTCTAATACTTTACACATGTGCTTTAATTTTCGTTCATGATTTTTTTTTTGGTCACTTTAATGCACTTCCTGGCGGCGCAGGGCTTAATTAAAGAGCGCGATTGTGGCGCTCATTTGACTACGATGCGGGTCCGCTTCCTGGAAATCAAAGAAACAAACTTGCTAAATATTTCAGTTAACGCTTTGGTGGTCTTGGCCTATAATTTGCCAGACGATTGCAATCGTTTGCTTTGGGATAGACACAACTTGCTGGCTGGTGATCGTGCCGGCAAAAACTCAGCCCCAGTCCACAGTCCACAGTCCACAGTCCTCAGTTCCAGCTGTATAAACAAGAGTCGCAAAATGAAGATCTCCTCTCAATCATAAATGAATCACGCGCAAATTATATGGCCAGCCAAATGTGGTAGGTTGAGAGTGAGGAAGCAGTCAGGGAGACAGGCAGTCAGGCAGTCAAGCAGCCTGGCAGACAGGCAGCCAGGACACGCATCAGGCAACGGGAATTGCTGGCGCTGCTTAATAAACAATCATCAGCAGCAACTTAAAAGTGATGAAGGAGGTATCAACAACAACAGCAACAACAAGCAACCAACCAACAACAGCAACAGCAACATGAACAACAACACCAACGCCGCCTTCATCGTCATCGTGTTGCATGTCCATGTGATAATGATGATTTCACAACCAATTAAGCGTTGAAAGCCAAACACCGCCAGCCAGAAATTTGAGGTTAATCCTTTAGTATGCTGCAATTTTCGGGGGCCCCATTTTGGAACGTGAGCAGAAGGCGGCAACAACAACCTTAACAACAACAACAACAGTAACAACAACAACAACAAGGGCAATGAAGATCTGAGATCTCCGATCTCTGCTGATGGCGTTGATGCAGGCGGCTTCAATCAGCGCGCTCCGGTCACACACTTGGCGGCGTCTGTCGGCTAAGTGGAGTGTTGCTGTTGTTGTTACTGTTGCTGTTATTGTTGTTGTTGTTGTTGCTGTTGTTGCTGTTGCTTAAGTTGAAGTTGTCGGGTCGGCAAACGCCACGGGAAATTATGGTGGCCAAACTTCCCAGACCGCAACTAATTTAACCAAAGTGCGAATTGGAGGAGTCGCAATTCGGAGTCAAACTTCAGTCTCAGACTCAGACTGAGACTCGGAGTCAGAGTCAGCGTCAGAGTTACTGCGATGCGAAAGCGAATCGAAATGAATAAGGTGGAGGCTCGGGCAGAGACAAACCAAAAACAGACCGCAACAAAGCTGCCGGTGACGCTTGTTAGGGACGGAATGGCCACTATGCTGCACTCAGAAAAATAACTCATTAATTTCTATATCTATCTATATAGTCGTAGAATGTGGACAATTGTGTTTTTTTGTTCTGGATATTATTAAAAGTTAAAAGCAACAAATTTTCATTTTTTTTATAGAAATCAAATATTTAAGACATTTTTTATTGATGAATAAATATATAAAAAATAATTTAAAAGTTAGAACATTTTATACACAAATTATAAGTTAAATTAATAAGTTATATCTTTTGTGTCGAACAAATTTTGTATATAAATCTGATTAAGAATTTGAATATTAATGCTATAAGAAATAAGATATATTTCAAAATCTTAAAAATGACAGAATACTTATGATATTATTAATTATTCGAGTTTGGTTTGCCTACTGTTTTCAAAATGGGTTGTAAGAAAATGGCATTTAAAATTTGTCATGCAATGGCTATTTACGAACTCTATCCAAAAAACAAGTAAGAAGGCTCTAGTCGAGAAATCCCGACTACACTATACCCTGAACCCCATACTTTAAGTGTACAGTCAGTGCTTGCAAGTATGTGTGTGTGTGTGTGTATAGTGAATACTTTCTAAATTTCAATGCTCCATATCTCCGGTGTTTCTCAACCGATTTCAAAAAATCAATACAAATATTTTTTCAGATTGTAATTATTTCGTCTAATGTTTCCAACTGCATCAGAAAGTTTTCCAAATTCAAGATTTTGTTGGTATCGATAACATGTGTATCAATGGGTTCACGGTATAATAAATAAAATTACAATTATTGCACCAATTTGAGAATACTTAAACTGTTTTTCAGCAAATCAAATAAATTTGAAAATTATTTTTTTTTTGGTAGTGGCTAAAGTAAAAAAAAGAAGAAAATTTCTTGACTTTCACTTAAAAATAGATGGTTTGTGCGATTTTCATAGTTTAAAAACTTATGCTTTTTTGCTGAGTGTCGACTTACAGGAATAGGGATAGAAAACAGGGACTGCGACTGAGAATTATGAGAGCTGCGAATTTGTGAAGCGTGATGTGAGCAAAGGCGAGCCAAAGTATGAAACAGAAAAATAAAGCCAAGAGGGGTAGTGCTGCCAAGCGGGGCTTTACTGTAACTGCAACACGCGATCTTCGCGTCGTGGAATTAATTCATAAATATAAATACAAATATAAATGTCTTTTTATATGTGTATATTATCATAGCTGAAAAACGTGTGCCTTCGTGTGTTTGTATGTGTGTGTGTGTGTGTGTATGTGTGTCTGCAACATTTGTGTTTATTCTGTTTGTTTTGTGTTTGCTCTGTCTGCCTTTTTGGCGGTTTCGTGTGGCACCTGTCGTCTGCTGTTGTCAGTCTCTCCATCGCTTAGTTTTTCTGCCTTGTTGGCTGATTGGCCTGCCGGCTGATCATCATCAAAACGAACTAACTGGCAGCCGTTGCCTTTAACAGATTTGTGCAATTAGCCAGGCCAGCGCCCAAAGGCTCTCCAGGGGGAGTACTTTACAAGAATCACAAACAATACATAGATACTACTTGAGTCCATTGGAGACTTTCGATACTTAAGTACTAGCATGTCTTCAACTATTATTATAAAATACTACTACAGTAGTCCGTCCCATTGCAGTCATCATAAGTTGGTCTCAAGTGCCCGAAGCAGTCGAGCATAGTGCCATAAAGATATTCTCTGCTGATTGCAAGCCAAGCAGCTATGAAAATGGAACAGAATTTGACGCCCTATGTATGCATCAGATAAGACAAATAACACGAACTAAGATAACTTCGTCCACATCCACGACAATTACTTGCAGGAATATTATTGCACAAACTAATTAATTGAAGACGTGCAAAATTAATACACGAACTAACTACCATTACAGTAGAGAACTATAAATATAATATAATGTATGATTAATAAATATTCATATTTATCTAAGCTTGAAGGTGTATATCGGAAACGGGAAGAGTTATCGAAAATTTAAAACAAACTTGTACTGCCTAGGGATTAGGTGAAGCTATTTACCAAATCTGGAGTCTCTAGCTCTTATAGTCTCTGAGATCGACGCGTTCATACATACAGGTTAAAGTTCATATAAATCAAATCTCAAGTTGATTTGGCTTTGTTTAAGCTTGGCTTTAAGACTGGCTTAAAGAAGAAGCTTACAGCTAAGTTTTATATCATAAAGACGCTTTAGCAAGTATTTTGTTGTGACCATAATACAATTTGTACAACTTGATAATTTGTTCAGTGTACTCATAAATACATATGTATGTGAATTTCCGTACTTTCGCAATCTTTTTCACTTTCATGAGTAGCTTTGCTTTACTAGAAATTTCGAAACGTTAAGCTGTGGGAACTAAATTCGCTTCTGTATTTCACAGAGCCCTCAATCCTTTTCCATAAGTATGTGTATATGTATATGAATTTCGATACAAACATGTGTGTGTGTTTGTGTTTGTGTACATGTGCCGCACTTATGCACAATTATGGCTTTATTGTCTAAACTTGGGCACATCTATTTAAAGCCATCTCTGACGGCTCCACTTGGACCATCGCCATGCGCTAACAGCAGCAACTGTTGCCTCCGCCGACGACGACGACGACGACAACAACATAGACTTAAAGCGTTGCATTTTCGGCTTGGCTTTCAATTGCGCCGCCGTAGCGGGCCTCCCTCTACAGCAGCGTCTCATCTCCTCCGCCTAGTCCCCCTCCCTAGTCACAACTCTCACAGTACTTTGTGCTGCGTCTGTTCATCTCTGTTTTCATTGGTTTCATTGTTTCGTTGGCGGCCCTTCGTCATCGTCAAGAGACACAGTTTCACAGCAGCAGCCAAAGCCAGACAACGTCGTCTACAGCGACTACCAATTCCAATTGCAATGCCCCAAGTTCGAGTCTCAGTCTCAGTCCCAGTCTGAACTGAGGACGAATTAACTTGTTTTGGTATAAACGGCGGCTATTTTGTAAGTTCATAAAGGATAAATTGCCAATTTTGGGATTTGAACTGGCGAATGTTTTGCGTGTCTGCCACAGCAGCGCACCATCCCCCTCCCCGACCCACCTCAACCCAACTGCCTGCCATCTCGCATCTCCCATTTCATCTTGCGGCTTCCAACTCCAACTCCATCTTTCATCTACCATTTACCAAACGAGGAGCCTTCAGCTTTTAGTCTGCGGTGCTATATTGAGTTTTCAATCTTTTGTTGACTTGATATGGCCACCGAACGACTGCATCTCCCTGTCTCCACTCTCTCTCTCTCTCTCTCTCTCTCTCTCTCTCTCTGCCTCCCTCACTTTGGCTGTCTGCGTCTGAAGGAAAAACTGGCAGCCAACCTTGAGTTGCTTATTTAAGGCAGTTCGTCAATTTCTGATCGCTGCCCAGATTCTGGTCAGAGACAATGCCCATTTGCCATGCCAAAACGCTAGCCACTGTGGCGGGGCAACTTGACCATGCTACTCCTTGCTCGGGCGGCATCGGCTCAAAATGAAACAAAACCAATTAAAAATGTTTCGTTGCACCCAAAAACGAAGATGCGGCTGCTGCGCTGGTGGGCATTCACTGACCACAAAGCGCCACTCTGTGTGTTGCTTATACCCTAAACTCAATCAAAATGGCTTATGACACTTTGAACGTTACGCATGTAACGGAAAATTAAAAAATTTATTTTGATACATAACACTAAACATTTTGTGACTTTTTCCAGCTCAAAGCAAGCCTGATTCTTAAATAAAGCTTTTCAGTGTCTGAAGTAGACCGGACTTTATTAATTTTTTGCTGAAATAAAACTCTGAATTCAAGATTTTATTTTTTTCAGTACCAAATTTGAAAGGCGAACTAATATCCCCATTTTTAAGAAGTAAATCCATCTTGTAAATAGAAAACATTTCTAATTGAATTGAACAATTTAAGACTATTAAGTATTTTAATCAAAAACTAAATATTATTACTTCCTATCCTAAATATATAAGTTTTTTTATTTGTGTATATTTAATTTGTGAAATATGTTCAGCCATTGTACTAGGTATCAGCTAGTCGTGAACTGTTGACTAGATTACTTGCAACTTGTTGTTATTGTTGCTGCTTGGTTGACTGTGTGTTGCCTTATTGCTGTGTTAGCCTGTTGATTGTCTTGGCGATATGCAAGCGCAGGCGCAACGCCGGCGCACAGTCTCCACGGTGGCAAGCTAACAAAAAGCGACAACAACAACAATAAAGCAGCAGCAGCATTTTTTGGTCGCAGCTTCACAAACAAACACACACACACTCACACTCAAAGGGAGAGAAACAGAGAAGGAGAGAGAGGGAGAAACATACATTCTTCTGGGTCTCAGTTCTTCATTTTTAATGAAATTCTTAACAAGGCGCACAAAATGCAAGCTAGCAACGACGTCGCAGCAGCAGCAGCAGTAACTAACTAACCAAATCGCAGTCACAACTTGCAACAGCCGCAGCTACTACAACTAAAGTTAAGTGAAGTGCTCGGCTTGGTTCGACTCGCCCGCCCGCCCATTTAGGGGCTGGGATGACTGAGACGGCGACGGCGACCGCACACCGCGTTTTAGCCAACAGCCGAAGATGCCGCTCATTGGAATTCATTAAAAATGCAACAGTGTGTGTATGTGTTTGTGTGTGTGTGTAGTGATTGTATTGCCTGGGAGTCACGGGCAGACTGACCAAAATGCCGGTTGAAAATCCAGCAACAACAACTTCACCGACACGAAAATGAACTAAAACAACAAAAAATACATATAAAACTACAAAAAAACGAAATAAAAACATTGTGCATGGAATGAGAGCAGCTCGAAAAATTTGCGAAATTAGTTCACAAGCCGACAACGGCAATGGGCGTAGGGCCAGAAGGAGAGTTTTTGGTAGAGGCAAAGGGAGCGGGGGAGTGGGGGAGCAGTGCAGATGTTGCCCAAAGCATACCAGCGCCACTTTAATTTAGTCATCAGGTGATATTTCGCGAGCTTCAAGTGAAATCTTTAACGTGACGCTGGAGATTGTTATGCTATGCGATCTCCAGACCACAGACTCGGCCAGAAGAAGAGACCACAGGCGACAGAGGTGGGCCCAGGACTAAGGAGCGTCTTCTTGTTGTTGTTGGCCAGTGAACAGTAGCGTAGTGTGTGGGCAATTGGGTTGATTTGCTTGCCTTTTTTTTCATTTTTTTTTTCTGTAACTTTTTGCTGTTTAATTTTTTTGTTTCGTTTTGGACAGCAAGGTTCGGTGGCATTTTGAGAAAATGGAATTATATTGATATTCCCATAGCGCTTCGCATGTTTGATCTTAATCAAAGTTAGTATGTTAGTAGTATATTTATTAGTTTGAATCATTTCTGTTTGAATTAATAGAATATTTTTAAAAATCTGTTTTTTGAATGCTTAAGGAATTGAATTTTTGAAAAGATAAATGCTATTAGTTTGAATATTAAAACTTATTTAGTTAGTTCTACAAAATATTAGATTAAGTTTAATATGACATATTCAACATAATTATATTCAAAAGGTTTATTTGTTTTTTTTTTTTAATATTTTAATTATAACTCTTTGGAAATAATTTCTTTTTGAAATTTTGTCATTTCATTAAACCTTAGCATGATAATTGTTTTTTTACTTTTACTTTAAAGTAAAAATTCGTTGCAAAGAAATAAATTTAAATGGGCCTAGCGAGAACCGAGATATACATATATATTTTATCACAAACAAAAATGTTATTGGGTTAAATGAATATGTATTTACTCAATGAAAAAACAAGTAAGAAGGCTCTTGTCGAGAAATCCCGACTAGACTATACCCTGAACCCTATACTTTACGCATACAGTCAGTGCTTGCAAGTATGTGTGAGTGTGTGCATACTTTCTTAACTTCAATACTCCATATCTCCAGTGTTTCTCAACCGATTTCAATAGCATTTTCACAGATTGTCATTAATTAGTCTAATCTTTCAAACTGCAATAAAAAGTTTTCCAAATTCAAGATTTTGTCTAGGGATTATTATTATTAATAGCTTATGTACCAAATCTGGAGTCTCTAGCTCTTATAGTCTCTGAGATCGACGCGTTCATACATACGGACGGACA
This sequence comes from Scaptomyza reducta, assembly GCA_035044485.1. Lineage (NCBI taxonomy): Eukaryota > Metazoa > Arthropoda > Insecta > Diptera > Drosophilidae > Scaptomyza > Scaptomyza reducta. The sequence continues at coordinate 201,045 of JAWNNV010000627.1, forward strand.
GACGAACAGACGGACGGACGGACAGACGGACGGATGGACAGACGGATATGGCTATATCGACTCGGCTGTTGATGCTGATCAATAATACATATAATTTATGCCTTATACTTTATGCCTTACATATACTTTATACTTTCCTTCTGCCTGTTACATACTTTTGCACAAAACCATTAAACCCGTTTTACCCATTTTCAATGGGTTCAGTGGTATAATAACAATATAATAATAATGGTAACTTTGTACTATTATGTATATATTATATATTTATATAAACCCAGTTTTCCAATACAGTTACATTCCACGTAATATGCGCCTTCGAAATTAGCCTTATTAACTTGATTAAGCAAGTTCGTTGGTTATGGACGTTAATAGCTTTGCAAAAGTGCACATATCAGTACTCGAAACAGTATCTGGAGAAATTCCTTCCTTGAGTAATAAAAATATCTGGATTGTCTTGCGGTCAATTGTTTACGTTTTTCGCTGCAATTGATATAATTTGCTGGCACTTGAGGATCAGACGGTCAAACGTTTTGCAGCAGTAACATTTCTCAACTCGATCCGCACAAGGAGAAGTGGGTTGAGAAGGCGGGTTAAGTCTGAACTAAATGCTCAGTGGACGCCGCGCAGTCTAGAGCAATAATAACAATAACAACAACAACAACAATAACAACAGCAGCAAGAAGAGCTCTCCATATTGCATTGAAGGCTGTCTGGTTTGGGCAGCCTTCTTGTGGCAAGTGGCAGGCTTATCAAAAAATACAACAGCAGCAGCAGCAGACAGAAGACAGCAGAAACAGATATTTAGAAGCGAGCAGAAGAGGCGATGCTTCCAGGCTGTTGCAAACAACAGTCCCAGTCTGCTGCCAGCCTGTCAACTTGACTAAGCACTGGAGCTGGAGTCTCGGTTGAAGCTGTTAAAGCTGTTGCTGGTCATGTCATGGCTGGCAACGTTGAAATATTTGACCATAACAAGTTATTTACTTTGACGATGACGATGGTGATGGAGTTGGAGATGAAGATGGCGATGGTTGCTGCTAGGGGGTAGCAGTTAATGCAACTGCAACTGCAACAGCCTCAAGGACGGCAAGCCTGCCCGCATTCCGCGCGTGTGGAAATGGGAAAAGCTCGTTGCAAATTGTAAGCTATTTTGTTTAGGAAGTGCGCGGCAAAAACTGGTAGCCAGCGGCAATAACAACATCAGCAACTGCAACAACTTCGACAACGGCGGCAATATGTTGCTGCAACATGATGCAGACAAATTTCAATAAGCCAGGTGGCTAGCGGCGGTCATGCAACTTGTCGTAAACAGCAACAGCAACTGTGGCAACTGAGACAGCTGAGGCACCAGCAACATCATTATGAGCTACGTTTAATGACAAGATCAAGCTCAGATCAAACTTGCCCCAGCTCTGGGTCTGCCCACAGTCTCGAGAGTGTGTGTGTGTGTGTGTAGCAAATGTTGTTGATGCTGCTGCTCCTGCTGTCTGATGATGATGAACGTAAGGTTGGTTAACAAAAAATTAAAACCAGCTTCGGTGTGGCAGTAACAGCATACATATCCCACCTGTTGTTGTTGTTGTAGTTGCCGCTGCCGTGAGTTGTTCACAAGTCTAGTCGACCGCCATCGTCGTCATCGGCGTTGTCGGCGTCGTCGCAGTGTCTGGGAAGTCACTGTGTATATTGTACGCCTTTGTGGCAGTCATGGGAATTATTGTTTATTGGCATTGGCCACGGTTAGCCACAACAGCGGCCATACCAACACTAACAACAACAAACTCACACACACAAAAAACACCAGACATCGCTTTAGTTTCCCCTCCGTTGGTTTGGAGTAGACAAATATGAAATGAAATGATATCCACACACAAACGTTTGCCCCTAAAGCAAATGCCTATTAATAGCTTTGTACATATATTACTTAGTTTACCCATAAATTTTAAACTACTTACTTCGTTGTGTCTTGGCCGCTTGCTCGCTTTTGAAAACGAGTATTTGGTTGAAGCGTTTCGATTTGAACTTGGCTTTCGGATATGTACAATGTACATAGTTTTGTTCCATCTTGTTTTGTTGCATTCTGAATCGTACGTAGTTTAAAATGTTTGATTTGATTTCCTGTTACACACATTTTTAGTTTGCTTTGGTAACATTTATCTCAAAAGTACACATCGATTACAATACAAAAAGTTTTCGAAACCTTATACCAAAATTTTGATTTTTCTATGGGTTTCTATTAATATTTACCCATTCATTTATTTATTATATACACATACAAAATTAGTATTAAATTATTAATTAATCTGACAAATATTTTCAATGTCAAAGTTAATAAGATGTTTGTTAAAACTCACTGAATGGATTTTAATCAAACTGTACAATAATATTTCTTAAACATCAGAATAGCCCATAGGCTATAATTTTAATATATGTATATTGTGTGATTGGGAGCAAATAGGAGGCAGAGTAATTGTCATACGAGGCAGAGACTGAACTAAGAAGTTTAAACATAATATCATTCGGCAGAAATATATTGAAGATATATACTAGGACAAGACATTTTTCACTTACTATAAAGCCATAATATTGGTCTAGTGCTAATCAAATAAAAACTTTGGGTCTCTTTATTAAAGTTTTACGACAAATTAATTATCTTATTGTATACCAAAGTGTGTGAAATGTTTTTTCTTTAGTTTTTATTGTTTTCATACACTTTGGTATCTTGGTTTAACATTTACCAATGGCTTTTTTGGCTATGGTTTCTGCTCTTGTTTTATTTTGGCATCTTCAGTATTCGTTTATTATTATTATTATTATGACATCAAAATGTATTTTATTGCTACTTGATCTTTTTTTGAATTAACTTAACAAAATTTAATGGAATTAAGCTTGCTCATGGTTAACTACTGACGCAGTTTGTGGATAACTTTTGCCGATCCCAAATGAGACAACCCTTGCGTGTTGTTCTCCCCAAATGGCTCAGACAGCTGCAAAACAGCTAAAATGTGCAGTTAGCCGGCGACAAGAAGGCGGACGCTATATCCTTTCAAATTATAAAGCGGCTTTTTCAACTGACCATTCAAAACGCTTTTAGCATTCGTATTCACATATAAACAGAATAGCAAGTTCTTGCAAAAGCTATCGATCAGTGCGGCTAATGGTCAGGTGGCAGGTGCACAAGTACCACAAAAAAAGACACACACAACTGAATGCAGCTGCAAGCAAAAACTTGCACACCACGTGCTAAAAAAAAATAAAAAAAAATTTCAAGGGTTGTTGCTTCACACAGATTGTGAGTCATCGAAACGCCAAAAAAACAGAACACACAGAGAATTGTGAGCACGAATCCGGAATAACGCTGGTGTGGTCCGGCTTCAGACATTTTTGCTGACAAAGCGGCTACCTTCATTAATTAGCCGGACACCCAGCAGTCGAGGGGAACGTTTCAGCTTCTTTCTTATTTAATTTCTTTATTTTTTTTTTTTTTTGTAATATTTTTGGGGGGTCGTTTGTTGTTTTTGGCGCCTTGTTGCTCATTTGTTGCCTTGGCTTGGTCGAAGGGGACATTCTGATTGAGCGCACACAACACGCTCCAAAAGCAGCCTCGAGCAGGTGCCATAGATTGCCCCTAACTAAAAGAACGCACACTAATATACCTATATATAAATATATATACTGGTCCTGGCTGCTGTTTCTTGTTCTTGTTCTGTTGCTTCTTTATTTTTGTTTGCAGCTGGCAGCTGTTATTATTCTGGTCCTTTTTATTTCATTGCCTTTGCATTTCCTTGGCATTGGCAGGATCAACGACTTAGCACGTGGCGCATGTGGCGTTCTCTTCCTCCCTCTCTCTCTCTCTCTCTCTCTCTGTCGCTCTCTCTGGATGCAGCTCCAGTTTAGGACTGCTGTGGCTCCTGCCAAAATTAAAAAAAAAAAAAGGTCACTCAGGAGTGTGCCCGTTGCCTCAATGTGTGTCCTCCATTGTGCACAGGGCAAATTTTGACAGCTGCTTCTTATTCTCTATTTCTTTGCCATTGCCATTGCCTTCGCCTGTTTTGCTTTTGCTTTTGTTGCCTGTGCCTGTGCCTCGTCTTTAGTTCGGTTTCCTCTTCTCTCCACTTTTTTTATTTTCAGTTTTTGGTTGTCATTATTTATTATTCCTTGGCCTTTGTTTGATTTCGTCTCATTTGTTGTTCCATTTTTAATTTAATTACGATTAAGAAATGACGATTTATGCATAGAAATTTTTGTTTTCCAAACTGACTAAGCAGCAACCCCTCGCTTAGGGTCTCTCCTCGCACTTAATTCAATACTATTTGAACAGCGCTTATTATTATTGTTCGGGAATCGAATCGATTGAGGGGTTGGGAAAAGTGAAAACCTTTCTTCCTTTAATTTGCCACGCAATATTTCACACGCAATCGCATTTTCAACCTATACCCAAATACGATTTACGTACATAAGTTAACTGCTTATTGTGAGATCATCGGATCTCATTGATGAGACGTGTTAATTGAGACATCGTTTCATCAAATTATTGCATCGCTTCGTATATCGTTTATCGCATTCGGGGTAGCCCTCTCTGAACGCTACTTAAGATAATTCGCGTCGAGGGGCTTAGCGCCCCAATTGGATGAACATTGTCGGGCAAAGTTTTCAGATACTTTATCGCCGCGGCGCGTTAAAATGTTTCGCGCTTTTTATTGCGCTTAACGTGATTTCTGTTTTCTGTTCTCTCCTCCTTTTTATACCCTTAACCCATTGAAAATGGGTAAAAAGGGTATAATGGTTTTGTGCAAAAGTATGTAACAGGCAGAAGGAAGCATCTCCGACCCCATAAAGTATATATATTCTTGATCAGCATCAACAGCCGAGTCGATATAGCCATGTCCGTCTGTCCGTCTGTCTGTCTGTCCGTCCGTATGTATGAACGCGTCGATCTCAGAGACTATAAAAGCTAGAGACTCCAGATTTGGTATATAAGCTCGCCTAATCCCCGCGCAGTATAAGTTTGTTTTAAATTTTCGATAACTCTTTCCGTTTCCGATATACACATGTGATCGATAACAACAAAATCTTGAATTTGGAAAATTTGAAAGAGTTGAGTTTGAAAGATTAGACTACTTATTGACAATCTGTGAAAATTTTATTGAAATCGGTTGAGAAACACTGGAGATATGGAGTATTGAAGTTAAGAAGGTATGCACTATACGCGTGCACACACACACTCAAACACACTTGCAAGCACTGACTGTATGCGTAAAGTATAGGGTTCAGGGTATAGCCTAGTCGGGATTTCTCGACTAGAGCCTTCTTACTTGTTTTATTTGTATTTTTTATTTTTTTTGTATTTCTCTCATGCGTATAAATTGACAAACTTATGGCAGCGAGGATCTGCTGAAACCTCTGTTTCTACCTCTACATCAAGTGATTGGAGTGTTTGTGTGCGGCGTCTCTTATTGATTTTATAATTAAGCGTTGTCATTAAATTTTATGAGCTTGGCATGCATGGGTAAAAAAAAGATAGAGACAGAAAGCCAAAGGCTGAGAAATGGTGAATATGAGTGAACAGAACTAAAGGTTATCGGGCTGCTAATTGAGTTGTTTGCAACACCACAACTACATTGTAATCTCTTTTTTTCCTTCACTATCATCATTAGCATAGTTCCATTCGATCTAAAGTATGCTTCATTTTATTTTAAATAATGGTCTCAAAACTTCTGAGTCATTTGTGGCTCGTTTGTGCCATTGATTTATACATAAATCATCTGCATAAATTTCAGCGCAAGTCTCGTCTGGAATTTCTTTTGTTTTCGCCGCAAACAAACATTGATTTCGATTTCAATTGGATTAACTGCGGTTCAGTTCGGTTCGGTTCGGTTTGATTGAATGTCTGTCTCAATGTCAATGTCTGGATATCGTCTTTTGGGTTATGCGACTGATCTGTCTGAGTATTTTTAAAATTTCACTTGATCATTGTCGAGCTTTGCCTATAAATCTCTTTTGGCGGTACATTTTTAGACCCTTTAGTATGTATCTACATCTCTTCTATCTCTCTCTCTCTCTCTCTGTCTCTGTCTCTCTCTCTCTCTCTCTCTCTCTCTCTGACTCTCTCTCTCTGTATCTGTTTAGTTATTTTCTTCAATTAATATGGCCTGGGTGCATTTAATTGCCACATCATTCATCGGTAGCCGGGAGTAATGACTGCACACACTGCCACACCTCCTCTCCCAAAAACGCCTCTCTCTCTCTCTCTGTGTGCTTCATCATTTCATCTGGCCAAAGACAACTTTATCTAGCTGCTGCTGCTCTGTGCGGTGTTCGCTTCCGTTGCTCAAAACACACAAACACATACTCACACATAGCACCATTGAATCATATTAAGGGTGAGGGCACAAAGCCGCACGTATGCATCTCAATCTCATTGTACTCTCTAATTGTCTGACTGTGTGTGAGCGTCATAAGCCGACGTTGTCGTCTTCGGTGCTGGCGCAATGAGTTTGAATTAAGAGAATTGGCACACAGATTCTCCTCGTTAGTTATTTTGTTGTGATAGTTTTGAAACCCTTTATTTTACCCATTTACTTACTAATTGATTGGGTTTAAGCTGAGCTCATCATTTCTGATACTCGGAGGAAGTTTGAACAATTTATATTTAATAACTAAAAATGTATCGAGTGTAATCTATTTTTTATTAAATCACACTTTTTAATGTTATTGTTCAATAACTTTTTTTTATAAACTTTCTTAAGTCTACGGTATTTATCTCTCTGTTTTCATGCCGCAACACGCACAATTTACCTCAATGCAAACGCAAATAGTGAAACACAAACACAAACAACAAGTAAGAAGGCTCTAGTCGAGAAATCCCGACTAGACTATATCCTTTACGCATACAGTCAGTGCTTGCACGTATGTATGAGTGTGTGTGTACGCGTATAGTGAATACTTTCTTAACTTCAATACTCCATATCTCCAATGTTTCTCAACCGATTGTCATTATTTAGTCTAATCTTTCAAACTGCATCAAAAAGTTTTCCAAATTCAAGATTTTGTTGTTATCGATAACATGTGTATATCGGAAAGGGGAAGAGTAATCGAAAATTTAAAACAAACTTGTACTGCCTAGCGATTAGGCGAGCTTATGTACCAAATCTGGAGTCTATAGCTCTTATAGTCTCTGAGATCGACGCGTTCATACATACGGACGGACGGACGGACAGACGGACAGACGGACAGACGGACGGACGGACATGGCTATATCGACTCGGCTGTTGATGCTGATCAATATATATACTTTATGGGGTCGGAGATGCTTCCTTCTGCCTGTTACATACTTTTGCACAAAACCATTATACCCTTTTTACCCATTTTCAATGGGTTAAGGGTATAAAAACAGAAACAGAAAGCAAAGTCAGCTGACTCATCTTGCGGTGTCTGGAATTTAGATTCGTGAGGCTAACCTGAGAGCAACTGGAAACTCTGGCACCATTTAGCTCTAGTAGGGCGGTACGTTTAATGACCGGAACGGATTTCACTTCGCTTCAGCCGTCAGCTATCAGCCGTTATCCTCGCGCACTCCTTGCACACACACACACACACACAGCTTCCTGTGGTCTTTGGCACAGTGGGATCAAAACACTCACTCTCTGTGTGTGTGTGTGCACTTAAAATCGTATTAGGCTCAATTATCCGCTGATATTGCGTACACGCTCTGAGTTCTTTAAATTTTGGTTTTCTTTTTTCATCTCTCCTCGTTTTCTTTCATTCATTTTTCATTCATCGAGTCTCAGGTCTTGGCTGCTTCCTTTCTTCTCCTCGTATGCTGTGTGTGTTCTTAGAATTAGTTTCTTGTTTGGTTTTTATTGTTGTTGTTGTTGTTGGTGATTGCATTCAATTTGTCTCTGCGTGAGGTTTCGGTAGCCTAGGCACACACTGTTTGTCCTGGCAGGACGCCCTGCAAGCTGCGTCTTTGTGCCGCACGCTTTGCCCATGACATTGATTCATATTTACTCTGTGTGTGTTAAAGGCATTTCTATTAGCCGGTTCGCTAGACGCTAGACTGTTAGCTGTTAGCTGGTTGTGATAGTGATGATGAAGTTGATGATGATAGTTCTCTCTCCCACTTATAGGTCAGGGTCACAGGGCAGCTGGGTTTTAATTTTGTTGGATTGGGTGTGCGTGTCGTTTGTGTAAGTGATCTGATTAACACCGTTTTGCCGGTCTTCAAGGGGTTAAAACTTACTTGGCAGCTGCCTGTCTGCCTGCTGCCTGCCTGCCTGCCCGCCTGACTGACTGCCCTGCTCTATGAGCTGTTCAATATTAACCAGGAATGCGTATTAAAGTCGTCGCTTCATCATTTGATGCCACTTCAAAAGGCGCCTCTTCATACCGTTAAATGAATTCACTTTTAATTTCAACATCCAACCAGGTCTTCGGGTCTCCACTGAGCGCTAACCGAAAAAATAAAGTGTCGTGTTTCAAATGCTTCATAAAGACATCAACTAAATCAAAAGCGACAACAGCAACCAAAGGAAATATGCCACAAAGGAAAGATGCCATGACCATAGTGTAGAAGCAACTCCAAACAGAAACAACAACAATAACAAGATAAGAAAACGGTCATTGAAAAATTAATAAAATTAGTAATCAGCGCTTTGAATCAACAGAAATCAGAAGTGGCCAAACGCAAGCGCCAGCATCGCGCAGCACCCGAAACCGCAGATTAGATAGCACCCAAGAACATAAGAGTGGAGGCAATCGCCGCCGCCGCCGCCGCCGCCGCTTTCAATGATGCTGCTAATGAATTCTATTGTCACTAACTGCAGGCAGGGGACAGGGGCAAAGCTAAAAGGAGATGCTACAACTGTTAACTCCAGCTTATACTGCCGATCTATCTGCCCGGCTGTTCACTGGGGACGGCAAGTTTTAATGATGCAACAACAGCAACAGCAGGCAACATAGGTAGGACTAAGAATTAGCACACCGAAGCTAAACTACTCTTTGTGGGCATGGCAGATTTGAAATTTAGCTTGAGTTTATATACATGAAGTCTGTTTGTTTTTAGGGGCATTCCTCGAATATAAATCTACTTAATTTCTCAGGCTTTTACATTATAAATTAGTTTGTATGTTTATTTACTTACCTATTTTATGATCAGTAATATTTTAAAATATTGTAAAATACTATATAAATCCTTACTTCCGACTGATGGGTAATCAACGAGTAATACCAATACGAAGCTCAATTTTTAAAGCAGCTATTTTTAAGGCTAAAAATGAGCACTAGGAAGCCGATCTACAAGGTCGAGAAATCTGTAAAAATGCATTAAATGAAATTTTCATTCATTGTGAACCTAATAATAATAATCAATTAAAATCGGAGTAAAGTTGTATGGTTATATTTTTCGTACAATTGTGCGCAAATAAATAAAATAATAGCAGACCAGAGAAGATTCTAAAATGCTCAACATCTTCAGAGATGGGGAAAAACTGCGAAATGGGAACTGCGAGCTAAGAGCTGAAAGCTGAGATCTGCGGCAACCAATTGGCTCAGCTCACACTTGGCGCTGGGGCATGGAGATCGCTAGCGTTAGATAAACTTGCCACCGGCATCGTTGTGGCATCGTCGAGCTCAGCTTGTGGCCTCTGTGTGTCTGTGTGTGTGATAAACTGTTTGTTTGTGTGTGTGCTCGTCAACATTATGAAACGAATTGATGCGCGATTATCGCCTGAGGTTTTGTAGCGCCAGCTTCGGAGAGCATGGTCAGCCTGATTATGGCGGCTACCGCAACAGACGCAAAAATAAATAACACTAAAGGAAATGAAAGCACATATATTGCTTCTCACTTCTGGGTGGAGGCTGCCCCAACAGCTCTCTGCACTCTATTCTCAGCAGTCTGTTCTCAGCGTTGCTCTGTGTGGGAATGCGGCCGGCTGTTTTGCAATTTTTGCTGGGTGCTTTTTTTGTATTTTCGGTGCGACTGCCAAAAACAATTGAATTTCATTGAATGCACCGGCATAAGGAGGCAACAGCGACGGCGACGTTCGCATTCCAGACCGCAACAACAATGCAACGCCGCAGCCAAAGTCACTGTCTGAAAGCCGCGGCAACAGCAACAACAACTACACCAACAGAAACAGCAACAACAATCACAATCACAACAAATGTCAAACGCGCGCTTGGGCGATGACGGCGCCGCCGATCGCCGTCTCTTAAAAGACAATCAGCGACACCTTTTTGGTTCAAAATGCACTCACTGCAGCAGTGGCAGTTTAGCTGCAGCAGCTTCTGGAAAAGAAACCAAAAAAAAATGAAATAAAATTCAGGCAGCTAAGGCCAAGTTCATTGCTTAAGTCTTTTGTTTTCGAATGCAGACACAAAACCAAATTGAAGTCTATCCCTTTGTGAAGTGCGAAAGCGACAGTGCAAAGAACAATGCTCCAGCTTCCACCACCTCCTCCTCCTCCTCCTCCTCGTGTTCTGGACTCCCAGCAGCCCATTTCTGCAGTTATGTCGCGCCATGTTTGGCGTATGATTTCAAAAATTGCCCTTTTTGGGGTTTCGACTTACAGCCAACAGCACTAACAGATAGAGAGAGAGAGAGAGACTGCAGATCCTGGGAGCCAGAGGTCTCGCGGCCATGACATCATATTTGGGCGCTTAAAGCGAGCCGCCCTTTGCTTGTAAATAGAGACTGCAAAACGCTGCCTGGCGCTGACAGCCAAGATGGTAGAGGTCTCCCTTCTTCTTGATCTTGAGCTCAATTTTGTTCTGGTTTTCTCGTTCGTTCGTTCAAATTCACAATACTGGTTGTCTGTATTCCTTTTCTGTAGTTGTTATTTGCTTCTTCATTCTTTAAGACGGTGTCGAAGTTCGCACATCAATTGCACAATCCGCAAACAGCAATAATCACTGTCAAAAGAGATTAAAGCGATAAGCCGAAGCGAGAGGACGAACGAACGAAAGATACAGGAAGATGAGGAAGGCATGAACGCAGAGACGCGCGCATGAGGTTGCGAGTATAAGTCTGGGACCTGCACATGCCCAGCGGTGCAGATACCGAACGATCAGCGAGGCATGCCAATTGGGTGGCCAAAAATGAAATCATTAACACCTCAGATAATAAAAGGCAGCCTCCAATCAACCGAAACCCAATAAAATAAAAAAGGCAGAATCTGGAATGCGTGAGCGAAGAACAGAATAAAAAAGCAAAGCTTCAGTTGGATATATCGATTCATCTATCTGCAGCTGCAGCTGATTTCTATCTTTGCATTGGCAGATTTTAAACATTTCCAAATGACACAAATAAAAACAAACAAAAAAACGCAAAAAAAAAATTGAATTACGAAAAAATTACACGCGACTCAAAAATGGCAAACAAACCGAAGCCGACACAAAGCCAATTAATTTATTAAATTGAAGTATGAGATGGCCAATGCTACGTAAAGTGCCTCGTTGCAATAACTGGGGGGGGGGGGGAGAGCTTGGTTTGGACTGATGGGGAGATGCTGTCATGAAAGGAATTTTGGCGACAGAAGCCTAAAAGCAAAATGGGCTTCGTGGTGACCGTTTTTGGTCAAGTGCAAAGCGGCGTGTTAATTTTTAACCAACTTGGCTTTTTTTGGCGTCTCGTCGACGCTGCAACATGTTGCAAAGGTGCAAAACTAATGGATTTCATCGTCGCCGTTCGCATCGTCAACGCCGCATTTGCCTGGCGACCCTTCCGGCCCCGCTCCTCGTTCGTCCACCAGCTAACCCACTGTTGAAACTAAAGTTGAAGTTGAAGTCAATGTCCAGCTTCAGCTTCATCGTCAGCTTCAGTTGGAGACCGAGCTCCATGAATGTGCTTTGCTTCCCAGACGCTCATGGCCCAATCTTATGTGTATGTGTGCGTTTATATTGATATATTATGGCCACGGTTTCTTTGGGACAAAGATCTGCTTATTATATAAAAAACGAAAACAGCAACAGCAAAAACAATAAAAACAAAAACAACAACACTAACGCAACAGAAAAAGAGTCGCACCAGAGCAAACCGAACTCTGAGAGCCAGGGCCAGAGCCACCACAGCCAGTGCCAGAGTCGTTGCCACAGTTGCAGACCAAATCCACACACACACACTCGGTATAAAAGGCGCACAGCAGAAGGCATCGCTGCGGCAGATCTTGAGATCTGATAAGAAAATGATAAAAAGGTAGACGCCAGTTTTTAATTTGATTGGAATGGAATTTTCAGATGATTGCAATGTTGCTAAAACGGCAGCGCCGCTGCCTTCGCCGCCGTCATGCCACAGTGGAAGAGAGGGCGGCAGTGGTGGCGAGAGGCAGGGAAAGACCGGCGACTGCTGTGAGACCGCAACTGCATTGAAGAGGGGGCGGCGGTTGTCTGCGCAACAGGAGGGAATGGAAAGAAGTGCCCAACATTTGGTAGAACACTGTGTGCTGAAGAAGCTTTACGTTCGTTCGTTGGTCAGTGCAAATGCTTTTTCTTATGTTGTTGCAGCAATCGGATTGCACACACATATCGTGTTAGCTACTTCCTAAAAAAAAATGAGAGAAAAACGTGAACAGTCTTAAGTTAAACTAATTGAATATTACGCTCTTTGGTAATACAAGTCTAAGTTAAGCTTTATTTATATATGAATATATATTTTACTTTTAAATAAAAATACTACAAGTACATAAACAAATTGAATATTTTTATAAATTTTACCTTCAATTTCAAGAAAAATATCACAACAAGTGTTTTATAAATATTTACTCTCTTAATATCTATTTTTCTTTTTAATGACTTAAAACAAAGGAAGTATATTTCATTATCCCGTATAAATCATTAAATCTGTCAACAGTCCTTGCATTTAAATTATGTAAAACCACCTTAAAGTTCTTTAACAAATATAGAAGAATATGACTTGAAATTGAGAAAAAAAAAAACTAAATTTATTTCCGGGGTAGAAGTTGAATCGTTAGAAAAGTTCTTAAGAAGATGAAGTATTAAATAAGTCGCAAATGTTAAGAATACAGATCAAAGGAGAGTGCTTATCAAGATGCCTTTCCACTCAACTGTAGTGTGCTCTAGATTCTTTAAAAGTCTGATCAGCATTCCATAGGTAAATTTGCATCTTTGGCCGTGTCTGTCATTTTATTTCACCAAAAGTACACACACACAACAAAAGGCAACAAACAGCAGCAACAGACGATGACGATGACGACGACGACGACGACGGAGGGGCAATTGGTGAGGATGACGTCGCTAGTGGCGACCTGAAACGCTTGGCTGGAGAGAACGTCGCCGTCGCCGTTCCTGTTGCCGTAGCCGTCGGCGCAAGGATGCGAGCAGTAGGAAGCAATGTGAATAGTTTGGACTGGACTTCAGTTGTTGTTGCTGGTGCAGTCGACGCCGCCACCTTAATTTATTTCATCTCATGCAATAATTTTTGTGGTTAACAAGTTTTGGCGGCATCGTTAGCGTCTTCACACGCTTCGCGGGATATCAACACCATTTATTGCCGTTTTGGTATTTTACTTTTGCCCTCTTTCTCTCTCTCTCTCTCTCTCTATCTCTCTCTCTCTATCTTGCTCACTCTCTCTGTCTCAGCCTTAATTTAAACCTCATTCTCAGTGTCAGCCTCTGTGGCTGCTCTTCATTTTGCACTGTCTGCCTCTATCTCTGCCCGGCTTTTAGTGGTTTCCTTGTTGTTGTTGCCACGCATTGGATTGTCTTTTTTTGTGTTGCTTGGTCAGCGATTTTATTGCTTGATTTTTGCGGTTTATCTGTGCGCTCTCATATAAAAATCGATTGGATTCCCGTGAAATTGATAAGTCAAGTCAACGCCGTTGCTTCATACATACACATGAATATTGTATGTGTGTGTACCCGTATCCCCCCCTTTTCCCTCGATTTCCAACTCCTCCCACTGTGGCAGTGTGATCCTTGGCAGACGCTGTCGTAAATTATGCGCCTCGACTAGTTTTCTACATTAAAAGGTAGACGCCAGCGCCACTGATTGCCACTGGTCTGGACTATATAGGCATGTTTGTATGTATGTATAGTAGTAGAAGAGACTGAATGCTTGGAGGCTGGCCTGTGCCCGGTAGTGTTAAGATATTCGACCACCTAGGGTCCCATGGAATTTATTTAGCAACCCCTTTGGTTGGGCCACAAACATTTCTGCCGCTTTTTATTAACGTTCGGCATGTCATCAAGTTGGGCTATTGCTTTTAGCCTTTTTTTTTAGTTTTTTGATTTTATTTCTTTCTTGCTTCACGCGACCATTGCCTAATTGAAATATTAGTTGAGCATTTCCACAGCTGATGAGTCAGTCTATGCCACATACAATACATATATAAGAACTTATATGTATGTGTTTTGCCTGCAGCTAGTAGTTCTGTTCCCCAGTTCTGTGTAGTCTTCAGTCTGCGGCCAGCTTTATTTATAGCCCATCCATCGGCTGTCGCGACTTAACGCGATTTTGGCTATTTTTGCTCCAGACAGTGCAACTGGAAATACTAATTTTATTTATATCATAGCAAATACCATATGCTCTATATATGATAGTCTTAAGAGTTCATAAAGTTTGGTTTAGAAGAACAATTCACAACACATAAATCCAATCGCAAACATCTTTAATGTGTACATTCTTACTATCACTATTATCTATATACTTACATTATTATCTATATTCAAAATTAAATATTTTGGTACTTTGACATGTGTCAAAAGCGACTAAAAAAAAAAAAAATAAATGTAACAATTAAATGAATATAAATGTATCTTAACAACTTAAATTAAATGAAAATCCATTCTTATAATTTATTTTACTAAGTATTTATTTATTCGTCCCAGAAACACTTTACGTGTTTGTAGATATTAATCTAATAGTTTATTGATTCCTTAAGAGATGTCTAACTCAAAAATAAATAAGAATTTGAAAATATTTGGAGAAATCTCGACCAGACGATACCCTGAGCCCTATACTTAACGCATACAGTCACTGCTTGCAAGTATGTGAGTGTGTTTGTGTACGCGTATTGTGCATTGTTTCTTAACTTCAATGCTCCATATCAATTTCACAGATTGTCATTATTTCGTCTAATGTCTCAAACGCCAAATTCAAGTTTTTGTTGTTATCGATCACATGTGTATATCGGAAAAGGAAAGAGTTATCGAAAATTTGAAACAAACTTGAACTGCCTAGGGATTAGGCGAGCTTATGTTCCAAATCTGGCGTCTCTAGCCCTTATAGTACCTGAGATCGACGCGTTCATACATACGGACGGACGGACAGACGGACATGACTATATCGACTGGGCTGTTGATGCTGATCAAGAATATATATATATATATGGGGTCGGACATGCTTCCTTCTGCCTGTTACATACTTTTGCACAAAACCGTTAAACCCTTTTTACCCAATTTCAATGTGTTCAGAGTATAAAAAGTTAGCATTGCGTTTATGCATTACAAATTTATTATTCTTATTGTTAATATTTCTAGTATTAGTATTATTATTGCAACACATAGTTGTTATACCCGATGACAAATGTATAGGGAAGGCAGCAAGACCGACACTTGCCAAGGCTAATTACATGGAGTTTATTTTAAGGCCTAGACACGACGCTGGTTATCTGCAAGGCACATGTCTTCGTCTTCGTCTTTTTCTTTTATATTTTATAGAATGTGAAGTATCAAATATTCAAATATTTTTACAATACAACACAAAATTAATAGCACGCAATATTTCTCTTAGCCTGGTGTGCTCCAGGCGTTATCATCGGTGGAAGTGCTCGAGTTTGATGAGAGCGTCTCCTCTGTGGCTACTGTAGCAGATCCTTGAACGTCCTGCGCTTAGTCTTCTAATCACACTTCTTTCCGCGAGCTCACTAGCCAACTCCTGGCTCTTTGAGGCGTTGAGCTCGCTGCTCCAACTCGCTACTCCTTTGCTCCGCCAGCAGCCTTGTACTCGCAACGAGCAGAGAATACTGGAATATTGACACGTAGTCTGCGAATGAGACAATAAGAAATTTTCCCGGTTCAGCGAGGCTCTTTAGGTCCTCGGAAGTGGAGATGTGTGATATGGTTATTCAGGACGCTTTCTTTGGGGACGCCCACGCTCATTTCCCGCGAAACGTCAGCACCGTGATCTAGTCGTCATATTTGATTGGCCAAAACGAAAGTTTTGGGACTTTCATGTATTTTAAGCCATTTAAAGCGGAAGTTCTGCAATCTTAATGTATTTTGTAGTACATAATAGAATATAGAGAAGTATAGATTTGGCAAAACGATAAAAAGATTGTGTTATGTGATGTGCTAAAATCATTTTTCAAAAGTATCCATATCGGACTACTATATCATATAGCTGCGTTAGAACTGCAAAAAAAAAAAAAAAAATATAAAAAAAAATATTATTAAACTTACTTCTTAATAGAAATAAGTTTGGTGTTTTTATACCCTGAACCCATTGAAAATGGGTAGAAAGGGTATAATGGTTTTGTGCAAAAGTATGTAACAGGCAGAAGGAAGCATCTCCGACCCCATAAAGTATATATATTGATCAGCATCAACAGCCGAGTCGATATAGCCATGTCCGTCTGTCCGTCCGTATGTATAAACGTGTCGATCTCAGAGACTATAAGAGCTAGAGACTCCAGATTTGGTACATAAGCACACACATACTTGCAAGAACTGACTGTACACTTAAAGTATGGGGTTCAGGGTATAGTGTAGTCGGGATTTCTCGACTAGAGCCTTCTTACTTGTTCTTTTTGGTGAAGCTTTGAAGCGTACAGCTTATATTGTAGATCTTCTTTATGTTTAAGCTTTAGATATGGCAATGGTGTTGGGCTAATTAGACGCCAAGTCAACACTTTAAGGCGAGTAAAATTGAAGTAAATAAATTCATTAATTTTTTTGCGCTCAACGCTCTCAGCCCTCGCTCCTGAGCTATCCACAAATCATCAAAAGTCATTTAGCAAACATTTTAAGTTGAAAAATAGCCTTCAGTTTGCTTCAATGCACTCGAAGAGCTGCGGAGCACCTGGAGATAGGTGAAAGAGAGAACTGGCATAAGGTATAAAAGGTAAGGGATAAGAGGGCAAGCGTCGGCAAGTTTTTACGGAAGCGGCTCTGCCACAGATACGGATACAGGTACAGAAAGTCAATCCAAAGAGTCACGTCACGCGTGGGTGCCCTCCAGTTTTATTTTGTTGCTTTTTTTCATACTCTTAGTCCAAGCCTGAGTTTGAGTTTAAGTCCAAGCTCGGAGCTCAGAGAGTGTACTTAGCACTGTTGAATAATTTCCACGACCACGAAACCCAATTGAAATTAGAGCCCAGAGCTCAGTAACAGACCCAGTGGCAGACCCTGAGACATACACACTCACAACACACACACAGAGCCACATGTCGCCGCTAACAACCTGAATATACGCCCCTGCTCCCTGCCTTTAACTCTCTGTCTCTCGCCCCCCTCACCGAAAATGCTGATGTTGTTGCTTCTGTTCGTAAGCATTTTCATTTCCATTTCCTCGCGATGTGAGTTTTGCTGCTGTTGCTGCCTCTACTGATACTCATAATGCGGAAGATTGCACCGACTCTGAACGTTGTCTGAACCTCACTACCGAACCGAACCACTCCTCTTCACTCCGTTCCGTTTTCGCGTCGCTTATCTCTATGCTCAGATCTTGAGGTTTCTGCGTTCTGTACTTTGGGCCGGCAAGTTTTTAACACAATTTAGTGGCTGTGGCGGGCTGATGATCGACAGGGGTGCCAGCCAAAAAGAAGTGACAGAGAGGTAGGTAGCGGGAGGTCCGGACAAGAATGAGATGGGGGAACCTGGTACCATACATATAGTACATACATATAGTATAACGGCGCTGTCTTTTTGGGTTACTTGGTGGCTTCAACAAGTGCAAGACCAAACAAATTTGAATCTTTCATACACACACATACACAACAAGAGCTAGACAGAGATGAATATGGCAAATATATGTGGAAAGTGAGGCAACAGTTAAGTTAATAATTGGTAGTCAAGCCAAAACCAGAACCAATATCCAATCACGCTGCTTTCAAATGCTTTTAAAATACACTTTGCCTTCTTTATCAAATCCAATTGAATGTTTGTTTGCTCGAAATGCGTGTTGATTGATGATGTTCCAAGTGTTAGTTAGGTTGGTGACTAACATCACAAGATTAGATCATTATTAACAAATTATTGTAGCAACCTTATCGTGTCGAAACTTGTTTAAGCCAATAATATACTGTTGTATGCCGTTTATCGCAATCCGATCAAAGCGAATGCGGTTTATAGATTTTGTTGGATATTAAGTGCTCATTAAGTAATGTAAAAATAATTAATTATTTACATACTGGTCTAATAATAACAAGTAAGAAGGCTCTAGTCGACAAATCCCGACTAGACTATACCCTGTGTGTGTGTGTACGCGTCTACTACTTTCTTAACTTCAATGCTCCATATATCCGATGTTTCTCAACCGATTTCAATAAAAATTCATAGTCATTATTTCGTATAATGTTTCAAACGCCATTCTCCAAGTTTTCCAAATTCAAGATTTTGTTGTTATCGATCACATATGTATATCAGAAATAGGAAGAGTTATCGAAAATTTGAAACAAATTTGTACTGCCTGGGGATTGGGCGAGCTTATGTTATAAGTCTGGAGTCTCTATTTCTTATAGTCTCTGAGATCTACGCGTTCATACATACGGCCAGACGGACATGCTGATCAAGAATATATATACTTTATGGGGTCGGAGATGCTTCCTTCTGCCTGTTACATACTTTTGCACAAAACCATTATACCTTTTTGCCCATTTTCAATGGATTAAGGGCATAAAAATGTTTACACGAATTTTTAAAAAGTAATTATAAAGTAAATTAATTAATAAAGAACAAAAACAGGATCAAAATTAAAAGTATTATATTTCGTTTAAAACACATTGAATGAAAATTTCTAAAAGTATTAATATTTTTTTATTTATTTACAAGCTAAGGGTCCAAGGCTTTGTCTATTTCTAATATTGTAATAGTTTGCATCATACCTCATATATATTTCATTTCGAAAAGTCGAAACACTTGCAACAATAAACATTCGCATTAGTACAATATTTAGGTTAATTTTGAATTTACATATATATATATATATATATATAAGTAGTTTCAAATTAAGCTGCATCTCCCAAAACGTGACGTACTATAAGTTACTTAGCAAGTTAAGATCTGCCACCCAAAAACCAAAAATCCAGACTTCAGCCTCATCTACTTTGTTCCGGTTATATCTTTTCGTGTGTGTGTGAAAAGTCATTTAGGAAAATTACATAATCATTTGTGTAGTTAGTGTATTTATTTTTGTTGTGACTTTCAAGTACTTACAAAAATAAAAACAGAACTGAACGAACAGACACGGAACCGAAAAGAACTGAAAACTTAACTTGTTGTTGGCTGCCTTTTGCTTTTAGCCATTTAATTTTCCTATTTATTGTTGTTGTTGTCTTCTGCCTTGCCTGACACTGACAGCGCAGCTATAGTCGACGTTGGCGTCGTTTGCGCCTGCGCGCATATCAAAAATTTGCTTTTGGAAAAATTTGTTGTATTTATTTGTGTATGTTTGTTATTGTTGTGGGTCTTTTATTATTTTTGTTGGTTTTGTCAGTGGTGCGTTTTTAACTACTGTTGTTATTGTTGTTCTAATTTCTTCATGTGTGTGTGTGTGTATTTGTTGATGATGCAATGACGCTGCGCTTGGCAGCTGTTGTCTTTATCCGTTTACCAAGGTTCTCTCCCTCTCTCTCTCTCTCTTCTACCCTAAACACTCTTCTCCTTCTTTGCCTGTCTGTATATGAGTGTGTGTGTCGGGATTGAGCAGCTTGTTTATAAGGTCGACGAGTTCGACTATTTCCTGCACTTCCGCAACTCGGATGCAGGGCAGAGTAGTTGCTTTATTCCCATTTCCATTTCCAGTGCCAAACAATGCTGTCCGATTGTTGGCAGTTTCTGTTTTTTTTCTCGTTTCGTTTCGTTTCGCTCCAAACTTCTACCTGTTTGAACTGTGACAGGTGCTGCTGAATATACATCACAGTCACCGTCAACGTCCAAGTAACAGTCAGCGTCACAGTTTCAATTTCCCCACCAAAAACACATTACATCCGGTTCCCCACAACCGATAAGATAATATAACAGATTTACTTATCGTTCAGTTAATCACTGTTCAACCTTATTATGTTTAATTTGTACTATTTGGTTTTTGACTGTGCTTATTTCACACCTCTAACGTTGGTCAGGCAAGTACGCCTCTTGGCCGATCCTCACCACTCTTATGCTCTCCATTCTTCCATTTGGCTTGGTTCAGGTTCTTCTTACAATTGCCGCACTTGTCAGCAGCAGAAGCAGTTGGTGTGGCGACATCTTTTTGTGTCTCGCTCTTTCGCTGCTTTCCTACTACTTACTACTACTACTACTCTTCTTCTCACCTATTCCGCTTCCTCCTTCTGCTTTGTTATTGTTATGCGCGCTGCGTAGAACAAGTGGAAGCTTTGTTTGACAACAACAACAACAACGGCGACAATTACAATAACAATAACAGCATTAGCAGCAACTGGTACAAAACAAAACAACACCAACAACAACAGAAAAACGTTAAGTTTACACGACTTCCAACCGCCGACAGCTTCACCTGACTCCCTTCTACCGTTCACCCTTCTCACCCTCTTCTTCTTCCTCTGCTTCTTTTCTTTTCGCCCTGTTTTGTGGGCTTGACATTTGACAATAAAGCAAATATTCATGGGAAAAAGCTGAGACTACCAACTCGACTTTGACTGTATGTGTACCTACACATATGTACATATGTATATGTGTGTGTGTTAATATATATGTGCCAGTTAAATCTTTTCATTTTCGCTTACTACCGGTTAACCAATTGAGCTTTATTGAACATTTCCTTTACAGCTCCAATCTAATCAGTTTGTTAGATAATTCTGTTGTTTGCTATCGATGCACAGGTCAGGAATTGTTTTCACAAAAAAACAATATTAAAAAAAGCAACGCCCATTGAAGACGCTCTCCAAGTCATACGCCGTTTTTATAGTCACTTACTTGCTTACTGATAATAAAATTCTAAAATTTACGGTTTTTATATGATAGCTAAACACAGACATATTGTTATAATTTCATTGGAAGTGACAAGACGTTAGCTATAAGACCGTTTTTATATCGATTAATCACATTTAATGTGATATCTAATGCTAGTTGAATTAAGCTAACAAGTTCATCTGCCCGTCTTTAAATTATAAATAATAAATCTTATCTTGTCCACAAATCTTATCTTGGTCACAATCACAAAAGTGAAAAATTGTCATTGCAAAGGCAAAATCAAATGAACAAGGATCGATCTACACAAACTCGAAGTTAATAATTATATCAATTTTTAAGTTTTCTGCAATCTTTGGTCAGCGTTGAACTGAAAATTTCTCCATTTTTTCAAATCCTGCAAAAAAGTTTTATAATTTTATTAGAGAAATCACGTAAATTCATTAAATTACCTAAATATTAGCACTCATGTGATTAGCTGTTCTGAAAGGCGTAACAATCCTTGATTTGTTGAAAACTCTGATGCAATAGCAATGCAAATGCAATGTAACCCCCAAACTACAACTTTGGAATATTTGGATATTTCAAATATCTTAAAAATTCGCGTTCAACATAACGCTTAACGTTCTCAGTTGCTAGGTACGATTGGTTTAAGCAAAGAAATTTACAAGCAATAATTCAATTAAAATAACATTCTGAATCGATATCCCAATTGGCAATCACTGTAAAAATGTAAAATGTAAATTTAATGTACAGTACATATATATACGTATATTCAAATAAAATAATTGTTAAATTGTTAATTTTATGATTTTTTTTAAATATCTAGTTCAATAACGAACAAAATGATTTTCGTTCACATGTCAACAAAATTCAAATTGTTGGAAATGCACACGAACATTGTTCAAAATACGAATGCTTACGTATGAGACGCAACAGCGCAACTTCTAAGCATGCAACATCAAGCACAGGCATCGAACTCAAACCAATATAATTTTAAGTTTGACAGCGCAACAGTGCCTTTTCGAGCTTAACATACCCATTTTGAGCATAACATTCGAACATTAAAATAATCTGTTAGCTTTCATTTGAATTATTTATTTATTTTGAATTAATTTACCATTTATTTTCTTAGCAGGTGTTAGCAATTACCTATAAATTTTATAACCCAATTTTAGTATTAAATTTGAAAATTGCACACCATTGGTGAATGTGTTTTTATCTAAAGTATTGCAAAAGCAGCGGCAACGACTGCTAACGATCATAAATGTTCGGTTCGCTGCCTGGTTACAATGCGTTGGCGGTTCGACATGCAACGCAACGTAAGCGTTTACGTGTCGAGTTACGTGCTGATGTCAGTCCGCGGCAAACACTCAACGGCATCGGGTCAGATACGCGCGTGTCGGCAAACCGCAACAACAACAAAACACAAAAAAAGAAAAGAAAAAATCGGCGAAAGATACAAAAACATTTCAGAGACCGAAACCGAGCAGCATTGATAAAAATATTGAGTCGAGCCAAATGCAAACCGAGACACTGAGGCATCGCGTCTATACATATGTGGATTTCAAATTGAATTTGATTTGGTTTCGTTTCGATTCGGTGCGTGAAATAAAAAATACGATACGATTGCAATGCAAATTAAAAACAAAATCGAGTCACTTTATGAATGATACAATTTGATATGCAAAATTCAATTTGCAAGTGGAAGTGAAAAAATTCAACAAAAAAAATATGAGAGAATTTCGTCAGCTGGCGCAAACAAAATCAGAAAAGGATATTCGTTTGATAAGAAAAAAGTGAAGTGACATATAACAAACACAACAACAACAACAATTGCAACAATTGCAACAAGAGCAACCTCGTCTTAAGTTCCGTCCAGCAAACAACTGACATCGTCTGTGTCTACCGCTGATACATATATACATATATATAGTATATAGTATACGATCGAAATTGATTTAGTTTGTGCGTGAGCAATATACATATGCATACAAACAACACTGCTGCGACGATCCTCTATATAAACACACATATACAGCTAGACAGACATATATATATATATATATATCATATATATATCTAGGCAGAGTAGAAGATATATATGCGTATATATGAGGCTGAACGCGGCGCACTCTGCTCTGTTTTTTTTTCTTTTATAATTACTTTTGTCTAAAATTAGAAAACGTGTGTGTTGTGTGTTCGGTCGGGTGTATGTGCGTTGTGCGTGTACGTGTACGTGTGTGTGTGTGTGTGTTAGTGTGTGTGTGTCTGCTATATCAACATCATCATCAGCAACATCATCAGAGGCACACACAGCGCCTCAGTGTGTGTGTGTGTTTGTGTGCCAGAAAACACTCGAGACAGTGAATCAGGCAAGCGACTACGTCTACGACTACGACTACGGACTACGGGGTATGTCTATATAGACAGATCGCGTATACGAGGCGAGACAAACATTAAGATTATCGAAATATCATAAAACGAAAAGGAGAGAAACAAACATACAGATACGCGCGCAGCGAGGATTACAATTACAACACCAACAACACCAGCAACAACAGCAACAACACACGAACGATCGAAGAAGCGTCGCTTCGCACGCACGAGCGAAACGAAGCAACCAATCGGCAATAGCCGACGGCAGCCGAAACTAGCCGAACCAAACAGCTCGAACGCATCGCACACGAAACGCGCGCGCTTGATAAACATCGTGAAAATCGCGCAACAGAAGCAACAAAAGCAAAAAAAACTTTAAGCTGAACGCCACGCGACGACCTTAAGTCTACGTCTATTAAAGAGTTAAGGGGGTGTGGCCAGCGGATTCAGTGCGTCGACTCCCAAGGCGCTCAAGTGAGACGCGAATGCCAATGATTGCCGAACAACGAATTAACTGAAATCAAATCAAAACCATTCTAAAAGTGCAACAACAATCATAACGATACAGAACGAGCAAACGAACGAATAGCAGCAACAATAACAATAATAAAAACAACAAGATACGAACAGAAATATTTATTTATATTTTAAGCAGTGTATCGGGCCAAAATGAGTCATCAGCGGCAACAACACATCCCACAACATAAACAACAGCAGCAACAGTCGAAAAAGTTCTCAAAGTGCTCATAAAAATATTATGCTAGAAACTGTCAAAAATTTACTATTTCTCCTCCCACTCCCTTCTTCTCGTCCATCTCTTACTCTTACACTCTCTCTCTATCACGTTTGCGTGTGCTCTCTGTCTGTGTCTCATTCCGACTGTCGCTCTTTCTCGTGTTGGTTCTCTCTCATTGCTGTCGCTCAAAATGCTACGAAACTATCGAACGTATTTGCAGGATAAACGAAAATACGATAAAGCACAGCGACGACGCAGCGGCGGCAACATTTGCCACGATTAGACAAGACTTACCAAAAAGTAGAAGAGATAAATCACTAAGAAGAAGCAGCAGCAGCAGCAACAACCACCAGCAACAGCTAGTAACAACTAGCAACATAAACATCAACAACCAGCAACCGATAAGCGATAGACAGCAATCGATTGTTGATTTGTAAATAAAGCTAGCGCAACATCAAACAAACAACTTTGGAGGACGCCATGTATGCGCAACATGTGCGCAAATGGAGTCTAAAAACGCAACCGCAACTAATGCCATTGATATCGCTAGCATTCTACGTCAGCACAATGTTGCTAATGATCACATGTGCGACGACAACAACGACAGCAGCTGCAGCGGCAGCAGCAGCAACAACAATCACACAGCGGCAGCAGCAAAGATCATGGGAATCAGAAGAAAGCAGCTATTATATTGCACTGCCACAGCAACAGCAGCAACAACAGCAACAGATTGCGGATAATGGCAGAGGGAGCAGTGAAAGCGTCGGCAGCAACATCGGCAACAATATTTTAAGTAGGCTGCTTCAACGGCCAAGCAATAGTCTTAGTAGCACTAGCAACATTAAGTTAAGGCCAGCAACAGTATTCGATGCGCCTGTACAGCAACAAAAGCTGCAACAACAGCAACAGCAGCAACATATTGCTGCGGTGACAACGCAACAGTCACAGCAACAAGTTCCAAATACGCTAATAAATAGTCAAATATATACATTATTATATAATGGCATCGTGCCCAGCGTTTCAACGAGCAGTAAAACGCGACGGCATACGCAACAGCAGCAGCAGCAACAACTCAGCAGCAACTCTGCACTGCAACAGGCAACTGCAACAGCTGCTTCTAACAGCACAGCAAAATCAACGCAACGCTATCTCATTGAGTCCTATGAAGTGCCAGAGAGCAGCCCAGATCCGACGGCGCGAAATCGTCGCGACTTTGGTAACAGCAACACCAACACCAACACTCAACAACGACAATATCGCAGCAATGGTGGCAGCAATGGCAGCCATCGCAAGCAACAGCAGCAGGATCGGCGTGAGGAACGCGGCCAGCGTCAAAAACAGCGGCAACAGTCATTGCAACGTCGCAAACATCCTAACAAACATAGAAGGTACAAGCAACCCTATTGTTCCGCCCACGATCCTGCCCAGCTGGCATATGTGGCGCCCACAGTCTTCAGAGGTGTCTTCACCTCAATGACAGCGGATCGCAGAGCGAACTTCTCGGCAACGATGAAGGTGCTGGAGGTGTACAAGCATCAGCGGGATTTGCAGCTGCCACAGCTTGTCCGGTTGCAGTTTGCGATGAGCAACAATAGCGGCGAATGCGACATCTATCAGGAGCAACTATTGCCGCGGGGTCTTGTGCGTCGCAACAAGCTGGAGCAATCCTCTGACATTAGTTACATGATGTTCGTTCAGCAAACGAATCCCGGCAACTTCTCCATCCTCGGACAGCCCAAACGCGTCACGGATCGCGTTATCAGATCCGTCAAAAAGGCTGTGAAAGAAAATTATGGTAAGTTACATACCAAATAATTGCTATAATAAGGAAAATCGTGAATATTATATAAAAGAATATATGGTAAATTGAAGGGTTTTCATTTCAGCACTCTTGTTCATTATGTTTTAAAAAATTAGACAGTCAAAATTATAAGATGAAAATCGAGAAACAGAATATCTTAAAGGCAAGAAACTACTAAAGACAAAACTTAAATTCTGACAAAATGGTTAATGGCTTTAAAGTGAAGAGATATTATCAAATGCATTAAAAATATTACAAGATTAGACAACAACAAGCATGAAACGAAAATCTTTGGTCTAAATTGTAAAATTAAATGGACTTTTATAGTGTTTTAAGCCAAATCAATATTGAGAAATATTAATATCTTGATACTTCATGTAATTGAATTAAATCCATTGATAGGTTTCTAAGACATTTATCACTTTTTTTAAGTTTCAACTTATACAGAAACTTTAATGAGAATTAGCTACGTATCTTTTCGATGCATTTTATCTGTCTCCATTAAACTCTCTTGCCATCTGTCTGCCCCTAAGCTGCGTGGTAGACGCCTTTTCTACCAATCTTTATCTTTTTTTTTTGTTTTGTTGCTGTGTAATGAAAATTCACCTTATTTTTTATGCTGAATTTCTTATTTGCCAACTTCACGCTCTGCTAATATCCACTAGACCGAAATAATTTTATGCAACACATACACACACAAACGCACACACACACACAGTTGGAGCCGTCGCACATGCGCCAACGATTGCAATTTTCCATTGCAGGCATTTGCTGTTGCTGCTGTGCTGTTTCTGCTTCTTCTGGTTCTTCTTTATGTACAATTTGGCAGCTGGGCAGCAACAAGAAAAGCTCAGCTCTAGAATTGTGGTTGTTGTTGTCTGTTGCTGCTGCTGTTGCTGTTGCTAGTTGCACATTTTAATTAAATTCGCATTAATTTTGTGCTGCTCTCCAAGTTGGAAAAACTTTGAAAACTTATTTCTTCTGGCCTTCGTCGTCATCGTCGACGTCGTCGCCGTCGCCGTCGCCGTCTTCGTTGTCGGCATCTGCAGTCGACCTTTGCGGTTGGCTCACCCAGCCCTAAGTAGTTGCTGTTGTTGTTGTTATTATTATTGTTGCGTTGCGGTTCATGACGTTTGCGTTTGCGTCTGTAACGCGACTAAGTGCGCCCAACAAGATCCCGACTTGAACATATATATATATATGTATACTGTATGTATATTAGTTTGTGGATCTGCCGCTGCCGCCTTCGCTTGTCGCTTTTTTGTATTGTCTTTAGCTCGCCTTTGCTTTGTTTCAACGCGGTCGCAATTAGATTTTTAATTCATTTTTTTTTGCTGCTGTTGCTGCTGCGTCTTTTGCTTCCGTCATGGCTGTCGCACACACACACACACACACACACACACAGAGAAACAGAGCGAGGGGATATGAAGCAGAAGCAGTGGCGACCCTTTTTTTGAAATCAGCTGCAATCAGCTGTTCTCTCTGCTTCACTTTCAACATCTCCCTTTCTCTCTTCCTCTCTCTCTCGTTCTCTCAACTTGTGTTTATTTACTTTTTTGCTGCTGCTGCTGCTGCCCTCTGCGCTTGTTCCTTAAGCTTGAACATCAGTGAATGGAATGAATGGAATACACACACACACAGGATATTTACTTTTTCATTTGAGATTGATTTATTTTGCTTTGGGGGCTTTTGTTGGGCTCGCTTTGTGTTTTGCAAACGCAGCGAAATCAAATTTGCATCTGCTCATTTGCAAATGTTTTTGAGTTTTATGACAGTTGATCGAAAGCTGACAAAAACACTCGACTCGATCCGACTCATACACTAAATGCATACTAATCTCTGATCTATATAAAAAAAAAACCACCCACGCCCCTTAGCGTGATTCAGTATCATTCACTTTTAAGCTGCAGATTTGCATATGAATCAAATGAGCTCATCAATAAAATCAATCGCTGGCTGTCGATCGTCAGCAGTTGTCAAAAACGTTGTCAAGCCAATCAATATCACAAGCTAAAGCCACAACCGTAAAAAAGCGCCAAAAATGAAAAAGAACCATAAACACTTTACAAGGGAACTGGAACCAGTCTAAGCCAGGTTAATCATACGCCACGTGTGACGAGCAACAAACCAAAAACAAAGTCTCTATGCTCTGCTTAAAACCAATTAGAATGACTTCGATCTTGAATGATTTGGTATTTTCACTATTGTTTCATTCCGAGTGCTTCCCTTTTCATTTTTTAGTTGAAATTTTTTCTTTATCTTTATTCATGCGGCTGCTTTTGGTTCTGTTGTTATTGAGGTGTTAAGTAAATTAGGTGCTCATAAAACATCATTTGCCTTTGTGTGCTCGTCGTTACCAGCAACAGCAACAGCAACAGCAGCATTGATAGTTGTTTGTTTTGGTTAAAAGCGGAGACAAACTGGCAGTTTTCGAAATCTTGCAATGGCAACAACAAATGTTGTGACGACAGCAACACCTTCAATCAGTGCAACCTTCTTTTATCTATTTACAATCTATGTGTATTTGTATATAATAGTGCCCCAGTGCAACATTGAAAATCAATTTACGGCTTTATGCTTTTTGTCACAGCGCCAATGAATACTATACGAAAATCATAATAATATCCACTTGTAGTTGCTTTTCAAACCTTGACTGTGATTCTCAATTTACCGAGTGAGAAATGCAGCTATATATTCTCCCCTTCACACTCTTTTTGACTACTCTGGTTGCACTTGTCGCCTAGCAGCAGAATGTTTAGCAAGCGATTGCACAAGCTGAAAACGATTAAACAACAACAATAGAGACTGCAGCAGCAGCAATATTATTTAGGTCAACACCTACGTTTGCAGAGACAAACTTACTCAACGGCATCCACAATTTATCATCTGTGGTCCTCAGTGTCTGCTACCTGGTCAAAAGAAGATTTCTGTTTTGGCGTCACTCAGAATATTCCAACTCAAAACAATACGTACAACAACGACAACTGCTCCGACGAAGACTTTTTTGTACTTTTTTCGTTTTTGGTAATTAAGTATGAATGCCGGCGCTAGACGCACCAATCCGAAATGAACAACTAGTCAAAGAAAGATAGTGAGACAAAGACAGAGGGCGGAGAGATGAGGTGCTTCGGGGCACCAGTTAAGGGGGCGGCAAATCGTAGGGGTGGGAGACCCAATTGGTAGCATTACCTAGGGGCCGTTTGGCATGCGGGAAGTAGAAAAACAAAAATATTTTTTTCTCTGAACGAAATGAAATGAAATTTTCAAATGGCATCGCATGTTGCTGCTTGCCGCCACTTGCCGCCAGCCGTTTATTAGTTTTACGCTATTTCTGGCCCCGCCGACAGCAACAGCAACAACAGCAATGGGCACTGAAAAGATTTCCTCGAGTATAGGAAGACATCGATGTCGTCGCCTTCGTCATCATCGCTGCCTTTGCCAAAAAAAAATGTTATGCTTGTTTTATGTATGTATGTATGCATTCGACCCTCTTCTATCTCTTTTTCCCTACTCATTTTCATATGTCTGTAATTCGCATTTGGAAATCAGAGACGAGCGCACATCATCGCACAGTGTATCCGAAAAAGACACCTACAAACAGACATCAGTTTGCCTCGAGTGGCGCTAATGGAGATGCACAACTCGTCATCATGAATGACAGCCACTGTTCTCAAGTACTTGATTTCACTCGATCTTAAAGGCCAGGCACTCAAAGTCGAAAAGCGTTGAAGCATCCGTCTTTGACCAGCCAGCGGATGTGATATAATCCGCTATCCAAACCCATTACGAGCTACCCATGCTGCCTGAAATGGATAAAACGCATGGCATTCATAAGGTCTAGTTTGAGATTCAGATCTGTGTCGGAGATATCAAAGCAAAAGCATACGGATGCATGCCCCACAGGTGGCACATTCCCTTCAAAAGCTTTCAAATTGCAATGCATTTTTTTTAAGTAATAAATATTCTCTTTGAGCTATTTTGAATTTGTTTCTGAAAAGAACAATTGATTTTTGGCCAATTTAAAAGTGGTCAAAACTATTTCGATATTTATTTAATAAATATATACAAATAGGTACAGAATGAACCATAAAGATTTATTATGGTTTTACGGCAATAATATAATATAATATATAATATAATGTTACCTTTTTGTTTATCATGTATGTTTTAGTTGAGTCTGGGTAGGGAAAACTTGCGATTTTGAAAGGGTTTAGAATAAGCGCAATTGCACAAAAACTATAAGTGATATCTAGAAGCGGTTTATTATTATTTTATAGATAATTGATTAAGTTACAATTGCACTTTGGGATTTTGTTGTTGTTGCATTGGTTATTGTTGTAGGAAGATTTTAGAAAATTTGCTTAGAAACAATCTGCTGCAACGATTTTTCGGGAACGGATTATCGGAAAGTGAAAAGAAGTAGTGTGCACTTGAAGATATGAGATCGGTCAACAAATAACGGAGATTTGGAGTTTCGAAAGAAAACTTTCGAAAATCATCATTTAAGCCAATAAAAAATAATGATAACAAAAATGTTACCTTCCCAGTTTTCTTAACGGCAATATTATATAAAAGAAAATGTTACAAGTCACTTTAAAAATGCACTAGACTCAACGAAACTAAAGTTTAGGATGGCCAAAAAGCCGAGCCTCAATTAGAGAGTCTGAAAAATTGCGTTAATTTTCGCGGCACTTGCGGCACATTCCAAATCTCTAGAGCAGTTAAGATAAATGATAAGATGCGTGTTGCTCTTGTTGTTGTTGGCGCTGTTGATGCTATTGGTGATGCCACTAATTGTTTTCCTGGCTGTTAATTTCTGCCCGCATAAACGCATTGCCCTGGGCCAACTTCTGCTCCACTAAAGCAGCCCCTCTGACCCCTGAGCTCGGCTCTGAAAAACGCTTCAACAGTTGCGCACGCGGCCAAGATTAATGAATACTCCAAAAACCGAAACAGAAAAACTACTCGCAGCTTATTGAAATTGATTAATATTTGAGCGGCGAGTAACATATATCTATGTGCGTAGTATTTAAGAAATCGTTTCGTATAGTTTCATTATTAGTTTCCCATGGTTACCAATTTGCAGGCCTAATGATCGAACTAACCGTTTTGTTCTTTGCCTACAATTCCCCCCGTTTAAACTTAAAGACTGCAATTTGCGTTGGCGGCTTTGCCACTTTGAACTTAATGTCATGGTTAGTTGAGGAGCATGTGGAGCTAGTTTTTTGGCAATTTGACCATTTGACCATTTAGCGGAAATGCTAAAATGAACGCAGAGTGAACAGCTGCAAATGTTGCAACAGCAGCAAAGTTGTTCACATTTGTTGTTGGCCATCTTAATTACGCATTAATTACATCAAACATTAATAATACGACATGGCCCATGGTTGTGTGGAACCTGCAGCTCATCTATCTACTTCAGTGGCATGCAACACCTTCCATAGCTATCGCCCGTTTGCAACTGCAAACTCTTTGCTTTGTCCCGCCACTGCTGTTGAATGTTGTCTGGCGTGGCAAGTTGAAAAATTTGCCTTTGATATTTCGCCAGTATGCTGTTGTATGCAGCATGAATTCCAGTTTGTGGCACATGTGTCTGATGCTGTGTTGCATCTCCCGCTGCTGGCAGGCAATATTTTCTTTTCAGCTGACGATTTAGTCGATTTCACGATCATAATCGCATTGCCGCTGCTGTTGCTGATTATGATGTTGTTGGCACTTAAACAACTTAATCTGTGCGATTGAATTGAGTTCTTAAGTTGTTAATGAAATTGATAGAAGCACTGCAGCACTCGGCTAACTACAACACAGTTAGTATGCCTCTTGTGCATAGTCAAGGGCGCCGTCAAGAGCTCTTAGCTGGTTTACCTGCGTGGGAAACTCTTGAGAGTTAGGGGCACACTAAGCTAAGCTGCATGCAACAGGTAGGGGTGCTGTTTGCCACATGTTTGGCCGGAAATTCCCCGCGCGCCTTTTCGCCCCGCCTCAATCTGCGCGTCTTTTATGATGAATTGTTGCTAAGTTTTGTCACTTGGCTGGTTTTTCCGGTGTCTGGTGCCCGTACTGCCCCGGAAATTCCAACGCATGTGCAACATTTTGCGCTTATGGAAATTATACAAAATGTATATTATTAAATTTGCCAAATTGCATCCAATCATCCAGCAGCAACATTGATGCCGGCCGGCAACCTGACCGTGTGCTACAAAGTAACACACCAAAAGCAAAACCAACAAAAAATATATGAACAAAAAATTCGTCAGCAGCAACTACAAATTGCCGCTGGACGCGGGCCACTCAGTGGGGCAATCTGAGCGCGTGTTTGTCTTTTTCGGTTCCCATGCTTTGTTTGTACACACACACACACACACACACACACAAACACATACACAGCTTCAAGTTGAAGTTGCATTTTTGTGCGGCATTTTATTCGTCGCCGCTGGCAACAAATTTGCTGCTGCTGCTGTTGTTACTGCCACAAGCACTGGCCATTGGCCACCGGACACCGGCAACAGAGCACCAACCTTGGGTACCAAAAACGATTTAAATGGTATTTAAATGTGTCTAAATGTAATTTTAGTGCTTTTAATTCGCATTTTTCGTGTTTTGAAATTTTGCTTTTTGATTATTTTTGGTTTGGTTTGATTTGACCAGCACTTAACAGCATTTAGAAGTGAAAAGCAACAGCAAATGTTTGGCATAATTGAGCTGCTAGCCGCATTCAAGGACACGAGCAACATGTTGCTTATGCATAGAGTTGCTGTTTGCAACATGTTGCTTGCCGTATTGTGTATGTGCCTCGCGCCCATTTCAAAATATTTTCGCACACAAAATTATTTCCACTTGCCACCAGCAGCTAGCTAACTGGCAACTTTTTGTTGCTGGCCCTGCTGCATGCCACACACACAGCAGCAGCAGCAAACAAACGAACAGCAACGGCAACTGTTTTTTTTTTTTTTTGCTGCAACTACAACAACACACACACTCATAGAGGAGGTACTAGCAAATAGCAACAACTAGGCAGCAAAAACAATACCAGCTTGACCAGGTCGCATAAAGCATAAGCATATAAAAAGCGCTAACAACAACAACAACAATGTCGAAAAAGTCATTATATGCGATGCCGACGTCGCTACTGACGTCAATCGCTTTAGCTGCGACACATTTGCTTAAATAACAACAACAGCAGCAATAGTTGCTGCTGCTGTTTGTTGCTCGTTCGGCCGCAATTGCTGCTGATGTTGTTTTTATTGCTGCAGTTGGAAAATGCAAGCAGCAGGAGTCTGTAGCAAAAACGGAGCGAGCGAGCCAGCGAGCGAGCGAGCGAGAAAGAAATAAAGTCACTTGGGTGTCTTGGATTTCCAGTTTTCGTTTCCCACAATGCAAAATTAGGTTCGAAACGTCGTCCCCCATGACGTAATTAGCATAGAGCAGTTCGAGCAATCGTCGTCGTCGTCGGGAGCCCATAAAGCGAATTTACCGCACAGCGCGCCAGACGCACAACTGAAAGAGGAAAAAACTTAATAAAAATGGGGAGGTTGGGTTGTAGAGGAGGTAAGGCAAGCGATGCAAGGTGGCAAAGCAGTCAGTCTGGCAGTCGACATGTCTCTCTCTCTCTCTCTCTCTCTCTCTCTGTGTCTGTGTCTGTGTCTGTCGGGCAGTCAGATGAGCCGTTGCCATTGCGCATGTGTGGCGTGCGAATGGCGAATGGCGCTGCTGGACGAGAACGTCGTCATAACTCATGACTCGGCGGGCAGCAGCAACAATTGCAACTGTGTCCAAGTAGTTGCTTCGTCATCATCGGCCTAAAATAAATACATTTTGTTTAACGATTTTTATAGTTGCGGTTATTGATTGTGTGCGGCGTTTGTTGCTATTGTACAACAATGACAACACCAACAAGTATATATTAGTCGAACTAAGCAGCCATAGCAACATGTTGTCCAGACAGTAGATTAACAGCTATGTTCATAGTTTTCTTTAGTTTTAGCAGAATATTAATTCTAATCAGTAAATTATAACTGACAGTGTCTAAGGCACATTGCATACACTTGAAGCCCAAATGCTTAACGGCTTATAAGTTTTATTTCCGTAGGCAGTAAAAGTTTGTTTCCAATTTTCGATAACTCTTCCCGTTTCCGATATACACATGTGATCGATAACAGAAAAATCTTAAATTTTGAAACTTTTGAAATTTTTGAAAAGTTTGAAACATTTGACGAAATAATGATTATCTGTGAAATTTTTATTGAACTCGGTTGAGAAATACCAGAGATATGGAGCAAAGGAGAAAGTATGCACAGTACGTGTACACACTCACATACATACAAGCACTGACTGTGCCCGTAAATTATAGAGTTCAGTGTATGTCTAGAAGGGATTTCTCGACTAGAGCCCTTTAACTTGTTTTATCTGAATTTCTCAAGGGTATTACAATTTTAGCTATTATATTGTCATTTAAAATGATTGAATTTAATATTCCAAAATGTATTATTAACGAATAAATAATGTTTTAATCATAACTACTTGTACTACGTGTAACTAAGTAAATAGTCATCTAAGCTAAACACTCTTTAGAATTAGTTACTCGTGTCAAAGCTGAAAATTGAGCGGGTTAAGCTCCCTGACTGAATGACTACTGTCTCTCTCTCTCGCTCTCCCATTTTCTCTCGCTCTCTTCATCCGTCTGACAAAATAACAGACTTTTCACTACTTGTGCTTCTTTTGCCACCACTCAGCGCGCGCGTTTTCATATGGAATTCCTGGCATACTTTGACTGACAGGCCAAGTTTGCCTGACTGTTGTGCTTGGGCACTCTGACTCCACTTGGCTCCTTGCTGGCAGGCAGCCTGCCTTGCCTGCTTGACTGCCAACCACTTATTACGTAATTATTTAGCAACGGGCAGCATCGCCCTGGGCACGTGTTGCCAACTGACTGGGAATTGGCAACAAAACTCTTAACTCTTAACCAACTGGCACTTGGGCACCTGTTCTTTTTCCTTTTCCTTCTTTATCTCCATTTCCATCTTGGACCTGAACATTGGCTTTAGCTTCAGCTATTTATGCTATAATTTCAGGCATGTTGCAACAGCAGCAGAAACAGCAGCAGCAACATCAATTCAATTTGCATTGCATTTGCCTTGGAGCCCAAGTTTTAGTAGCCGGATCTGTTGCACTTATTGTTGTTGTTGTCGTTAAATTGCTTGCTTCTTGTTCTTAGTTACTTTTTTAATAACTTTTTGATAATGGGTCATATTCCTATGGTGGTGGTGCCTCATTCTTTTAATCTTTATGGGCAGCCATGGAAAAATGGATGCACTTCAGCAACTTGCACGTGCCGTCAGCGTGAAAAAAAAAACAAAAAACCAAAAACAAAAACGTAATGAGAAATATGTGCTGTTGTTGTGTTTTGTCTGTTTGTTGTTAGTGTTGTTGGTGTTCTTTTGTCTACCACAAAGTGAGATAACGGCGCTTGCCAACTGTTTTACGGCTTGTGCTGTTTGCAATTAAGCCCAAAGCGTAGAAATTTTGATCGTTTCATAGACCATAAAGCGCTCGCTACGCTCTCACTAGCCCACTAAAAATTAGGATGAGGCTGCCAAAAGCAAACGGTGCGTATGAGCAATGTCTTTAAATACATACTTACAAATGCGCTCAACAAAAAAGGTGACACTATATATGTATGTACACACAAATTATTATTATAGCATATATGTATGTACACAGAAATTATCCACTACAATTTAATGACAATTTTCCATACTCACAAACTTTTTCCAGTTTTTCACCAATTTTTTGTTTTGTTTTTGTGGTAATCAAATTATTTTGAATATTATAAACATTTCCTTCTGCTAGATTTGTCAAAATAGAAACTAAAATATATAGAAAATTATGTAGATATTTGCTTGACATTTTGTCAACAGTCAACTGACCGCAAATTGAAACTCATGAGTTCCACTTATCAATGTGATAGATTTTTTCTCTTGTCCTATGTTTTTATTTTATCGACTACTATTTTAACCGCCATTTTAATTGTTTATTTATGCGTCGCGGCATCTTATAATTCGAACATTAATGCGTTTATAATGCGAAAAGTAACAATAACAATATTGTGACTGTTTGGCGCCTTTAAAACAATTGACGAGTCAATTCCCACGCTGCGTATGAAATAAATTTGGAAAAAAATACTTTAAAAAAAGACACAAAAAACATTGTGCGCTCCTCTGTACATTTTAATGATGCCACCACAAACGGAACGAAAGAAACTAAAAAGAAGCAAAATTTCAAAAATTAAATAACTTTGAAGCTGCCGCACGGACGGCCAAGTAATTTTCGCTGCTGCTGTTGTTGCTACTTTTGGTTGTTAGGCGCCCCATTATAAATCTGCGCCAGTCTATGACAGTTTCAGGGCCCAAAATGTGACGCCAAAGTTTGCGTTTGCCTTTCGGATTTTTATTTTCTTGGTTGGGGCCATTGCTCGGCGTCTGACGCCTGTCGCCGGTGACGTGACTGCAAATGAGCAGCGTGACAGGCACAAACGAAAAAGATAGCTATAGACCAAAGAGACAGAGAGAGAGAGATAGAGATAGAGAGAGAGAGAGAGAGAGAAGGAGAGAGCACATGCAAAAGCAGTGCAAAGTGGGTGCTTCAAGAACTCTTGATAGGCTTATCGGCGTGTGCATTTCTAAGATAAGATCAGTTTTTGTTGTATTCCCAGAATTCATGTTGCGAACTTTAAGCCGATGACGTATTTGATACTTGAATGGTGCTCCCATGTGACGTATGCGTAATGTGTTTATATGTATGGCAGATAAAGCATTAGGCGCCATCAAAAAAGTGAACGTTTTTCAATTGGTCTTAAGTATTTATTTACTGACTTTAGCGATTTGCCGTTAAGTTTCGATAAAGCTGATTCTTAACCTATCGCAATGCATTTGATATCGATTTTGATTGCAATGAAATCGATCGCATGCTAGTCAAACGAATCGTTTTGGCATCGAGTAACAAGTACCGTGTTGCAAATGTACTCACTGGCGACAGTAGTATCGTAGTAGCTACTACCGGGTTGGTTGGCCAAACAGGCTGCAACTGCAACGAAAAGTTGTTATTGTTGCTGGTGTTGTTGGCGTTGTCAGACGGCCGTCGCATCTTTATTTAGACACAACAATGTTGCATGTTGCATGTTGCGCGCTTTTCACCAAATGCGCACCTTGTCCACATTATTATGCAAAGAGGGTTGCACTATTTACCCAAAAATGGCCGTGGCTAATGATGATGATTGCCAGACCAGACTGGAGCAGACATTCGAGCCAACTTTATTTCTGCTGCTGCTGCTGCTCGTTTCTGCTGTTGCACTTGGCCAAAACGGTTGTGCGAACAACTTGTTGCTGCAAATGTTGCTAACGATTGTTTATATCTTATTGTCAATTAGTTGTTGTTACAACTACAAGTAGTTGACTCTGTTGTTTGTATATTTGTGGGTTTTTGTTGTTTTTATTGTTTATTTAGTCTGCGAACTACCTAAATATTTTGCTGTAAAAATATTGTTGGCAACGATTGCTAACAATTGCCAGCAAGCAATTTCCACAGAATCAAGGCATTTGTATACTTATAGCGCAAATTATGATTGCCATGATTATGGCAGGAAAGTTCCAACTT
The DNA here is from genome assembly GCA_035044485.1 of Scaptomyza reducta. NCBI lineage: Eukaryota > Metazoa > Arthropoda > Insecta > Diptera > Drosophilidae > Scaptomyza > Scaptomyza reducta. Next base: position 238,709 of record JAWNNV010000627.1, read on the forward strand.
AAAAAGTAATTAAATCCGAAAGGAGATGCTCTGTCGCCGCACTGTGTCACGAAAATGACGAAATATTTATTTGAAATCTTTCATGTTTCATAGATTTATGTGCAATTTATTTTTAAATATAACAAAAACAACAGCAACAACAACGTCGCGACGACAACGCTGACAGACACTGTGACATAGGGAGAGGAGCCAACCTACACTCTACACCCTAGTCCATGGCCTGCTGCCGATGTATAAAGTGTGCCTAATTAGAGACGCAGCAACATCATATGGCGCCATGTTTGTTGGCCAAAACAAAAGAAGAAAATCAGTAGGCAGGCAAGAGATCAAAGAGAAGCTGCATGGCCTCTGTCGGCGCCGTTGCCGATTACGCAAAAACCAAAACCAAACGTTCCACCTATTTTATTTGCTAAGCCCTGCGGGAGCTATTGTTATTGTTGCTGTTGCTGTTGCTGTTGCCGTTGCTGCTGATTCTTTTTGCATATCAATCAGTAAACAATGCAACAATTGTTGTTGCTGCTGCTTCTGTTGATAATTATCAGATTGGAGATTGTGCGAAAGATGCTCTCAGGCCATTATAGGTGTTGAAAATACAAATTGTGAGCTGTTGTTATCAGGCTTCGAGGCATTGTTATTGATATGAAATCAATTAGAAGCAGCGATCTGGCCACTCTTTCTCTCTCTCCTTCTTTCTCTTTCTGTTTTCACCAGAATTTGTCAAGCTGTGACTTTGATCTACGGAAATGTTTCGGCAGCAACAACTTTGGATTTGATTTGAAAATACATTCAGACTATACGCACACTCTTCCCCCTTCACCTTACGCTTTTCCGTCCTCTTCACACACACACACACACACAAACCATTGCCAGCAGAGCAAGAAAAACAGTTCCTACAGGGTCTTTATTTATAGCCCACCGTTTTTATGCTCCATTTCAATGGGCCGACGTAGACGGCGCAAGCCGCCGCCGCCGCCGTTTGCCCCTTTGAAGATTTCGCTCCCCACCACCCCACACCCCCTTTGGCGCTCCCTTTCCAACATACCCAGAGCACACACAGCTAACCACTTGATTGCACTTTTCGCAGCATAAAATATAGATTTATGTCTGCGGCCACGCAAACGAGAAACAACTAAGGAGCCAAAAACACAAGTTGCCCAAAAACAAAATGTGAAATTCCCAAAAACGAAATACATTCATGATAAAAGCCGAAGGGAGTAGAACAAAAAAAAACGATATAAAATTGATTTCCCCACCCGCGCAATGGCCGACAATGAAGCGCCATTGAAGCGCAACCAAATTAATCTTTCAACGACAATTACAATTAATTATAAACGCCCCCGTCAATTCGGCCGCAATGAGATCCAACAAACTGAACCACAAACGACTCAACGTATCACAAATGTGCGAGTGTGTATGTGTAGGGTGTATGTGCACATAAACAACTGTTGTTCGATTTGTGCTTCTGGCGTTTTAAAACTCATACAAAATTATGAAATTGATCAAGAAATTCGAAACATAATTGACCTGCCTTTAACCTAATTGGTTAGGATACCTTTCAATTTCCTTATAGGAACTTCATTATTTCAATTTGTGAGCATATACTTTAATTATATTTCCTAAGTTTTTATTTTTATTAGTTTTTAGTTTTAATAATTTAAGAATAGTTTTATATTAACTGCAATTGTGGCAGTGGCAAACTGCATGCTTCAATAGAAATACCCTGCTGGCTTGTTTTGTTTTGTTTTGGTGGCCGAGTGTTCCCCTCATTGTATTACAATACAATACAATGTAAACATTTTGGGGCTGCTGGGGTATAGTTTTCATTTTTCTTACACTTTTCCCCATATCATTTAGAGGAGTACATATCTATCCCATTTATGTATTTATGTATGTATTGCATGTATCCAAAATCCAATCTGTATCTATCCATCAGTCTCTTCGCTCACCTAATTACAAAAAGATGAAAGCGCTACTTTTCAGCTCCCACTGCGACCCCTTCTCCCTTTTTTTTTGTGGCCCACCCAAAACCCGAAAACACCTTGGCGGGGCTTTTTTTTGTTAGTTTTGTTGTTTACGGTGGCTACTTAATTTCGTATTAATAAACATCACAAATGTTGTAATCTGTAGTTTTATTTATTTGTTTTGCTTATGCTTTCGGCTCTATAACAAACATTCTGATTTTGTTTTCTTTTTGTACATCAATTCTGAATTGATGGCAGTCGATTTTTCGCAATGTGATTTCAGCGTCAGTTGATTGACGAACTGTGTTACAAGTTGTTTAAACAAATGTTGCTGCTGCTGCTGTCGTTGTTGTGCAATTTGGTGGCAGCCAGCTGGCAACACTGGCAACATTGTGTTCTGTGGGTGTGGCAATTGGGACCCGGCCAAACCTTTGGCTAAGGGCAGTCAAAGCACAATCGTTTTCGGAATTTGGAATCGGAATCGGACCTCAGTCAACCGTGACAAACTCACATACATAAATGTGTAAATATGTACTAATTTAATTTTTATTCATGGTTTTTTTTTTTGGGATTCAAATTTTCAGTCATTGTTAATGAATTCACGCACAGAATAGCTAATGAAAGACAGTGAAAAACCTAATGATCGAATGACAAACCAAAAAAATATATATGAAAAGAGTTTAAGGAACCACATCGAGAAATTTTGAAGTGAAAGCACTTAGTCAACCTAGAAAATTGCTGCCTCTGTCTGACCAGTTCCCAGAAAAGTGTGTGTGTGTGTGCTTGTGATGATGTTAAACAACCACACATCAAGATAACAGATCAAATGTTTTCAACATTTTATACAAACTATTCATTTTTAGCAAACTTACGGCACAGATAAGAGTCGTAAAATATGGAAACTTTTTTTGGGTTATTCGTAGAAATAATTGATTCATATTTTTTCGGCAATTTGACTTTATTTTAAATACTTATTGATACTAACATTGTAAGAGGTTTACATTTTATTTCTTATCAGACCAAAGATTCTAGAATCAACTTGCAAGATCAAGTCGAAAAATTACAGAAAATAGATGGAAATACTTAAAATTAACTGATAATTACTTTTACAGCAGATGCATGCGCATTTCTTGCCCAAAAATTATGAAAACATTACACGATAATAACTAAGAGCAACAATAACAACAACAAACAATAAAGGAATACCAAGAAACAACAAATGGCTGAAAGGCGTTCACAATATATGAGCGATAAACATTTCAGCAGCCAAAACTGAACCGAACAAGAACCGTAAACAGCAAAAAACAAGTAAGAAGGCTCTAGTCGAGAAATACTGACTAGACTTTACCCTGAACCCTATACTTTACGCGTACAGTCGGTGCTTGTAAGTATGTGTGTACGCGTATAGTGCATTCAATGCTCCATATCTCCGGTGCTCCATATCAACCGATTGCAATAAAATCTTCACAGACTATCATTATTTTGTTTATTGTTTCCAACGCCATCTCAAAGTTTTCCAAATTCAAGATTTTGTTGTTATCGATCACATGTTTATATCGGAAACGGGGAAAGTTATCGAAAATCTGAAACAAACTTGTACTGCCTAGGGACTAGGTGAGCTTATGTTCCAAATCTGGAGTCTCTAGCTCTCATAGTATCTGAGATCGACGCGTTCGTACATACTGACGGGCAGGGCTATATCGACTCGGCTGTTCGTGCTGATCAAGAATATATATACCTTATGTGGTCGGAGATTGTTCCTTCTGGCTGTTACATACTTTTGCACAAAACCATTATACCCTTTTTCACAATTTTCAATGGATTCAGGAAAAAAAAAACACAGAAAATAAAGTAGACAAAAACGGATGCATTAAGGGAGCCAAATAAATAAGGAAAAAAAAATCAGAGCAAATGAATTAAAATGCAAAGCCCCAAAATTGCGAGTTTTCTCTTATTTTTTTTTTATATTTTATTTATTTCTCTTTTTGGCAATGCAGTATGTAGTGTGTGTGCGAGTGTGTGAGCCAAGTGCCCAGACCATGAAGCAAGCCCTCTGATTCAAGAGCTGGCAGTTGCCGGCTTTTCATCTGGAATCCGACGCAGTGGCGCAAGCATTTTATGTGGCGTGTCAAAGAAATTTATTTTTGCGCACATTGCCTCAATTTCCAAGAAGTCAACGCATTCGAAACACAAGTGCTTGTGTGTATGTGTGTGTGTGTGTGTATTGCTGGGAGGAAAGCATCATACGCCTAGACAACGTTCTGACAAGATGCGATGAGTGCTTTTGAGTTTGTGTTGGAAAAGTGCACGAATTATAAGCAAACGAAAACAAAATAAAATGTAATGATATAAAAACGGCCAACACACTTGGTTGCGTCATCCGTTTAATGGGGCGTATGATTAATTTTCCATAGTGTTTTTCTCGCGCGAGTCAGGCTCTCTGATCAGTGTAGTCGTTGTAGTTGTAGTTGTGGTGTCCGGAATAGTTTCCCATAGCAGAACTTGGCCAGCTGACTTTTCACTGCACATTTTCACAATTTCCACTCACCAGTTGCAGTTGTTGTTGTTGTTGCCCACTTTGGACATTTAAGCCGCTTTTGGCATGCGTACAACTGGCGGCTTTTTCCTGCTATCCAGCTACAACAACGACAGCAGTAACAACAACAGTTCAGCCCCAGCTCGGTCTCAGTCTCAGGTTTGCAGCAGCAGCAGCAGCTGATTTATGCGCCGTCGTCGGTGTCGCTGTTGCTGTTGTGGTTGTTGCTGTTGCTGCTGTTGTGTAGGCGCGTTTCATGTAATCTGGCGGGTAATCCAAGTGGCCAAGCGTGAGAATTTTACTCATTGGCTTAACTGTGCGGCTCGAGTTCGCTTCGGATTTTTGGTAGATTTGGTAAGCGACCGACTTCCGTATCATTTGTGTTCAATCAGCGAACATGCACCAAATTTATATGTATATATATATATATATATATATATATATATAAATATATATATTATATAGTTTTTCAGGTTCTGCAGCTGCAGCTGGTACAGCGCCACCTAGCGGTGCTTTTGTTAACTGCCTTTTCAGTGGGTGTGAACCGAACCAGTTGAAGGTCATCACTCTCGCTCATTCTTCAAGTTCTAATTGTTGTGTGGGCGCGTTTAATGATTTTCCCACACTGATTAAGAACACAAAAACGGGTTTTTGTTTTTTTGTTTGCTGTTTGTGCGGCTTTAGGCCAAAAGGATGTGCGCCTGCCTTAATAAGCGACTGACAATTGTCAGTGTCAGGCTGAAGCAACAAAAACTTAAGGCTAAGTCAGAGTTGTAGTAAAAGTCCCGGAGCGCGTGAGAGCGAGACTTTCCACCAACTGTGTGGTGTATCATCTCGTTTTCTTGTAATGTGCTCATTTTCCTTATGCGGCTCACAGCTGAGGAAGAAATTGGGTTAAGTTTGACTATGGCAGCTTTGTTTGTTGCCATTGGCAATGGACTTGCTCTAGATTACAAACTCTTGATTATAATGATGATCAAAACAATGATAATAATAATATTAACAATAATGCGGTTGCTGCTGTTCATCATGACATTGTTAACAGCCTTGTGGCTATTTTTATACCACAACTGACAACAACAACACAAACAAAAACAGAAAGAGAAAGAGAAAAAAGGGCGCGTACTCAATTTAGAACTGAGCGATAAGCTGCCAGGCTCAAAGACAGAACTGCAAACTGAGGAAGAGAGAGAAAGAACGCTTAGTCATTCCACTTGTTGGCAGCTCACCCACGTAACTAACCCAAGCGCTGACTCAAGACTGTGTGTGGATTGGGGATTGGGAATTGTGGCATTGGGGCTGGGCATGCAAAAAAAAATAAATAATGTCGTCAGTAGAAATTGATCGATTTAAATGGAATTAAGATCATCGGGTAAGCCAAGAAGGCAAACCTGACTCACTGACTTAGTAAGCCCAAAGAAGAGACAGCCAACCAATCCAATCTCAACTGAAATAAGGGGCCAGTAGCTGCTCCACTCCAGCTGATCGAGTACGAGTGCAACTTAATTATGGCTTGTTTACTTTATGGCCCGGTCGTCTGGGAGGTGCGCTCTGTCATTGCCAAACAATTGCAATCGTCGTCGTTGTCGTTATTGTTGTTGTTACTGCTCCTGCTATTGTTGCTACCTCTGATGGCTATCAGCAATCAGGCGCTTTGTGTGCGCCATCCAATAGCAACAACAACAATAACAGCAAAGCTGATGAACAGCAGACGCCGCAGACATTTAAATTGTGGCACAGCAGCCGACTGGCAATCAAAACGACTTTTGCCCAGTTGCATTTTGGCCAACAACAATAACGAGAGCAACTTTTGCGATAAGCTAAGCAACTTGTGCAGGAGTTAGAGAAGATGAAACTTTTAATATCTGGACAGCTGCTTGGCCTCGAGCAAATCTCCCAACAAATAAAAAACAACAACAATAAAAAAAAATAAATATGAATACAAAAAATAAAAGAATTCTTTTTGATGCACTTGTGTAGATTTTCACACGCTGTCGACAGTCTAAAAAAGTGTTAGTGTGTGTGAGTTTGATTGTGAGTGTGTATTCAAAGACATATAGTTTATGTGACGTACTTTGATGCTGTTTTTTCTTTTCAGTGCTGCTGCAAGGTCTTTAAAGACATGCCAATGAATACCTATGACTTTAATATTTTTTTGTTGCATGTTCTTGAAATATCAATTAAACAGTTAACCCAAGGTCGTTGAATATTTTTACACTACTAAAACCTCATTGACACAAAAATGAAATAAAATTAATTTTTGCTGAAAAAACATTGACAACTATTTTATTTTCCGTAAAGAAACTAACAAACTAAAAAACACAAAATAAAAACTAAGAGCTCTATCTCCCAAACAATATGAAGCAAAGAACTATTTGAAGATTAAACAAGTAAGAAGGCTCTAGTCGAGAAATCCCGACTAGACTATACCCTGAACCCCAAACTTTACGCGTACAGTCAGTGCTTGCAAGTACGTTTGTGTGTGTACGCATATACTGCATTCTTAACTTCAATGCTCCATATCTCCGGTGTTTCTCAACCGATTTCAATAAAAATTTCACAGATTGTCAATATTTTGTCTAGTGTTTCAAACGCTGTCTCCAAGATTTCCAAATTCAAGATGTTGTTATCGATCACATGTGTATATCGAAAACGGGGAAAGTTAGCGAAAATTTGAAACAAACTTGTACTGCCTAGGGATTAGGTGAGCTTATGTTCCAAATCCGGAATCTCTAGCTCTTATAGTCTGTGAGATCGACGACAGACGAACATGGCTATATCGACTCGGCTGTTGATGCTGATCAAGAATATATATATTTGGAGTCGGAGATGCTTCCTTCTTCCTATTACATTCTTTTGCACAAATCCATTAGAACCTATTTACCCATTTTCAATGTGTTCAGGGTATAAAAAGAAAACATTTTTCTATCCCTCGTCCAAAATCGACCAAACAACAGTACTTTTTTCTTGCTATGCGCTGCTTATCAGCATATCACTGCCGCATTGTTTTCATTCACACGCCCCCAAAACACACACACAAACAATAAAAATAGCAAGAAAAGCCAAATGCTAAATGGCCACAATGAATGTTCTTACTACCGGATTTACATAGAATGACATTAAATATTTGCATAACATTTTGACAGTTTTGTCAAAAACATACCACAAGGTGGACCCAAACAACAACAACATCAACCCAAACACACAAACAGCAATCAGTTGTGGTAACTGCTACTGGGGAAGACATACATACATACGTCATCATCTTCGCGGATCATTCAAAACACGTCATGGAAAATTTGTGACGGCTTCTTCGGATTTCTTGTTGGTGTTTTTCTTCTTTCTTTCTGTTTTTTTTTTTATCAAAATGCGTTTTCAGCAAACAACATGAATAAATCAATTGTGTTGTGTTTGTCAGCTTGTTGTTTGTGGGTCTTTCTGTCTCTCAGTCTCTCTGTCTGTTTGTTTGACGCAGCACCGGCGTCACAGCTTCAGTGCCCCTGATAACACCCTGATAACATGCAACAAAATTGTAGGAATTAGGCTGTGTTAACACCTGCCGATTAAAAGATCTGTGTGACTAAGGATACATAAAAATATAATTTTTGAATACAGTAAGATCTTTTTTACATTAAATATATAAAAAAATATGTTTCAAATATGACATATTAAAATAATTACAATCATACTAATCCAAAATCAGATAAGATTTAAAAATCAAAACGAAATAAAAATCTATATTCTAGTAGGAAATAAGTTAATAATATGACATAAGGTCTCTGAGAGAACTCAAATTTTTGTTAGTAATAATACAATTTTCTTATCTTATAGTCAAATATTTGTCTGATAATTTTTATTTTATGTAATCACGTGCTGGAATATATTTTGCTGGCAACAATTTAAAATAATAAGATTTATAATATTTTTGCAAGATAAATATTTTGGTAGCTTTTGTTTACTAAAATAAACATATTTAAACATTTGAAAAATGTCAAATATATTTAAAATAGTTGCAAATTTAAACTAAAAACAAGTAAGAAGGCTCTAGTCGAGAAATCCCGACTAGACTATACCCTTAACCCGATACTTTACGCATACAGTCAGTGCTTGCAAGTATGTGTGAGTGTGTGTATGTATACGCGTATAGTGCATACCTTCTTAATTTCAATACTCCATATCTCGAGTGTTTCTCAACCGATTTCAATAAAATTTTCACAGATTGTCAATATTTAGTCTAATCTTTTAAACTGTATCAACAAGTTTTCCAAATTGAAAATTTTGTTGTTATCGATTACATGTGTATATCGGAAACGGGAAGAGTTATCGAAAATTTAAAACAAACTTGTACTGCCTAGGGATTAGGCGCGCTTATGTACCAAATCTGGAGTCTCTAGCTCTTATAGTCTCTGAGATCGACGCGTTCATACATACGGACGGACAGACGGACGGACGGACGGACGGACAGACGGACAGACGGACATGGCTATATCGACTCGGCTGTTGATGCTGATCAAGAATATATATACTTTATGGGGTCGGAGATGCTTCCTTCTCCCTGTTACATACTTTTGCACAAAACCATTATACCCTTTTTACCCATTTTCAATGGGTTAAGGGTATAACAATGAGAATTTTATTTTCCGTTTACCTTAAAAATGAGAACCTGATGTAGCAGTCAGATATTAAATATATGAATTTGTATCTATATATCTATATCAAGAAGAGATATCAAGAAATGTTAAAATGACTTAAGATAGTCAGATTATGGATGATATTTTTAGCTGCTTTAAGATTTAAATGTACAGCTATAGCTTGACGATTCATGATTCATGGCCAAGCATCGGATATCAAAAACACAGAGCAGACAGATCTTGAAGATATTATCAGCAGTGAGCAGCGAAGCCGTAAGCAGCTGTGATTTTGATAAGCCACCTGCAACGACGCTTGACATTAGTCAGAGGAACGTGAGAAACTATGCGCCAAGATAAGAGAGAGAGAAGAAAGAAGAAAACACCGCTAGAGGAAGCCAAGAAAAGGGCGTGCGGTTTATGATGATGCTGCTCAAGAAGAAGAAGAAGCTACTGTTGCTTTATAGCAGTAAGATACATTTGTAGATAGCAAGATAGATAGTTAGTTAGATGGCAAGCTTGGGGATGGTTCCTCAACAGCTGGGCGAACAGATTTGCAAGATCACTAGCAAAAATAGAGCGAAGAACGAAAAACGTAGACGATGCGTTGCGGCGGCAAAACAAAGAAAGCAAATCAAATCAAATAAACAAAACAAATACCGAATGCTGTTTCTGCTGCTGCAGATCGTGAATACAAAAAGAAGTGGAGATAAGAGAGTGTGTGAGTGAGTGAGTGAGCGAGAGAGAGAGGGGGTCGATGGATGTGACGGGGTGGAAGGAGGTGGCAGCTGCGACCTGAATTTTCTTGGCATTTAGAGAGCAGAGGCAACTGCTTACTACTGCTGCTGCTGTTGCCGCTGTTGCCTCTGTTGCATGGGGCAGCGATCCTCACTCACTTGACTTAATTAAACGGGGCAGGCAGTGGTATAAAAATATATATATGTGTTTGTGTGTGTGTGTGTGTGTAGGTATGTATAAACATAAGGCCGTCTATAGATGGCAAGGCGTAAAAAACGAGACGAAGTTCAAAGCGAAAAGCAGCGCAAAGTGCCAGAAAAAGTGAAAGACACATACAGAGACAGAAAGAGAGAGGGAGAGAGAGAGAGAGAGGGTGCTTGCGTGTGTTTGCATTTGCCTTGCTACTTGCTTACTTATCACTTATCTTAGCGCTGAACGCAGAAATTCACTGATTAGATGACTAAACAATGCTTAGTTGTTGCCAATATGCAGTTCAGAACAAAACTAATTGTATTCAAATTAATTCATTTTAATCATATTTCAACATTTCTGTTCTATTCGGCTTGAGTTGTCAGCTCAATCAGACAACAATGACAACCTTAACGTGAAACGTCTTTGCTTCAAAGAAAATAACATTGCGTATACGCAATCTGTGTGCAAATAAACAAACAAACATTGAGAAAAAATCGACAGATCGCACAACGGGCGACAATCATAGTGAATACATTAAGTTTTCCTGTTTGTTGTTGCTGTCTTCCCTGTGTGTGTGTTTTCTATTTTATTAGTTGGCCAACCGTTCGCCTTCAAGACATTTTCATTGCGAACATTTTGGCCACACGTGCCGGCCATTCGTCTGCCACAAAGCAAGCATTTTAGGACCAGGGCCCAGGCATCACAGGCCACAGTCACAGAACTTGTTCAATTTGCTTGACTGCCCGTCTCTCTGTCTCTCGGTCTGTCTGTCTATCAGTTTGTCTATGTTTCTTCAGCTTTCCGGTTTTTTGTTCTCTGCTTTGCGCATTAGAACAACATAACTTGCCTTATTGATGCTGTTGTTGTCGTTTGTCGTCGTTTGTTGTCGTTGTTGTTGTTTGTATATGCTTTGATTCCACACAGGAGTCAAAGTTGTTGTTCGCCGTTGTCTTCTGCAGGTGCTTTTTGAATATTTGAAAACCAAATCGAGCTGGCTTTAAATTGAAATATATAAAGATAAAATTATAATTATAAATAAATTATAATTAACCCATTCTTATAATTATTATAATAACTATTTACCCAGCAATTGACTGTTAAAAATACCATAATTACTAACTCAACTATAACAATAATCATCATAATCATTTGTCACTGCTGGCAAAGTCTACGCGGCGTATGCGTAATGTTCAATGCTCCCAAATGGCCGGGCAGACAGCTAGCGCTCATAAGTAGTATCTTCTTCAGCCGTATAAATCTTATCAGAGCAATTGCACAATCATAAAAAAGGCATACACCACACATGCAAATATTATTATGTACATATATATATATATATATATATATTATATGTGATAGCGCCAACTCTCCAAAGTGCCCCACACAGAGTGTGACATGGTGCCACAGTTCATGGAAGTGAATAGGGCGCGTGCTAGACCCGCTGCCAGCCAATTATAAAAGATATCCGTTCAAATAAGATAATGTGAGTGTTATGATACATTTGGTTTCTTTATGGCCAATGCAATAAATCACTTGCCGACTTCTATATGGAAATGTCACAATGTCGACTCTCAGCGCGCCAATAAAAATGAATCAAAAATGATAAAATAAATAACAAGCGCTCACATTCGTAATTATAAATATCACACGCACAAAAATAAAACGAAAAAGAAATATTAGGAAAATGCAGATGAGCATAAAAGTAGAAATACTTTTGCACAAACAGCGTCAAAAGTCTTGGAGAGCAGCAAGAAAAACTTCCGTTCGCTGTCGCCATCGAATGTGGGTCAAACCGAGAGCGAGTAGCAACCGAGGGAGCGTAGAAGAGAGAGAGGGTGGGGTTGTCAAAAACAAAATGTCTTTCAGCGCACGTTGACATCCAAAAATCAGATTTTTACTCAAAACAGAATCAAAATCAACACTCATTTCGCATTGCACATCTCATTAATTTGGCTTAAGTGAAATCATTGGGAAAAACCCCCCGGCAGTTAATGAGAAAGAAACAATGATAAAATATCATCGTATATATATATATATATATATATATATATATATATGCATGCAATTTGGACGACAGATGGCGCCAGCAGCGCGTCGCATGCAATTTGCTTATTAATTCAATAAAAATCTTAATAACGTAATAACGTACCCCATCCCCCAACCTCCTTCTGCGACTCACCCCCGACTGAGCTGGCAACGCTTCATTGCGAAAACCACATGTTGTCTCCATTGTCTCTCTCTCTCTCTCTCTCTCTCTCAAAGCGAGATGTTTTCTCTCTCTTCTGGTCTTCTTTCGAAATGTTCTCAGTTCTGCGTTTGATGGATTTGCATGAATCATTGAGGCGTCACGCTCGAAGGAAAAGCGCACAGAAATGAGCTGCAAACGATGAAAACGATGAAAAATTATTATATTTCATACATACATATACAAAAGTTATTTTAATGTCGCTACGTCGCCAACCAATCTCCTGTGCGACAGCCAGCAGCCGAAACGACGACACTTTGCTTGCCATTGCTTTGGCACCAGTTTCTCTCCGCAAATTTCTTTCTTTCTTCTTTTTTTTACATTTTGTTTTTTGTTACTTTTCTTCTTTTTTAGTTTTTGCCTAGTTGTTGCAGTTGTTATGCCAGACTTTTCCGGAAGCGCGGCGCGACAGCAGCTGCGGCTTTGACGTTGTGTTGACGCACACACAACCCAAAAAAAAACCGAAACACCAAACAACAACGACAACAACAACAAACCGCATCTTTATAAGGGGCTGAAACAAAAATTAACAAATAGATAGAAAAACAAGTAAGAAGGCTCTAGTCGAGAAATCCCGACTACACTATACCCTGAACCCCATACTTTAAGTGTACAGTCAGTGCTTGCAAGTATGTGTGTGTACGCATATAGTGCATACTTTCTTAATTTCATATCTCCGGTGTTTCTCAACCGATTTCAATACAATTTTCACAGGTTGTCATTATTTCGTCTAATGTTTCAAACTGCATCAAAATTTTCCAAATACAAGATTTTGTTGTTATCGATCACATGTGTATATCGGAAACAGGAAGAGTTATCGAAAATTTAAAACAAACTTATACTGCGCGGGGATTAGGCGAGCTTATGTACCAAATCTGGAGTCTCTAGCTCTTATAGTCTCTGAGATCGACGCGTTCATACATACGGACGGACAGACAGACAGACGGACAGACGGACAGACGGACGGACGGACATGGCTATATCGACTCGGCTGTTGATGCTGATCAGGAATATATATACTTTATGGGGTCGGAGATGCTTCCTTCTGCCTGTTACATACTTTTGCACAAAGCCATTATACCCTTTTTACCCATTTTCAATGGGTTCAGGGTATAATAACTGAGTGAATATCAAATTTCTGTGCAATGCTTTACACTGCAATTCTCTAAGATTACATTAATCAACAAACACGAGGTTGCCATAAATCATTTGTGCAATTTTTTTTTTGTTTTGAACGGGATCGTATCATTGACTTTAAGAGTATACGACAACTCGGGTTTTTTATTTTATCGAGCTTTTGCGGTTCTTCAAATCAAACCCCATTGCGTAATAGCTACAGTTACCAATCATATGTATAGAAGAGTATCTGCTCGTCACTTCATAAAGATCTGATTGAAGAAGATGATAAGATTTGTAACACGTAAAAGCTCGCTAGGAGATACCCTGAATGCAATTATTATAGCTCCGTTTTTTCACAACCAATTTCGATGATAATTCACGGGTTTTTTTTTTTGTTGTATAAAACAGTTTCAAATTTTTCAAATCCATGATACTATGCGTATATTGAAAACTGGAAGAGTTTTCGATAAATCGATACCCAACTTTTTCTGCCTATGATACAGAGTTTGTATTTCAAATGTGATCTCTGAGATCGACAAGCTTTACAAAAAGACAGATCGACAAACGGACATTCTATATCTACGTGGCTGTTACAGCTGATCAAGAATGTATATACCTTTTTATATATTTCCTTATAATGACTATGAACCTTCCACTCTCTCTGTGTATGTTGAAAACTGTTCGTTTTCAAACAGCTTTAACATCAATTTAATATAGTGGCAATAAATTTTGACAAAACATTTATTTATTATCTGATCAACCAAACTTCAAAATGTATGCTCACTTATCTTCCCTAATATTTGAATTTGTATGATCGTGTCAATGTCCATTGCAAAATACCAATGACCAAAGTGCTTTGGTAATCAGCTCTTTAAGCGCATAATTAAGTCATAACAACAATGAATTGAATTGAACCCAATTGAAATGATATGCCAAAACCAACAGATATAAAATATTAATAATAAATAAAGGGGGCGAAATCTCACACACGCAAATAAAATGTTCATCTTATTATAATGCTTTAAATTTAATTGTGTGGAATCAAAGCAAAGCAAAAAGAAAAAAAAGAACTTGAAAAGGCTTCGACCGGCCAAACTGCGTGATGAATTTGGAGCTTCGGGGGCTCCGAACGCCGTTCGTTCTACGTTTCACATGTTTTTTTTTTTGGGAGGGGGCTTTGGGGCATGACAATTGTCAACTTGTTTGCGTGCGCGCTGCCTTCAATTCTTAATCGCCTTCTGGCCATAGCCCCCACCATGTGAGTTGCCGTTTGGTCTTCTTCTTGTTTGGAGCTCCTCCACAGTTGGGAGCGTGAGAAAGTGACGTGCACAATTAAAATGATGTTTCATTGGCCAAAGAAAAACAAAAAGCATAAATTATAAACTATAAACAAAAAATTATCTTTTAATATGTAACATTTGATAGAATAAATACGAATGAATAAACATATATGTTTAAATATATATATATATATATATATTTAATACATTTTCTTTTTGGTCGGGCCACGCGAGACTCGAATAAATTATCATTTACTTAGCATTAAATCAAAAAGAAAAAGAAAAAAATCGCAGACTGCGTTGAATACTATATAAATAGCGTTCCACGACTTAAACACATAAATATTTCTACTTATATATATATATATATTTATAAAAAAAAAAAAATATATAAATATATATATATATGTTATAGCAGGTCTTTTTTTAATGTGTTTCACTGGAAAATTCGCGTGCGTAATATCGTTGCATAATCAGCCAGAAATATATCGCATGCAATTTTCAAATGCAATTCGCAAAGCTAAATCGCCCACCCAAGAATTTCAAAATAGAAACTAGAAGATAGAAAATAGAAAATAGCTACAACGATTTGATGCAGTACGATGGATGATTCATTCATTATCACAACGCACACGCAAAATCTCAATACTCAATTATCATGTGATGCGTTGCCAAATTCACCCTCCGCCCACACAGCCAGACACGTGATATGCCGGCTAATTAAAGCAAACAAATAGACGAGTCTTCGAGGATGGGGGCGGCGGGGCCGCAATTGACAAATAGCTAGTCGAGGCGATCATTTCGAGGAATTCATTTCATTGCCAAATTCTCGACACTTATGACTCAGAGCCAGCCGTTGCGAAGGAGACTGTTTGGCAACTGTTTTTCGTGCTTTTGCCACAAATGATTGGAAAATGTGTAATTGGCTTATTGAAAAAATTGATAATTGGGCAACTTAAATTTAAATTGAATGCTAAGCATATCAATTGAGTGCAAGCAAACAAACAGAAAACAGAAAGAAAGAATCCCGTGAGAAATTAGCGCTCATTTCTGAATCTTTGACTTGGTTTGATAAAATTTTGCTAAAAATTGTTAAATCTATAAATGGATAATAGTTACAGGTCTCAACTTTATTTAGCAAGTTTTTTTATAGCAATTCATTTGAAATTGTACATAGAAATAGAACATAAAAGTTTTAAAAAAAAATGTGTTTAATGTTAATTTCTAGGAATTTCTAGACAACATAGCAACTTAAATGAACTTTATGTTTTAAGTTATTAAATGACTTGAGATGATCAATTTTATGAAGCTAACAAGTCATCAATTGTGGAAAGTTTCTTTTGGAAAAATGTACATCAATTTGAACACAAATTATTAGAAAATCGTGCAGATTGTCTTGAGAAAATCAGGTCATGTCATATTTTAGTTTTATGATCGCTGTAGAAGCAGAATCCATAAACAACTTACGATTAAGTTCAACCATTTGGGCAGACGTCGCGTCTGACTATAAAATTAGAGAATAAAAACAAACTAAAGGAATTTCAATCATTTCTAGTGCCGATATTTTGTTTATGGATTACGATTTTCTCAACTCTTGTTTTGTTTTTCGCATAAACAATGAAAATGCCTAGCATTAATTAGAATTGAAGATAAAAATGTTTGTTCTATGGACAGACAGGTACATAGATATATCTTTGGCACTATATATTGTCTGATGGAATGTTTGTGAAACTAATGCTTTTCCTTGTTGTTGTTGCTTTACAGCACAGAACGCATCGATCAAGTCGATAAGATGGACATCGAGCAGCGGACAGACGAAGAACGGCCAGGAGACAACGTTAAGTAACGCGACAATGCAGAATGGCGATGAGCTGAGGATCATATGCGAGGTGAGGGGCGAGCCGCCCCCAAAGGTGACCTGGTTCATGGACGACAAGTCAATAAATCGCAAACGCCATGTTTACAAATTTAATCATTTCAAGTGAGCAAAAAAACACACACACACACATAGACCTTAAAATTTAGATTTAAAAATTATTCATGATATATGTACGATATCGCTCATATCTGACTTATTTACTCAACCAATTTCTCTCTCTCTCTTTTCGAACCTTTTTGACCACTGCAGAAGACGTTCCGAGCTGATTGTCCGTTCATTTAACGGCTCAACCGATGCGGGCAAATACGAATGCCGTGCCAAGAACAAAGCAAGCAAAACTATCGACAAGCGTCGCATCATGATCAATGCTCATCCAAGTAAGACCTTCAACAACTTAACATATTTTAATATCTCTCCCTCAATTTGTGTAGAATATATATACATATTTCACTCGTATTTGATGTGTGTCTGTCAAGCAGTCGTGTTAAGAGATCGCTCCAATTCATTTATAATTTATGGGAACATTCGAAGGCGACAATCCATGCATAGTTCAGCCTACATTCAACATATATATCTATATCTATATCTATGTGTATTAGATATTTTGATATTTGTTGAGCATGTTAAATTATGAATTTTGATTTAACATTTATTTATTTATTTTTATTTGCAGTTCCTAAGCGACCGGACCACAGCATGGGCTATGGCTATCCATGTGATCTTGCGAATATATGCTTTCATGGCGGCGAGTGCAGGATAATACCGGATCTAACTCAGTTCTATTGCAAGTAAGTATTGAGTAATAGTTAGGCACATATGATGACAATTGAATTTTTAGTCATGATACAGCTGCTGTGTTCTATTCGACGCCAACCAAGTCGAAACCCAAAATGTCAAGTGCCTGGCTGCGATAAAACGTGTGACAGCTGATAAAGTCTGTGACAATCCCCCCCAAAAAAAAACAAAGAACCCAAAATGAGTTCTTAAACTAAAAACTAAAACCATCTCTGAGAGCAAAATGCACTTGAGATGGAAAACTGTTGATAGGCTGCTTTTGTGTTACAATTTTGGCATCGCATTACACGAATCGAGTGAAATTTCGTTTAGAACTCCACAAAACTCGCCACAGCACTCAAACATAGATACACTCTGAATGTATGTTTGTATGTGTGCAATGTGAATAATATCTTTCAGCGCCTCTCTTTATACATTATCCACCTCGCAGTAGTCTGATCTGTCTGCCTGTGTATATGCAAGACGCATATTTATCGACTCGTATATGTAAGCCAACCCAAAATATCAAAAAAAGAAACCATGTATTCTTCATTTTTTTGTGTCTGTGGAAAATCCATTTTCATTTCCAATTCGTTTTGAGCTCTCGGTATGCAAAAAAAAAAAAAAAAAATTTAATTAAATGTTGAGTTATTTTTTTTTATATATTTTTTTTGGCTGTTTATACTTAAGTATTCGGTTCGCGTGTGAGAGAAAAATGCTGGAGCACACAGTTCATGGCCACCCCAATGGGGCTGGGGAAGTTTATTTAAGTGTTGGCATCACAGTAAATACAATATTTACTTATGCACTTTATCTATTCTGTTTTCATTTTTCCAGTTGCCCGGAAGGATTCCATGGAGAACGCTGCGAATTCACCGGTCCAGACAGTACGTACAGCAATAATCCCGATTGTGGCGACAAGTATTATGGAGGTTATTACTGCTAAAATAGGCACTTCTATAGCATCGATTGTTTTAGATCGAGTTACGCGATACATATGATATACAAAAGTAAAAAATTAAAACTGAACTGAACACACACACACACCCAAAAACACATACACGAAAACAAACAAGAAACCATAAAGATTATCAATATTAAACCAAAATCATTGCAAACCTTTGAACAATAAGATGGATCTTACAGACTTCAATATGAAATAAACCAAATAAATATAGGTAATAACATACACACACCCACCCACACACACACACACATAGTACAAAATAACGGCAACTCAACAACTGAAGCATGCAAATCGCACGTAATACCGATTTATATGAACAATAGATTCAAAAGTTCCCTCCTTTCTACCTTTTTCACACAAACACATACAACCTTACCATGAACTTGAATTTTTTTATTAGAAACACATTCCAAAATGCAACAATGCAAAGTCTTTAAACTTTAAACTTACAACAACAAGAAAAAAAATTGTTCTTTTTTTATTATTATACATACTTAAATACTATATAAAAATTAAAAAAATAAAATAAAATACTATAAATACTAAAACTAACAAACAAAAATACATACGATTAAAGTATAAAGAAAATTTAATAATAATGCGAATAAAAACAAATGGTGCTATAGAAGGTTTATTTTAAATAGTTATTAAATAGGACAAAACTATTTTTATTGAAATTCACTTTAAAAGTAAATGTTAACAAAGAAATTTGATTTTCCATCGAAATCAAAAATCAAGAAAACTGAAGCAAAACAAAACAAAATTCAAAATGCAACTCACAGACTTACCAGACAGTCAACAGAAATAACGAACACACAACAGAATACCTACCAAATACTGAATAACTTGTCGAATGTGCATTCAAGCCATTCTATTGGCGCCGCCTACTCATTCACTCATATGGATTACGTTAAAGATAACAATATAACGATAACGATTACGATAAAAATAACAGTAAACAGAGGCTCTCATAAGTTAGATATTTTTCTTTTGCAACACAATGGCAGCCCTAGCAGCAATATCAGCTGTCGCCAAAGTACAGTCACCACACACACACACACACACACAACCAAAAGCACTGACAACATACCGAAATTTTGTTTTGTTTTCGATACGATAACTATACATATTTATTTTTTTGTAGCTTGCAATATAAAAAAAAAATTGTATGAAAATAAAATAAATACAAACTTCATGCGAAGTAACAACAACAACAACATAAAAAAAATAATACATCATTAAATAACAATAATTTATTTTTTTTACAAATTAATTTAGTTATTTAGAACTCGTACATACATTTTTATTATAGTTTTTATTGTATTATTCTATGAAACATTATTAACACTTTGGCTGTAGATTTTGACAAACTCAAAAAAACACCCAAAAACCGAACAAATCAATCAAACAAACAATTTCATATGCTCTATGCTAGTTTTTTAAATTTATCTGGTGGTTGTTTATCAATTATATTTTTTGACTAATCTTTTGCGTTTCCTCACTGTTTTTTTTATTATATCTCTCAGTTTGGTTAACTCTGTTCCACTATTTTATTCCTATTTTATTTGTTAACGCAAAAGAAGAGCATAAAGCTTAGCCTACAAACAAGTATTCCAAAATGGATGCTGAAGCTTTTCTTTTTTAAAACATATCCAAAAATCATGCATGAAAACATTTTCGTTCTGATTTGGAACTCTTTTTATTACCTATTGCATTTTTTAATTGCTTGTAATTCCCTTTTGGAAATGGTATTAGGGCTGTTAGTTATGAAAAAAAACCAAATACAAATTTAAAAACAAAAATTAAAGAAACAACCAATTAATTTAAATTTTTATTTATGATTTAATCTCTTCACAGATATTTTGTTGCAATCTACGGCCAAATACATACCTTAAATAATGACTATTTTAATGCATAGAATTTTTAATAAACAAAACAAATCAAAATGAAAAAAAAAAACAAGCGCAAACAAAAGTACTCCCTGCACTCCAACGTCGACAAATGTAATATTTTTAGTATTATGTATAAAAATACAACAATTTGTTGCACCACACAATATACAAATTTAACAACACACTCACAAATTTTTCGTCTTACTCACGCCAATACAATTTTGCAACTACAAAACGAAAATTTATCGATAACAACTGAAAACAAATAATATTAACCAGATTCAGATTGGCAATGTTGTTGGTATGGTGACAAGATTTTTGTGTATTGTTAAATGAAATAAAAGTTATTTATTGTACTTTGTATTGCGAGGAAAAAATTAAAAAAAAATATATACCGATTGACCCTGACACTGACACTGTTGCGCTTTTGTTGTTGTACTATATAGACATAATACATAAAAACATACACATACATACATACATTTAGAGTAAATAGAGAACGAAAGTTTGTGTAGCTAAGAACTTGTAATAAACCATGTATATAAATATATATACAATCCTTACCTATATATTCGTTACGATTCACGATAAGTTTTGTGTACATTTATAAAAACATAAAGAGCTTAACCATAAATTATTTTTTATCTTATGAATTATTAATTTAAATCTTATGCTAAGTACTTTCTACACATTAATCAACACTCTCACCACCCACACTCACATACCCACACATACATGCAAGTTTAGTTCTTATGTATATGTTGATATCAGCTTGTACTTATATATGTAGGCATAGTTGGCGAAGAGATTATTTTAATTATTACAATAAGTCAAAATTTTTAATTTAATTATTGAAAGATTTATACCAAAAATACTATGTAAAGATTAATTTTAATTTAAAAAACATTAAAAAAAAACAAAATGAACCGTATGAAAAAATTTCATTAAAAATTTGCAAACACTTTTTCATATTTAATTAATTTTTTAATTCGTTTTTATTATTTTTTCTTTAACTTATTTTAGCAATACAAATACAACAGTTTGAAAGTTTAAAAAAATAAACACACCCAATATTTTTTTCTTTTACACCTTATGCTTTGTTAGTTTTCAAACGGATTACAAGCTTATTGCAGATTTAAGTTTCGGACAATGAAAGTCCTTTTCCTAGCTTAACATATGTTTGTTTGATTTTTCGACAGGCTCCACATACAAAATCGATTATGGAAACAATAATAACAATCGATGGATGAGAAGAAGTGCAAAATAGACGACAATCGCATTTTACGTTATTGGATCTCATGCTTTGTTAGAGTTAAAGAATTGCTAATAAACTGGATGTATTTAATGCTATTTTTGTGTTGTGCTTTTCCTCTGATATAAATGGTAAGGCCGTGAGCGCCAAATCTATCATATGGATTTGGTATTTTAGTGTATTTGAACGCCTATGAATTTTTAGTATTTTTAGTGCCACTTCAATTTATCGATTAATTTTTGGACCAGTTCGCTTAGGAACAGAGCTAACGAACTGGTTCACTACTGTGTTCATCAACACTGAAACAAGTTGCGCTCAATGAACTAAACATACAGCTTCAAATACCAGCGGCTTTTATTTGTTGTAAAGTTTTGCAATTTGTTATTTAAATCAAAAAGACCAAGCTTAAAATGTCTACAGCTCAAGCAACTAAAAACTGCATCACACTAAAGGGATCTTCGCAGATCATCGTTGAGTACTTGAGTAAGTAATTACAAGAGAAAGACGAAGGCGCAAAAAAAAACAGCGCGCTCTAATGGCGTCCTTATAATTATTTATTATAAATTAAAGAGTATGGCATTAATTCGATACTGTTTCAACGGGGTATATATCCGGCGGAAAATTTTGATAGCACACAACAATATGGCCTAACCATACTCATGTCCAAGGATCCAAAGATCACAACCTTCTTGCAGAATGTCTTAACACAATCCGAAGGTTAGTTAAAAATTCGCAAGCTTGCCCATTTGTAGTAATTTGTCATTGTCCCTTTCTCACATGAAGAATGGCTATCCAAGAACATGATCAACAAAATCTCGATGGTAATCACCAATGCGCACACAAAAGAGGTACTCGAGTGCTGGGACTTTAAAATGCAAGCAGAGGCAGGTGATAGAGAGTCCAGTGATCCCACCAAGTTGACATCCTCAAAGCAGCTGAGTCGCATCCAGAACGAGATACGAGATGTGATGCGTCAGATATCGGCAACAGTTAGCTATTTGCCACTGCTCGACTGCATCTGTACATTCGATGTGATGATTCATACGCTGCAGAACACCGAAGTGCCTGCACAGTGGGATGAAACTGGTGCCGTCTTCATACAGAATGCTCAAGCTGTGCAGCTGCGTTCCTTCTCGACTGGCTTGCACAAGGTAGACACGGTGGTTAATTATAAAATGACCACTTAAGTGCTTCACGCATTCGTACATATTTAATATATTTTCTTCAGTTTGTATTTACATATATAAGTTAAACGAATCACGTATTTTTATTTTGCGATTTGTATTAAAAGCCAAATATGAAACGGGGCTTATTAATAAAAATAGTTCATTTCAATTGTAGTCGTACTCACTCCTCCTTCAGTTTCAATATCAGCTAGAGAAGAGTAGAGAAGAACGAATGTTAGTAATACCAGACACTCAATTTAAAAAAACAGGTTAGTTAAATTCCAGCTGAAAGTTAGTGAAACAATCTAAGCTAACATACTACCTACTATCCTAAGCAGAGCTTCGTTGTCAAGACATTTTTTGGAGCTGTTGGTTTTTGGGTACCTATCTCTAGTCAGTACCAAAGTATTTCTGGCCAAAGTGATTGGGCGCCACCGGATGCAATTCGGAGGTGAGAATCTTGAGTTTGGGAAATGCATTGACAACGGTGCGAGCAGCGACTGGTGTGCAAAACAGATTTGACAGTATAATGCACTTCTCCGGCACACCGTGCTCCCTCAGTACGTTCACAGCCTGCAGCACTGTATTTCCAGTGGACATGATGGGATACATGAGCAGCACTTGGCGGCTGCCAATGTCGTCGGGGAAACGTGCATAGACTACTCGTGCCTCATGAGTATTGGCATCTGATTCGACCAAAATCTTGCCAATTCGTATGGAGCGACAGCAATCCCTCAAGCCCTGCTCCATGGCCTCACCAGAGCGAATAATGGAAACGCCACAGTTGCCGGATCGATATTTGAGACCTTCGTATATGGCACCCGTTGGTGTTTCCACGTCGCAATCGCTGTATGGAAGCTGATTAAGAGATTCCTCGATTACAAGTCGTATAAGCCGGTCAGCATAAAATTTAAAATCACTCCGCGTGGTATTTCTGTGAGAAGAGTTGAAAAATATTTACAGTGACAGCTGCTTCGCTTGACAGGTACTTACTTGTCACGGATAATTGTCAATAGTTCGGACACCTGCGAATTTAACGTAAGCACCTTTAGATTTTCGCCGTATTCCTCAAGAATCTCCTCTGGAGTGGATGATCCTATAGCTGTTCTCTGCGCAAGTTCCTGTTGCGGTGTGACTGGCTGTTGTTGCTCGGCTTCGTTACTTTCTTCAGCTGGGGAACCGTTGCTGCTGGGAGAGCCACCTGTGCACATATTTATTTATTTGTTTAAAACGTTATTTGTGGAGCAAAATATTATTTCTTTATATCAGCTTTGTTTTGCTAGCGTGCAAGCTTAAAATTTATCGATGTTTGCCCCTGCGCCAATGATTGGCATCGAGTTTGTGGTCTTTGGTATCGATACGTTTCAGTTCGATGCCTGGCGAGTATCGATAAGTGCGAGTAGTGCTATCGCTATCCTAGCATACCTCGTGTTCTGGTTGCAAACAAAGAAAAACTGCATTTTAATTATTATTAAATTAAATTTTCTTTAATTTTAACATTTCTAACAAATCGCGCGAGTGAAGTCTGCGACGCGTAGCAACTTGCATGCTTCTCATGGTCACGTAAACGTCTCTCTCCGCGTGAGTGTGAGTGCGCGCGTGTGTGTGTGTGTGTATATTGGCATTGTGTGGCTGTGGCATTGGCGCTCTGCTGCTGCTGCGCCACCGTTTCCATTCAGAATTCTATTAACTAATAAACAAATAACCTTCGGGGGCCACCAAATCAGCATCGCGCTTGGTCCGAGTAAGCCATAGCTAAAAATCAAATCGCAGCATTGCCAAGAAAGTGCGTCGCCGTTTCGCTGTGCTGTTTCCGTATTGTTTCAATAGCAGCAGAAGCAGCAACAAATTCAAAGCAAAGAAAAGGCAAAACCAAAAGTGTTTGCTTGTGTTTGCGCTCGTGTGCGTAAGCGTGTGAGTGTGTGTGTGAGTGACGACAAACACAACGACAAATGGCGGACGTGAGTGATACAAGTGAAGTCTTTGATCTCGAGCTGCATGAAGATGACAAAGCGCATGACTCGGACGACGACAGGATCGAACTAGATGATGTGAGTATATGTATATGTGTATGTATATGTAACAAACCAAAAACACATTTAACTGCGCAGCGCAGCAGCTCTCACTCCCTTAACTCCACTGCACACCACCCACTCATTCATGTTTTGTCGTCGTAGTAGTAGTAGTACGTTGAAGGCTTTTCCTCTTTGTTTACCTTCGCTTTGTGTCTGGCATTTTCTCGGTTGTTTGGCAGCTGAACTCTCTCGAAGCTTATCTGCTGCGCAAAAGTCCACCTCAGTTACCGGAGTGTGGCGTCATCAGGTTATTCAACAATTACTCTCATCACAGATTGAGTTCAAGCTCTCAGTTATAATTTGCCGCCTTGTGCCGACTTATGAAATACATTTTCGTCATTTTATCGGTTAGTATTCTTCCAATAATATGCTGATATATTGTGCAATCAATACAAATGTCCTTCAAAATAATCAGTATCAATTACTCACCCGCACTAACCTTCATACAAAATCAAAAACACAACATGCCAGTTCCAAATTCAGAATTAAAAAGCCAGTCGGACCTTTTTCATCAGAAATTTTGGTTTTAACAATTTGTATATCAGAGTAAAAGAATCGATTCGCTTTTATATTATATTTTTAATGAAAAAAAATTATGCAATATCTATTTAAATCGTAAAAAAGAAAAAAACCAAAAAAATCCATCTTTAACTCTTATATAAGCATGTTTAGAAGGCGGGTTCGGCAAAAATACATTCTAAAGATCAAATTTACACAGTTAAGTTTAACATTAAGTTACTGTCATAATCATTTTTTTTGATGATTTAATTAAGAACCGTTTCCTGAAAGAATGTCTAAAAAGAAAGATGGAACGTGTTTTCCAATATGTTCTTGCTTTCTTATACCACTGGGTCTCTAACACTCACACATGCTCATTAATTTAGCTGTAAGCTAAACTCCCACTTGAAAAGGAAAGAAAAACTGTTATCAGCGAATAGCGTGAAATTAGAAAACGAAAAAACCAAAAAAATAAAGAAAAACAACATTGTGCTATGCTGATAAGACGAATAAAAATTCCGATGAAAACGTCCAAATGACTTGGGGAATCATCGAGTCAATCGACTGCGTGTGCACCGTTGTTTGTTTTATTTTATTTGCCCAGCAATCGAAAATGCAATTGAGGTTGTATGTTATATATTTTGTCACAACTGTCATAAATAGTGCATGCAGGGCGCGCACGCCTTCGATTTGTGGCCATTAGAAATTATGATGAATTTGTTAATTGGAATTCGGCGCTAGTATTATCGATGTTGAACCAGTCAAAACGTATTTACTTATACCGCCCGCATACAAAATTGAAAGAGAACAATCCAGTTTGTATATGTGTAGAAATTTGAAGCATGACGAGTTCCCCAGTTAGTCCGAATCGAGCTACTGCTGCCTTACAAGTCTCCAAGTCGTCCCCCCAAATCGCAACAGAAGCAGCAGCCACAGCAGCTGTAGATGAATAGCCGGCAGAGTATTTGGCATTGTTCCGAGTTCTAATTTTAGTTTGTCATTAAAGAGAAGGTGTGCGTATGTATGCGTCTTTTTGTTTGTATGTGTATGCGTGTGTGAGGAGAAGTGTGACTGCCTCTATAGATACAAAAGTATCTACAAATACATGGTTGATCAGCGACAAACGCACGAAACGAAGTAAAATTTTTGGTTTAAGGCTGCGTTCTGCGTCGGCGTTGCCGCTTTTAACGATTTCTCTTCATGCCCCCGAGCACTTTCTCTACAAAGAGCGGCATATCATAATTTATCTCTCTGGCAACAAAACAAAAATCCATTTCCAGTTCCAGTCATAACTTTCATCTGAAATTCTACAGCAGTTGATCATTACAGAGTTGAAACGATATTCCAAAAAACATCAATAAATGCTCAATTATTGTATGCATAACAAATTAACAATTATTGTAGGTCTTTATAAAATAAATTGTGAAAATTACAAAATTGAAAAACAGTATGATTTTATCTTAAATTCTTATTTTTAAACCAATCATTATAAATTCAAAGCAAATCGTAATTTCTACTTTTATAGTTAAATAATGAAAATATATGCTAAAATCATTAGTGTATAAGTTTTCCATGTATCTTGAAAGCAATTAGTAGATTAGTAGTTATCTATCAACTAATTAGTTTGACTTTTATTTTTTCTATCTCATTTGCATACTTTTGCTTATTCTCTTTTTCACTGTTTCTCTTGCAGGTCGACCTAGAACCGGAATTGAGCATAAATCTACACCAAGAGTGAGTAAAGCCAGAGTTATGCCGCCTGTTAAGGAAGATTTCGAGACTTGGGCATCTGAATAAATGTTGGCGGGACTTCCCATAAGTATTACAGACCTTAGTTAATGGCCTTTGATCGCCACCAAAGCAGAAGGCAGAGCAGGCACACCTAATGGCACCTTGCTGCGGCTACTGTACTGATAACGCCGCAACTGGCTTTGTCGTATCGGCAACAGAAGTGTTTACAACTGCCAATTGACTACCAAACAAGTTGTTGGGCAATATGCCAGCCAAACAGCTAACCATCCAGACAATATGCAAACACTCGATGGTTTGATGGAGTGTTGTTGTTGTACAGTTGGTCTGGGTAACGTTTTCGGGTCGTCATTGAGTTTGGGGGCGCCAATTGGCGCGTGCTTGCTGAAGGGATTATTAATAGACTGCGTGGGCTGCGTGTTTCCCACGCCAAGTGGGAACACATACATAATCTAAACACTAAACTAATCGTGTCTCTCTTTATGCATATCTATCTCATCCCCTCATCGCTATCAACAGTACTGAAGGCCAGGAAACCATACAGCTTTCCGAGGAAAATGTCAATCCCGGTAAAATCAAATTGGGCCCAATGGATTTTGAGCTCAAAAAAGTGTTGGGAAAAGGTGGCTACGGCAAAGTATTTCAGGTAAGTTTTTACAATATCCCAAAGCAAAAAAAGAAGACGTTTAACATTTTCTGCTCTTTCGAACAACAGGTTCGCAAGACTGCTGGACGAGATGCCAATAACTATTTTGCCATGAAGGTGCTCAAAAAGGCATCCATAGTGACTAATCAAAAGGACACGGCGCATACGCAGGCCGAGCGTAACATTCTCGAGGCAGTTAAGGTGAGATCAAACAGCAATTCAAATATAAACCACTTCCAAAAGATTATTTAGAATTTAGTTGCTCTTTTTTATAACCTGAACCCATTAAAAATGCCATCTTAATTGATTACCATTTTTATTTTGCATGTGCAGCATCCCTTTATTGTGGAATTGGTGTATGCCTTTCAAACAGACGGCAAGTTGTATCTTATACTCGAGTATCTTAGTGGCGGTGAGCTGTTTATGCATTTGGAGCGTGAGGGCATCTTTCTGGAGGATACCACATGGTAAATGGTCTTCCCTTCTCTTATAAAAATACCCACTTATTAATCATCTATCGCTTCGAAGTTTCTATTTGAGCGAGATCATATTGGCTCTGGGACATTTACACCAGCTTGGGATTATCTATCGCGATCTGAAGCCCGAGAACATACTGTTGGACGCCCAGGGACATGTGAAGCTAACGGACTTTGGTCTGTGCAAGGAGCACGTACCAGACGGTTCTGTCACCCACACCTTCTGCGGAACCATTGAGTACATGTGCGTGCGCCACTGCCAATCCCATTCATTAGAACTAAACCTACAAAAACTAGAACTCATATTGAATTATTCTTTTGCAGGGCACCTGAAATTCTGACCAGAAGTGGTCATGGCAAAGCTGTCGACTGGTGGTCACTCGGCGCACTCATGTTTGACATGCTTACGGGCGTGGTAAGATTAATAAAATAGTTTCAATATTTTCCAAGCTTATCCACCACTTTTCAACTTCATTTTGCAGCCGCCCTTCACTGCTGAGAATCGTAAAAAAACCATTGAAACCATACTTAAAGCCAAGCTTAATCTGCCAGCCTACCTCACACCCGATGCAAGAGATTTGGTTAGACGCCTAATGAAGCGACAGGAATCACAACGTTTGGGCAGCGGACCCGGTGATGCAGCGGCAGTGCAGATACATCCATTCTTCAAGCATGTCAACTGGAACGATGTTGTCAATCGACGCCTAGAACCGCCTATTAAACCGCTGCTGGTAAGCGAGCATTATATCACTAAAAAAAAGCTACTAACATAATTTGTTTAATTCGATTTCATCGATAATAGCGAAGCGAGGATGATGTTTCCCAGTTTGATACGAGATTCACGAGACAAATTCCCGTGGACTCACCGGATGATACAACTCTCAGCGAAAGTGCCAATTTAATTTTCCAAGTGAGTATTATAAAATGATATATTTGTATGTTTATGGTTCAGAGTGGATTATTCCTTGTCTTGGGGTTTTTAACATTGGTTAACAGGGTAAAAAGTTTCCTACCAGCTCAAGGTCTGAAACCTTTATAGGGTATTCGAATTATTTCAACTTTGTTATATAAATTATATAAATTTCAGTTGCTAGTCATATTTCTTAGGTAATTTTTATACCCTGAACTGAACCCATTTAAAATGGGTAAAAAGGGGATAATGGTTTTGTGCAAAAGTATTTAACAGGCAGAATGAAGCATCTCCGACCCCATAAAGAGCCTTCTTACTTGTTAATCATTTTTTTCGGGAAACCGTCAGGGGTATTTTCACAATAAATACTACACTACACTATAAGCTATTTATTACATCCCAATCTTTATCTTGGAAATCAACGATAGTCGGCGCCGCATTCAAAGTGCGGCTCCTTTAAAGGTATGCCTGTGGGTCCGTCCGTAAACTCGCAAAAGTTTAGTCCAATTCGGCGAAAGGGATGACACTTGCTTTTAGGATTGCCCCACTTGCCGCGATATGTTAGCCAGTCGGGCACAAGAGAGCGACCTGTTTAAACAGATAATCGCATAAGATAGAATCAAATTATTAAGTAATCAATAGAAGCTACGTACCGTAGGAGCGCAGATTCTTGTAGCTTATGTCGACGGCCTTCCAAGTTTTCCAGGGCGTACCAAACCCATTAATGTCATAGAGCCTGGCGACCTTCACGAAACGATGCTTGCCCGGCGCCGTCCAAAGTCCATGAGAACCCTTGGCGGCAAAGAGCACCGGATGATTTTTGAATGTTGTAACAGTTTTGGGAAAGTTCGGACGCTGCAGGATGCCTTTGCGCGTTTCCTGCCTCCGAAACTCAAAGGCACCAGTTAGCGGATTGTAGCTGTAGTAGGCGCCTGCATCATGTGCTGAAACGTACATGGCTTGTGGCTCGGCATCGCCATTAAAGTACAAGCTCATGTGCTCCCAATCGCCCACATGGCTACCAATGTCACGACGATGACCCAAACAGTAGCCATACACAGCCGGGAAGGGAATACGACCTAGTAGACCCAGACTCAGCGTACACATTGTCTTGCCTTGACTATAGGGATAGAACATCCAATAGGTGACATGGAATGCGGGCAGCTTTCCTTTAATCCGTTGCGCTCGTTGTGCCATTGAATCACCAATGTTGTTGTCCTCCGAGTTGTCATCCAAATCTACGCCACCACTAAACTTGACATTGTCAGCTAGATTAGCTATAAAGTTGTTCACTGGCAACCCATTGTCCAGTTCCGGTTCCAGTTGTTTCTGTTGCTGCTCCGCTGCTTCCGTCGCTGGTTGCGCAACGCCAGCTAACTGTGTCTCCCCCATGACCAAATCATAGTCACTGAGTGGCGCATACTCTGACATGCTAGCTAGCTCGCGCTTAACACGCTGAAAGAGCGGAAAGAGACGTGATGAGCGACGCACTGTATCATTGTGCTCCTCGAGCGGATCAATGGACACCGGTATATAGGGACCTCTTGTACTACCCAATGGCAATACTGTTGCCGGTTGGTCCCGTTTGGGTGGCGCCGGACAAAGTGTGACCACACCATAAATGGGCACGGGTGCCTCATTGGGATTGCGGCCAAAGATAAAAGATTCTTCGTTTTGTAGCAGATCTTCCATTTCGCCATTGGTAACCAAATGAGATTTAGTTGAGTACTCGCTAAATGGCACGCCCGGCGTAAAGCTGCGATCTTTGTCCATGGGATGCACATGTTGCAGAAACTCTTCAACGCCCAGTGGCATGAATTTCTCTTCGGGTGCCAGCCAAACGATTGGCGCCCATTGCTTGATCAAGCGTTCAACTAAAGTGGGAGAAATAATGAAATAAAATAGATTACCATCCATTTACTTAGGTTTCAAATTAGTTTTGCTCTGCTGAAACGCTCTGCCAATTACTTAACACACACTCATAAAACCGGCCATTGGTCGTCATCTGTGTGTGTGTGTGAGTCTAGCTCTGAATTCGTTCGTTTTCAAATTCAAGTGTAATAAATTTCACTTTCACACACACACACTTGAAGAGGGGCCACCCAATAAGTTACCGTACCGTCAATATGCCACTCTGCCCCTACACTTCACTTAACCCCCCCTCGTACTAAGTGCTTGCTACTCTTTTTTTTTTGTACTAAGTGATGGAGTTAATTTGCAAGTTAAACAATTGCCAAAGCGGCGCTTAAGGTTGTTTGTTTTTGTTTATGTTTCGTTTCTTTTTTCTTTTGCTACTGGTGTTCCATACAAATACGCACATGGACAATGAACAACTAGCGTTGGGGCCAACCCCCAATAAAATCATGTCGAAAATTTCACTTTAATCCGAGAAATAGTAAGGAACGTTCAAGTCGAATTTTGACTGCTCTAGTATTGTAAATTCTTTTTTAAAATAGCCTTAAAATTGAATGGAAATACGATAATGGAATATTTCAATCTATTTTTCCTGATCAGTTGATCAGCAGAGTAGTTGTAGTTGTTCTTATTTCCAAATAGATACCGTATGCATACCTACTTCTTTATCTAATGCGGTTACTTGTGCATATTGCAATGTTGGCTGTTGTGACTGTTGTTGTTGCTGCTGCTGCTGCTGTTCATACGCGGTGGTGGAGTTTTCGTTGTTGTTGTTTTGGCTGCTGCTGAAGTTGCTATCGATGAAAGCGCCAACGCCGTTAGTCGCATTTAAAAGTCGTGTTGTTGTTGTTGTTGATGTTGCAGTGCTTGTTGCTGGCAACAGTTGCTGTGACTGTTGTTGTTGTAGTTGGTGTTGGGGCAACGCTGTCGCAATCAGGAGCAGCAACGAGAGTGAATTTATTTTCAACAGCTTTGACATTTTACCCAAAAGAAAAACGTACGTTGTTTGCTAATTTTTTCCCTCCTTCTGCCCGTGTATGCCTGTGTATTGTTTTTGGGATTGTTGTGATTGGTTGTATTTGATTTTTTTCATTCACAATGGGTCGAACAAAGCTGCGCTTTTATATGTATGGCGGCCAAAGTTTTGTGGTCGTTGATTTTGTTGTTGTTGCTGCTGTTTTCACACAATTCGACAATTTGCCAATATTTATTATAGGTTTCTTGCACATGTTTTTTTATTGTTGTTAGCAGTTCGTTGTTGTTGTTTTTTTTTTGTGACATTTGTTGAGACAATTATGCAATGTCGCACACATGCATACACACAGTTTGAAAACACTTCCGTGTGCACAGTTTTACTTGCATTGTGTTGACGTTTTGCTGCTGCTGGTCTGCTCCAAATGGTTCTTGTCCCAATAAGGCACGAGAAGCCGACGCAGCCGCACTCGCTTTCTGCACGTGCGCCTCGCGCTTGGCCCGCTCTCTCTTTTGATCCAGTTCTCTCAGCTGTTGTTGTGGTTGAACTGCAAGCTCTTGAACTGGTTTGATATTTGGGCTCTGCTGGGTCTTTATTTCTTTTTGACCCCGATAGCCCTGAAAATCCCAATAATGAGTGTCAATGCATTTGCATAGTGAAATTAAAAGGTTTTTCGCAGACAATCTTCTCGTTGGTGATTTTTATTTATTTTTTTGTGCAAATCCAAAGCTAAGCCTTTCTCCAATGCAGAAAGGTAAAACTCATCGTCCAAGGGGTGTTTGTAAAATTGTTCGATACGACACGACACGAAAGTTGATTTTATTTTTCTCTCTCTCAGTCTCTGTCTTTCGCTACTTCTTTTTGTTGCCGTCTGGTACTATCGTGTGCACAGTTTGAGTGTTTCTTTGCGACTGGCAAACGTGAACGTGACTGAGAAACGGCCGTGTCCAAAAGACGCAGAGTTGGGCTAAGTGCTGTTTGTTGTTATTGTTGGTTTTGGACTGAGCAGCTAATTGCAGCTTATGAGTAAAGCTTATGTTACGCGTTTGCGTTTATTTGTTTATAAAATACGACAAGTGTGCTGCGTCCGCTTGTGGCGGCTTCTTTCTTACTGGTTTTTGTTTTGTTTATGCATTTACAGCACTGTTTACTTTTACCGAATTGCTAGAAAAGCGCACTTATCTATTTTAGTGCTGTAATTTAAGCCACTGCACAGTTTGAGATGCATTGCGCGCAAGTAACAGTGCTAATTGAACGGTTGGACATGCTGTAAGCAAAGCTTAAGCTTGCTCAACAGTGATATTGAAACTATGCCAACCAATCTTATGAGTAAAGCTTTTCTGCTCAAATTGCTTTTCGCACCTGTATGCTGCTAATCAAAACATATTTCTCTACAATTAGAACATCGTTTCGATTATTATTTAGCTTTCACATAGCACGCCCGCAACTGGGAGAGTTTAGTGGGCCAGTGTTGATACGAATCAGCTTCCAAATTGGGATTGCACTCACGTACAGTTTTATTCCATTCCAATTCGACGCGTCACGCGTTTGTGCAGCTTCTTTACGCACCCCTCCCCGCGAGCGCTGTGCGGCTGTGTGTGGTGGATAAATTTACACACATCAGCCAGCCGCCGGCATTTTACAATTATTTATCGCATTTTGTGTATAAATTTTGTTTTATTATATTTTTTGTTTATGGATTTCGTCAAATTTTAATTAGTGTCTCGCCGTCTAACAATAAATAAAGTTAATAAAGCAAATAAGAAATTATGCAAAATGTGTTACATAGGCCAGTTGGGTCAGTTGGTCAGCTTGCATAACTTCTGTCCAGGCATTAGTATGCGCCTCACTAACCAAAAACTGGGCAACCCACGAACAAACCAACCAACCAACCAGGCAGACATTTAAGTAGGCAATGTATGCTCCAAATACGTCAATGGGGTTATGTTGGGGTCGGGAAACTCACACATGACTTACTGAAATCAATCTAAAACATTTTCATTTTCCTGCAGGGTTTCACCTACGTAGCGCCATCGATACTCGAGGAGATGCATCGGGCAAATCGAATGCCGGCGCGTTCACCGCGACGCACACCACGACAGCATCAGCATCCGGATAACAGTTTTCGGGTGCAGTTCCCATCGGCCAATGCGAATTTAAGCGCCGCCAATGTGGGAGCCATGGGCATGCAACGTTCTCAGATGTTTGCCAGAGCAACGGCGCCACATCTGCAACAGCCGCAGCAGCAGCAGCAACAACAACAACAACAGCATCCGCATGCGCATCATATGCAAACATTTGCGCCGCGACCATCGCCAGCGCAGGATGAGATGATGGATGTGCAGCAGGGACTGCCAATGGTCTAAGGTTACTAAGGAAGGGGATATGGAGGGGAGTAGAGAGGCGTGGAGAGGCAAGACGGACGAAGCGCAGCGGGGATTGTTTTTGTTATTTGGCGGTCGGTCGGCAGAGGGAAGAGGATAGTAGATAGAGAGATAGAAGATCGCATGCTACGATGAACGTTTTGTTTGGATATACATAAAAAGATAAATAAAGTTAGAGACACACACAGATACAGATATACTACTATATATATCGTATGCTATAGCCAACTATATAGATATATATATGTATCACCATATGTAGATTGTGAGATACTGAGAGTAGCTGGCTGGAGCGAGTTCCGGATCGTGTATAAAATACCACATACTGATTATGTTTTATAGGAAAAAAACAAAAAGGTTTACACAAATTTAGTTCAAATATACAATTCAAACTTTGGATTTTTTTTATATACATGCATACATACAACTACAACTACTACTACTACTATAAAAACAAACATTATGATTATTTAGAAACAAAAACAAAAAACATATACTTAAGAACAGTGAGACAACAACAACAACAACCATTACAATTATTTTAACTATTGTTTGATTGTTTGCCGCAGAAAGAAACTTGAGTTCCATAAAAAAATATACATTAAATATGATTTTGCATAAAAACAAACATTTTTAATTAGTTACGAGCTTTAAATTCTTGTCTAGCCATTTAGGTATGGCGATAGACCTTTGTGCATAGTGACCATAGTTTATAGAACCACAAATGATTAATCGCAAGACACCACAAGAAACAAACAAAACAACTATTATAATAATAATAATATTAATAAAAAAGATTATGATAATAATAAAGGATAATATTATATGAAGCTATAAATGCAAAGGTTTCCCAGCGTGTGAAAGTCGCAAATCACAATTGCTGCATAGACAATTTTTTTATTTATTTATTCGATAGTTTGTCCTATTGAAGAAAACTCGCTTTCAGTTGCGGCAACTTTCTTTGTTATTTGACTTAAGAGTTGTTTGCCCATTTCAAACGTTTACATACAAAAATAAGGCATTTCTTAAATACAAAGCGGCATAATTGAAACAAACACAAAAAATAAAAACTAAAAAATCCCATGATGTTATAATGATTTAAAACCATTTTTCGCCGCGTACTGAGAAAATAAACGCTGCCACAACAACTTACAAAAAAAAAAATAAATACATATTAAAACGTAAACAAAGAAACAGAAATAGAGAAGTAAAATTAAAACAATAATGGTACAACAAATATGGTGAATGTACTTTGATTATATTTTGTTTCCGTTGTTATTTTTATTTTATCTTTAATATTGATATTTGCAAGCATTATTATAAAAACAAAAAACGCATAAAAATGGCAAAAAAAAAAAAGAAAATTAAATAAAAATACAATGTCAAATATATAATCAAAAGGTGCTTTGAATTGTTTAAAAAGACAAGACAACTACGATACAAAAAGAAAACAAAAACTAGAAAACAAACTATTGAAATCGAGAACGACTAAAACCTAAATACTTATGGTTATCTGTATAAAACAAACATATTTATATAAACAAAAAAGGAAATACCTCAGAAGCAATTATTTTTGTTAAAAAAAAACAAAATGCAAAAACTAAAATTAAATTATAATATGAACAACCAAAAACAAAAAAAAAAAACAAAAAATTGAAAAATGTAAACAAAGAGAATGCAACAAAATAAAAATAAAACAAAACTGTGTATGGAACATAAAAAAGCCAACAAAAAAAGAAAAAAAAGAAAGGAAATTGTAAACATAAATATAAAAATATGTATATACACATATTTTTTCCACTGTAAAAATTATTTCATTACATTTATGATTTATAATTTTTGTTTGTTTTAAACTTTGTGTATTGTAATTTGCATAATTTTCAATTTTGTTATACAACAATAAATGGAAATTCTTTTTTGTGGCGCTTTTCAAATTGAATAAGAAATGTCTTATTTATTTTGTTAGAGCTGTCAGCAACACAAAAAAGAACAAAAAAAAAACGATGACCCTAAAGTGAATTGTGCTAAAAATTAAGTAATATGTCAACATAGAAATATATGATGTTAAAAAACAGAAACCCAAGTAACACGCAAGAATAATAAAACACTGCCCATACAAAGGAAACAACAAGAAACTAGCAACAAATAAAAAAATAACAATACAATACAAATACAAAAAGCAAATAAATGAATTTAAAATAAATATAATATACAGTAATTAAACACAAAAAAAAAATACAGTTTGTATTCGTAGATAGCCAAGTTAAACAATTGAGAGAAAAGCCCAGCAAACAACCCAACAGAAGAATTAATTACACAAACTTCAAATTGCCTCAAAGCAAAAAACCATATAAAGTAAAGAAACCGAGTAGATTCTAGCGTTACGATCTGCATGCTATTTGTACAGTTCACATAGCTAATAATTATTAAACACACAAAACTAATTAATCGTTTGGCTGAATGACTCAAATTTGTATGAAAAAAAAAACGAAAATAATTCAATAACAAATTCATTGTTAATAGTTTTGTTCAAATTGCGCTAAACACGCTATCATTTGGCATTTCTGAAATAAAAACAGTAATTTTCTAAGCGCCAAATACGCCGTAGGTTAGCAACTAATTAAAAAGTCGTAATACTACTACTACGACGTCGCTCGACAAAACACAAAACGCAGTTCTTCAAATTGGAGGCCACACCGAAGTTGGTAAAGGGAATAAAAAGGGGAGGTGGTGCGGAAAAAATGTATCCGTCGAACCCAAACTGAAAGCAGAACGATACTGAAATCCAAATAAAACACTGAAAATAAATACTAAAAACATATAACAAAACATCAACAGATCCTAGTTAATTAAAATTGTACATTTTTATTATCATTAAATGTTTAAGTGCAGTGCATAATATAAATATACATCAAACTACATACGAACATATATAGGCGCATGCATATTTATGATGACAACAACAAATGTATATCGTAATAAAATTCAAACTAAATTTTACAGAAAAAAAAAACAAAAAGGAGCAAGTAAATTTATTACGCGAAATATTTCGGTTAAAGCTGAGCTGCAAACCCCATGAAAAAAATGACAGAATTCGGTTCAGGGTTCGGTTCCGCATATGTAGCTCAGGGTACGCAGTTCCCTACCGTTTTGCAGCTCTTGTTGAAAGTATGTTATTAAATATGATGTTCTATGGTTATATTCTATTCTAAGCTGATGAATATAAGTTAAATCTGTTTATTTTATGAAATATTCTCCCATTTCGACAATATTCCATTAAGTATCTTACGTCTGGAACTCAGCTTGTATGGCTATTTAATAAAAAAAATTAAGTTTGTTCAGAACCAAAGTTTCAGTTGATGCGATTTGTGTAATAGAATCAAGCTGTATTCAAATTTTAATTTCGAAAAAAGTGCGTCGATGTATTAATCGCTAAAACTAGTTATACTTTTGCGTTTTTACCTTTTGATAAAGAGTATCAATAAGCTGAATTAACTTAAAGCTTAATGTTGGTATAAAAATATCTACACAACTAATACAGGAACATTAAAATTGACAAGTTAGATAATTTGTTGAACTTTGCGTACCTAAAACTATTTTACTTTCTTTTGTCCTGCTTGATGTCCACACTGTGCAATAACACAAATTATGTAGTTGTACGTTTTGTATGTAAAATACTCTATTTTACTTTTATCAATAATTGTATGCTTATTTATACCTGTGTGCATGAATACATGTAATTTCACTCACTAAAGTTTGACACTATCTATTCTGTAAATCTACTGCAAAAATTGATTTATTCAATAGCTCTCAAACTGTGTTCGTCTACATGCGTCTTATTACAATGACGCTTTCTTGTATGCTTATTTATACCTGTGTGCATGAATACATGTAATTTCACTCACTAAAGTTTGACACTATCTATTGTGTAAATCTACTGCAAAAATTTATTTATTCAATAACTCTCAAACGGTGTTCGTCTACATGCGTCTTATTGCAATGACGCTTTCTTGTATGCTTATTTATACCTGTCTGTATAAATACATGTAATTTCACTCACTAAAGTTTGACACCATCTATTCTGTAAATCTACTGCAAAAATTGATTTATTCAATTTATTCACTCACTAAAGTTTGACACTATCTCTTCTGTAAATCTACTGCAAAAATTGATATATTCAATAACTCTCAAACGGTGTTCGTCTATATGAGTCTTATTGGAATGACGCTTTCTTGTATGCTTATTTATACCTGTCTGTATAAATACATGTAATTGCACTCACTAAAGTTTGACACTATCTATTCTGTAAATCTACTGCAAAAATGGATTTATTCAATAACTCTCAAACTGTGTTCGTCTACATGCATCTTATTGCAATGACGCTTTCTTGTGTGCTTATTTATACCTGTGTGCATGAATACATGTAATTTCACTCACTAAAGTTTGACACTATCCATTCTGTAAATCTACTGCAAAAATGGATTTATTCAATCACTCTCAAACTGTGTTCGTCTACATGCGTCTTATTGCAATGACTCTTTCTTGTAGGGCGGATAACGCCCACCCAGTCACGCAGCTGCCATTGGTTAGCATAGTGTAAAGGCAAACTTTTTCATCATAAAACACAAAAAAAAAGGTAAAAAGCGAAAGTATGTTAACATACAGAAATCGATCGAAGCGAGCTGCTTGAAAGTCATGCACAGCTATTTTTAAGCCTGTTAAGGCAACAAACCACAAGGACGAGTCGCGCCTGCCACCGAATCCTGCAATTGAATGTGGCGCCCAAGAACCCCAGTCAGTTTCTGGGCAGGTTGCGTTTGTGCCCAATTGGACTGCCAGGTGACAGCGGCACTGACACATACACAAGGTGCCCTGACTACACATAAACATACATACATTAAGGCAGGACATACACACACACACACACACACATTAAAGAAGGCAGCATATACCAACATAATAATAAATACCGCTAGGCAACCGTAAATTCCTTAGCATGGAATCGATTTAACTAACCCACAGTTCCTCTCTGGGGACCAGCAGCAGCTGAATTGGCAGTTTAAGTCGTTGCAGATTGGAAGCCAGGTCGTCAAGTCGGAAGGTAATACAATACTTTACTATACACTCAATTTCCTAGAACAATTAAAAGCAAAGTGTGCCAGTCAAAGAGCTTCCGTTAGATATCAATACCCTCCTACATAAATCTAGAAGTGTATTCAAATACTTTGAAATCGTAATTGCATACGTAATATATTTTGGATTCTTACGCAATACTAAATACATAAACTTTTTTATCAAGTTATTGACAGAGACAGCATTTGATAAGAAAGAACAAAGAGACGCAGTGCATCATTATTGACCATGTTGCCGAATTTGAAGTCGCGTCGCATAACGGGCCTGCAGCTGGCAGGCAAGCATTTGGGTCCGGTGGCCAAGTGCCCGCCTCGTTACTCCGAAGAGGATTGGGATTATAATAACAAAATCAAGTTTCGCATCACCTGCGATCAGGAGAAGCTAGCCGAGCGCATTGTCGAGTAAGTGATTCCAATAGCGGCTCATTCTTTCACCACCTTCCTCTTCCCATGAATCTGTTTAGGGAGTCGCGTCGCGTGGTAGATGAGACGAAGGACACAACCAAGAACTGGCAACGCGAGGTGGAGCATCATATGCGCGAGCGCACCAGTGAGATTCGGTTCCTGGTCGACGAGTTGAATCGGCAGAAGAAGACGGCCACTCTGGAGGATGATACACTGAACACGTATCGTAATCGTGTCTTAAGTGCAATTGAGTTTCTTAAGGATAAGTCACTGGCCATATGCAAGCAGTGTTTGATCCTGCGTGAGGGTCGCATTGGAGTTGATCTTTGCGATGATGAGGTGGATCGTTCGCTGCGTCGTGAGCTGAAGGTCATAAAGGGTTGTCAGGGATTAGCCGATGCAGCGTTGAAGGAGTCCGAGGAGCAGATACGTAAATTACGTGCAGCAATGTTTTTGTTAGATCAGGATCTGGCTGCTAAGGATAAATCTTTGGCTATTGATGAGAAGAATCTGAAGCTCAAGGACTTTCAGCATGACCTTGGCAAGGGTCAGGATCTATCCAAGCAGCACTGGTAGCTCAAGAGATGAGTATCCAACTTCAGGCCTTGCTAATGTTTCTCCCTCTTTCTTTTCCAGTCAATTCTCGCTGACTGAGTGGCAGGCGCAGACGTATGAGAACCTGGAGGCGAATGCCAAGGCTTTGGTCTCCGCCGGGCAGCTGCGCGCCTACATTGATCTGCTGCTGAAGCAGATCTGCGAGGATATGCAGAATCAGACCGATCGCACCAATGAGGCCTTTGATCGCCGCATCACGGAAACAAAGCACGTGAAGCAGTGTCTGGAGAACAAGCACAAGGATACCATGGATCACATTCATCAAGTGCAGCGCAACATGAACGAACTGGAGCGCGAGATGTCCGATAAGCAACGTGCGATTACTTTGTGCCAGACTCGTCTTAGCAATCGTGCCCATCGTCCTGGTTTGGAGCTAACCTGCGATATGGTGCAGGATGCTCTGTACAACGAGCTGCAGGCTTTGAAGGCATCAGTGTGCAAACTAAATCAAAAGCTTAACGAGAACAAGGCCTCGATGCGGTATCTTATGCATGTTCAGGTCATGCAGGAGGAGGAGATCAATATCAAGGCAAACACTTGCAAGATTGACGAGGTCGACTGCATGACCTTGCGCCAGGCCCTCAAGTACTCAACATTCTAGTTTGCAATCGAGCATATGCATTTACCCACTTCCAATTGGGCTCCATTACATAATTATACACTCTTAAAAACATCTTAATCAAGTTTAAATTACATGTGCATTTTCTCGATTAATACAACAAAAAAAACATTTACATACATGTTTAATAAATTGAAATTCACTTCCAGTTTGAATAATGCAAAATAATATTTAATTTATTTAAGAATTTCTTGTTTTATTGCCAACCGCCAAAAAAGTTTTTAGTTCCCAAAATAAATTATTATTATTATGCCTAACATGTCGCAGTCAATGGATAACTTAGCCTTACAAACTTTTAAGTCCCGGTCCAAACTGTACTGTTTTCAGTGTATGGCTCGATGCACCTGTTGCAGGAAAGTGTACTGGTCACACTTTCTCTTTATATTTAATCAAAGCTTGGTAATTTGTACATCGCATAGACAAACTAATTCTATAACTTAAGATCAAAATCGCATCGCAGTTCTCACAGAGAAAGTTAGTTCTTGAGGTGTTAGTGCTGCAAATTCTGGCTTAAATCTGTAAACATTTGAAACACAGGATCCCACGACAAACAAATTAATTTGAGTCAAACTTTAAAAAAAAACATAGGCGACGAATTACTGGGCAAATAAATAATAAAATGTTAGTTTAAATGGACGAGAATATATGGATAAGTGTTGTCAAAAACATTTTCAAAAAATTTGTATCAATTTTCAGTTAAAGTTTTCATTTTATTATTTACATATGTTTTAAATATAAATGAACTAAATATTATTTTGGACCTGCCAACCTCATTCAAAAGAACTAGTAGCTCGAACAGCAATCGAACCTGTTGGATT
This sequence comes from Scaptomyza reducta, assembly GCA_035044485.1. Lineage (NCBI taxonomy): Eukaryota > Metazoa > Arthropoda > Insecta > Diptera > Drosophilidae > Scaptomyza > Scaptomyza reducta. The sequence goes on from JAWNNV010000627.1 coordinate 280,552, forward strand.
TTGTATGGAAAACTGAGTTATCGGTAAGCCGCCACGCTCTATCATGTATAATGCAACTCTTTACACAGGCAAGCAATTAGCAGAAAACTATTTAGAATTCTGCCGATTTATTGAATTATTAATTAATGTTAAGTTAAAAAGTGTGCAAACCAGAAATTAAGGTAAGCAGTACTGTCTACATTTGATTATTTGGCCGTCCCGCTTTCACATCTGCGCGCATACTTCCAGCTGGCAGCGTCCGCCCAGCCGCTCACAGCAAAATGGAGTACAGCCACGAAACTCAAAAATCAATAATAGAGAAAAACTACCAGTTAATCGATTTTTCAATAAAAATTTTTGTTTTAGTTTAGAAATTATGTCAAAACGTAGCGCTGACGATGCCAGCGGCGCCGGCACCGGCAGTGGTAGTAGCTGCCTTGTTGCTGCAGCGGCCGCTGGTCAGCCGCCCATCAAGAAGGTGCACTTCGAGCCGCACTTAATTGGACCCGTGTCGACGCTTGAAGAGATGGACATAAAGGTCTTGGAGTTTCAAAACAAAAAACTTGCCCAGAGGATAGAGCAGCGGATGAGATGCGAGGCCGAGTTGCGACATCGAATCGAACAGCTGGAGAAACGTCAGACGCAGGACGATGCTGTCCTCAATGTGGTGAATCGGTATTGGAATCAGCTGAACGAGGATATACGAGTGCTGCTGCAGAGATTTGATGCTGAGACGGCCGATGAGCTGGAGAACAAGAACGAGAACGAGGTGACGACATCATTTCTTACACAGTTGTCCACTTGGGACAAAGAGGAGCTGGACGAGAAGCTGGCCAATCGGGTGCAGGTGTCCAAACGGGCGGTAGCCAAAATTGTACAGGTTATTGATAGGCTAATGCAACGTAACGAGAAGATAACGCATGTATTAAAAGGTGATGGTCTGGCGAAGGGAACTGCTTCGGCTGGTGATGATGAGCAGCCCAAAACCAGTGCGGAGGCAATTGCGGCATTATCAACGGGAGCGGGTATTCATGCGCTCGACGAGACGCTTAAGAAAACGCACATTGAGATTATGACGGAGAATCACAACTTGCAAAATTTGAATACGTCACTGCACGAGAAGTTCCACACGATGTCGCTCAAGATGAAGGAATACCAGGATGCACTCACCGCCAAAGAGACGGAGAACGCTGAACTTAAAAACCAAATTGATGAGTTGCAATATGATCTTGAGAAAATCCACTGTCGCAACGATAAGCTAGAAAATCATTTGGCCGAGGCAATTGAAAAGCTTAAGGCATATCACCAGATCTACGGGGATCCCAACAAAAGCAGCACGAATAGCGCAAGCAAGACGCCCAGCTCTGGTGTTGGCTCCACAAGTGTCGGAGGTAGTGCAACAACCAGTGTGAATAGTCAACTGCTGGAAGAGCTGCAAAAGGATCTGGAGGAACATCGGGAGCTAGCCAACAACCGGTTACAGGAGCTAGACAAGCTGCATGCCACGCATCGCGAGACGCTTAAAGAAGTGGAGAAACTTAAAATGGATGTAAGTGAATGAAAGGAAACATTTCTCGTGTCAATGTTTATGTTACAAGCCCTTACTTTCAGATCCGTCAGCTGCCCGAATCGGTGATTGTAGAGACAACGGAATATAAGTGCTTGCAATCGCAATTCTCGGTGCTCTATAACGAGTCCATGCAGATCAAGACAATGTTGGATGAGACGCGCAATCTACTGCAATCGAGTAAGAATCAGCATCTGCGGCAAATCGAAGTGATGGAAAGCGAGGAGCTGATTGCGCAGAAAAAAGTGCGCAGCGACATGATCCAAATGGAGGATGTGCTGTCGCTCATCCGCAAAGAGTACGAAACTCTGCGCATTGAGTTTGAACAGAATATGGCTGCCAACGAGCAAACGGCGCCAATTAATCGAGAGATGCGGCATCTAATCACCTCGCTGCAGAATCACAATGGCCAGCTTAAGGGGGAGGTGCAGCGATACAAGCGCAAGTACAAGGACATGTCCACGGACATTGTAAAGATGCGCAAAGATCTGGATGAAGCACAGGCCAAGCTCGAGAGCAAGCAGCAACAACAGGCAGCGGCGGCGGGTGAGGAAGTCAAGCAGGAATCAGCAGCTAATATGAAGGAGGAGAATGGCAACAACAACTCAGCCGGTGGCGCCACGAGCTTGACGAACTCTGGCAATGCCAGTGGCGATGCTAACATGGCCATCAAAGATGAGAACTTCAGCATTGCTGAGGATGATTTGGATGATGAAGCCAGTAGCAAAGATGTTAAGGATCCCAGCATCAAACAGGAGAAGCTTTCTGCCAGTGAAGCGGCAGCTGCTGATAAAAAGGATTCACCAGGTCCGTCAAACTCAACAAATGCCGCAGCATCTGGCTCCACAAATTCAGTTAAATCAGATAGGGATTCCAAGGATGGTAGCAAGGCCAAGGAACTGAAGGCCGCCGAAAGTGAAACGGTGCGGGATCTTAAAGCGCAACTCAAGTATGTAGCATACAATAAAGGATTAAGTAATATTTTATTAACAAATTATTCGCATTTGCATTTGCAGAAAAGCTTTGAATGATCAAAAGGAAATGAAGCTGCTACTGGACATGTACAAGGGCGTCTCGAAGGATCAGCGTGACAAGGTTCAGCTGATGGCTACCGAGAAAAAGTTGCGTTCCGAAATCGAGGAGCTGCGACAGCAACTTAAAAAGCTGCAGGAGAGTAAGCGGGAGGAGCGCAAAAAGCTAGCCGATGAGGAGGCGCTGCGCAAGATTAAACAGCTGGAGGAGCAAAAATACGAGCTGCAAAAACAAGTGGCCAATCACAAGCCGACGGAGAATTCGTGGAGCGGTGCGCCAGGACCAGGCGTTGGACCATCTGGTGCCAGCTATACCCGACCCTTTGTTGGCTCCCACGAGGAGGAGGCGCTGCTTAACGAGATGGAGGTAACTGGTCAGGCATTTGAGGATATGCAGGAACAAAACTCAAGGCTCATTCAGCAGCTGCGGGAAAAGGATGATGCAAATTTTAAGCTGATGTCGGAACGCATCAAGGCCAATCAGCTGCATAAGCTGTTGCGCGAGGAAAAGACGGTGCTGGAGGATCAAATGGCTACGGCATCGACACAGATCGAAGCAATGCATATTGTGCTGCGCAAGTTGGAGGAAAAGGAGCGCACGCTGCAAGCAACAGTTGCGTCCATTGAGAAGGAGCTGATGTTGCGCCAACAGGCGATGGAGATGCACAAACGTAAGGCCATAGAATCGGCACAATCTGCTGCAGATCTCAAGCTGCATCTGGAGAAGTATCATGCTCAAATGAAGGAGGCCCAACAAGTGGTCGCTGAGAAGACAAGCTCGCTGGAGGCGGAAGCTTACAAAACGAAGCGGTTGCAGGAGGAGCTGGCACAATTTAAACGCAAGGCGGAGCGCATGAAGAAGATGGAAATGTCGGGTACAACCATCGATGAGGTGATGATCGAGGAAATACGTGAATACAAGGAGACATTGACGTGTCCATCGTGCAAGGTAAAGCGCAAGGATGCAGTACTGTCCAAATGTTTCCATGTATTTTGCTACGATTGCTTGCGCACCCGATACGAGACGCGGCAGCGCAAGTGTCCCAAATGCAACTGCGCCTTTGGCGCCAACGATTACCATAGGTTATATCTGCAGTAAATGATAAAGGATTCGATTAATTATATTGAATATTATGAGCGACTGCATGCTAGAAAACTAAAATGCATTATAAGCATATTATCTATGTACTATTAATATATTATATATAGCTATATATATATTTTTTTAAGTGCGACTTTTACCCCATACCCCTTGTATACCATGCGGCAAATTATGTTGAATTCTTTGTATGCTGGCACATTTCATAAGTTATGAGTTTCCGAGTGATATTCTCCCGGGTTTTTATGTAGCTCTTAAGTTGAAATAAATGGCTAAATAATTAATTTGTGTGCAATTGGCACAGAATGTCCAATCGAAACGGATTTAAGGAGATTTTGTATATATAATTCTAATCTTATTTTCGATCTATTTTAATTGCTTTCATTATACAAAAACTTACTAAATAGCTTGTTTTCAAATGTACTCGTCCCACTTTTTTATACAATTTGTACTTTGATCAAAAATTTAAGTATACTATGATGTAGAAATCCTTTATTTTACTTGTTTACACTCTATTAATCTAAATACAAAACTTAAAAATATATAGGAATAACGAACTCTTGAATGTTACTACAATATGACACTTAACTCTTATCTTATTCCATCGAGAAAATAAAACGTTTAAATTCAGCATTAATTGGATTTATTTAAAAGCAAAAAATAATTAAATTGAAATTTCTTCAATTTGGTAAATAAAAATCTAAAAGGTTTCAATTTGTTCAAATAAGTGGCAGCACTGTTTGCTTCTTCTTAAATATCAAAAATACTATATTAAATTGCGGTATTTTCACTCAAGCAATGTGAAGCCACACTATGTACCGGATTCCCGGCTTCTGTGTTTTTACATACTGTTAACAGTAGTCGTTAATCTCCGAGAGCAATTCTGCAAACAGTTTTGTCGTTGTTGTTGGCCCGGGCGGGCGCGTTTCGGAATTCTACTGCATGTCGCGTCGTTTTGCCTGAACGGGTTTTGCTTTGAAGCCTTTGAATTCGTGTTGGCTGAACAGCCCGAAAAAAGTGCAACGTTTTCAAATTAATCGATGTGCCGTCCAATCTAAAATTGTTTTTAGTTACTGCTGCCGCTTGCCTGCTTATCGCTAGTGAATCGCCAAAACAACCAATTTTATTTTCAAGCCATCGATTTTTCGCGCTGTTTAAAACGCGTCTTTTGCATAAGGCTCTCTGTGTGCGTGAGTGTGTTTAACTGTGTGTGTGTGTGTGCTAGGACCTTTACAAATACAAGCAGATAATTATAACACACAGCAAAGAGCAGACAAAAGGTCCTCGCTAGTAGCCGCACGCCATTGAAATAAAGTCCTATACAGCTGTGTCCTGTGCAGCTGCCAGGTAAAAAGAACAACAGCACCAGGAACAACTATGACCGTTAGCATTCACCTGGGCATTTGATTGTGTGCGTGCGTGTGTTATTTGTGCATTCAATTTGCACCAATTTGAAGCGAACAAAAATTCGCAATTCGCGCAACTCTAAGAATCTACCTATCCGCGAAGCAGCAACACATCGCACTTTAAGATACAAATTTGCTGCTTACTTGTTTATTTTGCATACACACAACGGGAGCAATAATAGAATTTATACAGACGTCCATTTCTGCTTTCTTCAACTCCAAAAAAAAAAAAAACACACACACACACACATGGAAATCAACAAGCGCAAGAGAGAAAGAGAAGGGTAGTTCTGTACTATATGCCGTGGGGGACCCTCTGACATTTTCATCAGCGCAAAACAAACTGCAGGAACCACCAACACGATAATAACAACAACAACCACGAAGGCAACAACCGAAAGCAACAGCAACAACAGCTAAAAGATTAACTGAGTGTTGTCGCTGGCACAGTTTTTCCTATCGCTGCTCTCTGTGGGTGAGTAACAAATTTAATACACGGTTTATTGAAAGACAAAAATGTTTGTAACTGTAACTGTAACTAACGAAAGTTGAGTAAAATCAAAATGGTTTTAAGGTTATGCACTGTTTAGAATCTTTAAAGATGTAAAATCGATATATTAAGCCTTTGAAATATAATTATCTAAGTTGTTTAAACAGTAGAACCTCCATAAAGCGAATTGCACGGGCACAAAAATACTTTGTTATAGAGAAAATTCGTAACAAATAATCCTTTTTCGATTGTGTTCTCGAAAAGAATTCGTTATATAGAAAACTTCGTTGTACGGAAGTTGAACTATATTACTGATGATCTTCCTACACAAAATAGTCTAAAAATGTATAAATGGATATTTTCCTCACCCACATTAGCTCTAAGAAAACACAAATAATTCCGTTACAGTTTTAAAAGATTTTAATTTAAATATCACTGTGTTGAAAGCAAATCAAATTAATTGCATTGCTTATAAAGAGTTATTTCATAAATCAAGGTATAAATATGTTTGCAGGCTGTTTAGCTTGAGTCTTCGATTTTGAGTCGGAAATATTTGCTGTGTTATATAAATTTCACTAATAATTTAATTTCCCACAAATAAATAAATATGATAATTTATGCTGAAATAGGGTATTCAGCAGTCTATTAACTTCAATTTGCTAATTTTTTTCAGCTGGTAGAAAGTTGTTATCGAATATGATGGAGGCTGAAACAGTGACTGGAGTTGGGATTGGTATTGCCACAGTGACAGGGACAGAGACGAAGTCTGACAGTGTGTGGGTGGGTGGGGGTGTCTGCCAGTGGGTGGGTGGCAGTTCAGAGGTTGAGTTTCAGTTGTGCAGTTGTTTTGTTACTTTGTTGTATAGTTGTTTGCTTTTGCGGTTGATTTTTCGCTTTGCCTGGCGTCGCATTGTCGCTTTGTTGGCCGCTCCTAATGGGCTTTGGTGTTTGCTTGGTCTATCTGTTATGTTGTGGGCTAGTTGAAAGGTCACGCAGAAAGAAATAGGGGAAACTATAGTCGAGAGGAGTGGAGTTTGTGCCCAAGTTAGGGCTTCCGGAACGTTTCGTGCTTGACACTTTGTTTTATGCATCGTCAAAAGGCAATTTTATGTTGCAAGGCTTGCACATTAATCGATTTTGATGCACAGCAAACGGCAGCAATCAGGAAGAATGCAATTTAAGTCAATCAATCAGCCAGTCAATCATTCAGTCAATCTGTCATTAGACTCGGTTATTGAACGTTTACTTTCTTTTTGCTATATTCATGAGCTAATGATCGGACTAATGATGAGGAACGGATGTGCGAACCGTTTTAATTACGCATCCGCGACAATTTAACACGTCTGCTGGGCAGGGGGAAAACTCTGGTAATGTTTTCTTTTGCCACAACTTCAGGAAAATACCAATTTAGCTTCATTAATCCGTTTGTCGGATTGTTCACAGAGAAACAGTCTGAAATGGCACTGAATAAACTTAGTGATATAAAATATAAAATAACAAATTAAAAAGAAAGAACTTTTTGTTTCCGATCAAATTAGTTGTTAAGCTAACAATCAGCCAACTTTTTTTAAAGGGCCAATTTAATTTACAATGATAAACATCCATAACTAAGTTTTATTTGTGTAAACTTACACACAAAATGTCCAACGAGGGAAAAAACTTTGGTGTCTATTTTTAGAATCTCGATTCCTAACTAACTTCCTGCTTTTTTTTTTACCAACAATTACCCATTTTAATTTTCCAAATAATTCATTCTTATCAGCTTTGAAAATTTGTTAGCTGCATTCTAATGTGTGTGTGTTATCTGAGGCGATAACAGGTCTTATAAATATATATATATGTATATATATTCATAAACGATGATTACCCATGATTGGGTACAAAATACTTGCTTACATTTCTGTCCCCATCCCTTCTCCCCACGCATCAGTATAATTATTGTGAAGTAAATTAATTGTGATAAAAAAAATGCGATTGGAACTTGTTTTTAGAGTTGTCGCGAATTTTTAACAGTTCGCCTTCGCTCTCTTCGATCAAGCGTGCAATCAAATAATAAAAGCAAAAAAAAACTTGTCAAAGCTTTTGTTATGTTTATTATGTGAATATTTATGCACATATTTCAACGCTTTGCTTTGATTTTGCTTTTTGTCGATTGCCAAATTCAAGGTCAACCATTAAGCAGTCATTTGTACAATACAGTGGAGTAAAATGGCCCTGAGAACTTGAGACAGTTGGCTCGATGATTGGTTCTAGTCGTGGCTTTTGTGGATTCTCAGTTTACGTCGCACAAAAGGATTTGTGGCATTGCATTTCAAGATGTTTGTCGCTTGGAAGGTTCCTTGGCGTTTAGTTTATTGACAATGAGCGAGGCTCTCAGGCGAGACAAGACGGCGTCTTCCCCCCGACACGCCACGACATTTTGAGATACAGTTTTCTGGCCTCTAAATATGCTGTGCTTGTGTTGTTGTTTGTCAATGGTCAAACTGTGAACGTGGCTCTCACTCCACATCTAAGCCCAGTTGCACCTACTCCGCCCCGTCTGCTTGCCGCCTTTTGGCAAAGTGTCATGTGGCGCATGCCGTACAAAGAAAGAAAAATACAAAAACATAAAAAAACAGGAATCACTAGCGTGAAGGGGGCTTCCCATTGTTGTTGTTGTTGTTGTTTTGATAATAGAGTTCGTTATATGTATGTGCGCATTGGTTGTGAAAACTAAGCAAGTACGAGTGTCATAAAGTAGATGTCATAAAGAGTTTTTATTTTCTTGCCGTTACATTAAAAGAAAAATAAAACGAATCCGAAGACTTTCTCTGCCATACGACAGACAAATTTGGCTGTTGGCGTAATTGCCCCAGCAATGAGCTGTTAATGAAACCAAATAGACGCACAGTCAGTTAGGCAGATGGTGAATTAGAAACGCAGAGACAGAGAGAGAAAAGAAATAGTCATCTTTCCAATATGATCCAAACTATAACGTACAAGGGCCAATGAACGATCCGCCCTCTGCAGCTTAAGAAAAACACTAAAGCCAACTGAACTTTTTACGGACTTCATTTCATTTCTATTCTTTTCTTTTCATTTTGGTCTAAATCAACAACAGCTAAATAAACAGCAACACTGTGCAACCAATTTTTTGAGTTTTATCAATTTGATTTTAAGATTTATATTATTTGTATGCATAATAGAAGAAACCAATTAATATTAAAATACCAATTTTTGGCACAGAACAAATTTAAGGTTAATCTTTTTGTGGATTTAGAAATCGACGGATCAAATATGTTAACTATATAAGAGAAATATATATATTTAGATAATTAGAGTATATTTACTAAGGTTTAATTGTGAACTTGTTTTTAGTTCAACTTGCAATAGCATTTCTTCTTTCAACACCTTTGTTCAGTTAATAAATCAAGCTACTAGCAATAGACAACGTAGTAACAATATATTTAAACTGAAGACCTTTGGATGTTCTTTTCCATATAATCGGCTTGCATAAATGACTCTTGATAACCCGAAAATACAATTGAATGCCAAAAATAGCCTAAATCAATCCAAAAAACACCGAACAATGAATTTGATTACGGCTGAATAGTTTCCTCTTTGTACATATATTTATAACAAAGAGGGTTGGGCAGGTTTAAATTTGTTCGAATTGGAGTTGCATGTTGCATGGTGTAATCTGTGGCACAGTTCATGATTCCTATATAGGTTTGGAACGCGACGACTTCAACGCAACGTTCTTTTTAGCCTCGTGTTTCGTCGTTTGTTTTTTTGCTTCGGTTGCTCAATCTTCGACTTTCAACAGATGCAAAACGAAACTTTTGCGTGCCGTTGACTGAGAAGCCGCCGAAAAAATTGTTTATAGTTTATGTTTAATGAGCAACAACTACAGCAACAACAAGGCTAACTTCAAAAAGCGCAGCGACTCAGTTGGTCGCTTCTTCCTGCTTCGTATGGTTTTTGTTGTTGCCTATTGCCCAATAGTCAGAGCCAAACCCGCGTTCGTGACAGCCCAGATGGCCATACCAGACGCCTGCCTCAGCGCCTTGCCTCCCCACCCGGCTTGCTACGCGTCTTGGACGCCCGGTTTGCAACGACTGCGTTCTGTTTGATTCATTAAACATGAGGCAGTGTTGCTTTAGCCCCCCTCCCTCTTCACAACCCTCTTTTCTTATGTCCGCATCACATTCGCTGCACATTCAAAACAACTCGAAGCGGCAGAGTGGAGGAGTGCGGGAGTGCGGGAGTGGCAGAGTTGGAGGCAAAACAGAGTCAAACAAAATAAGAAATTGTGCCTGGCGCTCGCCGACTGCTGCAGGTGAAATCAAATAAAAAGTTGAAAACATTAACAGTGTGCGAGAGAGACAGAGAGAGAGAGAGAGCGTATAGAACTCGGTAGAATAGTGTGTGCCTCGTTTGCCTCTGACTCTGTGTCATGCTACATATCTGCTGCATTCCCATTCCCAATCCAAACAATTTTCAATATCTCTTCCCCAACAGCTGAAGCAGCACAAAACAGGGTGCGCGCAACTTGCAACTTATTATAACTATGAAACGTTGCACTGGTAAAGGGGCGGGGGTGGGGGTGCGGGTGCGGTCTGCGTCAAATGCGGGCCTCGGGGTCCCCGATTATAATTCGCGGCACAAATGTTTCACTTCATTTGAGTTTCGTGGGTCGTTGTCGTCATTGCTGCCACAGGAAGTGCTGCAACCGAGGAGTGTTCAATAAGCCCGAGTCAACACAGACAGAGATAGATAGAGAGAGAAAGGGAGAGGGCGGGAGAGTTCTCCCCCACACAAACAAAACAATCAATACAATGTGCTCCAGCCGTTTTGATTGTTGTCCACCTGTTTCGCGAAGCGTGAGAATTGTCAGAGTATTACAAATTCAGTATCAATTAAAATCGTTGCGACATTTGCATCCACCTACCCAAATACACAAAAAACAAAAAGGAGGAGCAAACAAATTATGGAGCATGGAGGAAGTGGAGAAGATTGGCGGTAGAAGGGGCACTGAGAACTGGCCCCCTCACTAGACAGCACAAAATAAATTGCCATAAATGCGAGGCATGGAAATAAATTGTTTTCAATGCAACAGCAACAATGAGCCGAGAGAAATTTATGCAAGTGAACGTAATTCTCTCTTTTATAAACTACACATATACATTTATATATGTGTGTGTGTGTGTGTGTGTGTGTATACACACATACATAAATAGGCAAGTTGCCCAACATGTGGCAAAGAATTTGTTATGGTACACAATCGAGATGAGCATGTGCATGAAAATGCTAAACGAGTGCATAAATAAGAAACATAATATATACATTATGTATAGCTGCAATAAGAAACGAATTTCGTTCGATTGAGTCTTCAATAATTTTTGTAGATTGTGCATAAGTTTGGTTTTACCTGATTGACTAATAATATAATATTCCTAAATATATAAACTCTAATTTTGCTTGCTAATGTGCGATGCATTAACGGGACATTGACTTCAACTTAAATTGTGGAAGCCATAACATGTTTCCGTAAGGCGTTTGATGTGTCAACTGTGTTGCAAGTTGCTAGTTGTGCTATTCCCTCTATCCAGCTGAAGTCAACTTGCTCGACAAGCAAATAATTTGCAAAACTCTTCGTTCTTCTATTCCTATTTTGTCTCTGCATCTACGCGCTTTTTAACCATGGTAATCGCAGGGGGTTTTTGTTTTTGTTCGTGGTTTGTTTGGCAAAATGTCGCTGTCATTGTCTGCTTTATTCGCTTTATATTAGCGCTGTGAGGTGTTTTAATCGAATCGACGAGCATTGATGCAAGCGAACTGTCGGCAACCCCAAGGCGTTCTCAGTTGACCCCGCAAGCATCGTTCATTGATTAAAGTTAATGAGCTGCGAAAAAGAAGATGAAGACTATTCTTGTACAGGCGACCACCTGCTTATTTGGGTGGGCTAACTGTGGGCGGCGCTTTCGCCTTGAACATGGCCAGTAAAATGCAGCCAGAGTTTCCGGTTTATGCAAAAGCATTCTTAGCTTTGTGCCTTGGCATAGAAGTCAGCAATGCGCTTGGAAACAAGTTTCCGACAGGCAGACAGCAAAGAAAATGAAAAAGAGAAAAATAAGATAGAGATACAAACGAACAGCTCAATCTTTCATTGTCAGGGCCACTCCGATCGATGTACAGCGGCAACTTCATTTCGCAGCACGAAGCGATGATGGCAAACAATTGAAGAAGATGGGTTCGATGGCAAAATGAGCCGCCTTGCTGTCTGTTGTTGCATTCATCTTTTATCTACAAGATACTTTTTTCATGCTTTAACAATTGAGCTGCACTTACTGTGTGTTGTGTATGCTTATTATTTTCAGTCTGTCTGTCTTTGTGGCTACGAAAAATTTGCTATGGTTTTTTTAGCTTCGCTTCTTCGCCATGCCACGTCTCTTGCTGGGGGTACAAACAAAGTCATCGCCTCTTGTTGCCCTGTGCGACACTCAAAGTCTGCCTGCCTCGTTGTCGTCTGTTCAGCGCGCTTGAAGTGCCCTTCATTAGACCGCTATCCTCTTCTTCTGCCTGTTTTCTTTCCCTTCCCTTTGTCAACCCATTTTGAGCATCCACATGGCATGAACGAGCTTAAAGCGTGAATCTGCTTCTTTTTTTCAACATGTTCTAGCCAAGGTCGTTTAACAGGATCTCGTATCTATGAAATATTTGCTAACTGGTTTGGCAGCTTTTTCTTCTGTTCTTTCTCGTAGTTTCCTCCTATTGTTGCCCGAAAATATGATTTCTTTTATTAAGTAAAAACTATCTGCAAATGAAATTCCAATTAACTGAAAACTGGAGCAACTTCATTATGACTTTGCTTTCAGCTTGTGCGAATGATGAAATCTGAAAAATTTGGCCAAAATCTCTGCCAGATCGCATAACACAAGCAGACACTAATGATGCGTGTAGGAAACTAACAAAGCAATAATAACCAAATATGTATGTAGGCTGGAGTACAGCGAAACTTTTACGCCCTTGCTTATAGTACATAGATGAACTTTTAACTCAACAATTTAGGTTTAAAAATATATTTATTTGTACAAAATACTCTTCCCACATATTTGTTTTTTGTTTTTTTTGTTTTCATTTACCCTTTAACATAGCTTTGTACCAAAGACATAACCTTAAACTATTTAAAAAATCTTTTGATAGTTCTGAGACACTTTTTTTGCACAGAATAATATTTAAGAAATACATTATATTCATATCAGTACTGATGAAAAATCTTATGTCTTTCTATATTTAATGTTTGTTCTTTATACCCATAATTTGATATATATGTATGCCCTGTATGGAATTTAAACTTTTATCCTACAATTTTGGGAACGTACCCAAACTGCATTACCCATTTTTTGCAGTTTTTCCCCTATAGGGTTCATTTACAGCTTATTAAATGAATTTAATATATTAATATTTTTTAGTTAATTAATTTTAAATAAAAGTCGAACTTCATAAAGTGATTCTCTAGGGGACGAAATAAAGCTTCTTTTTATAAGAAATTCGTAACACAAATAAGAATTTTGATTAAACCAAATTATAATGTTCTGGAAATGAATTAGTTGTACAGGAAACTTCATAATACGAAAGATCGTAATAGAGAATCTCGACTGTACATTTTATATGATTGAAATAATAACATTGAAATGAATTTTTCGCATCTTTGAAAATAGAAAGTAGTAAATATGAAAACCTCTTGTTAAATCAATGTAATCTATTTGACCAACTTTTGAGAGTAGTCAACTGGCGATAGTTCCCTCTATTTAACTTTTAAATATTTTTGACTACATTGCCACATGCGAGCGTTATAAATATTCCACAATATGATGATGCATGTGGATAGGCTGTGAAACGAATTTGCTGAGACAACAATACACGAATGCGAAGACGTGAATGTAATTTGGTAATGCAAAAAAAGGTGGCAGAAATGCGGCACGAATTTTGGGGCCAAGACAAGTGTGTGTTGTCTCTGTGGGTTTGGGTCACAAATGTTGGCAACAGATTTGTGGTTCAGTGTAGAGGGAATAGCTCATAACTTATGCAGCAGTATCCCCAATATTGGCCCCGTTGCCAGTTTTTTGAGTGTGTCAGTTTTGAACTAGTTTAAGTCAATCAAGAGCCTGGCCCAGCAGCTGGCCCACAACAGTCAACTGTTCAAACGATGGACGAGCACACACACACACACACATTTGAGTATCATCCAACTTGACCGCAAAAGGCGTTGCAATGTGGGGAAGGGGAGCGAGGAATGCGCGGCATGTCCCGTTTGCCAAAAGGTCGTTGGCGTGTTCAGCTTGTTTTGTGGAAAAAGGGGAATCGGGACTGAGGGGGAACATGGGAGGCATGAAATGCCAAATGCATCCCAAAAATACGCATGCATGCAGCATACAAAATTTGGGTCGCCTTCAACGTGAATCATTCGTCTAAATACTCATTATCTTACCGTCTCTCTCTCTCTCTCTCTCCCTCTCTATCTTCCGCTCGTTCTTTAAGGTGGTGAGCTGTCATGTCCGACACGCTCTTTGAGATGGAGGATGCACAACAATTACAGTTAGAACAGCAACAAATGTCAAGCGAGGCAGCGCAGCAGCTGGCAATGTGCCTGGCCAGCCTGGAGCTGGGTGAGACATCAGTAATGGACACCAAGAATGGAGCCATAACAATCAACACCACAACACACAGCAACTGCAACGATGGCAGCGATAGTGGCTTGGATGTGCCTAGCAGCTGTTGTTTGTCGCGACAAACGCTTCAACGAGGATTGAGCAGCACAAGTGGCGGTTACACAAGCAGCAACGGCCTGGAGGAGATCTATGATAGCTGTGAGCTTCAACTGATCAGCAGCAACATCTCGCCGAGTGAGCAGAGCAGTGAGTGCTCGCAGAAGACACCACCGCCACGACGTTGCAGTGGCAGCGTTAAGAAGAAGGTGGCCATGTTCGAGCCGGAGTCAGGGCCCGACAGCGGCAAGTCAGCGGAGCAACTGCGTGGGCGTGTGGCTAATTTGAAGCGTGCTGCTAGTCTACCACGTAATGGCGTACACACACCCGCAACAGGGACACCGGCAAGGGAGAAGCCACGCATTTCCAGCTCCACTTCGTTTCGGGTGCCATCGAGTACGACGACGCCCGTGCGCACGCCACGCCCCCAAAAGCCCGATACGCTGCCGAGCGTTTTGAATCGTGCTCAATCCGTGCAGAGGTTGGCGCAAGTGCAACGCACCCCATCTCTTAGTCGCGCCCGCACACCCGGCACCCCCTCCGATGACGGACGGTGGCCAGCAAATCGTGGCGCATCCGGAGCACGTCGTGGCATGTCCGTTACACCGGATGTGATGGTCAACCGGATGCGACATAGTCCAGCTCCAGGTAAAGTCTCCAAAATGTATGTTCTTGCATATTCATAGCTATATGAAGTAGCGGGCCAATCAATTTATTATATCATAAAAGAGTTTAATGTCTATGTCAAAACGGAATCATTTTAAGTCGGAGCAGTTGAGAAACTCATAAATACACATCAATTCTTTCGTATTGAAAAACCTTCTTGGAAAGGTACTTTCTACTTAAAAGTAGAATATCAATTATGAATCACGAATTAAATATCTACCATTCGCTTTCATCAAATATTAATAATTAATAATTTATCTATATATTTTATGAAAGTAAAGTTCATGTTTGATCCTTGACTTAGTAGACTACCTTCGATAAATATGAATACCTAAATAACTTACCTTAAATTGAATCACTTCAGGTGGAACACTACCACGCCGTCGTAAGCAACAGTCTGTGGAGGATTTAAGTGCTGGACGACTGTCGCGTAGTAATTCCATTAGCCGGGCAGCTGTTGTGGATGCTCGAATGACGTCATCGGTAATGCTGACGCCAACAAGTCGACGCAATCTAGCGCCGCCCACAGCTACCGCAAAGGTCAATTCCCTGCGCCGCCCACAGCAACAACAACAATTGCAACTGATTCGGACGCGCATCTACCATGAAACGGCGGTGCAGACGGCATTGACCAGCGAGGATCTGGAGCAAGTACTTGGAGGTGGTGTGCTGCAGACACGTGCCTTGGACGCAGTGGAACAGCTGGATAAGAGTACACAGGCAGAGCCTGATCAGCGAGATCATGAACTCGAACAGCTGCGCCAGGAGGTACGCCAGTTGAGTGGCAAGCTGCAGCTTGAGCGTGAGGAGAAACTGGTCATGCAGCAGGAACTGCATCTCAATACGGAACGCGTCATGGGTATGCTTGAGATGGCCCGGGTCTGCAGCGCAAGTGCGGGCACACCCACGTCGGAGGACAGTGGCGATGGCAGCGGTCATGATAGTTTGCTCATGCTCGAGTCTCAGATCCAGCTGAGTGGCCATGAGCTAGTTGAACGGCAGCAGGAGATTGTCCAGCTGCGTGCCTTGTGCCGAGTCCTGCAGCTCGAGATGCGTCGCTCGCTGGGCACCCAGCAGTTGCTGCTGCAAGAGAAGGCTGCCATTGAACATGAGTCCAGCGAGCTGCAGGATTTCCTGCAACACGAGAAGGCAGCCCAGTGCGACGCACTGCGCGAGCTGGAGGCAGATCACCAGGCGGCGAAGACACAGCTGGCCAATCGCGAGGACGAGGCGAAAGTGCTGCGTGACGAGTGCCGCCACCTGGTGCGCCTCAACGAGCAGCGTCGTCAGGAGAATCGGTTGCTGCAAACGAAATATGCAGCACTGGAGAACAAATCCCGGGAGCTAATCCATCAACAGAACGCAGCGGTAGCAGGTGCCTCAACTGCGCTATCTGGACTCCATGCGCGACTCGACAATCTGGTGGAGCAACTCGTGTGCTCGTACAGCATTTCCGAGCAGGATCTAGAGGTGAGTGGTGTACTAGGTAGTCGTGAACTTAAACATAAATGTGATATCTTCTTTGTTCGCTTCAATAGGATATTCGCTTCCAGGCGGAGACGCTGGCCTCGGAGACGGAGTGTGTGCAAAACGGCCAAAAGCCCAATGGACTAGACTTGCCACTTAGCCCCGCCATGGCTGGCGATGATCTACACAATCTGATCCTCAAAAGCGATGGCTCGCTGTCGCCGCAACGCAATCAGTCATTTATAGCTGCCGTCATTGGTGCCATACGTCAGGCTACAACCCAGTCGGGCAAGCGTCTATCGCTGCGTCAGTCCGGCAAACGACATGGTCAGAGTACGGGAGCATCGACTGTAGCAGGAACTGGCGCATGCCCAGGCACAACAAGTATCACAACTACAAAAAACAGTAACGAACACGCTAATCCTAATGCCAACGGAGGTGAGCAAATAATAGCATCTATTGAATTCATAATGAAATTGTAGCTACTATTTGTTTATCAACAGACGATTCGGATTCCACAGAAATGCTAGATTCTGAAACGGAGGTAAGGTACATTTACAACAAATACTTCTTGAATAACTATTGATATTTATGTTTTGCAGCCTTGCTTGCTCATGATGGACAACGTGCTGGAGGATGTGGTGCAGCCGGATTCGCACTCGCACAATATGGTCTCCTCGTGCACGGGCATGATCTCACAAATTGAGTTGCCCACAGAGTTGGTCAGCCAATACAGCCAGCAGACAGCCACAGCCAATGGTGGGGATGATTCGCTGCAGCAGCTATCGCAGGCGATTACCAATCGTCAGCAGATGGAACTGCACGTACACAAACTCAGTGTGCTGCCAATGAAGTGAGTTGCATCTAAGTTCCACCTTTCACTTCTAAACTTAACTTTTGCATAATTTCTCTCTGCAGCAATTGCGATCAGTGCAACACCGAGGAGCTAAGTTGTCACGACTCGTTAGCCGAACTGCCGTCACTTATGGAGTACAGCACAGCGCAGGCGGTTGTTGATCAGGTGATCGAGGTGGACACTCTGGTGACCAAGTTGCTCAAGGTGCTGCGACTCGTGCAGCTGGACAATGACAATTGCATTCAGCAACTGATCGTGGACAAGTGAGTGCAATAAAATTGCATTATCAACTGATCTACATGAATTATTTTTCTCCTGCAGAAACAAGCTACAGCAGCATAAGGAGGATATGCTCGAGAAGCTAAAAGACTTGGAGGATGTCAATCTGAAACTGCAGGATGAACTCATGGATGCTACACAGGAACTGATGATCAAAGGCAGCGATCTGAGTGGCGCCAAGGCAGAAATGCAACGTCACCGCAACGAGATCGACGTAAGGTTTTGAGCCACGATTTGTTTATGAATTGAATGAACTATTTTTTATGTATTGCGCACCTTCGAAGACATTTCTATGTATATCGTTATCGTTTAATCGCCAGATATATTATTTTGATATGTTAAAAACTCGATCTAGCAGATACATAGAGCAGCCGATATTATCTTATGTTAATCGTATTCTTAGTCATACAATTACACGTATTATTTGATTAGAATAAACTCTTATGCTCTTGACCTACTTTCGTTGATTCGTTTTTTTATCATCTACGATCTTGTCATCTATAATTTCTTGTCATTTGTTTCTCATGCCAACCATTTGTAAACCACATTCGTATACATCATCAATGGACTCCTCAGTCACAATCAAAAATCAAGTTCAAAAGTGCACTCTTTCGTTTAAATTGAAATCAGTTTAATAATTGCCAAACCTATACTCGTAATCACCTGCTACTGTTACTGCTTTTACTTGCTGACGCTATACGGGTGGCAGCGCCTCAATGAGGACATCTGCACACTGAGCACATTGTGCAGCAGCTATAAGAAGCTGTCGCCTACAACAGAGTTTCCGCCCATGCAGCTGCTTTCTCCCAATCAGGAGTCGCAACAGGGTGACGTTCTTGGCATTCTCAATCTTTTAAAGATGTGGCATGCTGATGGGCAGTTGCAGGATGCGCGTGTTAGTACCTATTTGCGCAACTTCACTGCCAGTCAGCCAACGGTGAGTCCATAAAATACTGAATGTGAAAATAATCTAATCCAATTCAATGCACAGACGAATACCGCAAACCAGCAGGATAACAACAATGTGGAACGGTTACGCATCTATGCCAATCAATTGGAGCATGTGACACGTGTACTCGATGACTGCCAGAGCTTAAATGAAAATACTCCTTTGCAGCAGTTGCGTCGGGATATGGAAATCGTGCGTCTAAATGCCAATTGGACGCAACTTTTGGATCTAGTGGAGGAGCGCGATCACAATGCGAATGGCGCATCGCAGCCTTAAATTGTGTCAAATTTTTTGTTAATTCTCCAGTTCACTATTAGTAAATTTACATTGTTTAACTCCAAGTAGTTAGTTAGAAATGTTGGCGTCCAATGCGAATCGAATTCAATGTCGAACCAATCTTTAGCAGCAGCTTAAAATCAAAGTTATCAGCCAATTCCAAAATAAAATTTATGTGCTATTGACAGCATAGATAAACTTATCAGATGTGTTTGCCAACTTCAATTTTAAATTATAACCTAGAAACTATTCAAATATTATATTTTGCCTTTCTTTCATCTCACTCATTATTGTCCACTCACTGAGTGCGCATTAGCTGCAATTATTTATGGACGGAGTCGTCGCCATCATTGTGCGGCGAAAGTTTTTATATCGCCACAAAAATATGGAAAAACAACAACAAAGCTCCGAACTGTCGTTATTAATTTTTTTACATATTCATTTTTTTTTTACAATTTTTGCAAAGAACAAAAATGACATGCTATATCAACTCGGCTGTTGATGCTGATCAAGAATATAGTTATTTTATGGTGTCACAGATGCTTCCTTCTGCCTGTTCATACAAAAAACATAATATAGTTAAATATTACTGATCTGTTTATTTTCAATGTGAAAAAATGTATTCTGCGCTCATCTTAGAATACCAGCATATTTTATGTTGCATACTTTAAAGCATGCGTTTATGCGTTCGAAAAGTATTATTGCTAGTATTAAATTATGAACAAAAGCTGTCAATCTGAAAAAAGTATTGGTAATGAAAAAAAACTTTGTTTTTGATTTTTTTTCGATAGCAAGTTGTTTGTATAATACAAGTACAATAAATAAGCATAAACTAAATGTATAAAATCAACTAATGTAGAAAAAAACAATTTCGCAAAATTTTTGAAAAATCCCTTGAAGTTTTAAGTACTTGCTAGACAAGTCTATAAGTATGAGCATAAACATATACATATTCACGTTTATAGTATATAACATGTATTCGTATAAGATATATGTATATAGACTGCTTAAATTGGCGGCAGCTACTTATGTCTTTTTTGTGGTCTTTACAATTACAAATAATCTCACAATATAGGTTCAGGTTGGGTGGTTGTTGGATGTTGCGTGTTTGGCATGGCCAGGTTAAAAGGATGGCTTGCTGCTGCCAATGCTACGTGCTGGCAAACTATTCGTCTTCACCGTGGGATTGTCGCGTGCCTGCGAATGGGCAACCACAATGCTGAGGCACTGCACCCATTCCTCGGCATTCTTGCCATCCTTGGGCTTGAGTATTAGGGTCTGGTCGGCAGTGAATATCTCGAAAGCTTTGGGTATGTTACGTGCACCTCGCGAGACCTTCACGGAGCGTATTTGGTTCACATCGATGCTCTCGCCGCCGCTCTAAAAACAACCAAAGCTAGATGGTTAGCAATGGGTTAGTTTTCGAGAGCTTGTTATTTCTACTCACGGATCCCTTGCAGGAAAGATGTGCGCCGGAGAGCGTGAAGTAGCGTGTGCGCCAGCGCCTAAATAGTCGCCACTTCCCCTTCTTCTCCTTCAGTTGTCCCTCGATCATGGGCTGATTGCTACCATTCAGGAAACCTACGGCCTTATCGGGATGATTGCAGAGAAAACAGCCCCACTGGTACTCCAGCTCATTACAGTTGGGATTGCTTTTGTCCGTTTTGGACACCTCAAAAACATCCAGGAAACCGGAGTGACGAAGCTCATTCACAAGTATCTCCCGGTCCTAAAAACAAAATCAATTAGCTTGAAAGTTGTAGAGTTTTTTGGAGAACCTACTTTGACCTGGGAAACTGACTGGTGACCAGTTCAGTGAAGCTACGATTCTCACACTTAAGTATCTGCCAGATATTTTTTAGATTGCTTATGCCTGGCTCCCGTGTGCTAAGCACACATTTCTCCTTGACCTGTAAAGTAAATTGGTTAGAAAATGTTTTTTGTTGGTGTTTCCTCAGATTACTCACAAAGTGCCGCACTTGAAAATCAAGGAATATCATGTGGATCCAGGTCTTGGGATTGCGTGTGCGCATCGTGAAACATGTCTTGGAGTAAAGGCAATGTGGTCCACGTATCTGACAGGCAAAATGTAGCTTGGCCACCTTCTTGCGACGCTCTGCAAATTCATTGGAAACTGTGTGTTGTGATGATGTGGTATGTGTGTTAATGAGGACGCAAGTGTAAGTGTGATATGTGTAGAGTTGTGTAGAGATAGAGAGTAAGTAGTTAAAAATAGTAAAAGAGAGTAAAGCAGTGCTTTCCCAGCCAAACACACAATGTGCCCTGCCTGAAAGTGCAGACTTACCCTCAATGCTGCAGCGTGTGGGCGGAGGCAAATGCTGCGACACTTCATCCATATATGACTTGATGGAGACAAAGTTCTTTTCGCAAAACTGCTGTACGGGATCACGCATTATCTGATATGGCTCGAAAGTGCTCATGCGTTGATCCATTACACTGTTGGCATTCAGCAGTGTTCGGCTGGTATTATCGCTTCGTCGTGGCGCCACATTTGTGGTTGTTGTGGGACCCGAAACGATGACCTCGCTCTGAAAGAGAAGACAGTTAAAGTTAGTACATCCGACTTTGAGATAGTGCATCTCCATTTAAGTACATTGCCATTGATGGGTAGCTTCATGACAGACTTGGCATTGCCATTGCTTGAGGATTGTGGCACAGCTGGCGATGCATGATGCACTAAGACAGCATTCTGTGACTGATGTTGGCCAGCTGCTGTTGTTGTTCCAGTCACGGATTGTGGTATGGAGATGGAGCCCACTGATTGATTGAGTGCATCTGTGCTGTATTTCATCAACACTGTGCTGGAGTTGAGCAACGTTGAAGGTCCTTGCGAGTGCGGACGCACCTTCGATGGGGATGTGGTCACTGTGACGCCGCCTGAGGTCACCGGTATGCCGTGTTTATTGTGCCCGGTGATGATCACATCGTTGCTCAACGGTGGCACTGGCGTCACCGGCGGATTACTCGCCGTTGTAGTTTTGGGCACAGCACCAGTTTGCACCACCACATTGCCATTGGAATTGCCTCCGGGCTGCTGGCTGATCTGTGAATTGCTCAAACGCGTCATGCTTTTGTGCAGCCCACCAACCGATCCACTAGCCACATTCAGACGTGTCACGCTCCTGTGTGTGTTACTTGCCGGATGCAATCGTCCCGTGCTGCGTGAGTCGCCCAGCTTCACTCGGCGTGTATAACCCGTATGTGGGGGCGTCGGAGTGGGCGTGGCAACGTGTACAGCTGCTGGCGTTGATGTGGCAATGGGCGTGGGAGCTACACTTGAAGTGGGCGTGGCTGTAGCTGTGGCTTGGGATGTGGACATAGACATAGTGGGAATGGCATTCACTGTGCTTGGCTGCTGAAGAATGTTGGTGGAACTACTGCTGCTGCTGCTTGTTGCGGGTGTCGCTAAAGATGTGAAAATAATGTTAGAGGAGCTTATTAAATAACAATAACATGAACTGTTTCAGTCAAAACAAGTAAGAAGGCTCTAGTCGAGAAATCCCGAATAGACTATACCCTTAACCCTATAATATACGCATACAGTCAGTGCTTGCAAGTATGTGTGTATGTATACGCGTATAGTGCGTACCTTCTTAATTTCAATACTCCATATCTCCAGTGTTTCTCAACCGATTTCAATAAAATTTTCACAGATTGTCATTATTTAGTCTAATCTTTCAAACTGCATCAAAACGTAACAACAAATTGAAGATTTTGTTGTTATCGATTACATGTGTATATCGGAAACGGGAAGAGTTATCGAAAATTTAAAACAAACTTGTACTGCCTAGGGATTAGGTGAGCTTATGTACCCATTTTACCCATTTTCAATGGGTTAAGGGTATAATAAACACGATGAAGTCGACACAAAATTATGTTCATTATCACAGTACATACATACTAAGGCCTTAGCTACCATGGCTCTAACTTCAAATTGGAACTTGGTAAAGGTAAATCTTATTTCATCAATTGTGTGGTATTTTCCTTTTTTCTTATTTAATACAATACTAACTACATCTAAGTAATTGATACTATGCCAACTAATAAAATATCGTTATTGATTTGAGATATCATTTATTGCGAGTGATTTTCGATAAATATTTATTTATCTATACAAGCACCAGATTTGTAACTGTTTCCCATTTACTGAGATACTGTTTTGCATACAAAATTCTACATTTTCTTTCGCAATCTGTAATCGAAGACTCAGCACACTCACCTGGCTTAATCTGTGTGCTAGTGCTGGGGCTGGGACTGGAGCTGCTGTTCAGACTGACAATGGTGACACCGCCGGAGATCTTGTTGCCGGCAGTTGCATTGCCGACATCATGCTGGGAGCTAAGTGCCGCATTCTTCTGGCGCACGCAGGCGAGCACCTTGTCGGTGAAGAGGACCGGATAGGCGGAGCAGAGACGCGTTGCCTCCTGCTGGAGGAGTGCCTGTGTGGGCAGATGTTCCAGCACAAAGTCCAGAGCCTGCTGGGCCGTCTCCTTGCTGCCAATGCCCGAGGTGGTCAGTATCTGGGCGCACAGCGTAATGGTGCTGGGGTTTGTCTTTGCAGCGAGACGCAGCTTATCGAAATGAGTGACAAGTAGATTTGGATTATATTGTGCTAGCTTCAGTAGGATTTGCATGGTGATGTTAGAGGTGTCGCTGTCCTGCAAGCATTCGCATAGCTGTAGCACACAGGACTCTAGCACTGCTGGCGACTTCTGAACGATAAGCAGATACAGCTGAAAGACGGCCATGCGCTCCTGTGCATCGCATTGTGGCAGCAGCGAAATGAGCAGAGGGGCATGCGGCGTCACTGTCTCCGGGGAGACTTCGTACACTTGGGAGAGAACGCGCAGCAGACCGTAGTTGCCGGAGAGTATGGATTCCATGATGGGCTCCATAATGTCAATCAGCAGATAGGCATAATCGATGGCCGCCAGGGAAAGATAGCTGGCCAGATTACGCGACAGCTCCTTGTTGCCCTTGGGCAGAAACTGAACGGCAATGGGCAGCGCTATTTTCATCAGTTCTTTCTTATCATAGTTCTATACAGGAAGAAGAAGAAGCAGTTACTCAATAAAAGTCTTAAATCGTTATTTATTAATGTGACATACCAAAAATATGCTTGAAATTATATCGGCAGCGATCTTGGCATGCGGCGGCTCCTCCTTAGTGGCAGCCACCGGTTGTAGATTCCACAGCAGACAAGTCCTAAGCAGATCGACCAGAGCGGCACAATAACGCTCAGCGCTTCGTGTCTCCCGAATGCAGGAGAGCACTCGGGTAACACAAATCTCAACAACGCTCTGATCATTGTTGTTCTTCACGTAATCCGCATGCGAGACGATTGGATTGATTTCAGACAACTTAAATGGATGAGACAATGAATGAAATTAGAAAAAATTTAATTTAATTCGTCATCAAGAATATATGCACTTAATGGTCCGGAGATGCTTCCATTTGTCTGTTACATACTTTTGCACAAAACCGTTATACATTATTATATACAAATTATATAATGAATAAATCAAAAAAACCTCTTAAGGATGTGGACATTTAAATATATTAAAATTCAATATTTTAAAGAACTAACTTTTAGAAAAAATAGCTTTTAAATAGTCAATTGTACAAATTTAAAAATTAATTCAATTAAATTTTTCTCTTGTTACTATTACAACTAATTGTGTCTGCTTCTTAACATCAGTTTGGACTTACCACCTCCGTTATGTCATTCACAATGTCCGCATCGGGAACAGAGAACAAATCTCCAGCTCGAGACAGGTCTCGCTTGGCGAGCACTTTAGTAAACAGCTCGTGCATCTCGAATGCGTCGTGGCCTCAGCACTTATTCACTCACTTACTCTCTCTCTCTCTCTCTCTCGCTTTTCTCTTTGTCGTTCTAGTCAATCATTTCCTTGGGCAATGAGCTGTAATGGAAGTGCAGTTTCGGACATACATAGTTAGGCTTCGCACTTGCAACTGGGCTGTCCTAGAGGTATTTATTTTGGCATTTTCATTGCCAGCTTTTGGTTTTGGCACAGTGCCCAGAGTTCAGGCGCCTCGATTGTTTATCTTATCGCCTAGCAATGGAAATGTGGTGGCTATAGAATTTAGTTGGGGAGACACAAGAGTAAAACAGCCAGCTGATACGCAAAACGCTGTTCCTGCACTTCACTTGAGTGAATGTTTGTGCTGCCCTCTTACTCTGTCTCTTTATCGTCTGGGATGTATTTACGTCTGCTAACTATATAGTGATATATAAATAGATCTACTCCTGGACCACCAAATACTTGTTGCATTTTATACAGTTCGGATTCTTTAATCGCCAAAATTATTCAGACTTCCACTTGCTAAAATCTTTGATAAACAAAAACTATTTATTGTGTACAAAAGTCCCCGTGATATTAATGTTTACCCACTTTATTGCTTGTACTGGTAGACAGGCTTTTATCACAGAACGTCGTTTATCAGTGTTTGTTTATTGTAACTGACCTTTCGGAGAATTGATAATAAAAAACTTTACACTTGCCGATATACATTTATTTTTAACAAACAGAGAAAAAAATGTCAAACAAAAGTCTGCTTTTATTGTTGGTCAAGGTTAATGATATATATATATATAAGTTTGAATATATTAAACTGATTCAACAGATTTTGCATGCAAATACATACGTACATAATTCCGCAGAAGGTAAAGAAATTCGTTTTAGAGCTAAAAAATTGTTTCGTTGTATGTTTCGTTCTGTGCGGGGATTCCCTGCAGGCTGGGAACTTTAGAGTGTTCACGATGCGAATAAAATACACATATGGACAATTGTTTGCTCACAGTTTGATATCACAGTAAGACGTCCAAGCTGCACACGAACAGTTAAAGTAATTAAAGAGAAACGTTGACATGATTGCAGTAGTCAGAGCCAAATGATTGTTGGCCAATTATTGTGTGTGTGTGTGGAATGCACTTGGATTTTCGATTAGATGCGCAGAATTCCACATGAAAGGATTAGGAATTAAGACTTAAGACTTAAGACAGCTTAGCCAAACAATGGAATGCGCTTTGTAGGCGATAAAGAAAAAGCTTCACGCTATCTTTTTATTTTTTGTTACTATCTCTTTCTGTAGCTGTTTGCTGTTTGTCTGCTGTGGTTGTTCCATCAAGGAAGCGACGCCAACGCAGCGCTTGCAGATTATTAAAATGTTCATTTACAAAACCAAAAGTTGCATAATCCATGCGGCAAGACGGGAAGGAGTAGCTCCATATCTCTATCTCTTTCCAGCTTTGCACGCGAAATGCAGACGGACAGAAAGACGAACGACAAGCGGGACAGACATTTATTTGCTTCCTGGAAACCGGGACAGCCGCAGCACTTGAATTGCTGCTGCTGCTGCTGTTGTTTGTTGTTGTGTTTTTTTTTTGTTATTTATGGCTCATTCGCGCTCAGGTTGCAAGCAACGAAACTGGTTAAAAAAGAAATAAAGAGGCAGCAAACAACAACAGCAAGATTGCGCGCGCGAGAGAAAATTGAAAGAGAAATAGAAATACACACGTATATATGTGTATAAGTATAAGTAATGGATGTGGATGATGATGATGATAGCGTTGGCTAAAACATAAACCGAAACCGGTGCGGCAGGTTAATACACAAGCAAGTTACAAGCCTCAGCCAGCAACAAACACAAATACAAATGTACACAAACACACACACACACACATATATCAGAACAAAGATACTTCCATACGGTGTTTGGAGGTGTTTGAAACGGATTTCGTAGTTAAATAAAAGCTACCAACTATCACTAGATATTAATTCTAAATTAAACTTGATTAGCATTGGTCCAATGTCAGAAGTTTCAAAGAAACGAGTTGACATATTCTACACATTACGCAAATGACTCAATTTGTGCACGATGATGCGGTCAGCTTCCAGATATACATATAGAAATTAAAAGAGAGAGATATATAGAAAAGCGTAACGTCTTAACAGGGCCAAGTGGGCAGTCGAGTGGCAAGGCTTTTGGCTTTGGCTGTGGCTTGGCTTTGGTTATATGATCAGCGGGGGCAACTTCCGCTATACCGCGTTGCAACTGCATACTGCATCCATACATACACACACACACATATGCATGTATCTTATATTGTACGCAAATCCATTTAGCACACGGAGCTTATACGTATTGCAAGTGCAATGTGCAATGCGAATATTCCGATTTCTACTCGCGTTGCGTGCATGGCAAGTGTTTTGTTCTTGTTTGCGCATTCCTTGTCACAGTTATGTATTTGTTATTGCTGTTGCAAATACCTGGCCATAGGAGCGTCAAGTTGCGGGCCCAGTTGCAAAGTCGACACGACACGACTCGACTCGACTCGATTTGAGATGCAGACAGACTCTCCCATATAGATTAATTGCTGAGAAGTTCTTTTGTTGTGGTCTAAACTTTGGTTTATGGTTCTTTTTGTCTGGGTAAAACTTGTTTCTAGTTGTGTTATGGATTTTGCTATTTCTTTGGCTTATTGCATCTGGCTTATGGCTGGCTACGGATGGTATATGGATTTTTCAGAGAGAGTTCTGTTAACGCTGTACTTAATTAAGCTGCCCTTTTAAACAAATAAAGAATGGGAAAGTCGTGGCTTAACTGAAAGAAATTGATAAAAAAAAATTCCATATATTTTAAAGATATTATTGAATTAAATTAAATGATTTGATGACTTTAATACTTGATATTTTTTTAAAACAAAAAACATTTCTAATTCATAAAATAATTTCTGATTAAATCGAGAGACTTCTAACGGTTTCGTGCAAGGAAAAGCGGGTTGGTTAAGGACCCCACGATAAGAGTAAGTGAAAAAGCAAATAAAAAATTATGAATAGTATCTTAGTAAACTTACTATTTTTCTTTAAACCCATTACTTCATTTGTAAAAATATGAGATATTAATAACCCATCTAAATTACTCATTCCTTTAAGCTTTGAATCAGATCTATATAGCAGAGTACTTATAATACTTTACCCATGTGTTTTATCTTTACAAAGATATACATTCAAAATCTCTGGCAAATTTATGAAATCACAGCGTGAGAACCCAAATAAAAAGAAACAAACAAATTTATCCCCTGCCTCAAAATAAAATATATATAACATCTATACATAAGTAAATACAACATCGACACGGTAATATGAACCGGACACAAGCTAAGCAAGGGATAGATATCTAGAACAAGGGTGGGGCGTCTATAAGGTTTTAAGGGGTTAACTTGTTGAAAAATGAGCGTCGCGTGAAACTTATTAATGAAAAGAGCCGCACAAAATAAAACAACAACCAGTAAAGAAACGAATAATAATAATGCAAAGAAATACGAAAGAACGGAAATACTTCTAAAAAAAAAAACACTTTGGCACATTTGTGAACACGTTTGATTAGTTGCGTCGAAACAAGTAGATAATCTCTTTTTTTAAGTCTAGCTGTTGAGCTGACTTTTGCAAAGATCGCTTTAACGGTAAACTGTTGGACTTACCAAAATTGCTTACTATGTGTGTATAGGTTCTATGTGTGTGTATATATGTGTGTATATATATTGTAGGCCCAGGCAGACACACAGCTGGTTCATATCAGGGAGTTGAAAACTGGTCGAAGTCGAGACTGAATACAGCGCCAAACCAGACAAGTTCTATCTCTTTCTGGCTCTCTCTTTTTGTTGGCCTCTATGCTCTGTTGAGCGGGGGGCGCCGCAGTGAAGAAGAAAAAAAACACTTGAAAAGGCACGAAAAAGGTAGACGACGACTTTAGTTGTTGTTGTTGTTGTTGTTATTGTTGTTGGTATTGGTGAGCTGTCGGCCAAGTCAGCCGCACAGCCGCCGTTGTAGTTTTATTGTTGTTGGTGGTGGTGTTGGTTTGGCTTTTGGGTGTAGTTCAATATGAATTTTATTGTTGCTGTCGTTGCCGATAAAGCACAAAGTTTACCATTACTCTTAACAATATTTGATTTGTACGACTTTTGTTGTTGTATTGTTGCAGCGCCAGCGCAAAATAATAAATGAAAAACACCTATTGTTGTTGGTGAATATTGTTTTGTTATTTTTAACAAACTTACGCAGTGGTTCTGTTCTTGTTTTTTTTTGCCACAAATATGCCTTCGTTTGCTTCTTTTGTATTTTTGCTAATCACATTTTGTTAACACACACACGCACGCACACACAGAGCATTGAAAACATAGAGAGAGAGAGGGTAAACAGTTAAAGAGCAGCAGACTAACCGACGGCTCATGCGCGCTGGCCAGGTTCCAAGCAAACGCGTTTAGGCCAAAACGTAGACTGAACTGATGGCAAGCAGTCGTCGACAACTGTTTCTGTTTCTTCCTCTTTCTCAGCAACTTGCTCTCGAGCGCACTCACGAGGCATGCTCGCTGACTCTCTCTCTCTCTCTCTCTCTCTCGGCCGTTCTCTTTCTCTTTTTCGGCTAGTGATCTCGATCTCACTACTTGTTCTTGCTGCCTGTTTTTGCTCGTGCACACACATTTATCATAGTTTGCCTTTGTGCTTTTCATTCATAAACAAAAAGCGCAGGGCGCATTGTGTTATTTTTGTTGCTCTGCGCTTCGCCGTTGTTTCTACTCACTTTGTTTCTCTCTCTCACCTGTGTTCACCTGTTGAGTAGCCGGCGCAACAGCAGCAGAGACAAACAGAGTGTTGCCAGCAGCAATTGAAATGTTACCATTGTACATCTAAATTTAACGGCATTTTGTTAGGGCTGCGCATGCAAAATAAACGTATTTAATTGGCAACGTGTTATTATTATAGTTACTTTTATAACCTTTCATCAGAGAAAAAGCATACGATAATATTAATTACTCTTTCTTTTCAACAAATTTGACTTTTGTAAAAAACAAATACATATAATATCAAGCAGGAAATATTTTTTACAATATTGTGTCTAAAGCAATTTTTAAGTTTTTGGTAATACGTATAAATATATCTTCCGTTACTTAATTTTTAAACCCACGCGTATACGGCATATCGGTGTTTCGCAACCGATTTCCATAAAAATTTAACATATTGTCATTATTTTAAATTCAAGATTTAGTTGTCATCGATCACATTTGTATATCGGAAACGGGGAAGTTATCGAAATTTGAAACAAAATTATGTTACAAATCTGGTCTTTAGCCCCTAGCTCTTATAGTCCCTCGTTGGACAGACGGCCATGGCTATATCGACTCGGCTGTTGATACTGGTCAAGAATATATATATAAATATATATATATATATACATATATATACTTTATGGGGTCAGAGATCCTTCCTTCTGCCTGTTACATACTTTTGCACAAAACTGTTATACCCTTTTTAACCATTTTTAATGGGTTCAGGGTATGAAAACCACGGAAGTAAAAAGTTCATATTGCACCAATATTGACTTCCGCTATATACCATTCATACCTGTGAGTGTGTAAACAATGCGTTAATACCAGAAAATCGGAAATTATATGAAATCTATTACGTGTTGAACTTTTTCACATTGATCAGACCCATTTGGCCAAAGTACTGATTTTCAAAGTCAAAGCTCAACCAGCTATGGTGAATTCTTAAGGTGAAGTCAAATATGTTTCGATGAGGCTGTTAACGTTTAAACGCTAATAGACAAAAAACGGTTCAAAGATCGCATCACACAAAATGTATTCGAATCTTTCGTTCGTATTCGTTTTCGTTTTAATATGGCAGTGCCCAGCCCACATTTGAGTATATTTGCCTTGCAAATAACTTAAGCCACGTACTCAAATTCCAACTCTGGCCGCAAAGGTGAGCTAAGTGCGAACAGCAAAATCAAAATCAATTAATCAGCCCCAGACGAAGGCGCGCTTTGTTTACAAAATGATTACAATCAAATTTTATTTAGCATTAAAAAGATCTTTAGTTTTCTTGTCCGTATTCTCCACTACATATGTAAAATATAAATATCTTTAGTATCTCTGTTATTTTGTGTAAAATCAATTTAGTTTGGATTGAGCTTGAACTGGGGCTTAGCTCGGGCTTAGGCATACTTGGCCGCCAGACCCTCAACAAAGGCAATGTAGTCCTTCTGTGCCACCTCAGTGGACTTGCCTTTCTGCTTGCTCCATGCCTCCCACTTGGCTTTGCCCTTCAGATCAAGAAGACCGGGCTTGCTGGTCTCATTATCGCCAACGGTGGCCTGCTTGAAGAGCGCATAGACTTCGAGAAACTCATCATCGCTGGGGCGCTTTGTCAGAGACTTCACCTTCTCGGCGGCGGCATTGAATTGCTGCAAACATGAACAAAAAACATTTGTCGTTGATTAGCAGCAGATTAACAGCAATTGAAAAGGTAAACTGATAAGCTATTTGGCTTATCAACACCTCTTATCATAAATCAATGGATAGTTTCATGCCACTTACCTCGGTTAGGGACATGTTGAGTTTAGATTGTGATCTGTAAATAAGATTTATAGACTTTTTGAAATATATGACGCAGCATAAATTAAAGATATTTTAATGTAGTGTATATGTATATGTGTATATATATGCGATCTTCTGCTCAGAAATTCTTGTTCGTTAACCATTTAGTTATTTGAAGGGCATGACAAATGACACAGCAGACAAAATGTCTGGCTGGTTGAACTTTAGCACACAACGGACGACTTCAGAATTTTTCAGGTCGCAGCGTTTTTGGAGGCGCCGCTTAGCTAAACTTTCACCACAGCATCAGCAGCAGAAATAGAAATTTGTTAATGCGAATTATGCCGCTGCGAATGCGGCAGCTAGAGATTCGAATGTATCTAACAGATTGTGTGGCCTATCGAATTAGATTTAATTGAGTCATACGATGCCCCGTCACAAATATGGCAAACGTGGGGCGTGGGCCATATTTGGCCGGTTACGTGCCAAACATACTCATTAACTGTTTTTTTGGGTTAAAACTTGTCCGTTATCTGCATAAGCTTTTGATTTTGTTCTTTGTCACATGTATTACAAATACACACATACATATTATTGTATATGTAGTACACACATATGTCGTAATTAATTTATTGATAATGCGGCAAACTCTGGTTGGAATACACTGCTATACGACCGCTGCTATCCGGTCGGTCCGTCGGTCGGACGCACTTACGCTGATTGTGACGTCTGGGCGTTCAGAGAACTCGACACTTTCTGAATCCGAGTCTCGATTGCACTATCAATTTAAGTCTTTTCGCTGCTCACGATCGTTCGTGCTAAAGCTTTCGCTTCGTAAATCGGCACGGGATGCGTTCACTATCGTCATTTCGCAAGCTTTATAAAGTTTACTGCGCACTCTCGAGGCACACGCAGACAGCTTTGAGCACTGAGGATGAATGAAAACGTGTGTGTGGATTACGGAGTTGATCGTTGCGGCTATTAAAACATAAACCAGTGTCCAAGTTCAAAGTGCTGATCGACTTCTAACCGTCACGACTACCTTCAAGAACACCTAATCCGAAGTTTCACTTATCAGTTCAACACCTGTTGATTGCTGATTTAATTGCATTAGCGCATTGACTGACCATCTAATTAAATTGGCAACATACAAGTACACGTACTATGTTTCCATGGACTTTGTTTACTGATCCCATTAAACACGTCAACCAATCAAACCCACTATTTTTTTTTTTTTTTTAAGTCTAACTCCAAAGAGCTCAAGTTTAAAATATGGGTAAAACCTTAAACCAGTTAGCTTTTGCTTGATCTAAATATATAATATCTGGTTTAATTAAAATTTCATTAATATTTGAAACATAAACACGATTTTAAGCTTTTTGAGGCTTTTCTTTAACTTAGTTAAATACGTAATAGGCTTTCAGCATAAACAGACAGTGTAAAATACATACGACATACGAGCAAAGATGCGATATGCGGCCGGGGAACTTTTTTAATCATTACCCCTAAATATTTTTGTGACTCTGACATTACCCAACGATTGGTAAAAGAGCAAAAAAAAGAAAAAATCATCTCCATTTATGGTGACAAAGACCAAAAAAAAAAAGGTAATCTCCTCCATTTCAAGTTTCACTTTTACCCCCCAAAATTTCACTTTCACCCGACCAATGCATTAAGGGGTACTGCCCGCTGTCGTTACTTTGTTTCTAAGTATAAACTTCTAGAGTTAACAGATTAACAGCGCTGTTTTCTCCTCTTGATAGTATATTACATTCTCTTTGGTCTATACAAGCTGCGTTTGTATCTAAGCTACGATAAGACTCACCGCAACTCATATTTTTTGCAATTTCTGGTTTCCTGTTTCTGTCATGCCTAAAAGTATGCAACGACGTATTTCAAATACACAAAACCAAAAATCGGTAAAAGTGGGACAAAAAACATAAAATCCCGACTAAACTATACCCTGAACACTTTACGCGTACAGTCACGCAAGTATGTGAGTGTGTGTGTACGCGTGTTTCTCAACCGATTTCAATACCATTTTCACAGATTGACATTATTTCATTACAATTTTTTCAAATTCAAAATTTTGTTGTTATCGATCACATGTGTATATCGGAAACGGGAAGAGTTATCGAAAATTTGAAACAGAAAGGATATTCGTTATATTAAATAGTTTGATCAAATAATTTTTTTTTTATAATATCATTAAGAAATAATACATAAACATTTAATATTAACATACCAGTTATGGTTTAATATGAGTAATTGTATTAGTTAGGCACATTAGAACTTATGCAACAATGTAACGCCACTTTTTGCATATAAAAGAAACTCAGATATTGTGGACAATATAATTGTAGTCGTGTTTTCAAACAAGATGCTAACCAAAACGTTCTTTCTTTTCGTCACCATTGCACTGAGTGCCTGCTCCTGCTTCGAGCCAACATGCCCACCTTAAGGAGTCTAAGGATTCTATTTTCAAAACAATGAGTTATTAAAACTTTGCAAATAAAGCTATTTAAAAAAAAACAGGCACCAAAAATGTTGATTGTTTCTCAGTATGGAGGAATAAATAATAGTAAGGACAGAAGAAGTTTGGAAACTTCGACCAATATTATTGTACTTAAATCGTTGAAAAAGATGCAACTTAAAGCCTTTCTACTCCTTCCATTTTCAATAGGTTCGGGGTATAACAAGTAAGAAGGCTCTAGTCGATAAATCCCGACTAGAAGATACCCTGAACCCTATACTTAGCGCGTACAGTTAGTGCTTGCAAGTATAGGTGTGTGTGTGCTCATATAGTGCATACTTTACTTAGTTTGAATGCTCCATATCTCCGGTGTTTGTCAACCGATTTGAATAACATTTTACAGATTGTCATTATTTCGTTTAATATTTCAAACACCTTCTTCAAGTTTTCCAAATTCAAGATTTTGTTGTTATCGATCACATGTGTACATCGGAAACCGAAAAAGTTATCGAAAATTTGAAACAAACTTGTACTGCCTAGGGATTAAGCGAGCTTATGTTCCAAATCTCAAGTCTCTAGCTCTCATAGTCTCTGAGATCGACGCGTTCATACATACAGAGAGACGGAGAAACGGACCTGGCTATATCGACTCGGCTGTTGATGCTGATCAAGAATATGTACACTTTATGGGGTCGGAAATGCGTTCTTCTGCCTGTTACATAGTTTTGCACAAAACCATTATAACCTTTTTACCCATTTGTAATGGGTTCAGGGTATGAAAAGAAAAAAATAGTATGTAAAGCGTATTTTGGAAAAAGCAGATCAAATCCAAGCTTAACACACTGTTTTTTTTTTCATTTCTTCAGTTTTTAAAATTTAATTTAAATTTAGAAATGTTCAAATCGTCTAAGTGGTCATAGATGTTTAAAACAACGTCCTTGGTTGATATCTAGAAACTTCTCAAATTAAGTCTTTACATTAGATTCCAAATATTTATTATTTATTTTTAATTGATTAGGAAATAAATAATCTGCTATAATCTACAGAACTTATGTAATTGTTTACTGATTATTCTTTATTAACATATTTCTTATACACCTCGGCGTAGTGTTTCTTGGCGTCCTCAATGGTTAGACCAGCCTTGCTCTTCCAGGCATTGTAACGAGCCTTCTTTTCCTCATCCTCGGGCTCCTCAATGTTGCAGTCACCAACTGTGGCCTGCTTGTAGTAGCCGTAGAATTCCAAAACATCCTCCTTAGTAATGGTTATGTCAAGGTTCTTAGCCTTCTCAACGATTTCTTCAAACTGTAATCAAGAGGAACCACAAAAGATTACTCGGTAAATATATATCCTTCTTTTTTGTATTAAATATTTCTACTCACGGTCAGCATGTTAGTGTTTTGGTGGTCCGTTACGTCTGGCAATCACAAATGATTTGTGAAACTTCATAACATCGCTTATTTATATATATCATCGACCGATGTATAGCAAAGCAGGTTCTTTCGCGTTATCTTATCATAAGTAGGAATGACAATGTGTCGTTCTCATTCCCATTTCCAATAAACCCCCAAATTACGCTTGAATCATAGCATACATTTTAATCATTCCATACGATTTCCTGCTGGCGATTAATTTTAGGGTGGCTTATCAGATTTTGCAAAGTTTGCACTTTCACTTTGCCAAAAAAATTGTTCATACACATAAAAAAATGATATTGACACATAACTATATAAATGAATACTACCCTATGATAAGATTAACATGAAAATTTGATTTTATACGCCGTTATTTCGAACTGTAGACGATAATGGTGCCAGTCTTTAAATATACAATCACCACAAAATTTCCATTCTACCCGAACACAAATACTGCCAACCGTTAATAACTTTTTGATGAACCTGAACACATGAAATGGGTAGAAAGGGTATAATTGTTTTTTTGAAAAAGTGTGTAACAGAAGAAAGCATTTTCGGCCCCATAAAGTATGTATATTCTTTATCAGAATCAACAGCTGTGTCGATATTGCCATGCCTGTATGTATGAACGGCCCGAAATCAGAGACTATCAGAGACCTAAGCGGTAGGCAGAACCGATGTACACATGTAATCTATAACAGAAAATCTTTATTTTGTGAAAACTTATATTCAAAATAATGGAAATACGTGGATTTTTTATTGAAATCGGTTGAGAAACACCGGAGATATGGAAGATTGAAGTTTAGTCATTAGGCATTGATGAAGAAGTGGATGGCATGACTGTTCGTGTAAGGTCAAATAAGTGTATCTCCTAGTCGAGCTTACTCAATTATAGCCTTCTTACTTGTTTCGTCCTAATCATGGAAAAAATGATAAGGGGTCTGGCTCATATAGTTACACAACATTTCCTTCAAAAATATATTCAAGAATAGGAACCGATATTGATTTTGTACATTTGCTATTAGAATAAAAATTGAGAAATCCCGACTACACTATACCCTGAACCCTAACTTTACGAGTACAGAGTTTGCTTGCAAGTATGTGTGAGTGTGTGCGTACACATATAGTACATACTTTCTTAACTTCAATGCTCCATATCTCCGGAGTTTTTCAACTACTTTCAATAAAAATTTCGGAGATTGTTCTTATTTTGTCTAATGTTTCAAACGCCATCTCAGAGTTTTCTAAATTCAAGATTTTGTTGTTATCGATCACATGTGTATATCGGAACCGGGAAGAGTTATCGAAAATTTGTAACAGAAAGGATATTCGTTATATTAAATAGTTTGATCAACTAATTTTTTTTTTATAATATCATTAAGAAATAATACATAAACATTTAATATTAACATAACAGTTATGGTTTAATATGAGTAATTGTATTAGTCAGGCACATTAGAACTTATGCAACAATGTAACGCCACTTTTTGCATATAAAAGAAACTCAGATATTGTGGACAATATAATTGTAGTCATGTTTTCAAACAAGATGCTAACCAAAGCGTTCGTTCTTTTCGTCGCCATTGCTCTGAGTGCCAGCTCATTGTGCTTCGAGCCACCGTGCCCACGTGGATGAGACTAAGGACTCTATTTTCAAAACAATGAGTTATTAAAACTTTGCAAATAAAGCTATTTAAAAAACCAGCACCAAAAATGTTGATTGTTTCTCAGTATGAAGGAATAAATAATAGTAAGGACAGAAGAAGTTTGGAAACTTCGAACAATATGATTGTACTTAAATCGTTGAAAAAGATGCAACTTAAAGCCTTTCTACTCCTTCCATTTTCAATGGGTTCGGGGTATAACAAGTAAGAAGGCTCTAGTCGATAAATCCCGACTAGAAGATACCCTGAACCCTATACTTAGCGCGTACAGTTAGTGCTTGCAAGTATAAGTGTGTGTGTGCGCATATAGTGCTTACTTTACTCAGTTTGAATGCTTCATATCTCCGGTGTTTGTCAACCGATTTGAATAACATTTTCACAGATTGTCATTATTTCGTCTAATATTTCAAACACCTTCTTCAAGTTTTCCAAATTCAAGATTTTGTTGTTATCGATCACATGTGTATATCGGAACCGGGAAGAGTTATCGAAAATTTGTAACAGAAAGGATAGTCGTTATATTAAATAGTTTGATCAAATAATTTTTTTTTTATAATATCATTAAGAAATAATACATAAACATTTAATATTAACATACCAGTTATGGTTTAATATGAGTAATTGTATTAGTCAGGCACATTACAAATTATGCAACAATGTAACGCCACTTTTTGCATATAAAAGAAACTCAGATATTGTGGACAATATAATTGTAGTCATGTTTTCAAACAAGATGCTAACCAAAGCGTTCGTTCTTTTCGTCGCCATTGCTCTGAGTGCCAGCTCATTGTGCATCGAGCCACCATGCCCACGTGGATGAGAGTAAGGGCTCTATTTTCAAAACAATGAGTTATTAAAACTTTGCAAATAAAGCTATTTAAAAAAACAGGCACCAAAAATGTTGATTGTTTCTCAGTATGGAGGAATAAATAATAGTAAGGACAGAAGAAGTTTGGAAACTTCGACCAATATTATTGTACTTAATTGAAAAATATGCAACTTAAAGCATTTCTACTCCTTCCATTTTCAATGGGTTCGGGGTATAACAAGTAAGAAGGCTCTAGTCGATAAATCCCGACTAGAAGATACCCTGAACCCTATACTTAGCGCGTACAGTTAGTGCTTGCAAGTATAAGTGTGTGTGTGCGCATATAGTGCATACTTTACTTAGTTTGAATGCTCCATATCTCCGGTGTTTGTCAACCGATTTGAATAACATTTTCACAGATTGTCATTATTTCGTTTAATATTTCAAACACCTTCTTCAAGTTTTCCAAATTCAAGATTTTGTTGTTATCGATCACATGTGTACATCGGAAACCGAAAAAGTTATCGAAAATTTGAAACCAACTTGTACTGCCTAGGGATTAAGCGAGCTTATGTTCCAAATCTCAAGTCTCTAGCTCTCATAGTCTCTGAGATCGACGCGTTCATACATACAGAGAGACGGAGAGAAGGACCTGGCTATATCGACTCGGCGAATAGTATGTAAAGCGTATTTTGGAAAAAGCAGATCAAATCCAAGCTTAACACACTGTTTTTTTTTCATTTCTTCAGTTTTTTAAATTTAATTAAAATTTAGAAATGTTTGATGACAATTCGTTAGATATAGAAATATTGAAATCTTCAAATCGTCTAAGTGGTCATAGATGTTTAAAACAACGTCCTTGGTTGATATCTAGAAACTTCTCAAATTATGTCTTTACATTAGATTCCAAATATTTATTATTTATTTTTAATTGATTAGGAAATAAATAACCTGCTATAATCTACAGAACTTATGTAATTGTTTACTGATTATTCTTTATTAACATATTTCTTATACACCTCGGCGTAGTGTTTCTTGGCGTCCTCAATGGTTAGACCAGCCTTGCTCTTCCAGGCATTGTAACGAGCCTTCATTACCTCATCCTCGGGCTCCTCAGTGTTGCAGTCACCAACTGTGGCCTGCTTGTAGTAGCCGTAGAGTTCCAAAACATCCTCCTTAGTAATGGTTATGTCAAGGTTCTTAGCCTTCTCAACGATTTCTTCAAGCTGTAATCAAGAGGAACCACAAAAGATTACTCGGTAAATATATATCCTTCTTTTTTGTATTAAATATTTCTACTCACGGTCAGCATGTTAGTGTTTTGGTGGTCCGTTACGTTTGGCAATCACAAATGATTTGTGAAACTTCATAACATCGCTTGTTTATATATATCATCGACCGATGTATAGCAAAGCAGGTTCTTTCGCGTAATCTTATCATAAGTAGGAATGACAATGTGTCGTTCTCATTCCCATTTCCAATAAACCCCCAAATTACGCTTGAATCATAGCATACATTTTAATCATTCCATACGATTTTCTGCTGGCGATTAATTTTAGGGTGGCTTATCAGATTTTGCAAAGTTTGCACTTTCACTTTGCCAAAAAAATTGTTCATACACATAAAAAAATGATATTGACACATAACTATATAAATGAATACTACCCTATGATAAGATTAACATGAAAATTTGATTTTATACGCCGTTATTTCGAACTGTAGACGATAATGGTGCCAGTCTTTAAATATACAATCACCACAAAATTTCCATTCTACCCGAACACAAATACTGCCAACCGTTAATAACTTTTTGATGAACCTGAACACATGAAATGGGTAAAAAGGGTATAATTGTTTTTTTGAAAAAGTGTGTAACAGAAGAAAGCATTTTCGGCCCCATAAAGTATGTATATTCTTTATCAGAATCAACAGCTGTGTCGATATTGCCATGCCTGTATGTATGAACGGCCCGAAATCAGAGACTATAAGAGCTAGAGAATTTTTACAGTACTTCTCCTAAGCCGTAGGCAGAACCGATGTACACATGTAATCTATAACAGAAAATCTTTATTTTGTGAAAACTTATATTCAAAATAATGGAAATACGTGGATTTTTTATTGAAATCGGTTGAGAAACACCGGAGATATGGAAGATTGAAGTTTAGTCATTAGGCATTGATGAAGAAGTGGATGGTATGACTGTTCGTGTAAGGTCAAATAAGTGTATCTCCTAGTCGAGCTTACTCAATTATAGCCTTCTTACTTGTTTCGTCCTAATCATGGAAAAAATGATAAGGGGTCTGGCTCATATAGTTACACAACATTTCCTTCAAAAATATATTCAAGAATAGGAACCGATATTGATTTTGTACATTTGCTATTAGAATAAAAATTGAGAAATTCCGACTACACTATACCCTGAACCCTAACTTTACGAGTACAGAGTTTGCTTGCAAGTATGTGTGAGTGTGTGCGTACACATATAGTACATACTTTCTTAACTTCAATGCTCCATATCTCCGGAGTTTTTCAACTACTTTCAATAAAAATTTCGGAGATTGTTCTTATTTTGTCTAATGTTTCAAACGCCATCTCAGAGTTTTCTAAATTCAAGATTTTGTTGTTATCGATCACATGTGTATATCGGAACCGGGAAGAGTTATCGAAAATTTGTAACAGAAAGGATATTCGTTATATTAAATAGTTTGATCAACAAATTTTTTTTTATAATATCATTAAGAAATAATACATAAACATTTAATATTAACATAACAGTTATGGTTTAATATGAGTAATTGTATTAGTCAGGCACATTACAAATTATGCAACAATGTAACGCCACTTTTTGCATATAAAAGAAACTCAGATATTGTGGACAATATAATTGTAGTCATGTTTTCAAACAAGATGCTAACCAAAGCGTTCGTTCTTTTCGTCGCCATTGCTCTGAGTGCCAGCTCATTGTGCTTCGAGCCACCGTGCCCACGTGGATGAGACTAAGGACTCTATTTTCAAAACAATGAGTTATTAAAACTTTGCAAATAAAGCTATTTAAAAAAACAGGCACCAAAAATGTTGATTGTTTCTCAGTATGAAGGAATAAATAATAGTAAGGACAGAAGAAGTTTGGAAACTTCGAACAATATGATTGTACTTAAATCGTTGAAAAAGATGCAACTTAAAGCCTTTCTACTCCTTCCATTTTCAATGGGTTCGGGGTATAACAAGTAAGAAGGCTCTAGTCGATAAATCCCGACTAGAAGATACCCTGAACCCTATACTTAGCGCGTACAGTTAGTGCTTGCAAGTATAAGTGTGTGTGTGCGCATATAGTGCTTACTTTACTCAGTTTGAATGCTTCATATCTCCGGTGTTTGTCAACCGATTTGAATAACATTTTCACAGATTGTCATTATTTCGTCTAATATTTCAAACACCTTCTTCAAGTTTTCCAAATTCAAGATTTTGTTGTTATCGATCACATGTGTATATCGGAACCGGGAAGAGTTATCGAAAATTTGTAACAGAAAGGATAGTCGTTATATTAAATAGTTTGATCAAATATTTTTTTTTTTTATTATATCATTAAGAAATAATACATAAACATTTAATATTAACATACCAGTTATGGTTTAATATGAGTAATTGTATTAGTCAGGCACATTACAAATTATGCAACAATGTAACGCCACTTTTTGCATATAAAAGAAACTCAGATATTGTGGACAATATAATTGTAGTCATGTTTTCAAACAAGATGCTAACCAAAGCGTTCGTTCTTTTCGTCGCCATTGCTCTGAGTGCCAGCTCATTGTGCATCGAGCCACCATGCCCACGTGGATGAGAGTAAGGGCTCTATTTTCAAAACAATGAGTTATTAAAACTTTGCAAATAAAGCTATTTAAAAAAACAGGCACCAAAAATGTTGATTGTTTCTCAGTATGGAGGAATAAATAATAGTAAGGACAGAAGAAGTTTGGAAACTTCGACCAATATTATTGTACTTAAATCGTTCTATTTTCAATGGGTTCGGGGTATAACAAGTAAGAAGGCTCTATTCGATAAATCCCAAGTAGAAGATACCCTGATACTTAGCGCGTACAGTTATTTCTTGCAAGGATAAGTGTGTTTACGCATATAGTTCATACTTTACTTAGTTTGAATGCTCCAAAATTTCACAGATATTCATTATTTCGTTTAATATTTCAAACGCATCCTTCAAGTTTTCCAAATTCAAGATTTTGTGTTATCGAGCACATGTGTATATCGGAAACGGGGAGAGTTATCGAAAATTTGAAACACACTTGTACTGCACGTGTTTACGTCTGTGTTATCGATAGAAACAAATTCAAATGATGGGTCTTGAATTATGGCACGGAATCATCTGTTTATTTTGGCAAAGCTAACGAACTTGGGCAATGCCTAATCAGTATTCTTTCTGAATCAAGCCTTTAGGCTTTAAAAATTAGCTTTGATAACCAGAGGGGGACATCACTGTTTATCTTCCCACCAAATTTTTTAACACTGACATAGAAACTATGGAGATATAAGGTGCAAGACAAAGGTATATTTTTAAATGCTTACAGGTTTATTAACTTTTTATAAATACAATTTACAACAACGTTAATTGTCACATAAAATAGGCACTGCAAACTTCTCCACATGTACATTTTAGTCGTACTTGACGGCATATTTCTGATACACCTCAACATAGTTGTTCTTGGCATCCTCAGCGGTTAGACCTGCCTTACTCTTCCAGGCATTTTAGCGAGCGTTCTTTCCATCATCCTCGGGCTCCTCAATGTTGCAGTCACCATAAAATCATATAGTTATATTTATATCATTCCCCAAACAAAGTCAGCCGTTCGTTTGTTGATTTATGTTATCACACAGACTGAGAGTTTTTTTTTTCTCCCACCTATGCTGATTATTTTGTGAGTGCAATGTGGTGCTTGGTGCGTGGTAACTGATTAGTAGCTGACCATATATTTTTATATACCCTGAATCCATTGAAAATAGGTATAAAAGGTATAATGGTTTTGTATAAAAGTATGTAACAGGCAGAACGAAGAATATCCGATCCCATATAATCTTAATCAGCATTTACAGCCGTGTCGATATAGCCATCCGTCTGTATGTATGAACGCGTCGATCTCAGAGACTATAAGATCTATGGACTGCAGATGTGGAACATAAGCTTGCCTAATCCCTAAGCAATACAAGATTGTTTTCGATAACTCTTTGCGTGTCCGATATACACATGTGATCGATAGCAATAAAGTGTTGAATTTGAAAAACACGGAAACGTCGTTTGAAACATTAGACGAAATGACAATATATGAGATTTTTTTCAAAATGGTTGAGAAACACCGGAGATATGGAACGTTGAAGTTAAGTCAAGTATGCAGTATACGCAAGCGATAGAGCCTTCCTACTTTTTTATTTTGCTTATCTGATGTTTCACTTGCAGTTTGTCAAAAAATGATTAGTTAATATGTATATGTATTTGCAATCATTGAGCTTAGCATATACCACACTTGAGATATGAACTGAAGAAGGCAGGCGCCTCATGCACTTAAACGATAAGATTAGCTTAATTATTATATGAGTGTTCAACTGCTATGCCAAAGTAAAAAACAAATCAACCCCTGACTTAATTAATGATTCGTGGTGGTGCACAGTTCAATGCCACGTCACCGCAACAAAACATTTTTTGTTTAAAG
The DNA here is from genome assembly GCA_035044485.1 of Scaptomyza reducta. Classification (NCBI taxonomy): domain Eukaryota; kingdom Metazoa; phylum Arthropoda; class Insecta; order Diptera; family Drosophilidae; genus Scaptomyza; species Scaptomyza reducta. The sequence continues at coordinate 323,871 of JAWNNV010000627.1, forward strand.
TCTAAGTGATTCACGGGGCTAGACAATTATCGGCGATCAAAATAAAACGTAAAAGTTCCTATATATAGTAGTAGTTATCTAAAATATTAATTAATCAATTTTTCAAACTTGCAAAGCGGCACATAATGATAAACTAAGTATAGCATGCAGGTGTCCCCAATTGAATCTTGATAAATGCAAATGAGTCTCAAAATGGATTACTATAAATAAACGTTAGTTGGATAAAAAATAACAGCAGTCAGTATCATAACACCGCCGAGCAACATGGTCAACTTTGAGCAAGCAACCGAACTCGCTAAGAACTTCGCAAAGAAGCCCACGGATTCTGAGTTCCTGGAGTTCTACGGCCTCTTCAAGCAGGCAACCGTTGGCGATGTGAACATTGATAAGCCCGGAGTGCTGGATCTGAAGAAGAAGGCTATGTATGAGGCGTGGAGCTCCCACAAGGGCTTATCCAAGGATGCGGCCAAGGAGGCGTACATCAAGGTGTACGAGAAGTACGCGCCCAAATACGCATAAAGCTAACAAGCAACTATATTAAATGTGTCAGCAAAATAAATTGAATTGAATCTTACCTAAATACAAACAACAAAACTGTAGATAATTATTTGCGATGCTTAAAAAAATGCTTCTGATTGTGGCATGGCCACAGCGGCAGCAATAAGCGGCTTTGCCTGTCCCTTCTTCAACAGCATGACACGTATCTGGGAAATATCTGGCGTGAGACTGGCCGGCGGCAGTTTATCCACAGCATCCAGCACGGATACAACCTCAAAGTCAACTCGTAGCGGTACTCCAGGTAGAACGCTGGGCAACCTTGCCACCGACTTCTGAATGGTATAGTGACGACGATCTGCATGAAGCAGCACCACCAAATTAGAGGCCATTTTAAATGTTGAGAGGTTTTGTACGGTTAGGTATATCCGAAAGGCGGGTCCAGTGCCGCAAACCTCTGCCGCGAGCTTGACGGGCGCATGCGTTAAATCTCCGGAAATCGTGCTCTCTGAGGAGTTAATGGCATCAATAGTGGCACGTGCGGCTGTGTGACGCAATCGCCACAGCTCCTTCTGAAAGCTGGTATACGTGGCTGCCCAGAAAAAAATAAAAAACCATAAGTAGTAGCTCTTAATTTATATCAATAACTTACCTTTGCCCTGTTGTTTTTCACGCGCCGCCTGCTCTACGAATATGGAACTTTTCTTGGGCTTGTCTAAGATTGAGGCATCCACAGTTGGGTGCGTTGTCATTGAGCCTTTAGTGCTTATTGGCAGCGATTTGTTGTCGGGTTCAAAGCGTGTGACTCGTCGCAGAATCTTGACAATAATTTCACCCGTTTGAGTGATAAGTGTTAGCACATGATCCTCCATGCCCATGCGACCGTATAGCATGGCCGTCACCGTCTGCGACAAAAAAAACTCATCCACAATATGGCGTTGCAGAAAGAAACTCATTCTGCCGCCTTGCTGTGCCACGGCCACTAGAGTGATGCCCAAATGCGTTAGTGGCAGCGGCAGAATGCATATGGGCGCCGCATCAAGTTGCACCTGGTAAAGCAGCTTGCCCCGCTTCGAATAGCACAAATAGCGTGGCTCCATGGTGGTTATAACAATTGTCTGATCAACGGGCAGCAATAGTAGACCGGTCAGTGGTGTCGACTGCTTTAGAATCTCCTGTCCTTCGTTGCTGGACTTTCGCAACAAGTAAACGCTGCCATTGCGTGTGCCAATCACAATGCAGAAATCCGTCTCATAAGTACCATGCACAGATATTAAACTAGGCGCAGCTGTCTCATAACTGCACGTTTTGGCTTGGTAAATCAAATTAAAGCCCTGCGGCTCCAATATGAACACACAACCAGTGTCAGTTGCCAAAACTAAGTGCGATGGAGGGTTGACGTTGCTGGAAACACGCTTCAGACAACACATTGCCACAATATTCCCAACACGTCCCACAGGTGAATCCTTGTGGGTGCTGATGAAAGACTGGAATGCAAGCGATTTCCGTATGTATAATAAAAATATATTCGTATTTATGGATATGCTTACGGATCTTTCCTGCTCTGAGAGTTGTAGTAGTCGTTGCGTTTTCCGCGACAATTTGGCATGATCAACATCGTTTATCAATTTTAGCAGATCATTATGGGTTTCCGGTTTCATTACGGGCAGTTTCCGCCAAAGCTCTAATTCCAATTCATCGGCATCCAATGTGGGTATGGTGTACTTAAAGTATGGCTTTAAGTGCCGATAAAACAGAACTGATTCCCCAATAGCCACTGCAATCACTTTGAAGTGGACAAAATCAATAGTAATATGTTTATGCTTATAACGGTTGACTAATACCCGGCGTTTTGGGCTCCGTTTCGTCTATGTAGAGGCTCTCAATAGCAGATGGAATGCCAGGAAGTGGCTGTTCCTGTTTTAGTTTCAATCCACGAAACACCTTTAGCATAGCACTCGGCTCCTCACCCTCATCATCCAGCGATATGTCAGCCGCTAGCAAGCGCACGTATCCATCACATTGTACGTCGCTGAGGGTCATGCAACTCGATAAGGTTAAAAGGGTCTGTGGTGGTTCGTCTTCAATGTCCACATGTAGCCAATTCGATGCTAATGCAGCTGCCATTATTGTTTTAAATTATCTCTGTCGTTTAAATGCAAGCTTACAAATTTTACTTGTACGGGATGTGTGAACATGAACAAATTATTTATTCACAATTTCTTTGCTTTGGTTTTTCGTCCGTGGCAACGGAATGTTTTTAATTTGCGCCAACTATTGTTATCGACTTAAAAAAAACTATCGGTCATTGTCATTCACAGTACTCTCAAACATGTGGCATTGGCATATTTCACATATAATGAATATAAATATAGTAAGTTAAAACCATATGCAGTTCATAAAATTTAAATATTCATATGAAATGCACAATGAAATTCATATTGAACATAAAGAAAATGTAACAAGCCAACTGAGCTAGCCGAGCTAGTTCACAAGCACAATTTAAGTAGCCCTGATTCGAACACATTTTTGTGAATGTCAAAAAGAGACAACAACGCGAGCGTCGCGACGAATGATAAATATAAATAATAATAAAGCTATTAATAATATAGGCATAGGTTAATTTTGAGTGCCATTTATGATAAAGTTATGACGACAGTTGAGAACGAAATACAACTTTTCAACAGGGGTGAGAAGGTGCTGTGCTTCGAGCCGGATAAATCGAACGCGAGGGTGTTGTATGACAGTAAGGTAACAAACGGGACAGACACGCACACACCTAAACGTTCATGAACGTACTCTTGGCGAACGTCATATACAAAAAAAGCCGCAAACGAGCTAGCGTTAAGATTTTTCACAACGTTAATTCTGTTTTTTTCATAGGTCTTAAGCGTTTACGAACGAAAGGACGCTTCAAATTTTGTCTACTTTGATTACAAAATACATTTTCAAGGCTGGAACTCATCCTGGGATCGAAATGTACGTGCCGCAAGTCTTTTAAAAGATAGCGAAGAAAATCGCAAACTACAGCGTGAGTTGGCAGAAGCCGCGCAGTTACAAAAGTAAGTGTGTATATGCGCATGTGCGTGTTTGAGTATGTCTTTTACCGTTTGTTTACATTTTACAGAAGTGGTGGCTACTCGTACAAGGATACAAAGACTCCTACGTTACCATATGCCAAGAAGAAACGAATGACTCGTGGCGCCCAAGCTGATGATCAGTTAGGTGATCCCCTAGATATATCGCAGGCGCAGATAGCACCGGAATCCGAGCTGCAACAGCAACAGAAAACCGACAGCCGATCGCGGGATGGTAGCGGAAGCCGATCCCGAGATAACAGTGGCGGTCGCAAGATCCAGACGGAAAAATTGACAACTATCAAGACCGAGATGCGGAAGAGTGGACGCACTGACGGTGAACCCACCAAACCTCGCCCAACCATGCATAGCACAATAAGAGGAAAACGCTCTGTTAGTGATGAAAAAATGTTTCATAAAGAGGAACGTGTCGTGCTGCGCATTGGTGAACCGCTGCGTGAATACTTGGAATACGACTACAACATGATCAGCAAGTTCGCGAAGCAGCACAGCCTGCCTTCCCGCATGCCCGTCGTCACAATACTGGAGAACTTTGTAAAACAACGCGCCGTCGAGCTGGCCATTAGCATTAAGCAAGACAGCTCGAGGGCTCGCAGCACACAAAGCCGAAATGCGCGCATGGAGCGGGAATACGATCGTGTAATGTCAATGTATGTACTTAGTTTAAATAAGACATTGTCAATTTAGTTAATCACAATTCGAATTGTTTTATAGCGTGTGCATGCTTAAGGAAGTTGTCGATGGGCTGCGCATTTACTTTGAGTTTCATCTTGAAACCGATCTGCTTTACGCCGAGGAAAGAGAGCGTGTAATGCGATATCTCACCAATATGAACATAAAAAACTGCCTCCTTAAAAACTTGCGTGTTTTTCAAAATAATGGTGTGGAAGATATGCATGCCACTAATGGCATCGATAACGGCATTCTAGGCGACGTTGAATGTGACAAGCAATTGCAAACGTGCCTTTCGTACATTGCAAAAAATAATCATAACAATTTAGCGCAGGCTTTCGATCAGCGCACTTCGCCGTACACTGCCGCTGAGAAGCTGCCCTTGGAAATGCGCGGATTTCTTTGCGAGACATTTAGCTGGAGTCTACTGTCTGCCGAGTCGCCACCGGAGAAGTCCATGATATTTGGAGCACCGCATTTGGCGCGCATGTTGGGTAAGTTTTGCAACTATTAAACAGAATAAATTATTAACTTGATAATCCATTTGCAGTATTGATGCCCGATTTCCTTAATCACTCACCTATAACAAATGAAAAACTAGAAGATCTGCTACCACATCTCGATTCGTTCATCTCGTAAGTCAAATTACAATTGGCGATTATTTTGTCGTCCTTTAATTATATGTTTTCTTCTTTTAGCTACTTGGAGAACCATAAAGAGTGGTTTGATAAAGATAATTATTTGCATCCCACAACATGGATAATGGCAAATTCCGGCTGAGGTAATCGAAAGTGCATACCACCTAAAAAAAAACCACTGACACATATAAATTATATTTACTAGCTGAAACTTTCACACAAAATACAAAATGCACACCCATTTGTGTATTTATATATTATTGTATTTTATTTATGATGCATTTTTAAAGCTTGACTTTTGTTTTTTTGAATTGTAGTTGTCATTTGTTTATCAGTATCAATATCAATACGTACATTTCAATATTTCAATTATGATTTTGGTTTAATTGTTTCTTATACTATTCAATGCAAATAACGCGCTTCTATTAAAAAACGAACTTTCCTACACATGTATAATCGAATAATATATATAAAACAAGATGTTAATGTAAATATGAAAAAAATTTTAGACATTAGCTTAATTTTCTTTATTAATACTAAGTTAATATTGAGTAATTTTACAATCTAGTAAATTATTTAAAAAATTTTTTATGCTCAAATACATAAATATATGTCTAAGAATTTAATTAAATGTTCGAGGTCCTTGGAATCGATGATATATTCTATATATACCTTCTGGAATATTTAACATGTGTGTAGTAAATAGTACTTTGGAATGTGCTGGGAATCATCGGACCCATAAAAATATGTTGGACCCACTCTAAACTAGATGGCTGTGTGTCAATTGCACATTAATAACTTTGTTTGAGCTATGGTTTGGGGCTTATTTGTGCAACTTGTGTAACAATTAATATGAAGTACTAGTTTGTGCATTATCCTGCCTAGAAATTCGAAATGTTCATTTTTTTTTTTGTTTTTGTTATCGTTTGCTTTTGGACGGCTTTGATTAGATGCGTTTTTGTAACTTATTGTGTTCCATGGTTATGTGTGTATGTGTGTGTGTAAACTTGGGACGTTAACTTGGGCGATGGCTGTTGCCTATTTTTGCCGCTTGGTGGCGCTGCTGGCCGTTGGACGCATAAAACTGCTAACTGAACGTTGGCGCTGCTGTAGATGGCTGCTGCTGCTGCTGTTGTTACTTTTGCTGTCTGATTGCTGATTCAGTACATTCTTAACCAGAATTGTACTGCGCGCCGCTGTCAGTCTGGATGCAGCTGCCGAAGCAGCTGCTGCGTTTGCCGTTTGATTCTCCTTGAAACTGGTGCTGTTGACCAATGGCTGTGTTTGTGAATGAGGTTGCAGTTGGTTTCGCTGTGCGCCGGCAGCTAGCTTACTGCGCACATGTATAACACTGGGTCCGACACTGGAACCACTGCTACTGCTGCGACTAGCGGGCACTCCACGTCCAGGAGTTGTACGTGCTGTGTTTTGAGCAGCTAACGGCCTCTTGCTGGGCGATGAATCCACAGAGACGGTGGCTGTACGCTGCACGGAGGGCAGACGACGTACCACCGTTTGCGTGGAGGCGCCACTGTTGATGGAGGAGCGCGAAGAACGTAAGCTGTTGCGTGAACTGCTGCGCTCCACGTCACGTGACTTGGGTGCAGCCAATCCGTAGTTGGGCGCAAATTGAGGTGGGTCACGTCGCACGCCCGCGGCTGATGAGGAGCGTGCCGGTGAGGGTGTAGCACTGACCAGTGGATTACCGTTGGGCATGCGTAGTGGACGACTGGCGGAGAGACTTCGCTTGGGCTGTGCGGCACTGGGATTTGTTGTTGTTGCTGGGATTGGGTTTTGTGACCGGTTGCTTGAGTTGCCGCGCAAACGAGCCTGCTGCAAACGATCCGCCAGACGACTGCCCATCGCACTGATGCTTCTGGTGCTGGTCTTCTGTTTGGGCAGTGGGCGGTTGGAGCGTGGGAGCGTGGGTGCCTCATTGGCCTCATTGCACGAGGAGTTGGTGCTCTCGCCTTTGCCGTGCGACGGAGTATCCGAGACAAGGCTCTGCGTCTCCTCGAAGCCCTCGTCATTAAGCTCGTGATGCCCACTGGCGCTAATCTTCAGTTTGCTGGACGTCAGATCCCGGGGAGGACTCCAAGGACGCTCGGGTGTGCCCGTCGGTGATTTGAGATTACGTATGGCTTCGCGTACATCTTCCTGATTGATAGAACTAATGTGTCTTCCCACTTTCTCTAGTTTAGTTATGGTCCGCGTCTTCTCCGCCGGCTGTTGCTGCAGTTCATCCTTTTGCTGCAGACGTATTTCGCTGGCACTGGCTGACTGTTTTATGTCCTGGGTTGGAGTAATGAGCTCCTCATTGCCACTGCTGTAATCCGTGGGACGTTTATAACGTCGTGTCCGTCTAGCCGACGCATATCTATCAAAGTGTCCCGGTGCATCTTGCTCTGCAGCTGCTCCTGCTGTTGCTCCACCAACTACTGTTGATGTGTTTGGATTGCTGCTCTTCTCCTCCAGCTTGGGCTTTGGTTTATCCGTCAGACTAACAGTTACCACTGTGGTATTGGGTGTGGTGATGACTCGTCTTTGCACCGGCGGCGTCTCAATGTTGTCCGCATCTAGCTCCTTGGAGGAAGCGGATGTTGCGTATTGCGCCGCCTCGTTGTGACTTTTGTGATGATCCAACAGGCTGGCAAATGTATCATCCTGCTTCGGCGATTTAACGACCTCCACGCTACGCTGCAAATCCATGCTGGAGGGACGTCGCACATAGATCTTTAGGCGATCCGTGCTCCCATTGCTCTCGCCCAGCATTTGTATAATGGACTTGCGCCGATCTTCTTCGGCAATCGATTGCAGTGGACTGACACTTTGTGCCTGCTCCTGTGATCTTTGGCGCCGATACTGACGCAGATCCTCCGCAGTGGTCAAATGCGGATGGACGTGATTTGTGGCATGTGCTGCTGCTGCTGCCATCGAGGTGGCATCTTGTATAGCCTGAATGTTGCCCACGACATCTGTTTGCTCCAGCGTCTTGGATGGCTTCCAATCGGCATAGACGCGCTGATATTTGCTGGAGTGCTCCAGATTCCTTTGGTTATTATTAGTGGCTGTTGTTGGATTAGTGTTCACCGTTGGCGTTGTTGTTGGTGTTATTGGCGTCGTTGTCATTATCTTCTCTTCTGGCAATGGATCCAGTTTTCGTTCGTTTTCTATGAAAAAAAAGTATCGCATTAAGAATAGCTTTCTCCAGCTGAATTAAATACTTACCAGTTTCGTTTTCGAGCGATCGCCTATTCGCATTAACCAGGCGACGTTTCCGCTTGTATTCTTCGTTTTGTTTCTCATCGTTTTCGTTGGATTGCAGCCATGTTTCGATCTTCTGGCGCCATTCACGGGATATTCTGTTCAAAAATGTTTTCAAGTTAAAGTTTACATGTTTTAATTAAGATGTAACATAAGAGGTATTGGTCTAAAGCAGCGGCCGGGGAACTTTTTTAAGCATTACCCCTAAATATTTTTTGGAAGTGACATTACCCACCCATTGGTAAAGGACCATTTACCCATTTTTAATGGGTTCAGGGTATAAAAAAAATTCTTCAGGCAAAAAAAAACTAAAAGTTTATTTTATGTATTTATTATAAAGAAACACAAAACAAAAGCAATAAATTTGGGTTGATATTTGAATGGCTATTTTTCGAGCATCTTGAATAACTTATTAAAATCGTTTTGGTCTGTATAGGGGTATATTAAACCTGATTTGTTAAAATTAGTATAAGTTAAATAATGGATTTGCAAAAAACTAACCTCGGTTTTGCATCCTCGTGCACAGCGGGCGTTTGTTGTTGTTGCTGCTGGAAAATCGTTGGACCATTGCTGATGGGCGTATTTGCTGCTGTTGTGGGTGTGGCAGCGCCACTGCTGGCCAATGGCGATTGGAGGCGATCTGGCGCCTGTTGCAGCTGCAGCAGCGGGGCAGGCGAGCTGGCCCGCTCCCGATCCATACCGAAGTCAATGTTCAGCAGATCCGGACGCTTGCGACTGGAGCTACCAGAGCGAGCGCGACGTGCCCACGAGCGATCTGAAGAAGAAGGTGTGTGCTTAGTGTGTTAGCAAGAGAAAGAAGAACGAGAAGAAGATCCTTACCCAGACTACCATAGGCAGCCTTGCGCTCGCGACTTATGTGACCGGGTCCGTCATTTGGTCCCGTGGAGCTGCGCAGAAAATCCATCAACTCATCCTCCCCAGCCAGGACACGACTGGGGCGCCGACGCAAACTGCCATTGGGCGTGATGTCTGGTGAAGCGCTGTACTCCTGCTCAAGTCGTATGAAGCCATTGCTAATCTCACCGGATCCCAGATGGCGTCGACTTAAGGCGGGGCTGGCGCGTGGATCGAACAGCGCATCGCCCAAAAACGAATCGGAATCGGAGACAGGTGTGCCCGCTTGACCCACTGCAATAGGATTCAAAAAAAGTTTAGTTAGTTAGGGGCTTGTATTGGTTTCCAAATACGCACCTTGCTTTGACCTTTTGGCCAATTGCTCCATGCGAGTCTTGTTTCGTTCCTCAGCCTGTTTCTCTTGCTGCACACGACGCTCGTTCTCCTTGATTGCTTGCTGGAATTTATCACAGAAGTTCTGGAAGATTTTGAAACACTCCTCCAGCTTAAAGGTAGCTGCATCCTCACAAAAGAACTCGGCCAACTTCAGACGCAACGAGTCCACCTGCTTCATAAGGGACTGCAGCACCGCCATCTCTGAATCGGCGGCCAGGAGAAAGTCTGACATCTGTTCCTTTATGTCCGCATCTGTGGTAGGCAGCTCAATTTGTCTTGTGATTTTCTTCATGCGATTCACAAGGGTGTTGATCTCGCTGTTTATTTGCTCCGAGGTGGTTCTGAGATAAAAGAGATTTCGTTTCAGTGGATTCGTTTAATTGCTTACTGACCTATTGACTTACTTGCTGGCATTTTGAAGGGTATTCAGCTGTACGGTGAACTGCAACAGTTCCGGATTGCAGCGCTCCGCTTGAAGAGCCACAAAATGTATGAGATTCATGCCCGGCTTGTTCGCCCGTATATCCGTGAGCTTCTGCAGCGAGGAAAGTTTCACACCAGCTGCATTTCCCGCATAGCCGCCTGAGTTAAGGAAATTGCCTGCTACGACAACCATATAGAGAACCTCCTGCAATGCCTTGTTGTTGATAAGATTATCGCCGGCATACAGCATCGCATTAATGCATGGTTCCAGATAGGCCATATTTGCCGCAAATTCCTCCTTGAGCAGCATGCTCTCAATGCGCAGTTTGTAGCTGCAAGAAGAAGACGTCGGATTAGATATGACAATATTAGATTAGTTAAAAACTCACTTGGGAACTTCGAGCAGTTGGAGCAGAAACTTTTCGGCACTGCCCAGTCGCGTTTTGTCACCGTTAAACGTCTTTAGCATGTCCAGCTCATCCACCTCGGGCAGAATTTTGAGCAATCCGAGCAGTCGCTCGGCACCAATCTCCTCGTGCGCTCCATGCTTTATGAGCTGAATGATGTCCTTGCTACTGCTGCGGAACTGCCTCAAAAAGATGTTAACATTAAGACTGCGCTTGCCATCGAGCAGTGTAATCTCTGTGCTCTCTTTCTTGGCTCTGCGATCCACTGTGTCCGTGCCATTGGCTGAGGTCGGTTTGCCAATCTTAGGACTGGGTTTGGGTGAGCCCTCGCCACTGGTTGGCTGCTGGCAGAAGAGACCCTCCATCTCATTGAAATCGATATCTGTCTGGCTGGTGTCGCGATGCTTGTTGGCCATCTTGCTCCAGATGTTCTCGGCTGTCCCCAGCACCTTGTTGTGCGGTATCTTGCCCCAGTTAAGCGTCTTCATTTTGGCCTTGGGCGCTGGCGTATCCTGTTGTGGCAGCAACACTGGCGCAGCCCTCTTCGGCTGTGGCGTCAACGGACGCATCAACGACGGTGGTGGCGGCGGCGGCGTAAGTACATTGCCATTAGGCACCGGGGGAGGTGGTGGCGGTGGCGGTAGTGCAGCTCCATTAACTGTGAATGTTGCAGGGGGTGGCGGCGGCGGCGGTGCTGGTGCAGGTGGTGCACGTGGCGCGGCTGGTTGTGGCTGTGCCTTTGATGTTCCCACATGCGGCTGTGAGGGTTTCCTTGTGGGACTGCTGGCATCGCCGGACCGACAATTGGGGCAGGTGAACTTTTGTGAGTTCTGATGGCGCAGCAGACGCACTGCTTCCTCAGGTGCTTCGAGCAGGGTAGCGCGATGCACCAGTCGCTCAGTGGTATCCCAAATGACATCGCTCAGCGGATCCTTCGAATCGATGCGAAGCAAATGTTGCAATATGCTGAGAAACGGCCCCTCCTGCGGCATGTCGGCCACCTGATGGAGTCGGAGGGAAAGAAGCGGAAAATGTTATATTGTAAATCGTAAAATGTTGCGGTTAATTACAATAAAAGCATTGTTAATCGTATAAAGAATACTATTATTACAAAATTGTAATTAGCTAACCAAACTATTCGATAAGAATCTTAAAATACGATCGAACCTAAAAATTTCTGCCATTTAAATAGTGTCTATCAAATTCATGAGAGGCATCCACTCCTGCAGAGCCCTTATATTCTTTACCAAAATTTGAGATAGCAGCTGAGAATAGTATTCGATGCTTTTACAATGAAAAATTTAAAAAAATAATGTGAAATATTTTTAATTTTTTTATTTATTACCATTGAAATGAGTTCTTAGTCAATTTGCCAAGTTGACATTTATCACAGTTCGCGTGCAATGCCCATGGCATTGTTCAGCCTTGGCTTAGTACCAACAATGATGGAAAACATTCTTCTCATACCCCGTTTCTGGCAGATACACACACAATCACACATATGGCTAAGCTGCCCAAGCCATCAGGGCTTAGGTACGTATACTTAATACACACTATTAAATGCATAACTTAAAAGCAAAACTTGTAACAAGGGGGAAGAAATGTGTTGATTTGACTTGATTTATAACTTATTAACTGATTAACACTCACTTGTCGTAGTATGGCGTAGAAGACATCAAGATGTGAATTGAGATTGATGCCATCGGGCGCTTGAAGGCTCTGGGCCTCGTCGCATTCCTGCTGCTCCACGAATACGTCCAATTGTTCGATGATATTGCCCACACTCTGTGCGACTTTTCTGCAATTCGATTGAAAATAGTTTCGTTAATATGCAAACGTTAATTGTAAATTGCACATTTAATGTGTTCGTCATTGTTCAAGCAGCAATTAGCATTTTTTTTTTGCCTGCACTAACCAATTGTGGTACGGACTAATTGATTTGAGATTTTATGTGGTATTTAGTAAAACCCAATTTATGATCACAACAAAAGTTTTCACTTCTGAGCTCAGCAGAAATGTTGCTGTCACAATGCTGACAGTGGTTGAAGCAACAGCTTACATTTGTTCTCGCCCTGACATTGAATAACCCAGCAGGTTGCCAAAAGAATAGAAGAACACGTATGATTGACTTGCACACCCTTGCATACAGAATTTTAGCTGAGGTATTATCAATTCATTGCAAAACGGATGGCCAAAGTAAAGAATATTATTTAAAAGTTTGATTTAAGGTACATATGCACCCACACCCACACACATACACAAACTCACTTGAGATTCTGCACCAGTTGCAAGGCGGCGCTGCTGTAACGGGACAACGAGCAACAAAACGAGAGGCGACGCTCTAGATGCGATGGCAATGGCAATGGCAATGGCAATGACAACGGCAATGACAACGACAACGGAGACGTAAACTCGGACTCGGACTCGGAATCGGACTCGGACTGGGATTGGGATAATGACTCCACGTTGCCTGCCTTGCACAGCAGCCTTGGCAATCACAAAGTAATTCAACTCAACGCGACGTTTATAGAGTTAACCATATTCGATAGTTGTCGTTGTTGTTTTTGTTATTTTTATTGGCGTTGCTTTAGTTGTTATTGTTGTTGTTGTTGGTGTTTTGCACATTAGGCCGTTTGGGTCCTTGAGCGGTGTCCCTGTACAGATTGCCTCCTATTATGGTTGTGTGAATTTATATCCATAAATCGAATGGCATATTTTTTGTTTTCCTTTAATTGCTTTTCAATTGTGTTTCTCGCGAACGAACCGAAAAAGCGACGAGGCAACAAAAGCCAGCAGCAAGCAAGGCAATGGCAATAACGAGGACGCTGGCAGGACACGCCAGTTGTTAGACCAGACGGAGCCAACAACGAACAGAGCAAAAGAGAGAGAGAGCGAAAGAGCAACTTGGTCGTCGGTGTTTTGTTGTTATTGTCCTTGCCACGTGCTGCGCGCGCATCGATTTCTCCAATAGTTGAAAGTTGACTTTTGTGCAACTGTGGAGAGAATGTGGCAGGCCAACAAAAGCGACGGCTCACAACTCTTTGGACGAGACACTTCGTCAACACCATCGGCACGCGAAGCTGCATAGTTGTTGTTATTAGTTGTATGTGTGTGTTTGCTTTTGGCAGCACTGTTTCTATTTTGGGGCCGTCACGGAATCTTTTTCCTATACCCGGCTGCCATGAAATGCCATGAAAATTCGCAAAAAAAAGCAGTGCAGCTTCGAATACCGAGGAAGTTGAGGAAACTATAAACACGGCTAATTGAAGTCAGCAAAAACGGAAAGCGAAAATGTCAGAGACTGAAAGAACTGTATACCCTGTACAGGACCAAAATGGGTTGAAAGGGAATAATTTGGTGGTAAGCAAAATTATTATTCTCCAGTAGAATATTTCTTTTCGAGGACTACGATTGATGAAATTATTGTGGCTAGGTAATTTAACATACATAACAATTTTAAATACTATCTGCTTTAAAAATATGTTAATAGTCTCGTTTATTATTTATCTTTTTTACAGAGTATCTTCTACTTAAGCTTTCTCAAGTGGGGCAAACTGGTTTGCAAATGAAATTCTCACCGGAAAAGTTCTTTAAGCGATAGAAATTTAAGTTACAAACGCTTAAATAACTTTTAGTTAGTGAATCCATATCAAGATCAAGCCAAAAATGCTAGGTATGATGTAATGATAATACTTGTATGAAAAAATTCTGAACGCTGAATAGAATTAAATACACAATGTTTATTAAAGTCATTATGTATAAGCGTAGGCAATATTGAAATAAAATAGTTCTCCTTATCTCTTCTGTTCTTTTATTATATTTAATGTATTTTTATGCAGTGATTTTTATACGAAATTTGTGTAATTTAATATTGGCAGAACTTTAGTTTCAAATTGATTAGAACATATTTGACTTTGACAGCAATTAAAATCCGCTTAAAGAAACACAACAGCTTCCAAGCTACGCAGTCCAAAATCTCAAATAAATATTATTTTTTTTTATAGCACCCAAATGCCCTCTGCCTCCCTCCCTCCCCCTTAGCACTCATTGAAAGCGCTGCTTGGCTCAATGAAAACATTTAAAGCGATTTGATATTTGAAATACATTAAAAAGTGCGAGAAACTGCGCATTTAATTTAAACAAATCGCCAGAGTTCTTATAAGAATAGTTAAAGAAATATGGAGGGGTATTTGGAGGGTAAGTAAAGGCGTGTCAACTGACTTATGACAAAATGTATGGGCATCACTTGGCCTCAGACACAGGCCTCAGACACGAGACAAATGGCACCGAACATTCAATTAGGCACTTTGTCTGAAGAGATAGGCTGCCTGAGAACGAGATGACGAGGAGGAGGAATACCAGACGAGAGAGGTAGGGTAATGGAGCAGGGATTGATTTGACAGGCATGCCTAGATGCCGTATTTGTTATTGATGTACATTTTGTGGCTAGGCTTGAACTATTTAAGAAATTAATTGAATTTGGTTTAGTGTTTTGTGAAGCTTGAAATTTTTTGTCAACTTGAGCTCGGAACGGCCCACATTAATAAACCAGTTTAGGGAGCATGGCCCAAAGCCCGGCTGGAGGGGGTGGAGGGGGTAAAAAAAACTAATTGATTTACTGTTGACTAATTAAATATTGAATTAATGGCTTGACAGACTCCGCAAAAATACACAAAAAACCGGCGGAAATTATTTGCATAAAACCCAAAACACAAACAAAACAAGTAAGAAGGCTCTAGTCGAGAAATACCGACTAGACTATACCCTGAACCCTATACTTTACGCGTACAGTCCATGCTTGCAAGTATGTGTGAGTGTGTGTATGTATACGCGTATAGTGCATACTTTCTTAACTTCAATACTCCATATCTCCGGTGGGATTAGGCGAGCTTATGTTCCAAATATGGAGTCTGTAGCTTTTATAGTCTCAGAGATCGACGCTGTCCGTATGTGGACAGACGGACATGGCTATATCGACTCGGCTGTTGATGCTGATCAAGAATATATATACTTTATGGGGCCTTCTGCCTGTTACATACTTTTGCACAAAACCATTATACGCTTTTTACCCATTTTTAATAGTTTCAGGGTATAAAAAGAAATATGTTCGGATCGATGCCGTTTTTGATGGATGTTTGACAAAAGCGTACTACGTTAATGATGGCACCTCTACTCCACTATAAAGATTCCACTTCGCATGCCCATGCGAAACTCTGAGGGATTTCACCTTGATCTTGTCTAGTGGAGAGCTGCATGCAAATTTTCAATTTGTATTCGAGGTATCATAAAAAAAAATATATATAAAATAGCAAAACGTTTAAATTGTTTGCGATATTCATTTGGACTATGTTGTCAGTTGTCATTATAATTGTTGTTGTTGTTGCTGTGGGTGTGTTTCAGGGTTGCAGTTAACAAATAGTGAATAAATTGTCTTCTTTCAGCACATTGACACACACATATCGCAAAATGCAGAAATCATAGAGCAAACTGTGATTGAGTTGGTATTGGGCCATGTCTTTGACTACCTCACAGACCATTCTCTAGACTCAAGACCAATAAATTGGCATTAAAATTTCACTTACTCACCTTAAATTGTTTAGCAACGGCAATACTTTGAGACCTGTAATAGAGGGAAAACAACAACAGGTGAATATCACGTGGCATTAATACTATATGCTATCTTTCTGTGTTATCAAAATAAATACTCATTTAAATATTTACACCAATTATAGGTAAAACATTAATAAATTAAATATATAACAAGCCTATAATGAAACCAACATAAAGAAAACATAAGTTATTGTATTTATGCCAACATCCAGTCAATGTTGTCATATTTTCGATTTATGTTGATGAATTAACTAATTTGTATTACTACGAAAAATCTGTAAGCTATTAAAAATATATATAATTAAGAAAAAAGCGAAGTAAATATTTATATATATATATATGGATTATAAAAATCAGTCAGAGTAAGTCAACTACATTGAGCTTAATAATGTTGCACACATTTAAAAAAAAGCCTGCGATCACTTCTTAAATAAATGTCACCCTAAAATATTTTATAAATATTTAAACACTTTTAGCTAATGAAAAGGTGTCAACACAAAAACCAAAATCATAATGGTAGTTATTGCTACTTGGTATAAACACTTAAAATCTAAAGAACAAGAACGCTACAAAAAATTAATAATCTCAATAACAAAACTCAAACCCTCACTTTAAACATCGAGAAAGTTGCTTAATCGCGTTCTGCCCTAATGTTTTGTTGTTTTGTTAGCAAAGATCTTTGAAACCGGGCTTAACTTGTGCCACTGCCCAGACGCCACCTCAAACCAGGGACTGGGTCTAACCGCCCAATGTGCTCTGCAAAGTCGCTTCCGGTCAAGCTCGTTTTTTTCGCCTCCTGCTTTTATTTGCGAGCTTTACAGTGACCAAACTACAAGCAAATTAAATGTTGGTACAATTGTATTTTAAATAAATATCTTTATACATATATATGTAATAAAAAATGAATTACTAAATGCTCGTGAAAGTTGTTGTAGCTTCTGTGCTGGGATCTAAGCCCCTTTAACACCCCTCTTGACGCAGTGAAACCTACCCTGGAGGTTGCCTTATTTGGCGCCTTGACGTTAATAATTATATTTTACGACTCTTAGTTGTTGTTTCATTTATTTGAAATTGAAAACCATAAAAGGCGCACAATTAAAATGAGTGTGTAAGTGTGTGACTTTGTGTGTTGAATGTTTCTTTGTCCGGTCATTGTTCAGTATTCAGTGTGTTCAGTTTTCGGAAGTCGTGCTCTTGACTAGAAAGAACCGACTGAGAACCGATCTTAAATATACAACCAGCTTTAACTGTATTCATGCCCTACAGCCAAGGAATTTGCATTGAACACGCCCAAAAATTTCAATTAATTGTTTAATAACATGCTAGGCAAAAACGAAAAACAAGCTGAAGGAAAAAAAAGAAACTAAAAATCAAAATCAATTCGATTTGAATACTATTTGTATGTCTTTTATTTTTTTGCTCGATATATATGTACGTATTTATTGTTAAGCTGTTGACGCTTTATAAATCAATTGAAATTGAAATTTGCCAAGCGAACTAAATGAGAAAATTGTTAAATAAATAAATTTATGGCATGGTCAGAGCAACAACAACAACAAAAGTAAACTATGAAAAACTTAGCGTGCCAAAGTAGAAAATCATGGGGCATAAATCAGTAAACGCCGCACAGCCGGCAGCGATGGACTTGACAGATGACATACAACAGATATGATGGCAATACTCTGTGATCAGGTCTTGTACAAATTCAAGAGAGAGATGTAGAGAGAGCGCGAGCGAGAGAGACTGAATTGATAATTGGGCACTTAAGTGGCATTAGCAGATTTCACAGAACACAAACACACAACTTTGAATTGGAAATATATGCAAATATTTCTCATGTTGAGGCGTTCCTGGAAACTCAAAGATTGGTATGTGCGTCGCGGTTGGGAACGGGGTGAGGGGAGAATAAAGAGTATGGAGGCCAACAGCCTTGAAACTGAATACAGCATTTCAATGCCGAACAAAATGCGACCGTTGCCTGTCAAATGTGTCGCTCAGGAATGTTCCCAAGTGAATATGAAAAGTGCATGTGTGAAATGTCCTACCGAACAACCGTCACCTTCCCCATCTCCTCTTTGAAGTTGTGGGTGGAGTGCGTGACTTACATTATGCTGCTGTTGAGATTTTTGTCGACTTTTGTTTTTGTCCCAGCTGGTTTATTTATTATTTGCTCGTAATACTGAAAAAGCGCAGCTCAATTTATTTTAATTAAGAACAATAAAAAGACCCCCGTTTCGTAAGCTATATGCGGCAAGTGCACCACCATTGAACGCATTGAACGCAAATGTTCCTCACATTGCAAACTGTTACTGCGCCGGCGCAGAGCTGCGCTCAATCAAAGTCATAAGAAGAGAAGCGGGTATGATGAGCACATTTAGGGAAAGAAGCTGAAGAATGGAGTTGCAGTTCATGAACTTTGCTCAAAGGGGGTAGGAGGCACACAAGCAGACAGCCGCCTAGGGTGAGACTGAATTAATGTCAGGGACAGGATGTGAATGGGTCCCTTGTTTGTCGACAACTTTGGAATAAGGCGACTTATTACATTTTAACAACGTGTCTATGTTGTTGATATAAACAGAGTTCTTAAGTAGAACTCGACAAGGCAGAATTAAATAACAATTTGTTTGCTGTAGTTCACTGGGCACTGGGAACAAACAAAAACATTGAGCATGAGAATATTCATGTTGTTCAAATTTAATATCCCTTTTAATGACAAAGCATATTATTCTCAATAGTCAGACACGAAAAACACAGCTCCATAACATGGAATATATTTAGATGTACTGGGTAGCAGGTTTTAAGAAGACCAAAGAAAGTTTATAAATAAATCCTTGTATCTAACAAAATATGAATCAATTTCTTTTCTTTATCTAATTACACCTTAATATCCCAAGTCACTTTTGTCTTTATTTTAATAGCTATCACATTTCAGCATTCATTTAAATCTACTTTTCGTGAAAAAGGTATTATGAAACCAAAAAATCTGTAATCAAATGTAAGCCGAAATATTTTCTGTTGTCAGCTTTAAAGACGCACCTTTAATCGTTGGCACGTGCTAAGGTTAGGCAATTGGAATGCGTCAAATAAGACAAAAAGGTAAATTGGCAACGATTTAAACGATTTGTTAAGTATGGCAAGCCCGATGACGAAACTACTATCATTATCCACGACCCCCAGATCCCCCAGAGCACCGCTTGGCCCGAGGGTCACTGGCGTGGCTGTGACATGCAGTTAACCAACTCAGTATATGGTCAAGGGCAGTACCGATCAGCGGATCAGCGGGCACATCAATCAAGTCAATGAAATCGAAGACAGCTGGCAAACAGTTGCATCGAAATTCTTGGGTGAAGAGAATGTAGGGAGGGAAGGAAGGTCGGCTGATAACGATTGGCATAATGTTTATCGTTATGATTTGCTTGGTTATCACAGTTGGCACAGAAAGCATAAACAACACGTAAACAATTAAAGATCACATCATTTGTGTCTGGTATGAGAACAATTTGTTAGTTGTTGGGTATGTTTAAAGATTGAATATTAAAGCAACTTATTAATTAGTTTCAAGTAATTGCATGATTTGAAAGATCAGGTGATAAGATATCGTTTGAACTTAAGTAATCGTATATTTAGGTATATCTTAATGAACGGTTTAGCGATCTTACCTATAAACTCATTCCGTATGCGTACACGCTCCTGCAGCTTTGGCTCTGAGATGATGACGCAGTTAATGAAGGCCAGCAAAGTGGCTTCATAGTCAAATGGAGGGGATTGAGCGACACTGGACTGCTCCAGCTCATTGATGACAATTTTGAAGCGATAGCGCTCCTTTTTGAGGTTCTAGATGATAATAATATGATCGAATGGTAAATAAAGTAAGGTATATAAATACAAATATAGAATACCTTGTAAAACTCGAGAGTTTCGATGGCACGGGCATAGCCGTCGGAGCTGTAGGCACAGAGCGCTGACAGCAGCTCGAAGACCTGCTTCTTGACCGTCGCATTCTGCGTGTCTAGGGCAGAGCCAAACTTGGCAATGTTGTCACGATTCTCGACTATATAATCCAGGCCGATGCGTGAGTCCATTTCTTGGCGTTTCTTTTTGACTCGATGGTTTAGGGTTGGGGTTGGGTGGGGGATATATTTGTCACGCCGCTAGGACGTTATTCGACCGATCGATTTGTTGTTGTTCTTTGTTTGCGGCTAGTTGCAAAGGTTCTCAGTTCTTGGATTTGAACTTACGGGGACTGGTGGGTGCTGAATGCTGCATTGAATGACTAAATAGTTTCCGTCATTCCGAACGCCTCGCGTGCGCTGAATCTGTAAACAACACAAAATGGAAAAGATTGACCATGAGAATAGATTCAAGCTCGGATTGCATTAGACAGCAGCTATCACCGGAGGGGTGCACCCTTTTTTCGTCGTAGGGTAATCAATTGTGGGACTAGAGTAGCTGGCCCTCGGCCCCTGTCAATCGTTGTCCCATATTTTGTGTATTTGAGTGTATAAATTTAAAATGCCTTTCATGCAGTGCTCTTAATTTATTTATTCTTTACTTTACCCCTTAGCCCATATTCTCATACATTTATATTGGTTAATGCAACACCAGGGGGCTCTGCTTGGCTCGAGCCAATTGCTTTGATTTCCCAACTGCATACTCTTTTGACGGTCAAAAACGAAGCCAAGATCAAAGCCATTAACCGACCGTTCGCCAACTAAATCGGGGTTCCGCCTTCGAGATCGGCATCTCAATTATAGTAAATAATCTTGTTAATTTGTCTACACTTATAGTATGCGACGAAAAAAACAAAGCTCTGTCGAAAAGTGCACAAATCGCCGACAAAAGCCTGCCATTTAAGTTCTCGCATATTAAACAGCAACATTTTCATCAAAACTACAACAACAAAATAGCCGATAAAATGTTTAACATTTTTGTTAAGAGCACTGATCTCAAATGGCACTTTGTGCCATTTGAAATTATAATTTGTTTGTGCGCTAAATTATTATTATTTTTTTTTTCATTGTTATTATTTTGCTGTTATTGTTTTTGTTAAGTAGTTGTTGTTCCGTTGAGTGACGTTTGACACTGCGGTGTCGCTAATGAAATCGAGTAAAATGGCATAAAATAAATGGCCAGATATTATAGCATGACATCCTTTTTATATGTGGCAAACATTTCCGATAATCTTTAATACGCATACAAAGCTTAACAATACTTTAAATCGCAGACAACATTCTGGCCGGGGGAAACAAGTTCTCAATCAAAATGTTGAAACATTTGCGATTTGTTCTGTCATATTGTCGATGGCTGTCTTTCCAATTGAAATTCAAATGAATATTTAAAAGCTTACACTTGGCAACATAGTCGACCTAAAATCAAGTTATTGTACGTTGAATTCATAATAAAGATGTCTCCGATAAGTTTTCTAGCCATTTATTAATTAAGATTAAAGCTGTCAACTTTTCTATCAAGTATAAAAATTCAAAATTGTTATTAATTTTCAAAATAATATAAAAGCAATTACAATTATATTAACAATCAAATATATATTATGTATTATGTTTGTTTTAATATTATATTTATTTTTAAATCAATTTTCTTTTACTTTTAAAAATGTATAGACTGAATTTAATTACCAGCAAATAGCTTAATAAACTTTAAGTGACAACTTATCACTGTCCTGTTTAAGAGTGTAGTAAACCTGCTGCATTAATTTTGTATGGGTTAATAGGATCGAAGAATTAGCTGAGCACCCGCACAACAACTGTCGAAAGATATATAAGTATGAGTAAGCTATAAATGCGAGCTTCATAGCCCGATAAATTAAATGCTTATCGGTAAAACTAGTTCCATTAGGCCCAAAGAGAGAGATAGAAAGAGAGAGGAGAGAGACGGAGAGTTCGCGAGTCGAATGTGGTAATATTGGCCAGGGATTTATTGTCAATTTGCTGTATGCAAAGCAGAGCGACGAAAACGCGAGTTTAATTGAAATGTAAACAGAGTTGGCAGCACGAACACAAAGGAAATGCCTGAGAACAGTACACACACAAACACGCACACACACACACATACATACAAACACGTGAACCAAAATGTTAATGTACTTAAAAGAACTCTGTGCACGTCTGAGGCTAATTAGAATTTTGTCAAAAGGTGCAAAAGATCTCTCTTTTGTCGGTTTTTTCTTATGGTTTGTTTGCTGTTTGGAGTTTTTAGCCTCGACTCATTTATCTTGGCTTAAGGCCCAACTGGAGACAATTGCGAGGCGTTGACAGGCGCAAATGGCTTTGTCATATAGAAGTTGTCCTCTGCATCACCTCCTTCTACACCGGCCCAGCCGTACTAGCTCAGACAAGCGACAGGTTGCGACTTGCTGTCGCCAACGACGACGCCGACGCCGTCGCCCGTCTATAAAATGTCAACCGCTTGCACACACACGCACAAACACATACACAAATTGGCAGGCGCTGAGATTGTAAAATATTTTCATCGTCATCGCCGCGCTTGAAGCCAAGTTAAAGTGCAAGTAATAATTCACGTATTTCAAAAACTTTTCAATGCTCAGCGAACATTTGTTTCATGTCTCACTGGCTTTGGGCCTATCCATCTGTCTCGTTTCTCGTGTGGCTGTTGTCGCATTCAATGTCTAGCGACAGTTTAATAATGAATGTTTTGTATACATTATGCTTGGGCTCTTTAACAAAAATTCACACAGCTGCTAAATGTGATTAAATGTTGTGCAAAGTGCATTTGGGAATGCTTCAAATAATTTATTAATTTACTTTTTGGGGCTTGTTCGCAAATCAAGCATACGCGACCATAGCACACACACACACACACACAGAGACACTTGACAACAGCACAAAAGTTTCAAAACGTAAGGTAATGTAAACATGATCAGATTTACAAAACTGTTAACAGCAAACGCTAGCAGCGACGCCAGCAGAACGGTCGCAATAAGCGCAAGGTCGTTTAGCTGCTGCTGTTGCTGCTGCTTCTGTTTATTGTTGCTGTTGGGGTCCGTTTTCCACCTATAGCAAATGAAGCCGCAGCCTCTTCAAAGTAGCTGTCGCTCATTATACCCTGAACCCATTGAAAATGGGTAAAAAGGGTATAATGGTTTTGTGCAAAAGTATGTAACAGGCAGAAGGAAGCATCTCCGACCCCATAAAGTATATATATTCTTGATCAGCATCAACAGCCGAGTCGATATAGCCATGTCCGTCTGTGCGTCTGTCCGTCCGTCCGTATGTATGAACGCGTCGATCTCAGAGACTATCAGAGCTAGAGACTCCAGATTTCGTACATAAGCTCGCCTAATCCCTAGACAGTACAAGTTTGTTTTAAATTAACGATAACTCTTTCCGTTTCCGATATACACATGTGATCGATAACAAGAAAATCTTTAATTTTGTAAACTTTTTGATGCAGTTTGAGAGAATAGACTAAATAATAATTTCAGTGAATTGAAATCGGTTGAGAAACACTGGAGATATGGAGTATTGAAGTTAAGAAAGTATGCACTATACGCGTATACATACACACACTCAAACATACTTGCAAGCATTGACTGTATGCGTAAAGTATAGGGTTCAGGGTATAGTCTAGTCGGGATTTCTCGATTAGAGCCTTCTTACTTGTTTTTTATTAATTTTCTATGGGTGTGTCGCAAAGCTATTTTGATTTTTCAGGTGTTGGCGTTATTATTGATATTGTTGTTGTTGTTGCTGTCGCTGACTGCACAATTTCCATAATCTTTTATTAAATATTTTTACGAGCTGCAGCCGGCAGCCGTAACGAATTTGCATTTCGATTTGTCCCCACAACAATATGTGCACAAAAACATAAAATAAATAGTCATTGAGCAAAGTGTTTGTACTTAACAATAGCAATAACTGGCAGTTAAAGATAAATTCAAGTATTTTTGATTTAAAGCTACACAATTTTGTCAAATGCAACATTGAAACGACACAATCCAATATCTTGGACAGTAAACACGAAAGTTGATGGGGGAGTTCGAAATGTCAAGATCTCCTAAAGCTGAAAGCAATCGTTTAAATATCTTTTAAAGTTGCATCACATTTTGATAGGAGTTGTGACGTCACAAAATAAATCAGATATAGCATTAACATTTTGTAGAGTAGTGAACAGTGAAGTGAAAAGATGGTTCACATTAAAAATAAATACTAGGAAATATAAATATGCGAAAAAAATATACAGAACTTAAAAGTAAATAGGTAGCAAATATTAATAAGATTTGAATTTGTGAAGAATATAATATCCAGCCGCTTAAATACAATTCATATTAGCTTCCCATTCAAGAATGCTTTTTTATTTATTATCATCCTTATTTTTGATGAACAGCAACAGCTCGCAACAACAATAACAACATTATGTTTTGGAGCTGTCTGGGAACCAAGCGCATTAAGCACATTGAAGTCGCTTTGTTGACTGCATCGGCTTTAAACTAACAGCAGACACATTGGACGGACAGCCCGAGTGGACGAGTCATAACACTTGACAAGAGACGACGCCAGGCAACAAACTTCTACAATGCAGCAGCAGCAGCAGTAATAACTGAAACAGCAACAACAACAATGAAAACGGATCCCAATCAAAACACGATTGGCGCTTGGCGCTCTCAGCATTGACCTTATGACTTCTAAAATCGGTAAAAACATCTTAACAGCTCCATGTGGCAGTTCTCGATTGTTGTTGCTGTTGCTGCTGCTTTACGTTGTTCATTTTCTGTTTCCAATGTGCGCTAAAAATACAAAAAAGCCAAGTCGAGAGATGTCGCGTACTTGAAATTGGGATACATTTTATTGGCTTTATAATTCATTTTATGCGATTGTCATACTCAATGAAACTTCAATTCAATGCAAACCAATGCGAAGCGACTCATCCATGCAACTAGTAGAAGACTACTCTTTCCCCTGTTCCTGACCGCTTACACTGGCACTTGAGCTGATCAAGTTAACAACAACAATTTGTTTTGTTTTTCTGAGGATAAAGAAGGATTGAAGGTCAAGTTGCTTGCAAATTGAGCAATTTGGGGCGGGGCACAGTACTCCCTCAATTCATGGGCGCAACGATTAATGCCTTAATTAACAGCCTTAACACAGCTGGGCAGGCAAACAATTCAGTTACTAGTTTGGTTGCATCGTAGGCGTCTTCGACAGCTGCCAAACTGCCAAAAATCAACAGCAATCCCAATAATCAGCGAAACAGCAACAAACCCAACAACAGCCGCAAGCTAAATAAAATTTTTTTAAAATATTTTATTGTTATGTAAGCTCATGCTGTTAACAAAGAATATTTGACTACACAAATTATACAGCAGAAAAATAAATAAAACGCAACCCACGGACCCCAACTAGTAAGAGCGAAGAAAAAATACATATAAAAATAAATGAGAAAAAAAATGCGTAGGTTTTGCATTTAAGATAACGATGACTTTGTCGTCTGCTCAAACTGACCACAAAACCAACTAACAAAAGCTAGTCACCAACTCAAAGTCTACATGCAAACACAAACTATAAATATATCTTAAATATATCATATGTACTAACAAACTTAGTTATGGGTTTTTCCTTTGGGTAATGCTGTAGTGGAAAGCGCGTGTTAGAATCGTGATTAGAAACTGTCCCGTTGCAAATATATTAAAAAGCTAAGAAGTTCAGGAAACTATTTTAAAATGGAGAAATATGGCTTAGCAACTGAGTCAGACACTTGTGTTAACGAAAAAAATATTAAAAGAGATTATCTTTACAAAATCAAAACATAATATGCGAAACGTATCTTTGCCTAAGTAAAAATGCAGGAAAATATCTAAATTCTTTTCACTTATCTTAACTTAATAGCATAGAAAAGAATAAAAATTTACTCTTGAAAAAAATGTTGAAATACATCATATAAATTAAGCATATTTATCTTTTGAGCTTTTGCATAATTTGATCAATTAAAACAAGCAAACAACATGCAAATACCATATCATTATAGATCATATTTAAGAACTGTTTTGCCATATCATAAAATTACGAAAATTTTGTCCACTCAAAACACGCTTTCATCACATTGTCAGCTCTGACATGGACCCACTCACATGCATGTGCATTAAATTAGAAACGTTGTAAAGGTTGTTCCTTCTATCCAGCACGACGACTTCTTCATTAGGCTTCATTCAGAACGCCGCGTGGCGCTAGTTGACATTTGACAGAAGTGAGGGTAGCCCAACAACTGCCTTGATGAGAATTTATGAATGAATGTTCACACAGTACTAGATGGGGCACACACATTTGGGTTTAAATAGACGCATAGAAGCATGACAATGCTCGAATGCATTTGGAAACTTCGTTAAATGTGTGAATCATTTTTTATTTACTTAGCTCTTTTTTAAATATTGGGGCTATTGTTTTAAGGGGATTTATTGTATTCTTCGTAATCGTTAAGCAAGTGTGAACCGAAAGTGGAACAGTTACGTTAAAAAAGCCTATAAAAGATGAGGCACTATAACGCAATTTTCACGCACCGTTTACACACAACGCTGGGAAAGCGACAAGAAACAAGACAAATATGCCATAAAGATCTATCTAGCTTATAGTATGTATCTAGACATATGTAAATTGCGCACAATCGTTACAGCTGGCTGTAACTTGGCTTGGAGACTTGTTTGGAATTCTTGTAAAGTGCATAAATATGTTTGGCTCTTATGACAGCTAACAAGCGAACAAATTGCAAAAACCAAACATTCATACACACACACACACCTGGCGTAATGAAATATATCGAGTGCCAAAAACTGTGCGGTATGCGCAAAACCAAAAAAAATAAAAAATTATCGAAACGGTTTTCAGGGCTGTCTGCGCACAATGAATGCTAATTATTTTCGGTTCGGTTCAGTTTAGTTTAACTCGTTTGTGGTCAAAACAAATAGAAGTTCAATGGACCGATAGTTGAGAGCATAACTAACCCACGCAATGCAGCATTTCAAATCCCTTGTTGACCTTAACTTTGAATTGTCAAAACACACAGTTCAAAGTAGCCAGCACACCCGCCTTAACCCTATCCCCTCCACGCGGTTTGTCTCTCATTCTCTCTCTCTCTCTCTCTCTCTCTCTCTCTCTCTCGGTGTGTGTCTATCACAAGCAATATGATAAATTCTGATTCATATTATATTGTTATTATTTTGTATTTGATTGTATATGTTACTATCTGAATGGCAGCTTCAGCTGCAGCTCCATAGATGCCGCCACCGCTTGCTGACATTGACTTGTGGTTTTCATATGCCGCGTTGCCGCATTTCGTGTTATTTGAATATTTCAGTCAACTGTGTGTGTGTGGGCTCCGCAAATTGTTTTCCTCGCTTTATTCAGTCAAACTGATCAGGTCTCCATGGTTCTCTGCATCTCCGTTTCTGATTAATCAGCTAAGTTTTTTGGGTGCGATTCTTGCCACAGTTTCTTTTTCTATTATTTTTGCGTGGTACTCACGCTCAAGTATTTGTCCTTCAGATACATTTGTATCTAAGTTTTGCCTCAAAAAAGATGTACTTCCGCATGCGCCATTCATCACACATACTTCAAACATACATCTTGTGACTATATTTAGACGGTAGATTACACAAGTTTATCGCTATGAATGCGCCTACGTGGCAAGTGATGAATCATGCTTACAACTTGGCTTAGAAACCACGTTAAGTGTCGAACTTTTCTTGGCATTGAAATATAAACTGTAGTTTAATTATGTTCAAAGCAAATCTAACTATCTAACAACTAAATAAGTAATAAGTAACTCGGAAACAAGCTGCCTTTTATGTAAGTTCAACATTTTGCAGAGCTCTCAGACAGCTTCACTCGTTTCTTGTTTTGTTTTTGTCGTTGTTTTTGCTGTTGGCTTAAACAAAGCACAAACAAATGTATAAATTAAATGTGTTAAACAAAAACAAACAAAAATGAATAAAATAGTAAGATATCAAATGACAAGCGTGAAAATTGCAAACCAAATGGCACCCAGTCAGAGATTAAAGGCCAGCCAGCGAGTGCAGGCTTTTTAGCCAAAAGGTCTTGAGCATGTTGTTGGGAGCGTGCCACTTTTACCTTTTGGCCTGACTCAACAATGGCCTGACGTAATGACACTCACTAACTCAAACAGTGCGAATGAGCCGCTCGAACTTGAACTACATGACTGCTGCACATTGAAAATTAGCTGCGCAGATTGCTCCCATTTCAAGCATTGGCAGCGCCACGTGACAGGCGAATTGGTTGGCCAATGTTTTTGTTGGCTTTTTGGGGCACACAAATACACATCACACACACACACACACAGTGCGAAATGGGAGACACAGACGAGCACAGATTAGCGATCTCCAGGCAGCCGAATCGCCCACTGCGCCGTTCGCTTTGCTTTGTGTAGCCTCTCTTCACGCTATAAAGTACTATATACTATATGTATGTAAGTTTTTATCTTGAGCTTCATCGAGGGCATTACAAGTTGATCATGCAGCTTGCAAATACAAAAAAAAAAACCAAGATGTAGATGAATATGTGTAGTTTTAGCGGTAATTACTATTTCTTTGCGTTCCATTTTTTAATTAAGCTTTTAGTTGATTTACTAATAAAGGTCTAGAAATATAAAAATAATTAATATTTTTTGCGATTCTCAGATGTCCTCGTAGTATCAACTTAATCAAGTACGATTTGTACATTTAATGCCTTTTAAACTTTGTACAGTTCCACTTAAATGGTTCCATTATGAGTTTATTTCATTTTGTAATTAAGAAAGAAAAATTGCAATAATTATTTCCATTACAAATGTCAACAGGTAAAAGTATCCAAAATAAAAATAATTTTTTGATAACAGCAAATGTTTAATAAAAATAAGTTAATAGTCAAAATTATAGTTTATATATATTTACATGAGCAAGTTTTTCCTAAGACTTTAAGCAATTTAAGTCTTTGCGTTCTTAGGCATTAATATTAACCATCCATATTAACTTATGTCATGTAACAAAAACGAATTTAATAGAAGGCTTAAAACATATATAAAAATCTCTAAGAATTATAAAATTCTTCCATATATATATATATTTCTTTTGGACTTTAATGCTTTTTTACATCCATTAAAGTAGATATTTGTGCATCATATTTTCTTCATTTTTTCGAAACTTTTACTTGCCCGATTTTTTTTTAATATTTGTTTTAAATAGGTAGTTGGTATATACATTTAATAAAAAATCATTTTTTTCAGTTGTAATTTATTTTATTAGGAAATTATTTTTTTGAAAAATCTTCATGTAAAGTTGGTATTTGTGCAAAACTTCAAATTCCAAAATATTATATATGTTGCTTTTATGTTCCAGAGCATTAAAGATTCGATGATGCAGGCATGTAATTTTTGCCATGCAACATTGTTATTGGCTCGTGAACTTGTAAGCCAACATGTAACCTAATATTATTTTTTTATAGTTTAGCCTTTTTGTTGTTCTTGATGTTTCCATTGTCTTGCTAACATTTTGCTTCAGTTTTGGTTTGCGTTTTGCGCTAACTAACTATCTAACAATTTAGGAGAGCGTTTACTTAGCATATGATGATTGTCTTACAATTAAGATTTGATTGTTAGATGCGAATCGTTTTCAGTTTGTTAGTAAAAACTGTTGTTGGTAAGTGTTGATGCTTTGCCACTTGCAGCATAAGCATGCAATAATTTGTTTAATTAGGCGTAAACGACGCCAGCTGCGCAGCTGCCGCATCTAATGGAGCGTGGCTGAATTTAATAGCTTTGGCGGGGTTTTATTTTTGCGTTAACCTTAAGACGAGCAGTGACTTTTGCAGCGTGTGGCAAGTGAATCGCAATTGTCTGTCGGTGTGTTTGTGTGTGCCACACCCAACAATCGATTGATCGATCGGTCGGTCTGTCGGTCGGCCGGTCAGACTGCCATATAGAATTGTGTGTAACCAAAATGCCATAAAACGTGCCGCGCATAAGTCAGCCATAGGGGCCAGGCTTAAGCGACTAGCCAATCGTTCGTTTGGGCCAAAACAGAAAAGGCTGCTGTAGCTGCACAAAAAGATTCCAGTGTTCGTCGTTGGCTACTCAACATTTGATTGCACATCATTGATTGTCCAAGCAAATTCGTTGTTGGCTGCCTTTTGCCATTCACGACGATAATTCAATTAATTGCGAAAATGTCCTAGAGACAAATTCGTATTCATATCGCCGCAACAGCAACAAACAGCGACTGCAACAAAGTGTAGACAAACGATCAAATCGTGTCGGCGATCGTGGAACTTTTCATTAAATTCTTTTATGCGATAGCAAAGCTACAACACCAACACCAAACGCCATCAACTAAGCTACAAAACTAACAACTTAAAAAAATGTGCAACAACAATTCGTCGCTGATCTTCACAAACTCCTCCAAACCAAACTAGTTTGTGTTCCAGCTTTCAGCTTCAATGCCTTTTTATGACTTTGATTTATTTGTGTAAATTATTTTCGTTGCAACAAAATTTAGATGCTCGAGGAAGTGTTTGCATGAGACGAGAGCTCAACGATAAACGATCAACGATCTATTTGCGATTGAGGATTGGGGGGATTGAGTTTTATTTTTCATTTTTGCGATTGTGATTTCTTGCTCACTGTTCGTCAAAGTTATTAGCTGTCTACAATTGTCAGCGCAGCGTCGTTGTTGCCTGTTGCTGTTGATTCCCAATTGCCACTGCCATTCCCATTGCCATTCCAATTTCGATTCCCATTCCCAGACTTATGAACAACTACCATATTACATAAGCATGAGTGATCTCTCCCTCTCCATCTCCAGCTCTAACTGTTCAACTGTCTGGGCTGTCGATCAGCTGTGCATAATTTCAATTTGATGAAGCACATACGATGGCCGATAGATAGATGGGTCTGTTGATAGGCGCCGTTAACTGACTTACCCTACGGCTACTAGCAACTCCCACTACCGCTCTTTTTACTCCCCCACGTCTCTTCTCTTCTGGTAGCCATTGCACGGCCGCTTAGCGTGTTTAATTACAATTGGGGGATTTGGGAATCGGATTGAGCACGGATATCCGCGTACGTGTTGCGCATAAGCAACCAATTGCTGAAGCACACTGAACTCAGACTCAATCAACGTGAGCTGCAGCTGTCTGTGTTTGGCTAGCTTGACCCATAAATGCCCAGTCAAATTAGAGGAAGAGTCAAAGTCGAGTTTGAATTCGTCGTTAACAATAGTGTCATCAAAGATATGAAATATTTTATCTATAAGTTTGCCATCATTTAAATTTCAATTGGATTGAATACGTATAATTAATTTTATTCTAATTTATTGAATGCGGTTTTGAAAATGCCAGAAATAATAAGAATTTTTTCTGAGAATAATAATTTTAAAGCTTTTCTAGCAGGAGAAAATTACAATTTATCATCTTAATTAAGTTCACATTTGCATAAAAAATTGTTTTTAATATTAATTAATTTGTAAGATAACGATTAATTAAAGCATGATATTAAAACAATGTAAAGCATTTTGAATCGTTATTTTTTAATAATCGTCCCGCGCATCAACAATAAATTGACGTTCCAAAACATCATTAGATTAGGCTTCATCAATTGTTTAAAAGATTCTAATACGCACTTCGTCTTTATTCATAAAAATATTTCACACCTATCGTGTTAACAATCAATTAAACTGTTGTTGTTGTTGCTGCGAAATGACGACTCACGCGAATTTGGCCTTCAGTCTTAAGTTAATGGTCTGAAGACCCTTTTTGCCTTATGCACAACACCCGCATTCCCCATTGTCTTTAATGAAAATAAATGAATTTATGCGAAGTTGTTGTTGCTGTCGTTTTACTTGTTTCGTGTCCAGATCCCCCACACATATACACATATATCCAGCACGCACGATCAGCTCTCTCAAAACGGCATTGGGTTTGCCAACTTTAGCTTTGTTTCTTACTAACGATTTATGGGGAAGTCACAACAACACAGTTTACGCACTTTTAAAAGACACTTTGAATTATTGTTATACGCATAAATAAATGTGGTGTTTTGTACCGTTGCAGCGGCGAGCGATATTGTAACTGTTCTCGTTCCCTTGACGGAATCAAAAACCACAGAATGCAGGGGAACGTTTTTGATCGATGACAATTACAGTAATGAGGCGTAAGCGTTGTTCTGTTGTTTTATTTTTTGTTTTGATTGAAGCGTCAGTCTGGCAATCTTAATCCATGAGAACGTTAAAGAGCTTTTGGGGCGTGGGGTATCCAAAGTTCAAATGGGCGACGAACCTTGGACCCATGGGCTGTTTGAATACAATTCTTGAGTGCGTGAACGAACACGCAATATGATTTGGAGCAGTGTAGCTGAGCTACAGATACAAATGGCACTTAGTGCCGCACACGCAGCAAGTGAAACAAGTTCCCCGCATTTAAGTACCCCGGCCAACATAGATGCAAATCAATAGACAACTTTTTGGCTCTAACAGCATTCTCGAGGCAGACAGAGTCGAAGCCAGAGCCGAAGCCACAACCAAAATCAAAAAACCGCAACCGCAAATCAGACAAACGGGCCCAAACCCAAAGGCGCCGACGCCATAAAATAAGAAAACAAAAACTAAAACACTTGAGCACAGCAGCCAAAAAACTCGAAGAGAGCGATCGCATCGAACGAATGAATCAAAACAAATTGAATTTTTGGCTCTTGGAGTTCGGCTTGTTGCTCGAACTAAATGCCGGCAGCGATTAGCTGAGAATTTCCTGCTCCTCATATATATTCTCAACAAATGCAAGCGTGGAGGCCATAACGACCTTGCCTCCGCGATCTTTCAGCGAAATCGAAGCAAATAAATATTTATACACCAATAAACTTCCACAATCGGATGAGCAGTAATAAGAAATGATCAGAATTAGCTATACAAGGCACAGCAAAGTTTGCTTGTTAGGTTTATCTTCTTAGGGTGTTTTTCACAGATTTATAATTTCGCACATTATTGCTATATAATTTAACGAGCCAACTAGTCTGATTGAACGGGAATGTTTTAAATAGACTTCTTAAGACGTTAACTTGACGAATCTCGAATCTCTCTCCTTAGTTGATTGTTGCCCAAACATAACTAGTTAAAAAGGCATAGACATAAATTGATTTAGTGTTCATCAATGTTAATTGTTGTATTTAAATTTAAATGATAAAAAGCTTGGAAGCTCTTTATATGTTCTTTTAAAACTTGATGAGCTGTTAGTAGAAACTTTTATTCTAATGAAGACATCTTGTAAAATTTATAAAAACAACACCAACAGATGTTTCAATATTCTTTTGAGTTTAGTCACATTTGAGAGACGTCATTAAATAAAGTTGTTGTGATCAGAGATATTGGATTTTTATGATGCTTAAAAGCGCTTGTAAGAAACTCTTCTAAATGTTATTTAAACGTTGTGTATAAAAGCAATGTATAAAAAAGGAACAAAAAAACAAGAATATGAATGCTCTTCAAAAGAAAATGATATATATAAAACATAATTATTTTTGATTAAACATTAGTAGGATTTTATTCACTATATTTAAAAAGCTATCTAGTCAAATGGATGTTACATAATAGTAGTTATACATATCTTTATATATCTGCTTAAATCAAACTGTCGTACAAATAAATTGTTCAATTTTTAGCCCTTCTACTTATCGGAAAATAACTTTGTATGCTTATTTCTTTTTTTCTCTATTTTTGCTCAATTGTTTAGCAACCTTTGCCGCTGATTTGACATTATATTAAGGCATTATTTATTATTATTTTTCTTGTATTTTCAAATATGTTTTGGTCAAGAGAAAAAATACAAAAATGCTAATTTGTGTGTGGAATATTGAAAAATTATGCAAAACTAGCAAAAGCAAGTAAATTAGGCGGGCGCATAAAAAATATTTCACCTGTTGACAAGGCGGGCCAAGGCAATCAACACGGGACGGACTTCATGGCTAAATATGGCCAAAGGTGCCCCAAATATTGGCAAAGCCAGCATAGAAAGTTAGCAGTGAAAAGACACAAAAAAATGTAGAATTGAGAAAAACAATAAAATAAGCAAACCGCATTTGGCGGAAGCAAAAAAAATGTGTGTGTGTGCGTGTGTTTAGTTATTGGCAAGCAGTTAGGTAAATAGTTAAGTATATGTTAGCCATAAGTCGGCTTCATACAAAGCCAATAAGACTATGTCAATAATTAACTAATATTCGAGAAAAAATAAAAAAAATAAACGAAGCGTGAAAAGCGCTTCCTAATATTTGTTGAATTTGTTTTGGGCGCGCAATTTAATTTATATAACATTAATCGTTTCTAAATGATAAATTAATATGGGAAACAATTTGTATGGGCGGTCTCGCGAGATCGCGGATAGCTGAACGCTGCTCGTCGTAAGCGTTACTGAAAGGCG
This sequence comes from Scaptomyza reducta, assembly GCA_035044485.1. Taxonomy (NCBI): domain Eukaryota; kingdom Metazoa; phylum Arthropoda; class Insecta; order Diptera; family Drosophilidae; genus Scaptomyza; species Scaptomyza reducta. The sequence continues at coordinate 358,148 of JAWNNV010000627.1, forward strand.
TAAAATCATCATCAGGCAAACGGCAAAGCGCCAAGTGGCCGACAAGTTGCCAAAATTGGCAAGGCTTAAATGGACAACATGACAACAAGCACAATAACAACTTATAAGATGCTGACGTCTAGGTTTTTTGCTTTTTTTTGTTTGGCTATTTCCTAGCTTGCCTCTGTTCAAGTAATTTATGTTTTTAGCTCGATGTGGGCGTTCTTTTGAGCAATGGGTCAGCATTTGAATTACGCATACGACGCATTGTCCGATTAGAATCTATAGAACAAAAGGCAAAAGCCAGCTTACAATCTACTCATGATTTCATTTGCATAGCCAAACATACACGAAACTCTCCTTAACTTTGTTGCCTCGTCATCTTTTGCTTCATTTCTGACTTAGTCAAGTGTGTTGCAAAGTGAAGTTAATTTGCTTGATGTTACTTTTATTGTTATTTACGGGTTATCTCTACACCTTGGTTGCAACTTGCTTTCAACGCTCGCATTTAAATTAGTTGATTTATGGCAATTTGATGGGGGCACCCGATTTCTTCTTCTTTTCGGCTGCTGCTCCAAAAAAATTTGTCTGCTTTTACGTATGCAACAATGAGAATCCGAAACAAATTCTTACAGCTGCCGTTTCAGTGCCAACTCTTTTATTGCTGTTTTTGTGCCGCGTACTTTATTATTAAATTATTTTAAACGTGGGCAACAGCAACAAGTACTACATACAACACCCACAGCATTTGTCAAGTTGCTTTGATTTGTTGTTCTTGTTGTATTTATAATGTTCTCTTATATATATATTTTTTTTTGTTTTGTGCTTGTGCCTGGCCGCATTTGTTATTACTGTTTGTGGTTTGTTTTGTGGTTGTGCTTTTAAATGTTGTTGCTGTTTTTATACGCGATTAATTCTTGCAATTTGAACATTTCAACACACACGTCGCAGTCGCAGTCGCAGTCGCAATTGGCGCTTAATTCTCTAATTGCATACAACACATAAACAAATTACTCATACGCCGCGTATGCGCTCGCATAATTATCGCTTATTGCCACATCAAATCATTGCGGCTGGCGTGGGTAGTTGGCAAAAATTAATCGCACACAACAACAACTTAAAATCAAGCTAACATTTCAGTTGCCAACAGCAAGCGCATCCTCCATCTCATCAACAGCAGCTGAATAACAATTATATACATGACATTATATACATATATTTATATACTTAAAATACTCTTGCATTTGCCATTTTTATTTATTGTTTAACAATTATTACTCTACCTCATAGTTGCTCTATGTATATATATATATATATATATATATATGTGTGTGTGTGTGTGTGTGTGTGTGTGTGTGCGCCCTGCCCCTGCAAATGAATTGCTTTTATGCGCTCATTTGCATATTAAATAAGCAGAAGCAGAAGCTGTGACTGAAGCAATGCATTTGTGTTGGTTATTATTGCTGTTGTTTTTGTGTGGTTAGTTTCTAAGCGGCAGCCACAGTTGTATGTTTGACAGCAGCGTATTACGCGAGGCAGTACTATTGTTGTTGTTATGGCTGTTGTTGTTGTTGTTTTTTTTCTTTTTTTTTTTCTTTTCTTTGCACGTCGCATACTCGATTTGGTTTGTTGACGTAAAACAAAGAAATACGCGAAAAGTGGCAGCACTGAAAGTGGGCAACCCAAAGGGCATATAATTCGCAGAACAAGTGCAACAATATCGTATCTAGATTGGAATTTGCAAAACTTGTCACAGCTGACAATTGATGTATACATTGGTCAGTTGATCAGCTTTAGGTATTAGTCAATTATTGTTTTTTGTGTTAGTTAGTTTTAAAGTGTTTATGAAACTGTTACATAATGAGGGAGAACACTTTTTTCTCTAAAGTAACGCAACAAAAAAGTAGTTTCACAATAAAATATTAAAACTTGTTTCCTATTTATTGTATAACTTAAAGATAATTAATATAGGTTAAGCTACAAAAGTCTGCATAATAGAACAAAAGTCGGCACAAAAACAAAATAACTAAATTTAACCACCCTAATCCACATATCAAAGAAAATATATCTGATAATTATAACATTAGTCTACAATGAAATATTCCTTCATTTTATTATACCCTGAACCCATTAAAAATGGTAAAAAATGGGTATAATGGTTTTATGCAAAACTATGTAACAGGCAGAAGACCCCATAAAGTATATATATTCTTGATCAGCATCAACAGCCAACAGATATAGCCATGTCCGTCAGTCAGTCCGTCCGTCCGTCAGTTAGTCCGTCCGTCTGTCCGTATGTATGAACGCGTCGATCTCAGAGACTATAAGAGCTAGAAACTCCAGATTTGGAACATAAGCTCGCCCAGTCCCTAGGCAGTACAAGTTTGTTTCAGATTTTCGAGATTTCTCGACTAGAGCCTTCTTACTTGTTTTATTTAAGTGAATTGAATCTTTTCCTAAGCTAATCTTAAGTTTTAATCAATATAAACTGCAGTGTTAAGTGGAACTACAAAAAAAAAAATATATATTTTTTATATTTGAAAAAATAAGTAAAAATTTTACTATATATTTGTTTTTTCTTTTTCTTCAAACCAAATATAGTTAATAATTAAACTTTTTCAAGGACAAAACATGCAAATAATAAATACTTAATTCAAACATTAGAGTATGAAGTAATTGTATTACTTAGAAATCTATTCGCTTGAATTAGTCAATATTTTTGCGAATTAGTCAGCGAAATCTTATAATCGAAAACTAGAAAGGCAACAACATTAAGGAAGCTCTGACGTTGTTGCTGGGCGAACACTACAAAAAGTTGTTAGCCCGATTGTGTTATGGACCTTATAGAGAGCTATCTGCTCTTAGATAACAATTAGCAAATAAATTTATGTGCCCAAACAACAACACACACATGTGCAAATCTCACTCAATATTTATTTTATTCAAGCAACAAAAGAAACGAGAATTAATCGAAGTCAACGAATGAAAAAGAAGGCTTTGGTGACTATTTCTACTGTCTTTTGGCGAAACAAGTAGTTGAATTTCCTTTTTCAAAAACTAAGATATTGACAGACAGAGAGTTAAACTTGTGCAACTATCTTGGTGTGTGTCTCTGTGTGTGTGTATGTGTGACATTAAACCACACACAAACAAGTGCGCCATATTTGGCAATTGACTTTGCAACTGAGCTAAGTCACAAAAAATATATATATCTAAGTGTGCTCGCATTTGTATTCAGTATTTGCTATACACATATATATATTTATGTATATATGTATGTGCCATTTTTTTAACTGTTTACGCTACCCACTTGCGATGGCCCGCGGCTTGATAAATAATTTTAGTTTTATAAACACAAATTGACACTTCCAAAGTTGTTTGCCAAAAAATTGATAGAAAAAAAAAACTTTGAAGAAAAAATCTCGCATGAAGCATGAAATCAATTTGAATTAAGCCGCCCCGCTTTTGCGTTTTGCTGGTTGCCCCTGGGGGCAGTGCTGAAGTATTCTTATCTGGATCTCTCTCTGGAATATATCATAACCTTAAGCACCAGTTCTTCGTGGAATTGGCAAGGCAGGTAGCCGCCCCACTTATTGTTATTGCTTTTGTTGCCGATTTGTATCGGCAAAGATCTAAGACCAAATACCCAAATACCCGGCTAACACCGCTGGCGGGGCGATCATATCAAGAACGGCTCATAAGCGAATTTATGATCTTAAAGCCACGAAACGACCATGCAACCACAAACGTCTGGGGCAGGGGCAAGATGCAGTTCAAAACTATGTTTGTTAAACAGCTTGCGGCTGTCGCGTTAATTAATTGTTTGTCTTGCGATTACAGCAGAACAGATGCAAAATATTTTCAGGCACAACAATAGCAATAACAACGGCACTTGAGCTTCTCCGCTAACGGATTTTGCGTTCCAAATGTACATTGTAATTATTTGAAATTATACGCAAACATTTGAGATCAGACGTACGCTAAGATTCAATCAACAAATTTTTATCATAATTGTTCAAATTTCAAAGATATCTCAAGATATAACGATATAACATGCTGAAAGATGAAGAACTAGACTTAGAGATCTCAGATTTAGAACAAGTATGTTTCAAATTATCAATGACCTATCCCATTTCCGATATACACATGGAATCGCTAACAACAAAATTATGAATTTGGAAACCGCGTTAATTATAGAGATCAGGGTATATTCTAGTCGGGCTTTCTCGACTAAAGCCTTCTTACTTGTTTTAAATTATATTTTTAAAAGTTATAATTTAAAAAGATTTTATTAAATGATAATTGGAGCATGGAAAATTTTAACAAGTTTGTAGATGCACTATCAGAAATGAAACAAAAACTCATTGATAAAAAAATTCTCTTTTCTGTGCGCCATAATAACAATAGTTTTCGTTTGCTCCACAAACCAATTCAGTTGAAAGAGCTTAAGCGTTTAATGAGCTGCATTCTTTGAAGTGGTGCGAAAGGGGGAGGTCCATTTTCTTATCAGAATTATTGTTCCGCATAATTGATCTAGTTTTGTTGTGGCAGTGGGTAAAGCGGCGGCAAAAGTGTCGATCAACTAATAAATATTATTACAACTGTTGCCTAATACAAACACATGCTAATAAGAAGGCAAACACTGAAATAGTTGTTTATTGCGTGCCAGCGAGCTAATAAAAATATTATTGATTTTTGAACATGAGCAACTTACTACACAAAACAAAAAACTGGCAACCCAACACCTGTTGCATTTGTTGGTTGTATCTCATTTGTGCTGCTGCTCCAATTTGTGAATGATATTAATGGCATTTATCGATAGCACTTTGTTTGGTTTGCGGCAAAGTTATCGTTTCTCGTTTTTAGTTGTTGCATTTGCTGCTGATTTTGTTGTTGTTTCTCTTGAATTGTTGTTGTTTTAATTAGCAACACACAAACACATTAACAAATACACACACACGGACACGGAGTCGGAGAAGCAGAGAGGCGCATGGCATAGGCTCCCACGCAACGTGCCAAAAGAAAACGCGTTTATTGAAAATGCAACTGCGACAAACGACGTCGGCAGCAGCCGTGCAAAAGAACTTGGTATTAATACAGAACACAAACGCAAGGCAAAGAAATGCAAATGCAAATTTCGAATTTTTCTAATTCCGACTTTAAATTTGAATTCGACCGCTCAGTTTGTCTTCTTCTTTCTGTGCCCTGTTTTGTGTGCAGTGCTACGCGTGCGCACCACGACTGCTCGCGTCGAATGTCTTAACACGACTAAACTTAAGAGCGACAAATAATTTAACCGCTTGCTACTCATGACCGTGAAGAGCGCGAGAGCTGTCTTTGCGTGGCCTGTGTACTGAATAGAGTCTTTAAGAGCATCTGTGGACGAGTTCTGTTTTATAAATAAATGAATGAAATATTCGTGCACCTTGTCTGATGGCTATTTCGACTTAAGAAGTATTCTACAATCGGTTCTTGAGCTTAAGCTGTTTTGTGTTATAAGCGAAGTGAATTTTAATTTAAGAAAATTTTAAACTACTCTTGAACATTAAACCTATCAGAATATTCAAATTTACAACTATGATCAACTCTAACTATTTCGATTCTTTCAAATTATATCGGTTGACTCACAACACACAAATATACAAATTTTAAAATTTCGATAAATCTTATCGTCAGATTATTATGCACCTTAAATTGACCATAGTCAAACACGCAGCCCTGGCAAAAACAGATGTTATTCAACAAATCATATGTGAGTACAGCGAAGCAGCCATCTCTTTCTACACGATAAACTCGAATGCGACAAATTGTAAAATTGTAAATTAAAACCAAGTACAAGATGTTGGCTAAGCGAATGCAGCTCTGGAGGGCAACCCATGCGGCGCTAACTATGAACGCGACTGCTAACAAGAGTGCTACACAGGTAAGCGACAGCTAACACCGCCGGCAAATAGGAGCTAAGCCTGGCGGCCTATGACATAACCTGAAAAGAGCGGTTTGTTATGAATGAAATGGAAGCTCATAAAGTAAAATGTGAAACCTTTACAGATCTTCTCGTTGCATTGCAACAGTAGTCGTGATATGCACCTTAGCAGCAGTAGTAGTTGGAGCACACAGCTCCACTGTAGACGAGTTGCCTTGACGCCGCCGTCTCTGCTTCCTCCATACGCTGCGGCGCCCGGGGCAGTGAGATTTGCAAGCTCATCATCAGAAGAAACCGTCAAGGAACTAGTTGATCTACCCGCAATACCAGAAGCGCCGACACCACCTGCCATTGGAGACACTGCACCGAGCTCGGAAGGCCTATTAGATGCTGGTAGCCTGGTGAATGTAAATGGCGAAGCAACATTTTCATCTATTGGCCTGGGCGGATGGTCGCCGGTCGGCATGGTACAGCAGTGTATGGAATTTCTGCACTGCACATGGGATATTCCCTGGTGGGGCACAATTGCCATTGGTACGCTGTGCGTGCGTACCATAATCTTTCCACTGGTGATTCTGGCGCAGCGCAACTCGGCCAAGATGAGCAACAATATGCCGCAGATGCAAGTGCTACAGCTTAAAATGACGGAGGCACGTCAATCCGGCAACGCCATTGAATCTGCACGCTATGCTCAGGAGATGATGCTATTTATGCGGGAGAAGGGAGTCAATCCTCTGAAGAACATGATTGTGCCGTTGGCTCAAGCCCCACTCTTTCTCTCCTTCTTCATGGGCCTACGCCAAATGGCGAATGCACCGGTTGAATCGATGCGAGACGGTGGTCTTTTCTGGTTCACAGATTTAACCATGGCTGATCCTTTCTATCTGCTGCCCGTGATAACAAGCGCCACATTGTATCTGACCATTGAACTAGGCACGGATAGCGCACGTCTGTCGGCCGCTAACATGAATACCATGAAGTATGTTCTCCGTGCCCTGCCCGTCGTCATCTTTCCCTTCACCATGAACTTCCCCGCCGCTATTCTGACATATTGGGCATGCAGTAACTTTATCTCGCTGGGTCAGGTGGCGTTGTTGCGCATACCTTCTGTGCGGGATTACTTCAAGATTGACAAAATGCTGGTGCATGCGCCCAGCTCGCTGCCCGCCAAGAAGAAGGGATTCGTGGGCGGTATGAAGGATTGTAAGTTGTACAGTCAAACAAAGCATAGTACAAAATCTAACTTTCTGTTGTTGTTCCAGCTTGGGAGAACATGAAGATATCCAAGGAGATCGAGGAACGACAGCGTTTGGATGAAATACGATTTGCTAAGGCTGGCAAAGGACCTCTTGTAAAGACCTTTAAATACGATCCCACCAAACCGCAAACTGCCAATACTTCAACAGAGAATCCAAGTCCAACACAGATCATCGACAGTTCAAAGCCTACATCCAAGCATTAGTTGTGTTCAGTTTGTTAGAATGTTAGAACTGTAGCCTTTAGTTTCATGCTAAAATATAGTATATTTTCTATTAACGAAAAAATTCAAAACACAATAGTTCGAGTTAACCCTTGCCCAAGATGCACTGATTAATGACCTCGGCCAGATGTTGATTCTCTAGCGCAGCGGCAACGCGTTCCTTATCCGCTAACTGTTTATTAACAGCCGACTCGGAGGCATGTGTGCCGGGCGTAATCTCCACCGTGACCTTGAATCGGGGAGGCAGCGAACGCAGCAGCTTAACGCGTATGGAGAGGCCAATTAACGTGGCCATGGAACAGTGGGGAATTGTGGGTGTAAAGTTAATGTGCACCGCGTTCTGCTTGTCGCTTATGGTTATTAGCTCCTCTTGTACCACATGCAGTTCCTCAAGCGACAGTGGATGCTCCGGATCATTAATGTTTCTTATAAGATCTGCCAAGATGTAGGTGAGTTTAAATCTAATTGCAATTTTTGAGTTTTGTACTCACCAAAAATCTCTCGCTTGTCAAATGGATCGGCAATGCTTTCATCCTTATCGATTGCTGTTAATTCACGCTCCTTGATCTTGCCGTAAACGCTCGGATTTAAATTCTCAATTTCTGTCGGCATATTAGCTACTTTTTCCAATAATTTTTACTTTAATCTGCTTCTGCTTGATTCTAGCGAACAGTGTGTACGCACTCAATGCGCATAAAATAAACAAATTTAGCCATAACAGGTTTATTCTTAAACAGTGTGTGTACACACTGACTCATTTAAAGCGTTACATAGTTTGAATTTATAAAATTAGATTGCCGCAATTAAATTTAAGTTTTTTGTGCAATTAATCAATATGAATCTAATGCCAATGCAAACGGGTACTGGTTTGCATCAGAAATTTATCAATTCTCTCTAATGTAAGCAAAACTGTCATCTTACGTAAAAGCGTGTAATTAAAAGCTTTCCACAATCATTATTTATGTGCATTTCAATTAGACTTCCTAGAATTTGCACCCGTTTGTACTTTTCGCAACAATCTGCTAAATGGAGATGACTAACGTACCAGGTTCCCAAGATCCCAACACAGCACCGACCGACCAATATCAATAAAACAAAGCAAATACATTTATGTGCTCAGTATTTAAATATGAATATTCTGCTTCGACTGACCAAGTTCAACACAGACGCCTTGAGCCACTTTTGACATTTGTATATAGTATCCGTTACGACTTGTGTATGTCAAAAGATGTTACGGTGATTTTCACAACCTATAATAAGCTTTGGTCTATCGCTATAAACATCCATAAGGAAGGCAAACACACACACTTGTACAATAATATTGATATTGAAACTTGCGCGCTAGTACAGTAATTAACATCAATTTACGAACTGGTTAACATCAACGTCAACGTCCGTCTTAACCCTACATAAGATCGCGCATATATATTCCGATATAATGCGATGTCAACGCAGCAACTTCAACAGTTCGCAACAAATTTTGTATCAGTACAGTTCGAATTGAAAAAAGCTATCTGAAACAATGAGAAAATTTGTAAGTCTGAACCAATATTGGATATTATCTATTATTTATTTCAATATGTATCTATAAATATTTGCAGTTAATTTTTGCGGCATTGTTTGCTTTTTGCGCTGCTGCTCCTGCACCGATTGAAGTTAAGGATGATGCACTGCCTCATCCCAGTCCCATTAATCCGGATGTTATCACCGATCCGAAGCCAGTTGAGAAGATTGTGCTGCTAGCCGAGGAGAAGCATCATCGCCAGAAGCGTGATGAAGCTGTCACTCCAGCTCCGGCCAAACCTCAATATGCCGAGGCTCATGAGCTGCTGCATAATCCCGACAGCGATCATAAAGAGAAGCCAGCCAGCGTGTTGGCACGTGAGTCATTGCAGCACGATGCAAAGAAATTAAAGCGTGAGCTAACCGAGAAACCAGTTGGAGTTGCTGCACATGAATCCTTGCAACATGATGCTCATGCCCATGATCATGCCAAGCCTGAGTCTGTCCAAGCACACGACGCACTCCAGCACGAAGGACACAAACTCGTTCAAGCTAAACTGAAGCGAGAGGCAACCGAGAAACCAGTTGCAGTTGCTGCACATGAATCCTTGCAACATGATGCTCATGCCCATGATCATGCCAAGCCTGAGTCTGTCCAAGCTCACGACGCACTCCAGCACGAAGGACACAAACTCGTTCAACCTAAACTGAAGCGAGAGGCAACCGAGAAACCAGTTGCAGTTGCTGCACATGAATCCTTGCAACATGATGCTCATGCCCATGATCATGCCAAGCCTGAGTCTGTCCAAGCACACAAACTCGTTCAACCTAAACTGAAGCGAGAGGCAACCGAGAAACCAGTTGCAGTTGCTGCACATGAATCCTTGCAACATGATGCTCATGCCCATGATCATGCCAAGCCTGAGTCTGTCCAAGCACACGACGCACTCCAGCACGAAGGACACAAACTCGTTCAAGCCAAACTGAAGCGAGAGGCAACCGAGAAACCAGTTGCAGTTGCTGCACATGAATCCTTGCAACATGATGCTCATGCCCATGATCATGCCAAGCCTGAGTCTGTCCAAGCACACAAACTCGTTCAACCTAAACTGAAGCGAGAGGCAACCGAGAAACCAGTTGCAGTTGCTGCACACGAATCCTTGCAACATGATGCTCATGCCCATGATCATGCCAAGCCTGAGTCTGTCCAAGCTCACGACGCACTCCAGCACGAAGGACACAAACTCGTTCAAGCTAAACTGAAGCGAGAGGCAACCGAGAAACCAGTTGCAGTTGCTGCACATGAATCCTTGCAACATGATGCTCATGCCCATGATCATGCCAAGCCTGAGTCTGTCCAAGCACACAAACTCGTTCAACCTAAACTGAAGCGAGAGGCAACCGAGAAACCAGTTGCAGTTGCTGCACACGAATCCTTGCAACATGATGCTCATGCCCATGATCATGCCAAGCCTGAGTCTGTCCAAGCACACAAACTCGTTCAACCTAAACTGAAGCGAGAGGCAACCGAGAAACCAGTTGCAGTTGCTGCACATGAATCCTTGCAACATGATGCTCATGCCCATGATCATGCCAAGCCACAATCAGTCCAGGCTCACGAAGGACTCCACCAAGAATCAGCTAAGCAGAAGAGAGAGACACACGATGCCCTTCTCCACGAGGATGCCGACAAGCATGAATCCCCCCTAGCCGTGCCCGAGGTCCTTGTTGCCCACAGTGAACACAACGATAATCCGAATGTTAGTGAAACTGTGTTGCGCCACCAACGTGATATTCCAGTTCCTACCCAAATCAAGACAACAGCCGCACCCAAGGAGGAGAAGCCGAGTCATGAATCGTCTGAACATCTTGCCAGCAGCACCACTCCTCACACCCCTCACAGTCCACTTCGTCATCATCCCGTGCCCGTTGCCGAGCTGTTTAACAAACCCAAATCTACGGCTAAGCCCAGCAGCGATAGCTCTGAAGAGGATAAGGAAAGCAAGGAGAGCAAAGAGAGCCATTAAATCAAGTTACAATCTTAACTTTCTTGTTGTGTAAGCAACGCCTAAACGCTAATAGCTACATCACGATAAAAACAAATCGAACATAATACGTACGATTGATAATAAAACGATAAACAAACAAATACATATACTATGTACTAGCTATATTAAAAAGTGCTTAAACATCATTTGCTAATTGTTGTCTAAATAAAGCTTATGCAGTTTCACTGATATTCGCTTTAGCTGCCCCAAAATATTCATCCGATTTAAAGATGGAAACCGCTCGAAATTCGCCCTCAGGCGACAAATTGGTTTTGGGTGGCGCTCCAGATGTATCGGCAGCAGTTAGTTTGGCCTTGAGAGGTTTCAGTAGAAGACCCTTTATGCTATAGTCGGTGACATTAAGCTCCTCCTCAGACACATCCACAGAGCTTTCCACCTTGTCCAGGTTCTCATTGACTCTGCTTATAAACTGTTCCAGATTGTCGATTCGGTGGCGCAGCTCCGCAAAGTTGTCGCTGAAGCTAAGAATGTTGCAGACGTGATTGGCCATTATACCATTTGTCTCTGCGCGCGCCTAATGAACATCAATAAATATTTACTCAGCGTCGCTATTTTCTCTAATTCAAACTTACGGAACTTAAAACTGTTTCAAATTCGTCTAGTCGTGCGAGCATATCCTCAATGTTGGTGCAAAGTGGATTTATCTGTAAGTTTAAGATACAATAATGAATCCTAGAAGGACCATAGCTTAAGTTTACATACTTCCTTCTCCAAATCGGCACTTTGTATAATTTTAGCATAATCCTTTGCAGTCTGTTCAACCATTTTTATCATCTGTTTTGGTCCGGTGCTTCTCAATATAAATGAACATGCAACAGTTGTGGCTACCCTAAAAAGTGAAAATGCAATCTAACATATAGAACAGAAAACAGAACTGTTAATATTAGAGGGTTAACTACTGCAGCGCATTTATATTTATTGCCGCCATATTTGAATAGATTTTGTTTAGATATTAAAAAAATAATAATAATAATAATAATAAAACATTGCAGTTAACAATTTGTTTTATTTAAAAACTTGGTGGCACCGAATCATTTTTTATATCTAATAAATCAAGTTATCGTTAGATAATCGATACTTTTTACCAATAACAGTGCTGTGCAACGATAAGTCTTATTAGGTTGGCAACGATGCACATCTTGCAAATTCTAGTCTTGCGTTTGTTGTATTGATTTCTGAGATTGATTTGTAGACGAAGCGAAAGGGTACAAGAGGTCCACTGCAGCCATGAGCAATTATCGCGGCATCGGAGGCGGCGGTTTTCCGTATAAAAAACAACCCAGTGGCAACAATATGAATGCAGTGCCGCCACCGCCGGCTTTGAGCAATAATCGAGGCGGTGGCGGAGTCGGTTTCAGCATTAACCGAAGTGGCAGAGGTGCAGCAACTGGTTTACCAGCGACCAGCAGCGGCAGCGGCAGTAGTTCCACTTCAAAGCATGGCTATTCGACGCTCGAGTCTATCACCCAGTATTTAAACACGACCAAATTAGGAAAGAGGAAGAAGCATATGGACGACGATTATTTTGATGACGATGATGAGCCGCCGAGGGCACCACCTGAGCAGGCGTATATACCGGCGCCAGGTTCGCCTGGTGCTGCAGGAAGCAAGGACGACTCGGAATCCGATGAGGATCCACTGGAGCAGTTTATGGCCGGCATCAATAAGCAAGTGGAGAAAGAAAAGGTGCGCGCAGCAAAAGGTCAGCAGCAAATGGCTAGCGCTACGCCGCTGGATAATAAGGGCGTACGTGTCGACATTGACGACGAGGACGATGAAGAGAGCTATTATCGCTATATGGAGGAGAATCCTAATGCGGGTCTGCGCGACGAGGGTTCCGATCAGGAAATCGACTACGACGAGGATGGCAATCCCATAGCGCCACCAAAGAAAAAAGACATTGATCCATTGCCGACCATCTATCACTCGGAGATCGACTACGAACCCTTCGAGCGTAACTTCTACACGCCCCACGAGGACATCGCCAAGCTGGACGAGGATCAGGTGCGCGAACTGCGACGCACCCTTGGCGTCAAGGTGAGTGGTGCTTTGCCACCCAAGCCAGTCACTTCCTTTGGCCATTTCGGGTTCGACGATCAGCTCCTTAAATCGGTGCGCAAGGCGGAGTACACTCAACCGACTCCAATCCAGGCACAGGCTGTGCCCGTCGCCCTCTCCGGTCGTGACATCATTGGTATTGCCAAGACTGGCTCCGGCAAAACTGCTGCCTTCATCTGGCCAATGCTCACTCATCTGAAGGACCAGCGCGTACTGCGTACGGGTGATGGTCCCATTGGATTAATACTTGCTCCAACGCGAGAGCTTTCGCTGCAGATCTACAATGAAGCGAAGAAGTTCGGAAAAGTGTATAACATCAATGTTGTCTGCTGCTATGGCGGTGGCTCCAAGTGGGAGCAGAGCAAGGCTTTGGAGCAGGGCTGCGAGATTGTTGTGGCAACGCCCGGACGTATGATCGACATGGTCAAAATGAAGCTAACCAATTTGAGGCGTGTAACCTTTCTAGTGCTGGACGAGGCGGATCGCATGTTTCACATGGGCTTCGAGCCGCAAGTGCGGTCCATATGCAACCATGTGCGTCCGGATCGACAGACGCTGCTGTTCTCTGCAACATTCAAGAAACGCATTGAGCGGCTTGCCCGGGATATACTAACCGATCCCGTCCGCATTGTGCAGGGCGAGTTAAATGAAGCCAATCAGGACATTACCCAGCATGTTTATGTGTTCCCCAATCCGCTTCAGAAATGGAACTGGCTGCTGTGTCATCTGGTTAAGTTCCTCTCCGAGGGCGCAGTGCTCGTTTTTGTCACTAAAAAGGCCGATGCCGAAACTGTGGCCAACAATCTTATGGTAAAGGAGCACAATTGCCTCCTGCTGCACGGCGATATGGATCAGGCGGACCGAAACAAGGTTATTACACAGTTCAAGCGCAAGGAGTGCGATATTCTAATAGCCACTGATGTCGCTGCCCGTGGCTTGGACATACCTCACATACGCAACGTGGTCAATTATGATATTGCCCGAGACATTGATACCCACACACATCGAATCGGACGCACTGGTCGTGCTGGAGAGAAGGGTAATGCGTTTACCCTGGTCACCGATAAGGACAAGGAGTTTGCGGGGCACCTAGTGCGCAATCTGGAGGGTGCGGATCAAAGCGTGCCTCACGATCTCATGGAACTAGCCATGAAGAGCTCCTGGTTTCGCAGTTCACGCTTCAAACAGGGCAAGGGCAAAAAACCAGTCAACAATTTCATGGGCCTGGGCTATCGTGAGCGTCCAGGGAATGCTGGACCTAGTGCTAGCTTTGCATCCGCTTCCTCTGCTGCTGCGAGCAGAGGACCCGTGTCTGAGCCCAGCAAATCTCTATCGGGCGCTGGACCCGCCACCGATCGCTATTCGGCAATGCGTCAAGCCTTCCGTTCTCAATTCAATTCCCAGTTTCGCGCCTCCAGCGATCGCACCTGGGAGCAAACGGTGCCGGAGACGGGAGTGTTTGCGGCGCCACCTCCTCCACCACCACCACCAGCAGCAAGTGGTGGTAACCCTTTTGCGTCCTCATCTAGCAAAAGCAGCCAAGCGGATGCTAAGCGCGCCAAGAAGAGTCGTTGGAACTGAATGCACAAGAACGATTGAAAAGTGAATCGAAATCATTAATCATTTAATGTCATATTATTTAATGTGTATTTGCTTCTGTTTCATCATTTAAAATTACAACTTAATCGCTAAAAATATATATTCATATATATATATTTATATATATATATATATATATATCCATTATATAATATTATAGGTAAATAATCGTATGTACACTATCCATTTCTCACACTTTCAATAAAAATGTTTTTAATTGTAATTTATGTATCATTTATTTTCATTTGTTTTGTTTTTTTGTTTTATGTGTATTTTATTTTGAATAAAATCACATTTGCGCCTATTCATGGCTCTAACTGCCCCGAAACAGTTTTAATTACTTTTCTTGTTTAATAAGTATTTTTTAAGATTTTTCTTTTGTTTTTGTAGAAGCGAGAAAATTTTCGAAGCTATTCGTAAATTTATGAAATATTGTTTTACAATGAAACCACTACGATTTTTTTCTCGATTTTTTCGTTTTGTTTTTAGCAATTAGAGTACGACGTAAGCATTTTATATATAATATTTTAGCATATGGCTTGATATAACATTGAGAAGAGATTCATTTAACTACCACATTGACGATATTTTGCATTGTTTTAAGCATTTTTTTTTTAATTTTATTTATTTATTTTTTTTTGACTTGGAACAGTTCGAGAAGTATTTATTTTTGCTTAAAAATTTTGCTATTTTGAATTAAAAATTTTTTTTCGATTTTGTTTTCAATTATTTACTATATGTTTAATTTAAATAATTCTCATATATTTTTAATTGTCTCTCTTTTGTTTTATGCTGCTCAAAAAATCGTTCGGTGTGTGGGTATTATATATATATAAAAATTGGTCCATGTTAACCACATCGTACGAAATAAAAACGAAACAAAAAAATAAATAAATAACCAAAAATTTAATGGAAAATAAAAATAATCAATTACTTACAAATATTAAGAAATAAAATAAAAATAAAAAGAAACCCAAATTTTTTTTAAACAATACTCCTTTATATATGTTTTTTTATTTATATGTATACATTTTTTTTTTTGTGTTTGTGTGTTTTTTTTTTGTTGCCGCATATAACATACATATTGATATATACAAGTTTATTTTATTTAGGTTCTAGCGTTAAATTTGATTTAAATTTTTAATAGTTTGTTTGCGCTCTCTAGCCTGCCTTAAAATACTACAAGTACAATTTTATTTTATAATTAATATATTTTATGCAAAATTTCTTGTTTAATTTTGTTTTGTTTAGTTTACGGCGCTAAATCAATTTATTTTATAGGCTCTAAAAAATAATTAAAATTATGCAACAATTAAAATGTAAATGTTTTCATTTTATAAATGTAATAAAATAGTTGGGATTTTGTTTTCTTTGCTAATGCTTCCTTTTTTTAATTAGTTGTATTTTGTATTTCTCTTCTTGTTATCATTTACTGCGTTGTTTTAGTTGCTTTGTTGTTGTTTGTGTTTTTTTTTTTAATACTTTGTACAATTAACCAGAAATATTTCACGTTAGAAAATTTTAATCAAATATCTGAAGAACGCTTTGGGCCACATGCATCAATAAATGTCAATTAACGAGAAAAACTAGGAAAAAAAATAAACATAATTTTATTTTTTGTCGGGCCGTCGAAAATTACACATTTAAATTCGTAAATTTCATTGAAGGTTTTTTTTTTGATGCTTTCAACTGAATTATATATACGGTATAATGACTGTTTGTTGTTGTTGTTTTTAGTTACATTTGTTTTTCTTTTTTGCTTTAAATTAAATGCCAATTAATTTAATTAATTAATTTTTAAATCACATTTCATTGTTTTTCAACACGGATTATTCAAATTTTTGCATTTGCTGCTTCGATTTTGTGTTGTTTGTTGTTGTTGTTGTGTGTGTGTGAGTGTGTGAGGAAACGAAAATCTTGTATTTGTTTTTTGAAGTACGCGACTGGATATAGTGCACAATTCATTAAAATTAATAATACTATATACAATTATGGTTTAGGCCATTTTAATATTTTCGTTTTCAATTTTTTATTTTTTTTTTTTGTTTTTTTTTCTTAATTTTTGTTAAGGAATTTCTCAATCATGCTCTACATAATACACAACTACAGCCAGAGGCGCGTAGTGATGCGGCCAGCTTCAACTTTAATCGAATAACGTGGCCAACAAATCGTCGCTGGCATTGTTATTGCTGCTGCCACTTGATGGTGGTGTATTCAAATCCGGCTGCGGATCCAGGTACGACAAGATTTCCATTGGGTCCATGTCTTGCAACAGCTATAAGTTCAAATTCAGATTAGTTTTTGCCCATGCTTCAGAGTAATGTATTCAAACTTACATTCAAATCGTGACCATTGTTGTCCAAGCCAGCGGCAGATGGATCAAAGTTCTGCAATTCCGCACTTAAATCGTTCTCAAACTTCAGCTGCGTCTGGCTGCTCATCAGAGAGTTGAGCAGTTGCTCCTGCTGTGACTGCTGTTGTTGTTGCTGCTGCTGGCTGTCCGAGTTGGACATGCTGGTGCTGCTGCCCAGGCTGCGGCTGGGCGTGCCTGGCGTTTGTGGTGAATTATGTCCGGTGCTGTTGTTGTTGTTGTTGCCATTGGAAGCATTGGGCGTACCACCGCTAATTGGCTCATTGTGTGACGAGCTGACACTGGGTGGACCCCCAGGCGTCATTGGATGGCTAGCCGCGCCCGGAGTATGCGGCGTATGGGGCATCTGTAAGCAGAAGCAAAAATTCAAATAAGATGTTTTGAGCATTGGGTTGAATTTGCTTTCGTACCTGATCGCTGAGCGATTTCTCCATGGCATTTAGCTGATCCAGCGAGTTGACGCCGTCGCTGTTGGCCAAGCTGTTGCCATCGCCGTGGCTTCCATTGAAGCCATCATAGCTGCTGCGATTGCCACTATATAAAAGAAAGGTTTGAAGATTAGTTTCTGAATTTATGGATATAAATGTTAGTTTTAACTTACAGCTGAGCGCCGTTGGGAACGTTGCTGTTGCCCATCATGTTGCCATTGGCAATGGAATTCATGTCGTGCATGTTGTATGGACTCATCGCCTGAGAGTTGTCCCAGGTGGGCAGCTGTGTGGAGCCGGGTGACATGACCTTGGCAATGTCATCGCACAGCTCCTGCTTGATAGCAGGCAATCCAACCACACTTCCCACGCTGCCAACGCTGGTGTTGCTGCTGCTGCTGTTGTTGTTGCCACCGGTTGGAGTGCCATTGGGTGGCGCCACATTCCCGCCAGGTGGTGCACCCGATTGTGGTGCATTCGGCATGCCACCATTATGCTGCAAGGCACGCCAATTAGCCGACGAATCAATGATCACCTCATCCACATCGGATGTGCTCAGCGTATTAAGTATGGCCCAGATATACTGATCGATCTCCAGGGTATCCGTAATAGCAGACTTGCTGCACTCGGGACACCGCCACGAGCCGCGCTCACTGTTAATCATCAGATATGCCTCCAGATCGAAGCACTGGACATGCTTGCACTCGTGACCACGTGCCGGCAAACGTATTCGACTCTTTGTGATGGGACACTTCAATGAGATCTTGGCACATTGCTGTGCAGCATCGGGGCTACCGCCATTCGGTACACCATCCGCACCGACGCTGGGCAGGCTCAGATTGCGCTTGATCTTCTGCACGCTGTGCTCCAGAGGCAAAAGATTACGCTTGTGCAGCGTCTGTAGCACCTGGCGCACCGATGGCCGATGGACTAGTTGCAGCACAAACAAATGCGACTAAAAAACAAAGAAGGAAATTTAAAGAGATATTATTAAAGCACAATATTAAACATGTTCTTCATGAATCAAGTTAAGCATATATGGAGACTCTATAGTGGCTTTTGAGCATACATTCAACATGATTATTAGGTGATCTATTTAGTTTGTATTCATTTTTTGAATATTACCAAAGGCCCAAGAGCTTTCAGAACATACTGTAAGTCTTGCTATATGCACTTATAGTCAATGGTATGGATAATGTCAAAAACTAAGCTCAAGTTTCAATTGGATTAAAAAGCTAAAATACATTATGAGACTTACACAACAACAGGAACTGGCGGTCAGCTGAAGCGTATTGCGACCGGGTTGGCAGACAGCCTTCAGATAGAGGGGACGCAACGCTGTGCTATTCTTCTCGGAGCGCTCGATGTTGAGCGGTGTGGCATTGGCGGAGACAGTGACGGTGTGCGGCCAGTTGGTGTTCATCTGGCGATCATCCTGATGGAAGCATTTCAACTGTAGCTCCAGATCGGTGCTAGAAAAACCACAACAGGAACAATAAAGTAAGTATGCTGACAAGAAGTTAAGGGAAGAGATATTGTTGAACTGAGACTTACCGGCACATCAATGTGTTGTAGACATTCTGCTTGAGATGGAACACATGATTGCTCACCGAGAGATTGTGGAGCAGGCGAAACGGTGGCAATATAATGCCATCACGCACCGGGAATGTCAGTCTCATCTCTTCGCCTGGTAAAGTGAAAGCAAAACGATTAGGAAAATGTCACAAGTATAACTGTTATCCTCCTGTTACTTACTGCTATCCATTGGCGGCTTAATGTCCGGATTGGGGCTGACATAGGGTACGCTGCAGGCAGGCGTCAATGGAGGTGTCGGATTGCCAGGAACTGGACTGTGCTGATAGTTTTGCTGGAAACTGCAAAAACCCAGAAATTAAGATTAAGATAAGCAAGTGCTTGAAGCAACAGATGCGACTCTAGATGACTTACCCTTGATTCTGATAAGGATTGCCGGTGCTCGCGACGGCACCCGGTCCAGCCGGGCACATGCCGCCTTGGCCGCCGGCCACTCCCATGGCGCCGCCACTGCCGCCGGGATAGAATTGTGTCTGATGCGCACCGGCTCCAGCGCCATAGCCCACACCAGCGCCGGCAGCTTGCGGCACAAAACGCTGCTGACCCATGCAACCAGGACCAGGACCCATGCCAGCACCACCCATGGGCATCATGGGACCACCGCCGGGTCCCATCACTGGTCCACCATTGGGGCCCATGCCATTACCGGCCGACATGCGTCCATAGGCTCCAGCAGCTGCGCCGACTCCGCCGCTCATTGGACCACCACGACCATAACCATTGCCAGCGCCCGCTTGCATGGGCAGCGGTACACCAGCGCCGCCACCGGCACCCGGATGCATCTGCTGGCCACCACCATACATCTGTGGTGGCTGCTGTTGCTGCTGCTGTGCAGGATTAGCATAGAGGCCGCCGCCAACGCCAGCGCCGGCGCGCTTCTGTGCCATATGCATTTGTGGATGAGGATAGGGCGTCATTCGGCGCTGCTGCTGTTGCGGATGCTGCTGCGGATAACCGCCATTGGCCATGCCCTGCATCTTGGCCATTGGATTCATTGCCCCCATCTGCTGTTGCATGCCGGGCATACTGCCACCAGGACCCATCGACATGCTCTGCATTTGGTTCATCGGCGTCATCTGGAAGCGAAGGGAGTGGAAATTATACATTATACATATAACGATTGGGGATTCATTTTATAAATATTATTAGAATTTACTATTAATATAAATCATATGGAATTAAATTCATAATGGTATATTTTTATTACGATAATTTTTGAATATAATCAAAATTATTTTTATTATAATATAGACATATTTTAGTATCAAGCTTCCTATCACGTAATATTAGTTCAGGATTTATAATTAGACTAACCTACTATTACGTATTTAAAAAACTCCAATTAAATATATGCATGTGAGATTTTTGTTGTGTGTAAGTAAATGCTCCTCCAATTGTTGTGAACGCTAATTGCCCAACACTTTTGTTATTTCCATGTCACACAAACAGCTGCTTGCTTGGCTGTAATTAGCCAATCCCCCGCAACAGCAACCCTGTGTCTGGCTCTCTCTCTCTCACACTACTCTTTCGTGCTCTAACAGTTCTGCCGCTGCCGCTGCTGCTGCTGCTGCTGCTGCTGCTGCTGCTGCTGCACTTTGCCCACATCATGCAAACAATTAAATTTGTTATTGAAAGCGCATTGAAAGCCGCTCGCCACCAACTGCGCAGCAACCAAACCAACCAAGTGGAGCTAGTAAGTACAGCAGGCAGCGATAGCCGAGAACCCAACCGAGCACAAAACTGAGCCGAACACCAAATAGAGCCGAGTCGAGCCGAACAGAACTAAGCCGAGTGTCGAGACATAAAATCCGTTGGCTGATTTACCTGTCGTTCGTCAAGAGTCGTCACATCTTTTGTAATTTGTTCGCTTCACCCCGCACGCCCCTCTTCGCCATATAAATGCTATATTATCAAATGACCTTGCCGACATACATACAGATTTACACACACATACTTATGAACGCAGGGTTTCATGTCACTGTTATGAAACTCGTTGGACTGTGAGATTATGAACTGATCTTAACATTTTTGATTTATTTTCAAGTTTTTAACATCTGATCATGTCAGATAAATTATATCAAACTATGATTTCTACCACATAGATAAAGGATTGCACTTCTGGATTAATACAAAACTACACAAACTACCGTTTTTGCACTACATTTTGAAACTTTTTACTGGAAAAATTTTGAAATTTTCTAAAATGTCTTTTAAATGTTTCGATTAAAAGCCTCGTTTAGCTGTATTTTGTTTATTTAAGTTACTTGCTAACTTTATCAGTTTGTAGTCAAATCATGGAAACTTCAATTTCAATTTTGATTCCCTGGTCTGTTTTTCACATTAGAGGTGGGGAGAGGGAAATAGACATTAAAAAAAAGTCTGTTTATAGTCACAAAGTGCATTTCATTGAAATTGTAAAACAGCTGTCCATAAGCCCGAAGCTTTTGCAGCTGCAAACATCGTTGATGATGACTTCATCGTCGCATCAATTAACTCACCTGATGATGCCTTTGTGCGCCAGCATTGCCATAGCCCATGCCAGCCATACCCATGCCGGCTTGACCTTGGCCATTATAGCCGCCCTGTCCGCCACCATTCATGTATTGGGCAGTGCCGTTGCCCATCATTGAGCCACCATTGGTAACCGGGTGCATGCCACCGCCCATCTGCAATGTGAAGAAAGACATTGTTTAAGGATCTTCATATCATGACACAACACTCTGTTGTTCTCTTGACCTACCTGACTGTAACCGCCCATAGCTTCCATACTGGACATGTTTTGTTGCTGTTGATGATGTTGGTGCTGCTGCTGTTGTTGCTGCTGTTGTTGTTGTTGCTGCTGCTGGCTAGCTGCCAGCATATTAGGGTAAGCTGTGGTGCCACCGCCGCTAACGTTGCTGCTGCCGCTTTGTGCCTGGCCGGAGTTACTGCTGGAGTTGCTCAGGCCACCCAAGGAGCTGGCGGAACTGCTGCCGCCAAGCGATGTGAACTCCGAGTTTGGACCGAAGGTGTTGTTCAAACTGCGAAGGCTGTCGCCACCGACAATCTCATTGCCTAGCATAAAGTTGCTTCCGCCCACAGAGCGTTGTTGCTGCTGATGATGTTGCTGGTGTTGTTGTTGCTGCTGTTGCTGATGTTGTTGCTGCTGTTGTTGTTGGTAGGCCAAAAAACTTTCGCGTTGTTGTTGTTGGTATTGCTGCTGCTGTTGTTGATTATAGTACTGTTGTTGTTGTTGCTGTTGTGCGTCGGAGACGCTGTTGCTGCTGTTGTTGTTGTTGCTGCTGTTACTGTTGTTGGTGCTGCCACCTGGCGGTGAGATTTGGCCCCCTGTGGCTGGCGCCCTTGAGGAGCCCGCCTGCTGGTTCATTTCATCATTTTTTCTGTAATAATCATAACAAACATAATAATAAGCTTTATTAGGTGGTATCAACATCTCCAAAGGCCACAAACACAATATATCAACAATTCATCAATCAGGATTTCAAGGCAGAGTCCTTAATAACGCGAAATCAATTGAACTGCAACTGCTTTTGAGAGATATGTTAATTTTTTTTGTTTAATTTCAAATATAAAAGCCGAAAATAATGTGACAAAAGATGCAAAAACAAAGCACAAAAAAATAATATACAACAGATAGTTGATATAGGTATAAAAGGGGGATTGGACATTCATGAGTTGGGAAAGGGTTTAACAAAATAAATAAATAATAATTTGGATCATTTATTCTTCAGATTTGATTAGTTGTTATTCTTTAAGCGATTATAATTCTCATAACTATTTGATTTTCCACAGCATAATTATTTTGTCCATCGTTCTAGCGAATGAAAATCTTGTAATTTTCTGCTTAAGCACAGCAAAAAATTCTATATAATTTTATAAATAAATACGTGTATATTCCCGCAATTGTATCAAAAGCTTCGATGAGTCAGTTTTTTTTTTTGTTCTACATTGAAAGTGGTATAACAAATACACCCAACATACGTATATATGCGTATACTTGATGTCTCTTTTGGATAATCTTTCTCGTTGGCTTTGTGCAATTGTCAAGTCGATTAATTTAATGGGCACAGTTTTGTTTGCTGCCTCGGAATCGATGATGTCAGCTTTTTATGCTCTCATCATTATTATGAACAACATCAAACTTATCATGATCATGATGTTGGTCAACGTGCACATTACATCGTCATCGTCATCATCATTGCATTTTCCTCTTGTATCACTTGTCGCACAGTCTCTCAGTTTCTTCTTCTTTGTCACTTTGACATTTCGAATGCCTACAAATGTCAAATGGGCTCAGGGCTTGAACAATGTTTCTCTTTCCCCCCTTTTAACAACGCTTCTTTCGTTTCGTCAAAGTTTTTCCATTGTTTTTGTTGATGGAGCGACTTTTAAGGTAAAAATAATTAACCATATTTGCGAGCCCAATCGACAATAACAATAACAATAACATTGGATGAGAACACAAACACAAAACGCAATGCGAATAGGAAAAGTACAAAATACGAGAAAAAAATATGTATACAAATTGAAAAGAGAAAACAATACACAAATATATATAAAGTAACACGCTCACAATAATTGCGCATCTACAAAAAAAAAATGAAATAATATAGAAAAAAAGCAACAACAAAATGGTAAATGTAAATAAATAGCACACTAAGCGATTGCCTGATAATCGCATGACGAACGCTTGTCGGCAGCAGGGGGGATGGTGGTCGGGAGGGTTGCTAGGCAGATGGGTGTTGGGGCGGCGGTTGGGTATTTGTGTAAACCTGTGATTCTAGTATAGCTGTGACGATAAATTAGCATTGAGTTCAACTAATCGGCTAAGCTCAGAGAGAGCGAGCGGGGCAGACAGGCAGGCAGGCGGAGGTGTTTGAAATAAATGAAGGTGTTTCAAAATGCGGGTCAGGAGGTCAGCAAAGTGGTCAGGATTGTTAATGAGCGGGCGTACTTTCAATGTGTGCCATGTTTCAAGGCAACAAAAAAGAGAGAGAGAGAGAGGAAGGTAAACTATTAAAACGCAGAAAAATCTAGTTGATTGCTTTTTGGGCAGTTGAACCCATTCAGCTATGCGAACCGGTTCGTCTTCAGCAGTTATTTCTCATTGTTTGATTATTGACGCTTTTGGTTTTGGAGAGTTCTAAACAAGACAACTTGTCGTATGACTTTCAAAAATAGTTGAGATAAGATGAGAACACGTTCTGAAGATGCTTTTCAAGGTGTTTCAATGGAACTCTTATCTGAGTTTCGTATTAAAAACAAATTAAGTTGAATATTATTTATTATTCCAAAGCATCTTTCGTTACTATCTAAAATTTGTGTTGAATAGTAAACATATTTGTGCTTATCTTTTCAAAAGAAAAAAACAAGAGAAAACATCATTCGATGTTTCTAACACCTGTTGATGTTGCTTTTATCTCCCATCTATGTATCTGTCTAGTTGCCGTTATGGGGAACTTCCTGCCTTATACACAACATAACCTTCACAATCAGATAGTCAACGAGAAAGAACGAGAGAGAGAAATAGTGCAAGGTGTTAATGCAACAACAACAACAACATTGCTTAACATGCTCATTGAAGAGCGTAACTAAATCGAGTGGGGGTTGCTTGCTAAGTTGAAGGTGAGGGGGCAGACACAGTACTACGTTCAAGTCAAGTTTGCGTTTCGTTACGTTACGTTCTGCCTCATTATGTGACTAACAATTTTGCATGGCATGACAGACAAAACGATCGAGAGAGGGACAAAAGGGGAGGAGAGCTGATGACGATGTTAGCATATATATTTGTTGTTGCGCTTCGTTTTAGATTAGTGTGTTGTACTTTGATAAGATATAAATTTCGTTATTGATTAGATAAAAAGAACGGGAGAGAAATCGCCAAAAGCCGGAGAAAACGCAAATTCATTATTCAAACAGATGGGAAATCAGTGCATGGATCCCTCAAAACTCTCTCTCTCTCTCTCTTTCAGCCAACCCCCATACCCATCTCCCCATCTCTCTCTCTCTCTCTCTCTTTCTTTCTAATTGTAAATTTGCGCACACTTCAATTTGTGGCGGTCATAAAAATGATTTTATTTTTTGCTTTCAAATGATTTCCGTGTTTGTTGTTAAATGCATATCAACAAAGGCGGGGTGGGTGGGGCAAGGTGGTGGTGATGCAGGTGAGGTTGTGCTCAATATATGCATATAAGATGAACTGATTTTGGAATTTGACTTTATTTAACGCTGACTGAGTTTCTGGAAAACAAAATATTAAATTTGAGTTTGATTTGTTTTGCTTTTTGCGAGGGCTTGTCTGGGCGTCGAGGGGTTGATTTTGTCAGCAGTCAAAATGAAATATGTGGTTTTTATTTTAGGGGTTGGGGCTTCGATGTTGTAATATTAGCAGATTGGGGGCGAGGTTGCACACAATACATATTGCACAATATAAAATCAAATATATTGCGGCTGGCTCGAGACACAAAAAAGAAAGTACAGCAAAAAAAAACAATATTGAGAAATAAGTGCAAAAGTTTTGCAGCGGTTCTTTTTGTTATGTTAGTGCTGTGATTTTTTTTTTTTGTAGTTGTTTTTCGTTTCGTTGTTGTTGTGTGTGCTTTTTATAGACGACATTTGCTGGCGCGCGTGTAAAAAACAAAGAACAACAACAAACTGGGGAGAGCCGTATAAAATTGCCAGACACGTGCATGAAACAAAAACAAATAACGGAACCCAGAGCAGCAGTAGCATCGGGCATAAGTGCGATACGGGATTTTATCGACGAGTTATACGTTGCGTATGAGCAATATTCGTTAGATTTTCGATGAAGCATGACAACAGACAGACATATCAACTGAATGCCAACGGAGGGCAGAAAGATAAGAGTGTGTGTGTGGGGAAATTACAAAAGTTGACTATAAGCCACACACACTCACAATCACACACACACACACATTCGTAGTGCTTTATGTCCAGCATTTGGTGTAAAACCAATAACAGACAAAATGTTGAGCGACAGGCGAAAAAGAGAGAGAGAGAGAGAACGAATTTCGCTTTCGAGTTTCGTTTCAATTTCACATTTCATAACCAATAACCAGAAAAAGCAACCCCCCACCACTGCATCGTTAGCATTGTCCTGCTGAAACCCTCTCAAAAATGCTTTTGACAGTTGTTTTCAAGGGTGTTTAATACCGAGCCGCTAAACTGAACCCGAGCCAAACTGAACCGCATCGCCGTTAACCCTCTCGGCTTCCTCTTTTAATCCAAGTGCAGTTGTTTGGAAATTTGTGTGCCTGTAAATTTTGACTTGTGTGACGTTTTTTCTGTCAGTGTGACGGCTCCAAAATATTAGCGCAATGTTCGCATTTCATTGCATTGTTGTGAATTTTGTGCATCGTCGTTGCCTTGGGTCCTTTGGATTTGTTGCGCCTTCAGGTATGCAGCAGTTTTTTTAACTTTGTAAAGTAAATCCGTAAAGAGCAATTCGATACAAGAAAAAAATTTACAGGACTTACTCACACTTTCTCTTGCTGTAATCTCTCCCTATTATGGTTTCATTTTTAGTGAATCCAATCGACTGCTGCGCTTAAAGCTGCAGGAACAAATATCGTCTTGTGATTTATACTTTGCCAATGAACTCGACTCGAAAACGCGCAGACACACACATACACATAGGAGCGGTTCATCATAAATTGTAATAAAAATGAAAATAAATCAGCATAATAGACTAGCAGACCAAGCAACCACCGCAACAGCAGGCAGAGGCAGAGGTTGAGGCAGCAACTGCGACAGCAACCCTCAAAAAGTATAAAAACAAATACGAAAAATACAAAAAAAAAAAACAAGAATATTTGGCGGTTTGTGGTGTGTGTGCCTATCATTTTGTCGGCCGACTGGCAAACCAAATAAAAGTCGAACTGCTAAAGCGAACACAAAGCGAAAAAGGCAGCAAAATTGTGATTAAAAATCCAATGCAAATAATGCAACAACTGAAAGCACAAAACACACGCACACATGCACACGGTTAAAGGAGAGAAACATATTTCAACCCCCACCAACCCCCCACCACCCACCCTTTGCACTGGTTATGCAAAATATTGCCCCGTCTAAAATTTTCTCTGTTGCAGTTTTTCCTGTCGATTTTAAATTCATTTTTATAAATGTTTTGGCGGTTTGCGGTGTCTGCGCCTATGTCGGAAGAAGGTTGTTGGAGAAGAAGGGGCAAACAAGTGTGTTTGCATATTGTCTGAGTGTGTGTGTGTGTGTGGCTACTCAGCCTGCCTGTACCACATGTGGTATGGGGAACCAATGGAATGGCTTTTAAATGGTTTGCCGCATTTTAGGCACCTGTAACTCTCAAACAAGAACAACAACAGCAGCCAATAACTAAAACGCTATATAACAATTAACTTGCTGTTAGAGTGTGTGCGAGAGTGTGTTTAAGTGTTTGTCTGAATGCTTGAGTTAACTGTTACGTTTCCATTTAAATATTAGTGCATAAAAGCAATACACAATGTGTACAAAAGTTTATATATATATATATATATATATTGGGGAATTATAATAGAGCTATAAAATAACTATCAATCAAAGATATTAGGGGATTTCTAAGCATCGACGTTTTCAATTGTTTCTTCAACAGCAACAATTCGATGCGTCTTTTTTTTGTCTCTGGGGAGCTATTTAAGAACCTTTCAGGCATAAACAATATATAAAACAAAATTTATCCATACTTCAAATATATCAAAAACTTATTGTTTCAAAAAATTAATAAGTTATAAAAAAAGATAATTGTTCAAGCAATAAGATTTCACACTTAATAAAAAAGCTAACAAATTCTGTAATAATATTTATAAAAAGTTTGCTAACTATATATGACTTTTGAAGTTCGAATCAGAAATACTAGAAATGTTCTACCTATTTATTTCTCTTCGAACTTTCGGATCTTATTTCCAATCTATAACGATCTGTCCCACTTATTACAAAGTGTCAACTTCAACTTGTTAGTCTTGTGTCATCTGACTTCATGTAAGCGGTGCGTCCTTGGGTCGGTCGGGCGGGACGATGGCTCGCTTCGTTCTTGGTACCGTTGGGCCACTCGAATGTACTGTTCGTTAGTACATCTTTAGATCGACAAAATATATAGTAATGATTTAGCCAAAATACCAATATGCCGTAAAATACGCACATAAATAAATAGTTATAAGCAACTAAAGTTGATCTAAGGCAATTCAAACTATACTATATACACAAATTAACATTTAAATGACATATGTATAAGTGCCATATAACTGGGTAGATATATCGCAATCTTTTGTACTTTTGTACTTTGCTGTTGTTGTATTTGTTGTTGTTGTTGTTGCCGTCCTTGTGATGTAACTGCCAAATGGTTATTGGATGTATGCGTTGCTACTGTCTGCTCGTGCATCGATAAAGACACAAAAAAGCAGCGACGCTTGTAACACGCGCTAATCAACAATTTCAACTCCAGGTTCTACTAACCCCTCTAACCCCTCAACCAACCAAACCGCTCTTCACCGCGACAATTTTGCGCACCTTAGTTAGGCTGCGTATATGATTTTTGTGTTTGTTTGTTAGTTTTTTCCTTTATTTTTACCTGAACTAAGTGCCTATCTTATCTGTCACTTTTGCTGAAACAAAATTTATGCCAGCCAGCAAGCAAGTTATTGTTGTTGTTGATGTAGTTGCAGTACTGGTTTGTATGTGTGTGTGTGTGTGTGTGTGCGGAGTGGCTGACGAAAAGTTCTAAGCGAATTGGATAATATGCCAACTTCATCAACAAAGTTAAGTTTTTTTTTTTGATTTATCAAATCGCCAATTAAATGCAATCGTTCAATGAACGAAATAAAAGCAGAG
Organism: Scaptomyza reducta; assembly: GCA_035044485.1. NCBI lineage: Eukaryota > Metazoa > Arthropoda > Insecta > Diptera > Drosophilidae > Scaptomyza > Scaptomyza reducta. Next base: position 387,009 of record JAWNNV010000627.1, read on the forward strand.
TCGAGAAACAGAAGAGTTTTAATGTTGTTTGGCGAAAAGCAAACACTCAGAGAAAAAATCATAAACAATTAGAAACACATAAACATTTAAAACAAATCGAAAGCTGCCTGTCAGCGACAACAGCAACAAAAATATATATATATATATCATGAATAAAAAGAAGCTACAATCATTTTTGCTCAAGTATTTTGCACACAACACAATAACCAAACGCACATAAACAATATGCATAAATCACTATTTTTGAAAATAAAATAAAGCGAAAATTGCAACAGCGCAAAAAAAAAACGACGAACAAAAATAAAGCAAGTAAGAAGTCGAGTAATCCCGACTAGACTATACCCTGAACCCTATATTTTACGCGTACAGTCAGTGCTTGCAAGTATGTGTGAGTGTGTGTGTGTACGCCTATATTGCATACTTTCTTAACTTCAATAGTCCATATTACCAATTTTTCTCAACCGATTTAAATAAAAAGATTGTCATTATTTCGTCTAATGTTTCAAACTGCATCTCAAAGTTTTCCAAATGCAAGATTTTATTGTTATCGATCACATGTGTATATCGGGAACGGGAAGAGTTATCGAAAATTTGACACAAACTTGTACTGCCTGATTAGGCGAGCTTATGTTCCAAATCTGGAGTCTCCAGCTCTTATAGTCCCTGAGATCCGCAGACAAACAGTACTATATCGACTCGACTGTTGATACTGATCAAGAACATATATATTTTGTATGGGTCGGAGACGCTTTCTTCTGCCTGTTACATACTTTTGCACAAAACCATTATACCCTTTTTAATTCAATGGGTATAAAAAGCTCAACGCATAAATCGACATTGATGATGACGCCGCTGTCGCTGCCGGTGCCGCTGCCGCTGCCGATGTCACCGTCGCTGTTGGCGTCGTACTTGAAAACTAGTTTGAAGCAACAGACATGTCTTCTTAAGTACAGCTAAGCAACAACTTTAAAAAAATTCGATACTGCAACAAAACAAACAAAACAAGCGCAAAAATTGTTTAACAATTTCTTTAAAAAAATTGAGCTCAATACAAAAAATGAATACAAAAACCGACAAATCGTTGGGCATAACTACAAAATAGTTAAGAAGTAGCAGTAAAAGACAAATTGTGGCATGAGGAAACCACATAACTGATAAGACTTGAAAAAACAACATCTAAAGTAAAGTTTAAGATATGGAAAATAATTTCGAGAAGTGCAAAGTTCAAAATAAACAATAAGAATTACATATATAATAAATTTAAATGATTTAAATTTATTAAAATATAAAGATACAATATTTACTAATTTGATTATTTTTATAATTAAAAATTATAGCGTTATTGTTTTGTTAAGATATTTTAAGAGCCAATTTCAATACGATCTATCAATATCAGTATTCAGTTTTATAGTTATAGATCTAAGACGATATTGTAATGTTATTTTAGAGCTACTTGCAATAAAGTTTTGAATTCTTTCATTCACTTTTTGGGTCTAAATCAAAATGCGATTTGCCTTTGAAACCATATATATATTTATATATATATCTACATGTATATATATAAACATATATATGTTCATTTGTACAAATACAAAGCCCATTCCATTCCATGCTCCATTCACAAAAAAACCGTTGACAATCTCTTCGCGAGCCATTCGCCACCAAATCGAACAAAACGACAAGACATATACTACATACATATATGTATAAGTATGTGTATATGTATGTAGACTGGGCTATTTCAGTTATTCGTCAGATACATTTATTGGTATGGGTATTGGTAACCCGATAAGCATGGCGATAACTGACATTTTGTGCATACCTCAGCGACAAATATGTCGGCCGACAAGTTGAATATGCTTTTCCATTCAACTCAGACAAGGCCAGCGGGCGGGTTGCAACGAGAGGGGGGTGAGCAATGAAAATTTCCATTGTTGCGATCGTGTTTAACGTATATATATATATATAGATTGAAGTTGGACGTACGCGTACGATCTATCTAGTATAAACATTAACGAAAACAAGTCAAAGGTTTCTTTATTTTTTCGAGTACTTTTGACTATGAGACACCCTGTATGTAGTTTACTACTTCTTTCTGTGACATCCCTGAATTTCCGAAAGAAAAGACATGACCTTTGAAGATTTCCATGGTTAGATTGGTATAAGATCTCCATAAATATTGAATATTCCACTTCAAATCTGTGATAGGTATTCGAGTTAAACGACTTTTCATTTGAACAGGGTATGTATAATTTGTTGTTGTCAGTACATAGTGTGTGTGTTATTGTTGTTATTCTTCTATTAATTGTTGTTGGTGTTGTTGTCGAGCGCGCAGTGATAAGAGTTGGTTACCTTTGATTTGTGTGTTGTGTGTTTTGTTAGCGATATCGTTTTCACTGGAGCAAAAAGTGGAAGTGGAACTCTGGGCAGGTGCTATCTACCTATGGCTGAGGAGTTGAAAGTTTGGTTTATATTTTTTGTTTTGTGCTTTAAGCGTATATTACTATACTATACTATATTGTGTGTATCTCTATGCTTGAATGTGTTGATTCTTCGTAAACAGCTTGGTTTTGTTCGGTTCGGTTCCGTTCGGTTCGTTTTTGGGGCTGACTGATATCAGTGCTTGCGCCGCTTTTAATTGGGTCGTTAAATGTGGTTTGTGTGTGTTTCGAGTTATTATTTTTTGTTTTATCATGTGACTTCTTCAAGGTGTTTTGAGGACAAATCTATGTATAGGTAAACACGATAACACATCCAAAAACCCAACAAACATATGAAACAAAGTGCACATCTCGATTTCGATACGGATGCGGTATACAAGTCAAAAGTCGGATCGCTCTCTTAACCCATTAATGCCTAATCAAATCCAAATTTTGCAATTAGATATGAGAGACAGGCGTTGACCTTCAGTCTTTAGGGGTTTATTTTTAATTTTTGGTCGCACGACATAACCGGGGTTGGTTTCTCAGTTTACACGTGTAACTATTGTTACGACCTCGAGTGTATTTGTGTGTCTGTGTGTGTGTGTGTGTGTGTGTGTGAGGGTTGTTCTCGGATCAGCCCCCGTTACAAACGAACAACTGATGGGTTTATTAATATTGGGCCTTATTAAAGGCACTTTTTTTCCAAGTGCAATGTGGACTCGATATAGTAATAAACGCGCCAAATGTTTGTTTTTCTTGGGGTTAATGACAAACACACATACACAGCGAGAGAGAGAGAAAGAGAAAGCGAGACAGATCCCTCACTCTCTTATGCTTATTTTTTGTTTTTGGTTGCACCTAGCCATGTTTCTCTCTCTATCCCAAGGGGGTTGTTCGCCTTGTTGTGAATATAATTTTTATTTTTTGAGATTTGCAAATGCTTTTCCGCGTTTAGGTTTTGTTTTTCAGCTATTTACTTATTGTATCGCATTTTTATTTCCCGTGTGAAAATTGCAAAAGGCAGAGATGAACAGGAAGTCGCTCGTCTGCCATTTCGACATTTCTACCGGAGGAGAGGTTATAATAAAGAGGAATGGTTACTTTGTTGTCCTTTCGTTCCTTCGGGTGGTTGCTTGTGGGTTTTCGGTGGGTTTGTCGTGTGCATGTTTGATGGGTTGTGATTTGGTTGCCTTGGTGGTTGATTGATGTGTGTCGCATATAGTTTTCGGTATTTACTTTTACATATTTCTATTTTGGATTCTTTCTTTTTTGTGTCAGAGGGTGTGTGTGTGTGGCATTAACAGGGTGTTAATTGTTGTTGGTGCTTTAGCATTAATCGTTAAATACTTGGATGTATTTTTTCATCAAAAAAGTATCCAAGGAACATTACTTCTCAAGGTTGTGTAAGATCTGACTATGAAATGCCATTTTAAATATAGTTTCGTTAAGTATTCCTTAAAAATCCCATTAAAGTATGAAAGGAACATTACGCGAGTGAGCACTGTAGTGAATTTTAGTCGGAATCGATGGAATTTTCATACGTTCCGCAAAATATTCCCAAAAATCTTAAGAAACTTCCAGTGCATTCCACACAAAATGGTTGACAATTGCTGATTTTCTTTGTGTGTTACTTTTGTGCATTTTTCATTGGTATTTTGTTTTCGAATATTCGTTGTTATGTTTTTCTGGTTACCTGTGTGCTGTTACAAATGGGTTAGGGTTTATACCTGTGCCTCGTTTCGTCATTTTCCAAACATTTGAAGTGAAAGATTCTGTGTTAGAGACCATTTTAGGATGATGAATTACCAAAAAAAAAAACTGTGAACTGTAGTTTCATTGTTGTGAGTCAGAGAAAATATGTACATATGTATGCATGTGTGTGTGGTACAAAAATGCGTGGCATGTGAGAAAAACGGCAAACGGAGACGCAGAAAGAAAGGCGTAGTTAGAGACCAAAAGGCAAAAGAACCAAAACAGCGACAACAACAAACCCAAACACTGATGAGACGAGAGTTTTGTAATGCTTCGTTCGGTTTTTCGGTTTCGTCGAGTGACCTTTTTTTCTTCTTCCCTATTCGAACATTGTGCGCTCTCCCCCTTCCATTTATTTTGTTTTACAAAAGATAATCAAAGTAGAAAAACTAAACAGAAATTGGGCGAAAACATTGTCGAACTTTTGTTGTTGTTGTTATGTGTGGAAAAAAAGAGCAGGCAGAGGAGAAGGCAAAGCAGCGGATCGGTACTTTTCTTGGGAAAATTTTTCGGTTCATTGGTAAAACGCTGTGCTTGTGCGCCTTTCCTTTCTGACGAAAATAGTTCAATGGAAAACTCCAAGAACATCAACGACAACAGCAATAACAACAACCACAAGCTGCGAGCAAATGTTTTCTAAGGCTGACTGAGCGACGAGAGCACCAGAGTGAGAGAGAGTTTGGCGTACGTGCGAGCTAAGGTGAGTGTTTGTATGTGTGGTTGTGAGTGTGTGTTTGTATTTGAGTCAATTATGGGTCAGCTGTGCGTAAGAGAGGCTGAGCATGAAATGCAGCAAGAGAAGATTGAATGTGGCGTGGGTTGGAGGAGTTAAGACATACGAACATAACGGCTGTCACAGCTGATTGAGAGTGTCTATGTGTGAGTGTTTAAATATGTTTTTGGTGAGTTTGTTGTTGTTCGACTTGGGTATATGTGCATACATATTTATGCTCAAATGGCATACTTTTACGGAATAACACAATTTATGAATTCAATTCATATGTATGTATAGTAAATACTTTATTTTGATTTTTATGAGCTTATAGATATATATAATTAATATTAATTATTATTTTGATACAATAAAGCAACAAATAAAGCATAAATGTTATACACAAAATTTACATAAAATATCTAAAAACAAAAGCACATTCCTTTCAAAGCACAACAATTAAATTCGATTTTCTATATAAAGAAATATATTAATTTAATTTTGTTTTCCTTTTTTTTTTTGACCAATTTTTTTTATGCACTACATTTTTGTTGTATTTTTTCAATTATTTTTAGAAAAATTTATTGTGAACAATTAAAAAAGTAAAGCGAACAGATATGTTTCGTCATGTTATTTTTGGTCTTTTTTGCTCAGGTATTTTTTGGCATTAGCTGTTATCTTATTTTTGTTGTTTTAAATGGAATTTATTTTTAGATATTTTACCTAAGTTTTGCTTTATTGTGCAAATTGTTGTTGCTGTTGTTGTTGTTGTTCCACTGCTCGTGCGTTTGTTGTTGTTCTTGTTGTTGGTTTTAATAGACAGGTGCGTTGAGTGTAAGAACAGGAAGCACCACACCGAGAGAGAGTAAGATAGAGAGAAAGAGAGACAGCGCTTTGTTGTTGTTCTTGATGTTTTGTTGTCTGTTAGTTTTACAGTTAATCAGTTTTGCTGTTGTTGTCACTTTTGCACTTGTTTCTAAACTGTTATTATTATTTCTTTTTGTTGGCTTTGAAAACTTACTTTTTGGAATTACGCTTCGTTGTTTGCTTGGAATACATGGGAATTTTGTCAACAATCAATTGCATGGCATCAACAAATACATTTGCATCAAAACAAACTGTTGTTCACTGTGTGAGTGCTTTATTGTTGTGGTTTTTCGTTTTGTCAAATTCACTTTGTTAGTGTTTTTGTTAAGTATTTTTTTTTTGTCTTTGTCAAAGGTTCAGCGACATTTTGGCAAAGTTTTACTTTTGACTTTGTTTTGTGCACTTTTGTTGTTGTTATTTATATTTCACTTTTGTTTTTGTTTGTTTAGCTTTCACATTTCTCTTCGATCTGTTTTTTGCACAAAATTTAACTTTTTATATTTTTGGTTGCTAGCAAAAAATTTGTTTCTAAATTTTTGTTTTGTTTTTTTTGCACTTGTTGATTAGTTGAACCAATTTTGAATTTTTTGTTTTTGCTTTCTTCACTTGTTGAAATTATTTTCGCTAGTTGTTGTTTGTTTGTTATAATACTGTTGTTGTAGTAATCCAAGTTTGCTGTTGTTGCTGCTGTAGTTTGTTGTTGTTTGTTTATTTGTGTGTTTTGTTGTTGCAACAGGAACTTTTTGTTTGTTTTTGAGCACTTAATCCAAAAAATGTGCTGTGTTGTTGTTGATTTTTCTTTTGTTTGTTGTTTTTGTTCTGAATGGGTTTTTTTTGTTTTTGCTTTTGCCACTTTGTTTTAATTTTTGTTTATTATATAATTTGCATTATTTTTGTAATACACTTTCAAAATACTTCACTGTTTTGAACTGTTAATTCAAGTGGTTGTCACAAATTATAAATTGTGAAGGTTTTGAAAAAATTCCAATGATTTTGACGTGAATTTAACACTGTTGTTGGTAATAGAAAAACGTATTGCGTATGCCGCGTTTAATGTTTGCGCGTGTTGTTAACCGAACGACGACAACATTCGACGGCAGCCAGAAAGGAACTGAAGCTGGCTGGCAACGCTGACCGTGGCACGACTCAAAACTGACTGAACGGGAAACTGTCGACTGTGATGGCCGCTGCTGTCTCTGCTGCAGCTGCTGTTGCTGCTGATGTAGACATCGTCGCTACTGAGATGGCGGCGCTACCTTCGCACCCACACATACACATGCATACGTACTAATAGAAAGAGAGAGAGAAAGAGAGCGTGTCGTTTTCGAACATGTTGCGAGCGCTTGTTTGCGCGTGGTACAGTTGACGGCTCTCTCTCATTTGTTGCCTGCGCTCTCTCACTCTCTTGCGCTCGCTCGCGCGCTTGATTTATTTCAGGTCGCTGTGTTTGGTATTCATTTGAATGTTAAGGGGCGACGACGCGCGAGCACTTAAGTAAAATAACAATTATACGTATGTCAATTTGTTTGACTTCTTTGCGTGCGTTTATTGCTACTTTTAGCGTGTAAAAGCGTAAAGCGTAGTAGAATTCTACTACCTTTTTCGCCACTGCTGACATTTATTGGGTTTGTTTTGTAAGCGTTTAATGGGCCTCAGCTACGACACAAACACGTACGTTCATTAGTATTATAAGTGTGAGTTGTTGTGCGTGTGTGTCTCTGTGTGTGGGTAGCGTTAAGTAGATTTTTCAGCACATTTGTCTTAATTGTTGTGATTTGTGGTTGATATTTAAATGATTTACGGCCGCCCGGGGCGCAATTTTGGCGAGTTTCGATATTTGGTGGCTTACATATGAAAAGAGAGTGTGTTGTTTTATTTTGTATTATTAAAATGCAAATTAATTGTTCCTTAAACGTTGATATTATACTTAACAATTTACAGGTTTTTGTATGGCTTTTGTCTGAATATTGTACATGATAACAGTATTATCTTAATAAACACTGCATAAAAAATATTAACAGAAAACATATAAACATTCCATATGCTCTAATAAACACACATACATATGTACAGACATTCACCCATTCAATCATTGTTTGCTTTCGTCGAGTGGCCGCAAAATTGAAATACTTTAATTACCCGAATAAAAAAAAATTTAACAATTTAATCTGAGCATATCAATTGCCGCACACAAAACACTCCACACACACGCATGCACATACTCAGCATACTCTCTCACTCGCCGATACTCTCTCATTTCACGCGCTCACACGCTCACTTTTCGTGCTCTTCTCGACAAAGTCGAATCATTCCCAAAATCCACTCCCAATTTATCACTCAATTAGCACAGAAAAATGTAGTAGTGTATTTACTACACTTCTCGGATACATACACACACACACACTCAATACGCTTTTACAAACGCAGAGAGAAACAGCAGCAGCTGCACAGCGTGAGAAATTCACTGCGAATTAAATGCATACCCAAGCAGCCGAACTTCGGGCTACTGCTGCTCGGGTTTTCGGCATCGGCTTCGGTTTTGAGCTCTCGTCTCTTGCAGCGGCATATCCGTATCGGGTGTTCATCTCAATGAAATTGTAGCATATTTGTTGCCATATCGAGATTAAATTTTCAAAACACAAACGAGCGCAGCGACGCTGTTGAAGGTGGCAAAGCGGCAGAGAAAGGGAGATAAACAGAGCGAGAGCGTTCAGAGAGTGCGTGAGTGAGCGAGACTGTGTAAATGTGTGTGTGTTTGCGTTGCTTGTAAGCTTTTGTGCGGTGGGTGGGTAGCTGGGTGGTTGGTGGGTCGTTCGCTTGGTTGGTCGTGCGATTTATTGATGACGTCGACGACGGCGTCGCTGCCACTGCAGCTGCCGCTGGCAGTGTTAATGTGTTTGTTGCTTTGCCATACAATTATGTTTTATTTTATTTAACATGGTGTTTTTTTTTTGTCGTTTTGTTGTGTTGCTTTCGACGATTTTTGGCAGAGTCCTTGTCATAATTTCAATGCGAGTAGGAAACGCAGCCGTCCTCACGCAGGAAGTCTACGAGAGTGCCGAGGCAAAGGCAACAACAACTGTAATAAACGTCGACAGTTGTGCGATGATGGCAGCTTCATTGGGTTATGCTTATGAGTGTGTGTATATACAATACATATGTATGTGTGTGTGTTAAAGGAAGTGTATTGCGTTGTCGGCCGTCGGCCGTCGTCGTTGGTCTTATACGCACGTGTGTGCCGTCGAGGGCGAAAGCGAGGGAGGCTCGAAGTATCTGTATCCGTATCTGTGTAAATGCGTTCCTGTATATCTACTTCTTCTTCTGTCCCTTCCTTCGCCCCTCTGACCATGTGTGTGTGTGTGTGTCATGGGCTGCGGCTTATGTGCGTTGTGTGTTGTTCCTGTTGTGTATGCCTTCCTGTCACTGCTGACTGCAAGCCCGCTTACAGGGTGCTCTTCTGGAACAATACCACACAGAGCGAGTGGGATTTGCATGCATTGATTGTAGCTAGTTAAATGGGAGGAGATTTGGAAATGTACATACAGGGTGTCTGTTCGAAGGAAAAGCCACATACAGGGTGCGAGTGGAACATTCGATATATCGAGATGCCTACTATATTAAGTATAAGCAAGTATACAGGGTGTTTGTTTGAAAACTATTCTGAATACAGTCATAATTCCATTCTTTTAATATCAAAAACTTTATATGTTAAAACATTTATAGCACATAAAATTTATTGAACAAATATTTTATATCTATTATTTTCCGTTTCTTAAAAATACTTTTCATAAATTTTTATCGTAATTATTCAATAAACCTTAGTTTAAATAGATAACAGGAACTCTAACTACATAGACTGGATCACCCTGTATTTAAAACGCGGCTGTAAAAACAATATAATGGATAAAACGACAAAAATCTGGTTTTCACAAAACCAAACCCAGAGCCACCGAACAAGCGACGAAAGCGCTAAAAGAGGAGGCAATGGGTGGTTCTTCAGAGAGGGGGGTTGGAGGTGGCGAAGGAGAAGTTGTTGCTGCTGCTGCTGCTGCTGGAAGAACACTCACACTAAAAGCAGCAAGCAGCAGCAACTGTTGAGATTACACTAAAAGTAACTGCCAGCAGCAGCAGCAGCAGCAGAAGCAGAAGCAAAAACTACAACAGACAAGCGAATGCAGTTGCTGAGAGAGCGTAGTACGAAAATCAATTATGTAGCAAGAGCAAGAGCAGCAACAACAATAACAACAGCAACAACAACTACAGCAACTGCAGTTGGTAGCAGCGTGAAAATAGTAGTGAAAAAATAAAAATGGCAAAGTAAAATGAAACAGCAGACAACGCTTACGCTAACGCTAACGCTGACGCTGGCAGAGGCCAACAGCAGGCGCAGGGTGGGTGTGTGGTTGGGTGGCTGGGCTGGCAATGCCAGTTGGTGAGAGCGTCAGTACGACAAGCGGACAGTCTGACGCTCTCTTAGTCGCGTCGGTCAGTCACAAATATGTTGCGCATTTTTGTCTCGGTTAGCAAGCGTGTGTGTGTGTGAGAGAGAGAGAGAGAGAGAGAGAAAGAGAGAGGCACAAAGAGAGAACGAGTGCTGGTGCTGTGTAACTGTTGTTTTTATTGCTGTGGGGTGGCACTGGTGATGGTATTGGTGTTAGTGTTGTTGCTCCGTTTGGTTTGCGAGTTAAATGCGTGAGAAGCGCCGAGAGAGGCAGCAGCGGCAAACGATGAACCTTGCATGACGATGCTTGTCGTTGTTGTTGCTGCTGCTGCTGCTGCTATGTGTTGCTGGTTGGTTTGAGGCAGTAGACACCTTTCCACGTGCAAGCCGAGAGCATCTCTGCGTCGCTGGTGCCCCGCAGATGTTTGGCAAAATAATCAGCGAGCGACGTTGGAGAAAAGAGTGTGCAAAAAAAAAGGAAAGAAAAAAAATTATGCTGAGTGCTTTGGCTGCCTGCCCATACAAAGTGAAAGAAGCAGCAGCAGCCAACGACTCACTCACTCACCATAAGTACGTATGTACCTACATATATAATATATATATATATATATATGTGTGTGTGTGTGTGTTGGCTGAGTGTGCAGCATAACAAAAACGAAAAAAGGCAGCGAAAGAAGAAAATCAACGAGCAGCAGCGACGCAGCGACGCGACGACGCGACGACTGTCGGTGGTTCGATGTTCGCTCAGTTTCAGTTACAGGGGCAGCGATGTCGACTTTTGCGTCGGCGATACTTTGAGATGTTTTTTCTTTTGTATGCTTTTTGAAGTTGTTGTTGTTGTTACTGGTGACTGTGCTGCTGCTGCTGCTGCTTTCATACATTTTATCAGTCGGCGCGACGTCAGCGTCAACGTAGTTTGCCTGCCTGACGATTTTTCTTGACGTTGTTGTTGTTGTTATTTGGGTGCCGTTTGGCGTTGAGTTGTTGTTTTCATTGTATCTGTATCTCACACACGCACACACATTGAGAGACTCGTATCTTTGTATCTTTTAGCGCTGTTTTTGAGTTAAGCAATTGATGGATATGGTTTATTTATAACGCTTGGCGACTATCGAATGAACACACTTGGCCTATGCGAGTCTCTCGGTCTTTCGGTCTCGCTATGAGTATCTGTAAGATACACGTTGCGTCGCCTCCCCCACCCCTGCCGCTTGCTTGGCTTGTTCGATAAACGTAAGCGTAATAATATTTTATTGAAATTTGTTTTCTTTTCTTTTCTGTTTTTTTTTTTGGCCTCTAAAGAAATGCTCGACAGCATTTTGTAAAATTTTTTTTATTTTTTTGGGTTGCCATACATCAAAAACAAAATAAAGAAAAGCAAACCAAAGTGATGGGCGATGGCGGGGGGAGAGGGGTCTGCTGTGTGTGTGTGCTGTGCAACACGACGACTGCTGCCTTCATTTCTTGCTTTTGCTTTATTTTATTTTGTATATTTTTGTTGTGTCTCTCTTTGTATTTGTCGTCGTCGTCGTCAACGTTGTTGTTGTTGGTTTTTTTTTTTTTACTTTTTGCTCTATAAGTATCTGTTGGATAAATATGAGGTTAAAGCGTTGCCTTCTGTCGGTTGGCTCTGGTTGTTGTTGCTGTTGTTTGTATGTACAGACAAACTGACAGACAGACATATGTATGTATATGTACCTTATGTACCTGTGCGCTTTATATCTCTGTGTGTGTGTGTGTTGAAGCGAAGTGCAGCGCTTTTTGATTCTTGACTGGCTTTTGATGATGAAAACATAAATATCACAACATTACAAGCAACAACAACAATACACTATGCAAAAAAGACAACAACTGCAGCTAAACGAAAGAATTGAACCAGGAATTCCTCTCTCTCTCTCTCTCTCTTTCTCTTTTGCTCTCTCTTTCTTGTTAAAATCGTTCCGGTTTTTTGGGATGAATGAATTTCAGTGTTTGTTGTTGTTGCTGGTTCCCTTTTTTAAACGGTTTTACAGTGTTGTGGTAAATTGATATAGCAATGAATCGGAATTTGGTTTCGAGTTTGGAAAACTGGAAAATGGGTAAAACGTGTAAAAGATTGAAAATTGTACTCCGATTCTTTATAAGCATAATTAGTTTTTAATCTGTGAGTTTTGCTAATCGGTTCAGTTTTGACAAAGTTATAGGTTCGGAAAGTTTTGACAAGTTCGGAAAGCTTTGACATGAATTTCGAAAAAAAAAACATTTCCAACTATGAGTGCAGTATTATTATTGAGATCGAGCCACGACTAAAACGCCTTTCCTTTTGAAAATCGGTTCAGATTTGACAAAGTTAAAGGTTCGGAAAGTTTTGACAAAGTTATAGTTTTGGAAAGTTTTCACAAAGTTATAGGGTCGGAAAGTTTAAAAAGTACTCAGTATTCAATTAATTTAAGTTTTTTTTTTGGAAAATTTTAGAAACATTTGTATGACTAATCGATTTTTCTAAGTGGTTCTTTAAAAAACACTATACTTAAACTTAAATGAAGGAATGTTATTTTAAGACTGTTTCTTCTCGAGCAAAGTATATCTTTAACCTAATTTAAGATCTTTGTTTTAGGTTAATTTTCTTAAGCACGATTTAAGTTATTGCGTATTTAAAATAAATTTCGTAATTTGTCTAAAATTAAGGCTCTCAAAGTAACTTGACTTAAGTATTTTTATGGTAATTTCAAGTTCCGTTCCCAAAACATTTAGTTTGATTAAATTTGAACTTAATACTTTTAATAATTTCTAATTTTGAATTTAACTTAATTGAATTTCTTTTAAAAATCTTAATGCTCAATTCTCTTTCTCTTCTTGTTTCTTATTTCATCTTTGAAATCCCTCGAAATATCCTCGACATTACCAACATCTATAAATAGTTCAATTCATAAAAATTCTAAATATAAAAGAATCCAAAAAAAAAAAGACTGGAAAAATAAACCACAAAAATCAAATGCAATCGACAATTCGACATTTGTGTGTGTTTGGAAATTGGGAAAGTGGAGGAAGTCAATGGGATTCATTTCCTTTCTTTCTTTCTATCCCTTAACCCCACGATACTATACCCCCTCTCGCACTCAAACTCTCCCTCTCTCTTTCTCGATATGTCGCTTTGTACATTCAACTTAATAATTATTCATGCAGTTGCCTGCCGACGACACAATTACAACAACAACAAAGTGGATGCCACATGTGCCCCCTCACTCACACTCTAAAAGAGCAACAACTATATATATATATATATATATAATTTGTATATGTATACATAAATGAAATCGAAACGAAATGAAATAATAAACGATCCAATAACAACAACAACAAATAAGCGATAATGCTTCGTTTTTTGTGTTATATAGTTGAATGACTGAACTGAACTGAACAAACCCAAGAAACGTCAACAACAACATGTACAACAACTAAAAATTAACACACAAAAAATACTTATACGCAACAAAAACAACGAGAAAAAATTACATTAAAAACACCAAAAAAGATGAACAAAAAAAAAGAATTAAAAAAAAATAAAAACAACAGATGAAGAAGAGACAAAGAGTGTAGAAGGTGGAAGTAAAACACACACAAAAAAAAAAATGAATACAACAAATAATATGTATGTACAAAAGCTGAAAATACAAAAATACATTAAACGAAATAAGATGAATACCATACAAATAAAAAAATTCACAATTTATACGCTGTGTCTCTCTCTAGACAGAGAGCGAGAAGTGGATGAGCGAGAGGGGGAGGGAGAGAGAGTGAGAGAAATTATGCCACAATCAAGTACAACCAACAAGCAACAACAACAACAACAGAAAGAGAGAGAGAGAGATCAGCTCCGCCACCAAGATGCCACCAAGATGATCATAATGATGATGATCATTATCGGTTAATAATAATGTCGTTTTGCGTTTGCACGTTCCATTGAGTTGTATATCCCTCTCTCTCTCTCTTTGTGTCTCCGTCTCTTTCTGCGTATCTTTATCTGTAACCCAAAACACGACCATCAAGAAGATACTCGAAGAGATGCCAAGCGGCAGCAACATTCAGAAGTTGCAGTTGCAGTCCGATTGCTCCGAGTGCTGCCTGCCCCGCTGCCTGCCTTTGCCTGCTGCATTCCATAGATACACAAAAATAAAAATGCGGCTATGATAAATAATAAAACACACACACACACACATACATACAGATGGATAGACGGTCAGGCAGACATTTAAGTTTGAGACGGCTTGTGCCACAAGCAGCAAGAACTGTGTAAATGTTGAGTTACATCTCGTTCTGTATCTCAGTGCATCAAGTTGAGATATTTTGATGTTTTTTGTTGTTCGTTGCAAGAACGACAGAAATAGGATAATGCAGCCGCAGCAGCAACAATGTGCAACGGGAAATGATCTTCCAGAACAAAGAATAGAACGATTCGGGTATTACATACTACACGAACCCAAACACACACACACATTCTTTGAATTCAACACTTTTAAGCGAATAATTTAACAAAGACGAATTTCTTAAGCGATCAGACCACAAAAAGACAGAGAGAGAGAGAGTGCGAGAGCGCGCAAGAGAGGAAGGAAGAGTGAGAGAGCCAGAGAAGGGAGACTTTTAGTTAGCATTCAAAATGTTAGCCATTCCATTTTCCGATTTTCTTCTTCTTCTTCTTATGAATGCAGTTCGCAGAGGAAAATTACTGAAGATGGAAAATTTCATTGAACAAACTTTTCTTAGCTGTTTGCTCTTAGTAGTACTTCAGTTTGGCAAATTATAACTCGATCGATATTAATCGATAATCGATATTCACCAATCACTTTTGCCAATCAGCTTAAGGATCTGTTCAATCCATTGAAACTGCTGATCAGTTTAGTCATCATCAACATCTTAAAACATTTCTGAAACATATAACTGTATTAATTTATTACCACTTTATCAAACTGTCATAACATTTATTAACATACAAGATTACTTTTTAAGATAAGTTCATCTTATTGATTGATTAAAAGTTTTGTAAGCTAAAAATACTCGATAAGATCTGGATAAACAAGTTTTCAGTGATTTCTCATAACTTGTCAACAGTTTGTTATTAATGTATCACACATGACATTAACTTTTGAATAAAGTATAATTACTCTCAGATGTTTTACTCAGTTCAATTGCTAGTAAACATTGCGACAAAATTCCATTTAAATCTATTGATTAAATTTCCATTTTCAACGTTCACTCTGAATTTGTCTGCTTTATCAAATAAATGCCTTATCATTCAATTAGTAACACTTTATGATTGATTTTTAATGCATTCAAAAACAAATCCATGAATCAAACCCCAAAACCCGCCAAAAACTCACCCTAAAATCTTGAAAGTTTATTAGCTTGACGCTTGCCTTGTAGTATCTTGTGTGTGTGTTCATGTAATTCTCAGTTGTTGACTTATTATTTTGACTTTTAAATAACTATAACGATGACTAAGTATTACCTTCCTTTCGATTTTCGCCTTGCAAGCCAAACAAAGTGAACAACATCAAAGCAACAGCAGGCACTTTTCTGAGTACGCCTTCATTCTCCTCCATATCTGTGTTCTCATCCACATTTCATTCGCAATTCATTCACCGTCATTGGCAGTCATCATGAGTGAGTAAGTGCTCTGGCGTCACTTAGCGCTAGGCAATTACCAATAGACAACAAACACCTCGCGAGTTTGTTGGTTGGTTGATAGGATGGGATGGTTTGAAGGCTTGTTGGTAGAGAGGACTCTTCACTTTAGCGCCTAATTGCACAACAAAAGCTTCAATTAAACACTTCAAAGAGCTTATTACAAACCAATAAACCGCAAACCGAAGTGCGTGCACAAACACACAAGACGCCCAAAGGACAAGATACATCAGATACAACAACAACAACATCAACAGATACTACAACAACGAGGCTGTGAACAACATCGTTTGGCAGCCAGCGATGTGAAGCTAAATAATTTTTCGCTCCCAATTTCTATAGAATATATGTATGTATTTAGATGGCAAGCAGTTCCTAGAAGTACAAGGACAAGGACAATGTCAAGGATTCTTTCACACACACACACATTGGCAATTGAAAGCGGAAAGACTGAAACGCTCTCTCTCTTTATCTCTCTGTCTCTGTCTCTCTATTCATGTCTCTTCAAGGCGCAGAGTCACCACACTATATCACTTTACATATGATAATTGTGCGTTGATAATGCGTTGGTAATGATGATGTTGTTGTTGTCATTGTAGATGTCAATGTTGTTGTTGTTGTCATTGTTGTTTCCGTGAGGTTCAAGGAGCTGCCAACCTCACCTGAACAGGGGCTTGAGGTGTTTCGCTGTCTCAGTGGTGGTTTAATGTATGCCAAACCACCACTTTCGTGGTTGTTGGTCTGATTCTACACTGAAAAAATCACTTCAATAGTTGTGCTGGCTAAAAAAGTAATTTCTTAATTTTCAAAATTAAATTTCTTATGGTATTTTCTGTACTTTCTGGAAGTAAATGGAAATATATTTAAGTTATATACTGTAAATCTGAGTGTATCGATGAATGTAGTATTAATTTATACTTTTTAGACAACAAAATCTGCTTCACAACATATTTCTATGAATAAAAGCTATACGAAAACAACGTTGTTGCCATTTTTTTAGTTTAGTTTTGTTTAGTTTGTTGATAATAGTTATATTAAGTAATATAAATAAAACTAAAGAGCGGCAATTTTTAACGTTCTTTCCTAATTCCAAAAACTACATACTAAACAATAAGTTTAAAGTTACTTTATTTTTTTTTATAAGTGCACACAAGTTGTGTTCAGTAGCATATCGTTTATTAGACATTTAGTGGTTCTAATGCGCATCCTGTTGCGCGCATACAGGGTGTCTGTGTTGATCTTTGAGCTACCTGAGCCGCTTCCGGCTAAAGACATTTTGCATCTGTTCTGAGTCAGGTAGAAGTAACTGCAACAGCAAACATCTTTTGCATTATCTGCCTCATTTGGTGGATAGAGTGTTGAAAGGGGTTTGGACAACCCTTCTAGTTTTGTGCGTGTGTGTGTGTGTGTTGGTTTCTCAGTTCAAAGTTCAGTCCTTAACAATAATCATAATCATAATAATAATAATGCATAATGCAAAGACGAGACGTGCCTCACATGACTCACAAATGCGTCCGTGTAAGGGTTAAACACATAGCCTTTTGAGGCTTTGAGGCTTTTTGAGACACCCACACTATGCAGAGAGTAACCCCGAATAACAAGGACAATACCAAAGGATATACATCAGTCAGACAGAAAGGGTAGTTCTGATTCTGGTTGGTTAGTATTTTTATGCTATGTTGGTAGCTGGGGCTGCCACTTGGGGTATATAATTCCTTTCCTTCTTCTGGGCTGCTTTGAACATTTCTGCGTCATCGTTTGTGATTAAATATGCCAACCATACGATGATTATATAATGGATATATACATCTACACATACATGCCTAAATATCTCCATATAAACACACATACATATGTTATTTCATATCGTCTGTATTTACTTGGTTATGGGGCGAGCATTTTTATTTGAGCTCTTACTTTTCATCAGCTTCGCTTGTTGTTATATTTTTTTTTTCTCCTGCTGCTGTTGTGTTTGTTGTTGTTGTTGTTATGAAATCCTTTTTATTTGCCGTGCCTGTTTCTCTGCTTAAACGCAAAATGCGAACCTTTTTTTTATATATACAACAAAATATTTTTTTTATTTTTGCTTACTTTTCGCAGACAATACGTAAAACTGGAGAAGGAATTGCTGTCAGGCGAAGGCAATAGCATTGGCCGGGAGGGTGAGTAGTTGGCGGGAGTAAATCCCAAAACACACGCCAAATGTAACCTCAAAGGGTTAAACACGCAAAATGCAAAAGCCGACAAAGTAGAAACAAAAAAAATATATAAGAAAATAAAAGAATTGAAATCAAAAAAATGCAAACCGATGGCAAAAATATTAAAACCAATAACTGAAACGCACAAACAGGGCTGAAAACATATGTACCTTTGAACGTGTGTAACTTGACTTGGGCCACAACGACTAGCAAATGTGAACTACGATTCCATTTGTGGCAAGGCAAAGGATATGTTGCATGCATACTTGATTGCACTGAAATTGCATGAGAGGATTCAATTGTATGGGAGGTATTTGTATCTATATAGGCAATATATAGTATACGGCACAAATTCTAATAATTACAGATTACAATTTTATTTTGTATAAGAAAACTATTTAAACTTTTTGCTTTAAAACTGCATTCATTTATTATAGAAGTGTTTAATATTTAAATTTTAAAACAATTTTGGTCCAACCAATCCGTAAAGCATTTATATTGGCTTACAGATGCAGAATTTTATCCTATAGATAATATATAATAATATATTTTTTTGATTTTAAATTATAATTTTTTTTTTGTTTTCCCATTCGTTAAACTTTTTTGTTTTTGGACTGAAATGTTAAACCATTTTAAATATTATTGATGTATTATAATTATTATGGGTAATATTCCTGCTATAAGTTGTATATCATTTGTTATCCCATTGTGTATCCTGTTTTTTATACCCTTAACCCATTGAAAATGGGTAAAAAGGGTATAATGGTTTTGTGCAAAAGTATGTAACAGGGAGAAGGAAGCATATCCGACCCCATAAAGTATATATATTCTTGATCAGCATCAACAGCCTAGTCGATATAGCCATGTCCGTCCGTCCGTATGTATGAACGCGTCGATCTCAAAAACTATAATAGCTAGAGTCTGCAGATTTGGTACATAAGCTCGCCTGATCCCTATGCAGTACAAGTTTGTTTTAAATTTTCTATAACTCTTCCCGTTTCCGATATACACATGTGATCGATAACAATAAAATCTTGAATTTGGAAAGCTTGGAGACGGCGTTTGAAACATTAGACGAATGCAGTTTGAAAGATTAGACTAAATAATGACCATCTATGAAAATTTTATTGAAATCGGTTGAGAAACACCAGAGATATGGAGCATTGAACTTAAGAAAGAATATACTATACGCGTATATATACACACACTTACATATACTTTCAAGCACTGACTGTATGCGTAAAGTATAGGGTTCAGTGTATAGTCTAGTCGGGATTTCTCGACTAGAGCCTTCTTACTTGTTTTTACTTAATTTTTCGTAATTATTCAATGATCGTTTGGTAAAAAAGTCAAGCCGAACTCCTTCAGGGTATAAAGTTGTGACAAGAAATTAATCTTTAAATAAATGGAAGCAAAGCAAGAGAATCGTTTCTTTCACGAACAAGATCTATTGTCAGGATCTTTTGTCTTTTCAAAACTAGTTTTGCACTCTTCAATCAAATCATAAGCTTTGTTTGCAGGATCGCCTTGTTATCAGCACCAACGATCACTGCTGGAAAAGGCCCTTCTTCAGATAGGCAGCGTAACCGCAGTGTTGGTTATGTTCAATCAGATTTAGCAAAACTCCTTACAACAGCTATTTTTGTGCGTCGAGTGCTATGAATCTGAAAAAAATATTTTCGGCGGAGTTGTTGTTATTGTTGTGGTGGGTCTTATGTATATTTATCGACAATTTACCGGGTAGGCCGGGTTTCTGTGCCAGATCAAGGGTTGGGGACTGTGTGTCAAAATTATCGCACGCTGGGGTTAAGAACTTCCAATTTAAATTCAATTTCCGAGCAAATGGTCAAAAGTCTCGACGACGACGACAAAAGCATAAGCAAAATACACACAACAAATAAAAAGTAAAAGACGAACAAAAAGGAAAAATAAAAAATAAAACCCACCACTTAAGTCGGGCAGGGCATAAAACAACAACAACAAAAGGCGTTGCGAACGGCGAACCGGATATCAAAAAAGAGTAGACAAATACAAAGTTGAAGTAAGCAAGAATATCTCAATGTGTTCGTGTTTGTGTGTGCGTGTGTGTGTGTGTGTGTGTGTGAGGATATGATGGATGCATGACCATGCAGGCAAAGTCACTTCATTATCGAGATTATCGGCGCAAGTTCAACGCTGCCACACACACACACACACACACACAACAAGGATAACAACAACTCTCAGCCCGCTTTTATCATGCTCCTGCTCTCGCTCTCCCTGCGCGCTCTCTCTCTTTCTCTTTCTTATCCTGTGCACACGTTCGCACGTCAGCACAAATGTCAAACCACTCGGTTCCTGTTCTCAGTTCCGTATTAGAGCAGGCAGTCGGGCAGGAGGGTTGGTTCAACCATGTCCTTGTTGCTCGTCACGGCTGCTGTGCGCCTGTCTGCCTGTATCCTTGAGTCCTGACATCGCTCTTGATGTCTTCTGTACAAGTTTCGTGCTTTCTATGTTTGCCTCCAGGACATGCTAATAAAATTGCCGAAAATCCGCAGCCCACAAAGTGTTTTTTGACGAATGTTTTCTCAGAGTGTGGATGCCCTGCGGCATTTTGCGAAGCGCCTGCGATTTGTGCGTGATTTTGAAGCGATTTGTGACTAAACATATTAAGCGCGTCGAAAGTCATAGCAGATTTATAGAGTTATATCCTCTGCTTGAGGGGCAGGAAATTACTAAAAAAGGGTTGACAAATGTAGTTAATTGTTTTTCATAGCAAACAATTCTGTGGAGGGCGTGGCTACTGATTAGGCGACTCAGTTACGCGGCTGCTGCTGTGGAATTTCTCGGTTGGGGTAATTTGAGTCAAAATGATGTCACACTGATTGAAATCACAACCAAATAGCACACATCAATATTGAGATACACAATCGTTAGGGCACGCGCCAGAGCGACTCTAAAGATATTTTATCTGTAAGTAAAAATACTTGAAATGTGGTCACAGCAACAACAATATGAACGAAAAGCGCATAAAAGTTAATTAAATGCAATGCAAAACAAACAACAAATAAACTATGTAACTGAATGGAACACCGAACATGGAAATGGAAGCAGCCAAAAAGAGAAACAGAGCGAGAGAGAGAGAGAGAGACAACAAAATAGCAAAAACAAAGACACACACACACAAGCACACGCATTCCATATATATATATATACAGCACGCACAACAACTGAAGGCAACGAGCTAATCGATTCATTTGAAATTCTATACACAAACACGACGCACACACCGAAAGCCACTGAGAGGCACTGGAGAAACGCAAGCACGAAAATCAATATGAAAAACATAACAGAAACACAAAGTGTCAAACAGACAAACGTCAGAACGAGCTACAACGCGTGATGGGCAGGAGGGTTGGGGAGGTATTGGGGGTACGTATGGTGGGGGTTTACAAGAGGGAGCGCTTGTGGGCAACGGAAACGGTGCCAGGGCTTTGCCTCCCTTCAATTTGCATTCTATGTATGTATGAACGTATTTATATTTATGTATATGCATGTACACTTGGAAAAAATTCTGGCTAAATTCGTTCGGTTCACATTCTGCTTGAAAGAACGAATTTTTCCAAATTTTTCTAATATTTTAATAAAGCTTAAAGCTTTTGGTTCCATAAAGCTGTTTACTAAAATATTATTTTTTTGAGTGTAGCTGCAATTGCAAGCCCGCCAACCACCAGCCACTAAAAATGTTGACACACTCGGTCTGCAGCAGCAGCAGCAGAAGTAGGCAACAACAACAACAACTGCAGGCAACAACAACAACACAAAACGTACAACAATCGACAGTCGGCAGTCACCATTCATGCACATACTAGATAGATACAAATACAATTGTGTAAGAGAGAGAGAGAGGGGTGTGAATGACGACAGGGGAAGGAGTTGGGGTGGCAGAGTGCTCGATTCCGAGTGCTAGTTGCAAGTCTATTGCCACTCTGCCACTCTGTACTGTGGCTGCCATTTTCAATTTATTGTTATTATTAATTTGGCTGCCAAAAAAGGGATGCGACGACAACGGACAGGGAAAAGTGGCATGGGCAAGGGTAAGGACCAGCAATGAGCCATAAGGACTACACACAGGACTACATGGGACTAACATCGAAAGGACTATCGAGCGACGAGTTTATTTGTGTGAAATTCAAATGTAAATACTTGAGGGCGCTTAAGGGTGTCTTTAGGGCTTCATTTGCCCTCATATTGCGACGCAATTTATGTTTTTGGTGGTGGCAAAGGTGTATCGTTGATGTTGCAGTTGCACAATACCAAACCTGCTTACCACCCCCACCGCATCCCCTCCCATTACTCATTCTCAGTCATCCATCCATAGCCACAAACACCCCACTTGTACCTCTCTTCCCCCACTGTCAATCTCCCTCTTGCAGTTCTGACCGGTGGCATCCATGCAAAATCAATCGAAGTTATTGAAAGCGAAGCATTCGCATATGGCTTAAGTCTATTTGTGTTTATGATTGCGTTTACCCTATAAATGAAACAAAACCCGACAGGCATTATGAACATATAGACTTATTTAAAGTAGCTAAATAGATAACTGAACTGAATCAATAAAAAATCAACATAATCTTATTGTTTTTGTTCGACTCTTTCATTAAACATTATGCTAATTATTGTTTATTAATAAAGTTTAAAAATTAAACTATATTATACAGTTATTTGAACAAATTCTTTATTTCCAATTTTAGGTTTCTC
This sequence comes from Scaptomyza reducta, assembly GCA_035044485.1. NCBI lineage: Eukaryota > Metazoa > Arthropoda > Insecta > Diptera > Drosophilidae > Scaptomyza > Scaptomyza reducta. Next base: position 409,803 of record JAWNNV010000627.1, read on the forward strand.
TAAGAATTAAAATATTTCAACAGAACTTACTTAAAATATTTTCTCTTTAATTTTTCACACAATTTTTATAGCTTTTAGTGTTTAAGTGGTTTTTCAAGCAAAATAAAATAACTTTAACAAAATAAACTTTATCAATTAAATATATTTTCAATTGTATTATTTTTTGAAAATGTACTAAAACTTAAAGTTAAAGTGCAGGGTATTTAATTGAGACCCAATTAAAACATCACTTTCATAATTTTGTAAATATGTGCCCAGCCTGAATACTTTTAAGTAATTAAAACCCTGACTACTTCAACATAACATATACCGAGGAACACTGTAAATTACATATATATAGGGTATTTTGCATTCCCGAACCTTCAAATTTTATAAGAAATGCTGCTGGCGTTTGTCTTGTCAAGAAAGCGACGGGCGAAGACAACAGCGAAAAAGATTAGTCATACAAAGTATTGTTGTTGCCAGGCGTTCGAACACGGGGGATGGTTTGAGGTACTTAGGGTTGGGGTAGTGTGCGGGGGAGCTGGACTGCGGGACGCCTGGCGACATTCATTTCAATTGACACGTGCAGTGAAAACTGCCTCCACCTACCCATCCATCTATCCGTCTGCCTTGCCACAACGAACCCTCCTCCTCATCACTGAAGAGACAACGCAGCATTTTTGACGCATAAAAATGCTGAAAATCAAGCTGAGATAATGAGAGAGAGCTGTGAGCGCGGAGGTTGGCGGTGGCGTCAAGCTTAGCCTCATGAATATGAAAATGTCTTGGCAAGAAAATAGCTGCTGCCACTGTCTGAGAGATGACGCCTCTCCACCCTCTCACTTCCGTTCAGCCTCCCTCCATCTGAGTCGGAGTCTAACTTTGAGGTGAAGTGTTGGACGTTGGGGAGGTTGCCTAGACTTGCATCAGCATTAGCATTGCCTTCCTCCCTGCTCCACGCTCTAACTAGTACCTTGCCACTGCCACTGAATCCACAAGCTGGGTGGCTGGCTGACTGGCTGGCATCTCCTGCTGTCTTAACATTTACGCATTTGACATTTTTGTCACCCGAAATGGCAGCGGGTGGCCCAAGTCGTGAGAAGAGGAGGCAGGATCAGGGTGTAGGCAACATGAACATGTATGTGAGTATTAAAAAATTATATGCCAAATCGAAATTGCATGTTTTACATAAACAACATCAACAACAACGATTACAACAATAACCGTCAGCAGCCATTTGAATTTATGTATTTCTGATGTGTTTTTTTTGGATTTTTTTTTCGTATGTTTTGCTTTTTACTGACCGCCCGCAGTGCCCCGCAATCTGCTTTGTGAATGAATACACGCCCGGAACCACTCGGAGTACACTCATAAATATACACTCATACTCATACGCATAATATACTCATGAGGGTTTGGGTGTGAATTCTAACCCTTAAGTGCGCATTTATTGCCATTTATGCGGTTCGTTTCGGCCTCAGTGTCTGGGTTACGCATATGATTCCCGTTAGCCTCCACCAATTGTTTAGGCAACATTATTTATGGATTTTTGAATGCCCCGGCGCTTCATGAAACGACATAGATTAACTAAATGTCAACGATTCATTCACACAGAGATATTCGATATGCCAATTATATGGTTGAGCTTCTAGATTAGTAAATATCAATTGTTTGCCGATCTTCATCTATATATATATATATATATATATATTTCATTTTTTGAAAACTATTAGTTTTGTAAGTGGGATATTCGTTTAAGCACCCCTTGTAGAAAAGGGTAAAGGTTAAGCTAAAAGTATAAAAGAAATATGTTTACGAGGTGATAAAGTTTTTGGAGGAAAACAAGCAAAAGTACCTTCAAATGAATATGTAAATTAAAATCTACATTTTATTGTTGTTGTCTAAACATATTTGAACATAACACAAATAAATGTCTTAAATTTCGAGTGTTTATCTTATCGAATAATTTTAATTTAATTTTACTAACAGAATTTTACTTTGATAATGTGATCTGCAATAGATTAATATTACAGTAATCGTTAAAATAATGAAAATAGATTAATACTGCATTTAATAACATAAAAAAAAATCATTTCTTAGTTATTCTTTTAATTTCTTCCATTTTGTCAATATTCTTCTACTTTTTTGCATTCTTTTCTTCGCGTACATAAATGATTATATATCTAGTACATAAATAAAGTTGCATTTTATTTCCAAGATCTGACGAAACTGTTGTTTCTATAGTTTTCTCAAAGTCCTAATCATGAAACTTACATTAGGATCACTTCGGATGAACTAAAAAATATAATTTATTATTTTTTGTAGTTATTATTCATGAGTTTGTGGATTATTCAATCCTAAGCTTGACAAATGATGTCAAATCGTTAACTTTTCATTCAGATTGTTGCAGTTTTTTAATGCAATTAGTTGATAACCTCCCTGCGTTTGTCGTCTGTTGTCAACCGTATTGATCTTGAATTAAAACGATTAATTAATATACACACACACATATACACATAATTTGCAGCAATGGGCAAAGTGGAGACCTCCAATGGGCGCTGGCTCGTAGGCCTTATAGCGGGTGACGCCGTGCATAAGAACTGACCCTGAGCCATGAGTTGTTGCCAATGCACTCGCACAACTACACTCACACCACTCACACACACACACACGTGGCAAGTGTCATACTTAATACAGTCAATATTCAAGTTACTTTTAATGCGAGAGGGAGACTCTCTCTTTCTGTTCCACTGTATGTATTAAATTTCTGTTTTGATTATGATTTTGTTCCGCCACTGAATATTTTTGTCTTTAATACGGCTACCTCCACCACTTCCTTCCATTCCCTTCTCTTTGCTGTGAGTTGATGCCAAGTGCAGTTTATTCCAATTTGCGACGAGTCGTCGACTTCGGTGTTGTTGCTGTTAAGTTGTTGGTTGCCGGGTTGCCGAACCACTTTGCAATGCACTGTCTCTGGGTGAGTTTGGCCTCGTCTTAAGGTTTTGTTTATTTGCCTTGTGATTTGCATAATTTGTACTATAATTTATGGTATGCAAACGTTGTATTTTTTTTTATTATTCTTCTTTTTCTTGTCAATTCACTGGTTAGTCTGATTTGTTGCTGCTGTTGTCACTCACTTGAGCCCGCTCAGCACGCTGCTGATTGAAATGACTTAATTAACTAAATTACGCGCCTGGAATTTAATTGAAAGTAAACAGTAACAACAATAATATGTATATACGAAACCATGCCGGAAGCAGGATTTCAATGAATGTGTCACATTTCGTATTTGTATTTTATGGTAAATGTACGCGAGACTTTTCGTGATTAAACACAACACTTATTTCCATATCCTTTCCTCTCAGTAATATCCCTCTATTTAAATTTGATGGGATTCGCTGTTTTTTACTTCTATTTTGTCTTGGCCAATCTAACGTTAATGCCAGATGGCTTTAATTTATTTGTAGAAATATTTTCCATATCAAAGCAAAAAAAAACAAATTTCTTGTGTTTTTCCACATGCAAATTAGTTAAAGTAAGGCACCAAATAAAAACAAGTAAGAAGGTTCTAGTCGAGAAATACCGACTAGACTATACCCTGAACACTATACTTTACGCATACAGTCAATGCTTTCAAGTATGTGTGTGCATACTTGACTTAATTTCATTGTTCCATATCTCCGGTGTTTCTCAACCTAAGTTAATAAAAATTTCACAGATTCTCATTATTTCGTCTAATGTTTAAAACGTAGTTTCAAGATTTTGTTGTTATCGATCACATGTGTATATCGGAAACGGGAAAAGTTATTGAAAATTTGAAACAAACTTGTAGTGCCTAGGGATTAGGCGAGCTTATGTTCCAAATCTGGAGTCTTAGCTCTTATAGTCTCTAAGATCGATGCGTGCATACATACGGACGGATAGACGGACATGGCTATACATCACATATCGACTCGGCTGTTGATCAAGAATATGGGGTCAGAGATGCTTCCTTATGCCTGTTACATACTTTTGCACCAAACCATTATACCCTTTTTACCCATTTTCAATGGGTATATACAATTCAAGCGAACGAAAAATTAAAAACGAAGCGTCTGCAAGTAAATGTTCATAAACAAATTGCTTTTTTGTGGGGGCCACAAAATAGACAACAAATTCATGCGCGTACAGTAGAACAAATACATATTTCTAGTGTGGATGGGCCAAAAGAATTCTCATATCAAGATGAAAACTGAGCAAGATGAGCAGCGAAAAAAATAAAATACGAAAAGTTGTAAATAAAGCTGTCCATAATATACTGTACATATTGCAACAACAATGAGATTAACAACAACAATCAAGTACACACCAAAGAACAACAAAAACAAGTGGCAACAAATGGCATTGGCTAATGAAATAATGTGTGTTTAAAATACTTGGGATTTATGTAAAACTAACATAATATAAGCACGCAATAGATGCCTTAGATCAGCGGCCGGGGAACTTTTTTAATCATTACCCCTAAATATTTTTGTGGAACTGACATTACCCACCCATTGGTAAAGGAGCAAAAAAAAAAAAAAGACGGTCATCTCCAACATTCATGGTGGCAAAGAGCAGAAAAAAAAAGGTCATCCCCTGCATTTCAAGTTTCACTTTTACCCCCCAAATTTCACTTTTACCCAAAAAGGGGTAATTTACCCCTCTTCCTCGACCGCTGCCTTAGATGATTGTCGACGTCATATTAAAATTTAAGTTGGGTAGATTTCTGGGATGGTTGGGACCTCCAAAAAAAGTATATTGAGCAGTAAAAGTAACAAAATAAAATAAACAATTTATTTAGAAAGTACACAATTTGAAACAAAAATTCTACTCACATATAGCAAAGGTTAAAGGTTCTGATCCAATTCGCTTAAAGTACGTTAAATTTTTTAATTACATAATTTCTTAAGGCTATAACGATTTTTGATGTTGTTTTGTTTTTATTCTATAGATAGTTTCATTATTATATTATTTCTTAAATCAATCAATTAGAACAATCATTTTACATTTTGTTTTTGCATAACTGCTTATCATGAATAATAGACATTCCCATATAATTCTTAACTTCAACATAATTTGTTCACTAATAAGCTCATATGAATATCAAATATTAAAGCTAGCGAATCCGAAAAAGATTATTGGCTTAATGAATAAATTCCGCGCCCTTATTTTCCTTCCCCCTAGGGCCGTTTTAGTGGCTTTTGTTATTTTAAAGGTCGCTTAGCTTGGACTAAAACACCCTCCCAAAAAGCATCCCAATTTACAGCGGTTATTTGGCGCTTATCCGTTTTGTCTTAGAACGAAGCAACAAAAAACCAAACATATAGAAAACAAATATACGAAATCTTTTAATTGTGGCGTTTGTTGTCGGGCGGGCAATCCAAAAGATTCTCGGAATAATTTTCCACTTTGTTGTTGTAGTTGCTGTTGTTCTTGTTTTTGTTATTTTGCCTTTTAATTGAGTACACACAACGAAAAAAAACCTAAATTTAAATTATGTGCTTATACATTGAAAAGCAAGCACAAAGCAGAAGACGAGGGCAGCCATCCAACAACAACAAACAGCAACAAAAAAACAAAAGCAAAAGCAAAGTGCGTCTTGCCTGACTCGAATTTAACTCTCCCCCCTCAACCTGCTGTACAGTCTGTACAGCAGCAAAAAATTCAGCGCCTCTTTTCATTTGAATTTTACGCAAAAGCAAAACAATTATGAAATTATTTATTAAATATTGTGAAATCGCTCACTGCACATGGGCACAAGTCTTGTTTTGTTGTTTTTTTCTGTTTTTTTTTTCTTTTTGTGTGTATACACAATATCTACATCTACATATACAGATACATTCACATTGATAGAGATACAGATATACTGCGACTGGGACTGGGCCAACCTTGAGAGTCTGTGCACGGGCCTGTGCCCGCTTCGACAACGAATAGTCGTACTCATACTCACACTCATACTCACACTTATACTCACACTCACACTCGTATTCGTACTCTATTCTAATTGCTACCATCGCCCATCGTCGCCATCGCGTTGCCCCCATTGTCGTTGTCGTCATTGGCGTCATCGTTGCGGGTGTGAGATTTAAGTCACTTTATCGACAACGAGCCGATTTTGGTCGAGTGTCGCGATGTCGCCTATACTCCTACCCCCACCCTACCCCACTCTATATCACAACATAGGCATAGGCACCTCATCTGCAGTCGCGAGTGCTTCATCATCTTTTGGTTCGTTGGCTTCTTGTTCGAATAGAGCCAAAGCGCGCGTATTTCTTCAATAAATTTTCAGTTTATTCGGTTTATTTATTTACTTATATTTGCTTTTGCTATCCGTCGCTTTGGCCGCCCCCCTCACCGTTCATCTCTCGACCATTGTGCGCTTCACAATTCCCTTTGCATCGACTTTGTTTTTTCGCTTTGTTTCTTCTCTGCTTTACGATTATTTCTCTCTCTTAGTCTTGCCCATCGCACCGCACAAACCTCCCTCCTCACTCTCCATCGACTTTATCGTCGTCTTCGTCGTCGTCGACGTCGTCTTCGTAATTGAATTTCAACTTGTTTGCATTGTCGACGATAATTCGTCGAGCTATTTTGCGTATTGAGATCAGGGCCTCATCAATTAGTAAATTAATTTATACGCAACTCTCTACGGAATCTTTACTTTAGCTTCTTGAATCGCACAAAGATTTAGATTTATAACCACCGAAACATATTAAATGGAAACAAACCAAATCACCTAAAAATGTCTGTTAAATCATAATGTTAAAGATCGCTTTAATGTTGCAACGCTGAGTATAAAATCAAATAATAATTTGAAAACAGTTTTAAGCCTTTGCAAATCCATAAAAAATATTGCAAAGTAATTTTAATGAACGGAACAACAGCATAAACCGAATTGTAAAAAATTATTAAAATGTTAAAAGCATTAGCTTTGACTTCTGTGCATATATTTGATGCATTATCTGTACGTACATTTGCCAGGACTTAATTAAAGGTAAAAGTAAAAAGGCTCTAGTCGAGAAATCACGACTAGAAGATACCCTGCTTAGTCAGTGTTTGCAAGCATGTATGTGTGTGTACGTGCATACCGATTTTAATAAAAATTTCACAGATTGACATTATGATTCAAACGCCGTTTCATAATTTTGCAAATTCAAGATTTTATTGGTATCGATCACATGTGTAGATCGGAAACGGGGAAAGTTATCGAAAATCGAAACAAACTTGCACTGGGTTAGGGGATCCAAATCTGGAGTATCTAGCTCTTTTAGTCTCTGAGTTCGACGCGTACAGACGGACGGACGGATGGACGGATGGACTGACGGACATGGCTATATCGACTCGGCTGTTGATGCTGATCAAGAATATATATACTTTATGGGGTCGGAGATGCTTCCTTCTGCCTGTTACATACTTTTGCACAAAACCATTATACCCTTTTTACCCTTCAGTATAAAAACAGTTGTACGCTATTTAAATGCCCTCTTTGAGAGGATTTGTAGGAGGGTATTTTGAAGATGTTGAACTTAATCATCTAATTTGTTTATGTCTTTTTAAAATAAACAATAACAATAAACAAATTCTGGTTATTATAGTTACATACAATTTTGAAATAAATTTTCAATATACTTTTTACTCAAGTTTTGCAAAGGGTATCTCAAATTTAAGCAGCTTATACGACTTTAACAATGTTATAGGTTTTTTTTGTGGTTGTAAATTGAAGTGAGCAGGGAAGGGAAAAAAGAAATGCAACAAAATAATAATAAAATAAAGTGAATTAGTATGAAATAAAAAATGCATCACAATAATTCAATCAAAATTTTAGCTTTAAATGTATGCAGAGATGGTGTGTAATCTATATTATTTAATTTGTCGCTTGTTGAATTTATTAACTGTGTTTTTTGTTTTGCGAATTGTGGCCCTATTTTGCATATGGCAAATTAATGCAAATGCGATTAAATGTTTTTATTTGAAATGCCACTGATTAACGCCACAATGTGACTATTTGTATTATTTGTTTTATGGCATTTAATATCATAATTTTTAGTTTTTCGTTTTTCAAATGTGCAACAGTAAACAATGTGACAATATGACAGAAACTTCTTCATCTGTAAGCTTTAAGTACTTGCTCTCTTGCCTGTGTGATACGTGTCGTATGCTTGATATTTGAACATTCAAATTAAATGACATTTCTTATGCGATTATTCTCACACATAAATATGTTAAACTTCCACAGCCACAGATAGGCAAGTTATGTTTTTCTATCGTGTTTCCTGAGGGTTGTGTTTAAGCTATAAATATGACAATTTGTTTGCTAGTTGTTGTGTTGATTGCTGTTTGCTGTTGTTTATTATGTCTGGAAATCAATAATGAATTAAAACATATTAAATAAACAGAAATTAATTATGCACAAGATGTTTGTCATGCTGCCTGGCCATTGAAGCAATTTTATGCAATTGCCATCGGCAGACAGTTTAGGTCATTCATAAGGAAACGACACACACAACAACAACAACACGCACTCACACTTATTGAAAGTCTGTGCAACAGCTTGTGAAATGCCATCGTCACTGTTATTTATATCGAAATAACAAGGTAATAACTGCACACTTAAGTATGCAAATAGCCGAAAATCATACATGCATAGTAAACACCTACACACACACACACATACACAAAGGATGTAAATTTGTTTATGTATTTATATGTATGTTTGTTGATTGCACATGCAAATGTTATCATTTGTGATTAGTTACAGTCTCGAAATGCTAATGCCAAAGCCGGCAACCACAAGACAGCAGCTCACTTCGTTTTGGGTTTTACAATGTATAAATGTGTGTGTGTGAGTTTGTGCTTCAAATTTGGAAATGTTCATCTTTGAAAGGCTTTACCATTTTGTTATTGGTGTTTGAGTGGTTATCTGGCATTTCCTTGGCTAGCTGTAACCAAAAATTAAGTTTTTGTCTAAATAATTTATGGACTCATTTCTTTGCCACTTGGTTGCTGCACTTTGCTGCTCTTGCAGTTGACATGGCAACAATTAATTAATTATTAAACAAAAACATATCAAACGTTCAAATGCCACAAGGATTACAGTCCACAGCTTATTTATTTGACATACAGGAAGTGCATATTTGTAAGCTGCTGAGCTTTACTTAAATATAAAACGATAATTATCTTAGTTGTAAATGTATGCAGCTTTGAATAAATATTGATTGTCACTGAAAAGTAAGCAAATAATATTTCGCTGTGTGGTGTTATCCAAGAAATATATCGAAATTTCCCAATTGAATTCGGTTCTGGGGGAGAGAGCACCACCTAACAATAGAGAACAGAAGAGCATTGCCAGCAATAAATCGCGTTACTTGAGTGAATGTATGTGTAGTGACACACTGATGCTTCAAAATCAATGTAAAAAAATGTTCTGTACACTTGTACAAAACTTTGTGAGTAATCCATTGGAAAATTAAGAAATAATCATATTTGAATATTTTCCTTTCCTCTATGAATTTTAGTCTTATGCCGGTACGTAACGGTACCGATAACAAACATCAAGGTACCAATACGGAACCGAATGCAAAATAAAGTAAAACAAGAAGGTTTGATTCAAAATTAAATTGGATTGAAGCCTTTAAAGCCGTAACCAATACACCTACAAAGCAAATGAAGGCTACAAGCTTTGTACCAACAAAAGTGGAAAAAGTCTTCTGCACTTTTAATACTGAAAGTCGATAAATAAAAAATGTAATTCTCTGATATTACATCTTGTTCTTATAAGGGTTTGTCTCTGTGGATCGCTTGGATGTCTTGAGAAAATCACGTACCAATGTTCAATTTAACCCAGAGTGTTAAATGAGATTCACTTACTTGTCAATTTGAAGTGCATCCTGTAGCTGTTTAAGGCAACGATCGATTTTGCGCTCGCGAACTTGCGATCCATACTTGGAGGATGCATATGGGTCCATGGGCAAGGTAAAGAATGGATTTGCATCGAAGGTGAACCGGCATGAGTCGTCAGATGAACCAGCGTTAGTCGTCGCTGTAGGTGACTTATCCATTATTATAATTATTGCACTTGTACTATGAGGCGTTACGCATACGCCACTTCGTCCACTTTTGCTGCCGAGCATGCAATTTCGTAGTAGTTCTTAACGCGATGACTTCGCAATAACAACTGTAAACTTGGCGTGTGAGCAATTGGCTGTAGTCTTAGACTTCTTTGTCTAGTTGTTGGCCATTGGCAGTGATTATTGTTTTTATCGCTTTAGTGCCAGGTAGCAGTTATTACAGTTGGCAGACAAATACGTCATCAATAACACTCGCTGCAGACATTTAATAACTTGAAGTATTTTTTAAGCCTCCAATATATTTTTATAACAGTGGATAAGTACCACACATTGCGTATACGTCACATGGTCGCTATCAAATTTGATTTCTTAGTAATCGAATACAAATTCTTTGTATTGCAATGTGATCCATATGCAAATAAGCTCATGCAGACATTGTTTTTTCAGTCTTATTGAATCCATTATTATAAAAATGAACATTTGTTGCTCTAGCTAATGCACAGTTGGACGCGTTCTATGTCTAGCTACATTTAGAGCTATTGAGCCTGAAGACGACATTACTGATGGCCACAACTGTTTTCTAGTGCTGTTTAGACTTTGACGTTCAGTGCGCAATAGATTAGTTTTTGTACGTACAACGATGTGGAATGAATTTCCAAATCGTTCTTTATTTTGTTCTTCGCCCACTTAATTACTAACCTAAATAATTTTTGTTTTTACTCCGGTTGAGTCTTGTTTTGCCATTTTACATATTAATGAGCAAAGATATTTTGTATTTTTTGACTATCATTTTAATTTTATGATCAAGTTGTTTATTTCAGTATACAATTTCTAGTATTAATATGAATACCTCGATAATGATATTCATATTTTTAAGTGTTTATTAGTTTTCTCATGACATATGTAACGCATATACAAAACAGTTTTTGAGCTATCGAGCTTTGGTCAGTGTCTTCTTTTTGTTACACTTCGGCCGAAGATATTCTTACTTCTTACTTTTTTAATCAATTTTAGGTTTCCGGGTATAAGTAATCCTTACTTATAAAAGAAAATGAAAGAACTTTAAACTGCGCCAAATGCTTATGTTAAAACATAGACTGAATATTATTGAAATCATGTTGGCAGCCAGCATTTCCTTAGGTCAAGGACTAAAAGGAAAAATCATCATAGATTTTTGGCTGTCTATCGTTATTAGAGATTTTTTTGGTGTACAAGGTTGCCTGTAAAGTGATGTCACCATCAAGTATACATATATCATGAACAAATACAGTGCCCAAATAAATAACCAAAGGGGTTAAATAAATATAAGCAAGTATACCCTGTAAAATAACAAGTTGAGGTATGTAATCTTTAATATATATATATTATTATATATTCTTTATTGTGACTATGTGGTTATGCAAACATTGCTGAATTTATTTACATATTTTAATTGTCCAAATTTGCAATATAGTACGATTTGTAAAAAAAACATTTTTTACCCCAAAGAAAAAATTACCCATAGTTTTTAATACTTTTAAACCACTTATGAATATTTTTTTAAAGGATATGTCGCATTTACATATTTAACATTCCGCGTATATAAATATTTTACTGTTATCCTTGCTTGCAAATAGCTATCAGTTGATTTACTCGCCAGAGGTCATTGAGGTAATGCTTCAAATATTTTCATCTATCGCCATTCTCCCCACTCCTCGTTTTGCTCTGTTCAGTTGATGTGTCTCTCCTAGTTTGTCGTGTGCGGCGCTTGGGAGTAGAGAGAAAAGGTGACCTCATTTTGTAGAAGCTTCGGTTCTCTGTATGGGCGCACATTCTGTTTCAGTTTTCCATATTTAAGTGTCCTTTCGCATTGTGTTGCGCTGTCGTGTTGTTGTAGGCGTCGCACATTTACTGAGCACCCACACAGCACCAACCCCCCCCCCCCCCACACACCACAGGACCCTTCCGCAACAGCTTGATTCCGCTGCTGTTCCTTGGTGTCCTGCCTTTATTTTGTTTTGTGTGCATGTAACTTGCTGGAAAATTAATAATAATAAAAAGGGCAACAAGAAGAAAACGAACGAAAACACCTACACTCTAGAGAAGTGCGGGGCACCTTAGGTGATGGCGGGGACTTAAGGTCAATGGGAGGGTAACAAATACACGTGTGACCCTATTAAATGTGTGCTAATAAAAGCTTGGGTCTCCAAATAAGTGGCCGTGACGACACTGAACGCTGTTTCCTGCTGCTCAAAATTTTCCAAGCTTAACTGAAGCTAAACTCAAGTCGTAGGCGCTCAGTCACCAAGGAGGGTGAAGAATGGCTCAGGGTCGTATTTTGCAAAGTTTTGCAAAGTGGGCGTAGCAAACCAAGGAAAATTACTTACATACTCAATAGAATTTCGGCTGATGCTGATAATAATGATGAAGATGCGATGATAATTACGATGATGTTGAAAGCAAAATCAACGCGCACAAAGCGATTGCTGAAGGCTGATAGAGGAAGCACAGCACAGAGGAGCGACTTTTAGGGGAAGGGTGGGGGGGGGGAAGAGAAACAGAATGGTTGGGCATGGCAACTTCCTATTTGAGCTACACAAAAGGTTGACTTTTTTCATTTGCAACACGGTCATTTATAAAATCTGCGAGCAATATTAAGCAACAAAAGCAAAAGAAAAGCGAAAACACCCGAGAAAATGTGTTGACTGTACAAGCGGACTAGAACTACAAGAATATACAGTTATATACGTATATACGCGTATATATATATATGTATATATATATATATATATATATATTTATGCATTCAGTCGTGCCCACGATTTATCAAATTAATGAGTATCATTCTGTTTTCATTTCATTTTCCATGCATTAGCAAAGGACACCGAAAAAAATTAAGAAAAGAAAGAAAGTATGGTAAATGGCAAGTGACCCATGGAGATATGCGGAAAGAAAGAATGTGGTCAGCTATGAACGGGGGAATAAAAACTAAGATGACTTTTTGCTTTTTGTTCCGCCTTTCGAATGTAAATAAAAAGGATACGAATAAGCTGCAAACTTGCCAGCTAGTTGCAGTACGAAAGAGTCCAGTGTGATTTTTTTCTCCCACTGAGCTCCGTTTTGGCGTCTCCAAAGTGAGTGCAAATGTTTGTTAGACCAACACCAACAAGAGCACATGGAAAACACGGAGCGGAGCGTTGGAGTTAGAAACTAATGTGGGCGATTACATAAAATGGACACACCCAAAAGGCAAATAGAAACACCCAACAACTGAGCATAAATCCTGACCAAACCCATGGAAACAGGACATGGGCCCCAAAAAAGGATATGGGTGGCACAAAAGCACTTTGCATGCCCGTGCCCATGGAAAAGGTACAAATAAAGTGACCAACCCAGAAGGTCTACAAGAAAAAGGAAATACATATAATAATAAAATACTTTACGAAAGCAAAATACAACAAAAAAAAGGCAGAAAATAAAACCAAACAGCAGTGTAGCGAGCAAAAGGACTTGGAGACAGAAAAAAAAGGACGGAGCCAGAGCGAATTGTTTTATATCCCTCATTTGTCCATTTAATGGCTGAAACGAGCCAACCCCGGCTGAAACAGAAGCAAAAGCAGAACTGGATTGGAACCAGGACTCGAACTCAAACCCAAAAGCGAATACAGCAAAAGAGAATCGACAGACAGCAAAAGGATCGCTGAGAAAAACGCAACCAAGCAAAGTGAAAAAGAATATTGAAACACTAATAAAAATAAGGATAAGCTGAGAATGCATTAAGTAAAATATAGAATAACCTCCCCACTTTACTTGCTCAATAGCCGATGGAACGCATGAGATTGGCTTGGTTGACTTGGAACTGGGTTGAAGTTGGACACGGCTACGGTGTGGGCGGCTACAGATTGAATTGCTGTTGCTCTTTTGGGGGTTGCCGCACACACACGCGCGCACATATTCGAACTCTTAGTTTAATCATAACAATAATTCACCCTTTCTTGTTTAACCAACATTAGTCGGGGGCTCTTGATTAAGATTGTAACAGGTTTCCCTTTCCTCATGCCAACTACTTAAGCTGACTGTGCCTAACAGACACTTTCTAGGAAGCTGTGCAACTTTAATGTAGGCAGGCATCTTATATAATCTTCGCAGACGATGTGCTTTACTTGAATTTACAATTATATACTGTTGATGTGAGGTATTTAATGTGTACTTATTGTGATTTTCTCCCAAACCCTCAAAAAGTTAGTTAAGTTATTATTAAATTTTTTAAATATTAATTAGTTATTAAAGTTATAATTTATTCAAACTAACATTGCTGAAACGGTTTGGATAGTATGTTTTTATCATACATATGACATTCAAGAGCTCGAATTATCTAGTAGGATTTTTTTTTTTTTTTTGAACACATACGACAGTTTAATAGGAATAATTCTATTAGTCGGGCACATAAGAAAGTATGCAACATATAACAGAAGATTAAAAACGGCGAACAATGTTATTGCACTTAAATCTTCAAAGTCGGATAGATATTGAAGCACCTAAAATAGGGATGTACAATCGCACAACAGCAGAAAATAATGGCTTTAGTAAAAACGATAAGAAACCGCGAAATATTCTACATGGAACAAGCAAGAAGGCTCTAGTCGAGAAATTCCTATTAGACGATACCCTAAACCCTATACTTTACGTGTACAGTCAGTGCTTCCAAGTATGTGTACGCGTGCCAAACTTTCTTAACTTCAATGCTCCATATCTCCGGTTGTTCTCAACCGATTTCAATAAAAATTGTACAGCTTGTCATTATTTTAACTAATGTTTCAAAGTTTTCAAAATACAAGATTTTGTTGTTATCGATCACATGTGTATATCGGAAACGGAAGAAGTTATCGAACATTTAAAAGAAACTTGTACTGGCTAGGGATTAGGCGAGCTTATGTTCCAAATCTGGAATCTCTAGCTCTTATAGTTCCTGAGATCGGATGCTGATCAACAACATATATACTTTATGGGGTCGGAGACACTTTCTTCTGCCTGTTACATACTTTTGCACAAAACCAAAACCCTTTTACCCATTTTAATGGGTTCAGGGTATAAAAACATGGTAAACTAAAGATTCTGCCAAAACACAAAGAATATTCGTTATATTAAATAGTTTGATCAAATAATTATTTTTTGTATAATATCATAAAGAAATAATATATAGACATTTAATATTAACACGTTTGCATGGCAGTTATGGTTTAATTTGAGTAATACTATAGTCAGGCACATTAGAACTTATGTAACAATTTAACGCCACTTTTTGCATATAAAAGAAACTCAGATATTGTAAACAATATAATTGTAGTTATGTTTTCAAACAAGATGCTAGCATTCGTTCTTTTCGTCGCCCTTGCACTGGATAAAGACTCATTCTTTTTTCCAATCACCGCGAGATAGAAGGCTTTAAAGGATATATTTGGATAAAATAATGAGTTATTAAAACGTTGCAAATAAAGCTATTAAAAAAAAACAGGCACCAAATATGTTGTTTGTTTGTCAGTATGGAGGAATAAATAATAGTAAGGACAGAATAAGTTTGGAAACTTCGACCAATATTATTGTACTTAAATCGTTAAAAAATATGCAACTTAAAGCCTTTCTACTCCTTGCATGCATAGCAGCAATTACCAATTATTATTGCTACGCTTCAAGTGGAAATTAGTATTGCACTGATGAAGCTTTTCAGTGTTTAGAAATAAATTTGTTTAGAGTTAAATAAACATTTAAATGAAGGTTTTATTTCTTCAACTCTATGATAAGTAAAAATATAAATTTTTTAATTATTATTCATTTTTAATAAATTAAATTTTGATTGACACGGCCAAGGTACAGAAAGTTTTATGGCAATATTCAAACAATTTATTATGCAACAAAGCGAATATACTGACGTGATCTCATCCAAAACGGGTGTTACATAAGTGGCAACTGTAACAAGTAAGAAGGCTCTAGTCGAGAAATCCCGACTAGACTATACCCTGAACCCAATACTTTATGCATACAGTTAATGCTTGCAAGTATGTGTGTGTGAGTGTATGTTTATACTGCATACTTGACTCAACTTCATTGTTCCATATCTCCGGTGATTCTCAACCGACCTTAATAAAAATTTCACAGATTCTCATTATTTCGTCTAATGATTAAAACGTAGTTTAAAAGTTTTCCAAATTCAAGATTTTGTTGTTATCGATCACGTATATATCGGAAATGGGAAGAGTTATCAAAAATTTGAAATAAACTTGTACTGCCTAGGGATTAGACGAGGATGTTAGGGGATGTTCCAAATCTGGTCTCTATCTCTTATAGTCTCTGAGATCGACGCGTTCATACATACGGAGGAACGGGCTGACAGACGAACATGGCATATAGCCATATAGTCGATATGACTCGGCTGTTGATGCTGATGAAGTATATATATAGCTTATGAGGTGGGAGATGCTTCCTTCTGCCTGTTACGTACTTTTGCACAAAACCATCACATTTTACCCATTTTCAGGGTATAAAAATGTGATATATTTAAATGTCAAGTGGTAAAAATGTAAACTAAACGGCAAGTAGTTTGTATATTTGTATAAGTACGAATATAGGGTTGAAAGGGAGGTCAACTGCTGGGTCATTTTAGCTCATGACCCATGTTGCCTATATCCTGCATTCATACATATATATTTACACACACAAACACACATGAGAGCACAGAATAAGAGTGGGAAATGGAAAACAAAGTTTATACGAGTAGCCGAAAAAAAACCAACCAACAAAACAACAACAACTTTTTACATTTGCTAACTGAATTTTAAGAGAGCACAAAAAATAAAAATATTATTTGAAATGAATTAAAATTAAAAGAGAAATGCAAACTGGTTAAAATGATAAAATAATATGCAATATATTTTAGTTTCCGTCAAAAATTAAATTTTGGCACAGAGAGTTGCCAGCTGGCGCTAACCAAAAATCAAATATGGCAACATTACCACCAAACCTTTTTCTTTATCCACACACAACTATCAGAGGGGAATGTGAAAAGGGGTTTGCCCCCTGATTGAGAGAAGCATGCTATGGAGATTCGCACAGTTCAACTAATCATGGCCACTGTTTCGAACTGTGAGTCGCTGTCGTCTCTCACCTTCTAGTTGGTTCGAGGTCCTCGCACATGCAACATTCAATGCATATAAATGGCATTTAAGCCGGTTTTAGCTTTCCAAACGGCACAACGGGCTAAGCGCAGTTAGACAAGAACACACACACACATACACATATACATAAGACATACATACACACATGGAAACAGTAACAGAAACGCAATTTATATGCGTGGCAAACATAAGCACAACTACAGCAACAGCCTCGCTCACACATAGATGAGAGCGGGAACAAAACGAACTTCAGTCAAGTCAAACAGGCGGCAAAAGCTACTAAACTAACACACACACACGTATACATAGTGCCTGCAGCAGCTCTTGAGCCTCCTCCATGTTGCATAGTTGTAGGCACGACGGCTGTGTATTATTTTTGTTGGTACTCTCCGACTATTTTGGTCGGCTGTTTGGCCGCTCGTTGTTTGGGTGATTCGGTTATGGTCATAAAATAAACCAAACAAACAAGCCGGAACCATGTCAGAAGGCACCACATTCCAGAACAAGCGAACTTATCTATATGTGTGGGTTATGTGTACATGGTGTGAGAGCAGAGCAAGGACGAGCACAAGTGTGGCACACTGAGGCCAGACAAATGAAATATAAGTGAGCAAATAGAACGACTAGCTAATGAAAAAATGTATATCTACATAATGAACAAATTTGATAAATTAATGTTCATTTATATACTAAAAATTATTTACCTTAAAAAAAAACTTGTACTAGAGAAGGACAAAATTACTTAAATGCACAGATATACCGACCTTTCACATATTTATATCGGTAAAAAGGTTATAATGGTTTTGTGCAAAAGTATGTAACAGGCAGAAAAAACTTTAAGAACTAGAGACTCCTAATTTGAAACATAAGCTCGGCTAATCCCCAGGCAGTACAAGTTTGCTATCATATTTACATTTACTGTACACACCACTGTGCCACAGTTAGCTCCACAACGATATTTGTGTGTTTGGGCTGTGTAGTGTGCAGTGTTGGAAAGTTGGGACACAACGCGAACGGTGCTAGCCGTTTCATAGTTTTATACACTTGCGTTGAGCTGCGTTGCGGTTCGCTATGAACACGACCAACAAACAAATACGAGCGCGCACACATGTTTAACGTGCCACGCCCCCGCTTTCATCGTATATATGTGTGTGTGTTCGTGCGAGTGCGTGGGGGTGTGTATGTTTGTATGTCTGCGCATTTATCAATAAAAATGTTTTTTTTTGCTGTTGTTGGCTTTGTGGTTTTTGTTTTTAATATTTTCACCGCTTTAAGTGTTAAAAGGATATCTGCCATTTAATGTCTACGTGGGTGTGGGTGTGTGGGCGAGAGTTGTGTATGTGTGTGCCCGGCGTTCGTTTATCGTTTAAATATTATGCTGAATATGTGTGTGTGAGGAAGCATATTAAGTATACGCGGCTTTACACGTGCCAACCCAAGGGTTTGACTTGTCTAAGGACTTAATAGAGGGTAAAGCTGCACTAGTTTCGCTCGTTTTTTGGCATCCGCGCAATTATGGGGAAGCTTGTGTATTTTATAATCGGCTGCTTTAAATTTACCCTTTTGAAACACTCAACAAAAACACTCTTTGAAAGGTGAGTAGCAACTTTTTATACTCTGAATTCATGAAATAGGTAAAAAGGGTATAATAGTTTTGTGCGAAAAGCCGAGTCGATATAGCCGTCTCCGTCTGTATGTATAAGCACGTCGATCTCCGAGACTATGAGAGATAAAGACTCCAGATTTGGAACATAAGCTCGCCTAATCTCTAGGCACTACAAGTTTGTTTCAAATTATCGATGACTTATGCCGTTTCCGATATACACATGAGATCGATAACAACAAAATCTTGAATTTGGAAAACTTAGAAATGGCATTTGAGGCTTTAGACGAAATAATGAAAATCGGACCGGAGATATGAAACTTTGAAATTGAGTCAAGTATGCAGTATACACACAAGCATTGACTGTAAGCGTTAAGTAGGGGTTAGGGTATCTTCTAGTGGGGATTTCTCGACTAGAGCCTTCTGACTTGTTATTGCTGTTACGATGAAATATACTTGCTTAAAAATTATATTCAAGGGAAGATGAGCACACAACTTCCGTTGTGTTTCTGATTGTACTTTAAGGTGTCACTCTACGTTTTGCACTTACTGCACAGTAAGGCCCTTGTCTAGCGACTCTGATGCAGTGACCATTAACAATACCCTCCCATTCTTAATAATGCCTTTTGCACATTTACTGTCTTGACGTCAGCACCAGTTGATAGGTAACAAAATTAATTTTCTTACAGTCTAACAACAAAGCGCAGTAAAACGATATAAAACAAGTAAAAAGGCTCTAGTCGAGAAATCCCGACTAGACTATACCCTGAAGCATATATTTTACGTGAGCTTTTAAGTTTGTGTGTACGCGTATAGTGTATACTTACTTAACTTCAATGCTCCATATATTCTGTGTTTTAAAATTAAAAACTTCACACATTGTCATTATTTCGTCTAATGTTTCAAACGCCGTCTAAAAGTTTTCCAAAACAAAGATTTTTTTCTTATCGATTACATGTGTATATCGGAAACTGGAAAAATTATTGAAACTTTGAAACAAACTTGTACTGCCTAGGGATTAAGCGAGCTTATGTTCCAAACTTGAGTCTCTAGCTCTACGCTTTCATACATACGGACAAACGGACGGACGAACAGCTGGACATGGCTATACATGACATATCGACTCGGCTGTTGATGCTGATTAAGAATATATATACTTTATGGGATCGGGGATGCTTCCTTCTGCCTGTTACATACTTTTACACAAAACCATTATACCCTTTTTACCCATTTTCAATGGGTTCAGGGTATAAAAAAAGGGCACACGTACACCTCCCCAGCCATTGACCCTGTATCAACCTTCCTCGCCAGCTTCTCTATCCCGTTTCCTCCACCCGTTGTCCAGTCAAGTGTGACAAGCCAGCAAACAGCTCCTTGAGAAAAGCTAAGAAGAGCAATCGTTGCGTTTCCAACATGAACTAATTTTCCACTCCACACCAAGAGTAATCGCACAAGCACACAACATCACACACGCACACACAGACATTGTGTGAAACGTGCAGACAAAGCCACAGCAAGAACTTGGACTTGACGCGTTTGGTCCGGGCACTACAAGGGATTAACCTCAAAAAATCTCATCAAAGTCAAAACCAAAGAAGGAGAAAATACAGGGAGTTTTGGGGAAAGGCAAATGGTCATACAATTCTTTTATGGTGGGTGTGAGTCTGCAAATAGTACAAAAATTTAACGACTCGTGAGAGATACCAATGCTGGTGGAATAAGCGAAAGGAAGGCAAGCATGCTAGCATGCTATGGAGCCATACGAATAAGCCACCCAAAAAACAAGTGGTCTAAGATGAAGTTGTGTGCAAAGAACAATAAAAATGGCAGGCACACAGAAGGTTCCGATTGCCAAACTGAGGCTCGACTGAAGATGATGAAGCGGATAGGCAAAAGTTACAGCATCGCACACAAAAGCACAGAAAAATCAAAAGAAAAAGCAAATGAAAAAGTAAAATAAAAGAGAATATGCAACTGAATAAACCCAGAGATGAGCCCGAAGTTGTACACTAAAAAAATAAACCGCACTGATATGCATGTATATGTATATTTATTAAACAGAATCTTAATGTAAATATTGCAAAAGAAAGTTTTATATTGATTTATAATATCTTGAGGAACAAACTCATGGCTTAAAGTGTTTAATTTAGTCTTGAAAACTGGATTTTCGGCTATATATCAAGCTACAATTATAAACGGTTTTTTAAAAATCACTTAGAAATACATTGAAATTAGTTCAATGCCCAATTTTTCTCTAAGTGTTGTCGATGTCGAAGCAAACAATGCCAAACGTTTTGGATTTTGTTTCATCCTGTTGCCCACTTTGGTGAGGTGGGCGCACATACATATTTGCAAGGGGGATAAATGGCGACAGAAAAAATTATCCAAGTACAAAAGGAAAAATCATATGGAAAAAAGCACAATGACAAAAGAAAAATAATACATTGGGACGACTGAGTGACTGAGGGATGTGTCGTGGATTATTTTTTTTTGGTTAAGAGGCATAACAAACTTAATGCATACATATATATATATATATATATATATATATACATGATATCGTTCAATGCCGCTGAGGGTTGCAATGACGAGCGACAATACCGATGACACGGGGAATAATCGGTTGGGGTTTGGGTTAACGCTCGAGATCTGTGCACACATGTACATACATACATATGCATATGTACAGTTTTGAGCTACCCGTCAAAATCGTAGCAGCTTGTCAAGAACTTGTTCTTTGGCTGCACATTACCCGCCAACCACCCACAGTAGCTCAGAGCTAACTGTAAAATAATATGCCAAATATGCGCAAATTCTTTTTGTTCGCCACGCCATGCAAATGAGGCGCGGATGCGATGAGTACAACACAGCAGCAAAAAATAAAAAAAATGAAACGAGACAAAACCAAAAATAAAACAAAGCAAAAGAAATGAGAAGGAAACCACAGGAACTCACAAGTTCCAGCCACTTAGCTGGCAGCTTCGTCATCCTTTGCGCTCTTCTCGCCATGTAATACAAGCTTTTCTCTGGGGGTTGGCCACCTCGGCTCTGTGGCATGTAAGTTGACTATTATTTTGACATGACTACACAATCAAAACCTGAAAATTTCCGACGCCAGTCGACTTAGTAGACCCTCAACCCCCACAACCATGTGCCCATAGGGTATAATCGCCTTCACCCCCATTTGGATCTCTTTCGCTCTTCGTCTCTGTCAGATGCCGTCAAGTCATCAACGCTAAACGACCTTCGCTGTCAACGCACAGTGATAAAAAGAGTAGAAAATCTATTTTATATATTAGATAGCTGAGGTATAATATTAAATTTATTTCTCTCATAGAACTGCAAAAAAAAAAAAGAAAATAAATTTTTGTTTATTTTTATATGAAGATATATTATTAATTATTATATATATTATATATTATTAATATATAGCAGAAATTTAAAGTTTAAAATTTAAAAATTACGTAAATATTGAAAACATTTTCTTGAATTATTATTTATTCCTGACGACTATTACCTACTTCAAGTAAATACTCTCAAGCAATTTTTATTTTATTTTCGATGAAATATTTTAATGTTAGCCAATAGGGAAAGACACAGTTTTTATGTTTTAGTTATAAGCTTAATAAATAACCAAATTACTGCGATAATCATATTGTGCATTTTTGTTATTTCTAGTCTGTGGTTTTAATTAAAGTGCTTTTAGCCCTAATTCTTCGTTATTCGATTATTTACTTTATTAAATGGCGAAATACTTTAGATATATTTTTTAAGTCTTTGAGTACTGTAAAATTTAATAATTGAATAGAAAAACTCCAAAGAGTCCTTGGTTTTCTAGTTGTTGTTTTTCTTTTTACCCACTGTGCCACATTGTTGGCGCTTCTCAGCTACAAGCCAAACATTGTGTTGACGGCTTTTAGGTATGTGCGTGTGGGTGAGGTTGTCGATGTCTGTATGTTTGTGTGTGTGTGTGTGTTTGTGTATGTGTCGCTGGGTATGAGTGAGCTGCTTGGGTGTGTCATTGGGCTGTAATAACAATGACGACGACGACGTTGATGCGTTGTCGTTGTCGTTTTCGTTCTGCTCCTCGTCGACGCCAGAGTTGACAATATGCGCAGGCTTCCCTTAAAGCTGTCTCCCACACCACCCACACAACCATTCCCTTCCACCTCTTAACTCCTGCCTGTCGCGCCATGTCTAACAGCCCCTTTTCAGATGGCGAACTCACACCGTCTGCTCATATTGCTGGCAATTTTCTATAATCCTTTTTACTGGCTGCCTTTTTCCAAACATTTCTACAAGTTGTTGCTGTTGTTTGAGTTTCCATTGTTGTTGCTGTTCTTGTGAAAGTTTATGAAAAGTGACTGCGTTAGCACAAAATATTATGCTGCCAGCGGCAATGGCTGCACAAGCATTCGCCGCAGACCCTCCACCTTCCCAAGCCCCCTCCTTCTAGTGTTCGCTGCTTCGGGTCCGACAGCAATAAACTCTATTTATTTTTGTGGCCAAGTTTTGTTGTTGCTTTTGTTGCTGCTGCTGCTGTTGGGAAAACTTTTGGCTTTTGCTAGCAGCAGCCCAAAGTTGGAAGAATGTTTAAATTCAACAAATACTCAACCACACACACACACACACACATAGAGAAACACACAAATACTGTGATATAAACTGAGATATACGCACTCACAGCTACTCGCAGCTATCATGGCACACAGTGCGTATGCGTGATATCCTCGAGTAGCGCACCCAAAAAGTTCCACAGCTTAAATCAAACTTTTGGGTCTTTCTAGGGCGGGGGTTAGCTCGCTGGCAGGCATCGTTGTGAGTGTTGGGGTCTGGCGGGGTTCGGTTGGTAGTTTGTTTGTCTGTGTATGTTGGTTGCTTTTATATCTGCACTTCAACTTTTGGGTCAACGTCTGTTTGTCTATTTGTTTGTTTGTTGCTTTCGATGTCTGTCTGTAGTCGTCGTCGTCCTTACTGCCACCCCCGCCATTCCCTGCCACCTCTTATTTACAGTTACTGCTTGCATGTCTGCTCGATTTGTTTGTACATTTTCAGCTTTTGGGGCTGACCGTCGTCCAACATCCAACGTCCGTTGTCCTTCTCTAGTATATCCTAGTATTTATGCATATATATTTGTGTAACTATATTTGGGTGTGTGTGTAAGTGTTTGTATGTGTGTGAGACCTTTTTGTGAATTTTCGCCTTGACTGTCTGCCCGTCTCTCCATTTGGTTGATGCCAAATGCCCCCAACACTCCCCATTCTCTACTTATACTTATCCTCCTCGAATTCTCATCCACGATTTGCCTTGGCCCCACATTCTGTTGCTGTCGCTTCTGCTTTCTCTATTAACTTTTCGTTTTAGCTACTTTTTCTTTGTCGTCCTTCCCTCCTATCCGTCTGTCTGACTGTCTGCTTGTGACCTGGTCGCCAAAATGATGACCACCCAGTTGGGTGGTTTTTAGCCCTCTGTTGTAAATGTGGTGTGAGCAAAATGGCTGGAAAAATATATATTGGGTGGATGTGGATGATAGCCGAGGGCTGCTTATCGCTGGCCGTTTGTATATTTCATTTTTGCCAGTCGATGGAATGCTGATTACAATTGCATATCTTACTTGTTGGCGTCAATACTCATCAATTATTGATTAAAACATGCTTTGACTAAATATTATTGATTTTGTGATTTGTCAGTCATATTTGAATAAGTATAATATATTTTATTCAAAATAATCTCTAATAATTATTTATTTGTACAGGGTTAATATATACTTTTATTTTTCTTTATTATTCATTTATTATATGTTTGATTCTTTGCTAGTATACAAAGAGTGATTATTAAAACCCTTTTGTTTACAGTATGTTTCTACTACTATTATGTGTGTTTGTAAAGAAATTGCTTGTCTTCCTAATATCCAATAATTATTTAATTTCACGATCATTTTCCATGAATTTGATTTGATTATCTTATTATAAACTCATTTTCAATTCAAAGAATTTCTTGATTATGATAAAAAGTGATTTTTCTTTGCTCTAGGATTATTTTACATGAGTAATTATAAAATCTATTGTTAAATGTTATAATTTTCATTGATTGAAGTGTGCTCCTTAAATGCACAACGCTTAATCAAGATCTATGCATAAGCAAATAATTATGCAGCATACTAATGGTATGCATTCCATTATCTATATTATCTTGCTTCTCATATCATTGCCCATCTTGGCTTATTTCATACAAATTCTCAAGACAACCACTTTCGCCCATTTTCGTGGTTTCCACGGTCATTTCATTTCAATATCTCTTACTCTTGCGGTTGTTGTTGATGTTGCTACTAAATTTGCACAAATTGTACGCTTTTTGGCTGCTCGATTCGATTATATTTCAGCAGATGACAAACATCGTGCCACAGACTAGAATCAAGGAGAAGGACTCATTGCTGGCCATACATTTCGGCCATGGTCCAAACGTAGCCGCAGAGAGATACACAGAGTGGCAAGGGACAGGAACAGGGGCATGGACAGGGCCAGAGACATAGACAAGGGCAAGTCAAAGCACAAGCGAGCACAACAATCTTCTCCACCTACTCTGCTGAATGGCTCTTTCGATTTGGCCCCGCACACCCTACTTCTGTGGCGTAAAAACCATAGGAATGCTAGTCCAAAGGACAAGCTATAATTTCCACCAACATCAACCAACACCAACAAAAGCAACCGAAAAAAGCAACAATCCCAACACAGCAGCAACTCAGCAACTACAAACAACTTAGCCATGTCGGTACGTCCCAGGCGGCCAAAACTTGGTCATAGTTGTCATTTCAAGCAAGGATCTAGCATAGCTATATACTCGTCTGTATGCCTTGTGTGTGTTTTTTTGTGCGTTGGTATGCCATTACCCAAAATGTGCGCCTGGCTCTTAATGGGTGGCTTGACAGGGTTTAAGCTTTTTTATGGGACAGATTCTGTTTCAGCAAGAGGAAGAATACAGAAAAAGAAATGGGAAAAAACCCAAAGTAAAAATAGTAAAAACGAAGATAATGCCTATGAGCATGGGTGGGCGCTGGTCGGTGGGAGGCATGGCCCAAGAAAAGTCCTGACGCAAAATGAAAATAAGCAAAAGAACAAAAAGGCAAAAGGCGCACCAGAAAATAAGCTTCGACTTTGGATAGAAAACTTTGCCAGCTTTCTTTTCTTACCGTCATTTCTGCTCCTTGGCTTGGCACACTACTCGGCAACACCACCAACTGCCAGCCCACCTTACCCCGCACCATTTGCCCATCCTATTGCTTGGTTAGCCTTTCATTCGTTTTTTTTTTTGACTGCTGTTGCTTTTGTAAATTGGTAAAAGTTTGAGTTTAATTCAATTCGGAACGGTAGCTGTGAGTGCCGGCTTCCTATGGATAGCTAAAATTGCGGGAGGTATGTGCCTGGGTGGGCTGTTCTCGGTGATGGTGCTGATGGTGAGGCTTGTGTCTGTGTGAAGGATATCACGCGTCGCCCAACAGTTGCTGTGTGCTGCTACTGCTGTTGTTGTTGCTTTTTGTTGCTGTTGCGCGCAAATTGCGGTGCATGGACAGTCGAGGCGACATACACTGCTGTCTGTGCTTTGGGTTGGAAAGAGGGGTGGAGATTTTGAGACGGCAGGAGATATAGGTGGTGTAGTTGTAACTGCGGGTGGCACAAACTGGCAACAAATTCATGCGCTTTGTTGTCCCTGCATATGTAGTAGATTGTTGAATTGAACTGGTAGATTGCTCGGTTGTGGGATGTATGTGTGTGTTGAGTTGGCTGGGTGGTTGGGGGATTGAGAGTGGTTCGTTGTTCAGGACACAAAGTTGCACAGTTGAAACTTGGCACGTCGTCTAACGTGGCATGTTTATACGGACGCCAGAGGCAAGCGAAAAAAGCAAATGGCTAACAAACGCACACACACACATGTATGGGTGTAAAGCTAACACACAATATTATTATTTCGTTTATACGACACTTATTGCAATATCGCTTTTATTGCTGACAGTTTGCAAACATTAAAAAAACGTCGGAACATTTTAATTTTTGACATTTTTAAACTGAAGTTCCATCAAAATTATCCCAAAAACAGGGAGTGGGACAATAACTTGAATGTTTATTTTACTTCCAAGTTATAGTGAACAACTAAGTAACTAAATCAAGTTAAAATACGCATAATATGATACTTCAGGCACAAAAAAAAAATCCTCAATTTGAGGAATATGTTTTATTTTGTATTTTAGTTGTGTATAATTTAACTCTTTTATTATTTTTTTTTTTACTCAAAAACTTAAAAAATAAAGAATTTTTTCAATTTAAAGTTCCGGACAGAAATCAACCTTGAGCTTAAAAAACTTTGATTTGATACGTTTAAAACCATAGATTAACATGTTAATCTTAGCTTACTTTATGAGAAAACTTCTTTAAGATCTTCTGATATTACAACAATGCAAACCGTACGAAAGTATTTGCTGGTAAAGTTTCATTTTCGTTCAAAGTGAAGGCTTCGTTTGGGTGCCTTAGTATAAGCAACAAATCGGTAAACGCTTTGGAGCCCAAACACCCGAAACAACAACATGTACACACTCACACTCACACACAAGCACATATGCATGCACATCCAATTTACACACACTCCCTTCGGTTGGGCAGTTGTTGGTTTTGTTGTCGCTGTGCATTAAGTGTTGCCAACTTTATTTAATGGCATAACAGTTGACTGCCAGTTGGCTGGCATTGCCCCACACTACGTAGCTCGAGCAGTGTTGCTAAACGGCATGTGCTATAGAGTTGTGTGTGCTTATTTTTGTGCTTTTGTTTGTGTTTGTATTTGTTGTAGCTGTTTGTGAAATTGTATTTCGTGCACTCCACTCATGTCTCTGGACAAGGGGTTAGGGTTGGGGGGTAAGTTTTCCGACATTTGTGGGGAGTGTCCCTGTCGCACAGTTCATTCAACGTTTCGTTTCGTTTTTGTTTCGTGTCGTATCGTGTCTTGACTTTTAGTTTGCGTTTTTGTTGTTGTTGGTAGTACTGTTGTCGCCGTGTGGGCGTAAATTGTCTATTAGTCAGTCGAGCAACGTGAAATTGCTTTACATTTTTACTTTTTGGCTAAGGGATGAAATTTAATTAAGATACTTTGACATTTCGCAGATACACACAGAAGAACATAGAACAGAGCCCCGTCGTACAAGACAATCCGAAGACAACACAAAGCACAACATGCCACCGCACAGACACCCAATTGACACCAACAACATTAACTTGTGCACAAACACATCCACACCCACGCATCGAGTTCTATTTGTTGGGGATAATTCAATTTGCTTTTGTGTCTGTGTAGACGTGTGTGTGTGTGTGTGGGGGTGTAGAAATTTCCCGATATTGACAATGAGGATAACGACCATCGACTGTCGACGATGACCCAGCATCAGCATGTGTGCGTGTGTGTTACTTTGTGTGTGTATTAAAAGCAGTAAAATCTGTCGCCCTAGCTTTCAATTTCGATAATTATCGTTCGCCTTGTTGGTTGCTTGATTTGTATAAAACTAAAACTTGTTTGTCAACTGTTTTGGGCTATGCTATATAAATAAAAATTCCAGAAACAAAAATGTATAAAAAAGGATGTTTTGGAAATGAACAAAAAAGTATTAATATTAATTTTAATTTATTGTATTAATTATACCCTTAATCTATTGAAAATGGGTAAAAAGGGTATAATGGTTTTGTGCAAAAGTATATAACAGGCAGAAGGAAACCTCTCCGACCCCATAAAGTATATATATTCTTGATCAGCATCAACAGCCGAGTCGATATAGCCATGTCCGTCCGTCCGTCCGTATGTATGAATGCGTCGATCTCAGAGACTATAAGAGCTAGAGACTCCAGATTTGGTACATAAGCTCGCATAATCCACGCGCAGTACAAGTTTGTTTTAAATTTTCGATAACTCTTCCCGTTTCCGATATACACATGTGATCGATAACAACAAAATCTTGAATTTGATGCAGTTTGAAAGATTGGACTAAATAATGACAATCTGTGAAAATCTGTGACAATTTTATTGAAATCGGTTAAGAAACACTGGAGATATGGAGTATTGAAGTTAAGAAAGTATGCACTATACGCGTACACACACACATACTTGCAGGCACTGACAGTATGCGTAAAGTATAGGGTTAAGGGTATAGTCTAGTCGGGATTTCTCGACTAGAGCCTTCTTACTTGTTTTAACTTGCAACACAATAAAGAAATATACACCCTCTAAATAAAATGGACTATGAGGTAATGGTAAGTATATTGTACGTATTCAGCATTAACTTCCAATGAACTAACTTTTATTCAACTTCACTTTTTGATTACGAGACACTGAAAAAAGCCATGTTTCGAATCACGCTTAAGTTATTTAGTTTCCAAGTACATTTTTCCACAAATTCTCCAGACTTTAGTTGTGGGGAGGAAGGCAGCTCCAAGGAAAGACAGCCGGTGTGGGTAAAATCGAAAAGTCGCTTGATGACGCAACTCAGCAATTATCTGTGCGCCGTTTTCGTTAAAGTTCCTTGAGCTAATCTTGGGGTGGGCGAGCGTAATTTGGTATTGAAAATTTAATTAGGTTTACATCATTTTTGTAAAGTTATCGCCAGATGGACAAAATCAGCAGCAACACAAACCCGCAACAACAGTTGGCCAAAAAAAACTTTTACTCTCAATTGACAGCTAGATGCTGGAGCTGTTTCTGTTGGTTGAAAGTTGGAAGGGGGGAGGAGGAGTGGATACACTCAATTAGAGCCACATCTACAAGGAAAATATTTTGAGTAGCGAGCCAAAACAATGCAACGAACATTTGGCACTCGGTGCCGCCAAGTCGATTAATTAAACACACACACCCCTCCACACCCACTCCCTCCGTCACCACACAGCATATACTCAGAATGTGGCAAGGAAAAGCGAGGAAAACAGTCCATAAATGTCCCAAAGCAACCACCCAATGAAATATTAATAGTAACAATTATGTGCTACGTGCCACGACAGCCGGCTACGGCCGCGGGTCCGGCACTTGCTCGGTCCAATAAGGATAACGCAATTACAACACAATCAAAGAATTTGCTGGCCAAAAATTCGATAAACAGCCCTCGCAGGAGCAAACCCAAAGAAACAAGTGACAGTCGTTCTCGGTTAAATGAGTGAAGGAGGGTCAGAAGGAAGGGCTCGCATTCGCCTCCCACTGAGCGCCGAATAATTCGTAATGTATCTAACCTCGAAAACCTAATCAAGTCCAGTTAAGCAAACAGAAACCCAGCCCCGGACAACAACAGCAACAACATGAATTACAACTCCCACTTCTGCCCGCTTGCCCGCTGCTCAACTCATTTAGCCATTGAGTGTGCCAGCAACAACAGAGTGATAGGGAGACAGGGATAGAGAGAGAGAGAGAGAGAGAGAGAGAGAGCGAGAATATATAGCCGGCATCGCAGTCAACGTCAATCAGATGCTAGCACAGAACGTCACACACGAACGCAATACGCTGCCTGGAGAACAGGCGCACAGAAAAGTGCACAGCGAAACATTGCTTCTGCAGCTGCTTCTGCTGCTGTTTTCCAAAACAACCGACAACCTTATATAAATATCTATATTTGTTTGTTTGTTTGTGTGTGTGTGTGTATGTGCGCACATGCAATGGCACGTGAAAAACATTGTCGTATTATAAACGAACCGAGTGCCGAGCGCTAAAACGCACGCCTGACCCCCGCCCCCCCTTCATCAACTTCTCCCGAGCACTCTACGATGGCGCTCTTTTTCTCTTTTGCGCTTTAAGCTGACTTTGCAATACCCAACGCCACGTCTCCCACACTCTCTTTCTGTTACACATCTGCCAGTGGAGTCGACGCCATCGCCGTTAAAATTATTCAGCTAGTAATTTCTTACTTTTTGTTTTTGCCTTCCCACTACGCCACCGCCACCGCCCTCCATCTCTGACTACTGGTCGGTGTCATTCTCGCTGCGTGCCTAACAACCGCACGGCGGAAAATTCACTTTTCGCCATCGCTACGCACTTGTGCCGAAAGTCAGTCGGGCACGTCCACCGTCCGTCCAAACACACAGCGCTGCGACGAAAATTTAGGGGTTGGGCATGAATATATAGTAGTCGTCGCAGTAGTAGTGACTAGCATGAATGGTGGCTCAGTCGCTCACTCACTTAGTCATTTGCTCGCTCATTCGATTTAATCGTTTAGTGCGCCCTTTTGCGTCTTATCAACGTTTTATTTAATTTAACCAGAACTCGCTTGGTTTCGATTTTGTGGGCGGGCATTTTCGGATATGATGCGGCCACCGAGCTGCGGTTGATTAGGTGTTATCCTTATGATTAGTGGTCATTCATTGCGCATGGACATTGAAGCATTCAATACACATTGCGCGGCACCGCAAGGCAGCAATTGAATTGAAACTCAAGTGCCTTCAATCGACTTCAATTATGTTCCAAATGTGATCAATTATTTATCGCACTTGAAATAGTGAGAAGTACTATTTCCCTTACTATACAACTCTATTGTCCACAGATGGACAAATAATGTTTTTGTAAATGTATTGTCCTTCCTTTTGTTAAGCCTGATCCCATAGAATTGAAGATTTAATGAAGTGTACAAACTGTCAAAGTGATTTGGATTTCAGTGAGGCAATGTGGTCAACAGAATTTGGGAATTTAAATTAATTGGCAAATGGGTAAGTGATTTATTTTAGTAGTCACTAAAGTATAATAAAATCTTAATATTGACAGTAATCTATTTAAATGCATATTTTCAATGACCAAAGTTGCTAATGTTATGTAAATATTCAAAATAAAAAATTATTGAATTGAATAGTTTGATAAAATAAAGAAACAAACGTTAATAAAATTATTTTTCTCATTATTATTATATTTATACTGCCATTGTTTTTATTGTTAAATCCAGATGTTTAAGAGTTTAACATTATTGCCGTGACTAATACTCACAGTATTTAACATCTTTTTTTTTTTGTGACTTTTCTTAAATTCCTAAGCCATAGTGTGAGAAAATATGAGTTGCAGAGCAGATGCGCTTTTAGCCTTTGTTAAATTTTTGGCAAGCAGCTATTAGTTTATATACGCTTAATGCCAAAAAAAAATATATATATATTTAACGAGCTCAATTTATTAAAACTACGAGCTTTGCTCTTGAAAGTTACACATAATTCTCTTTTTCGCCCATATTACAAAAAAAAAAATAATTATTTAATAAAAATATGAAATTGCGTTTTGGTGTGCCATGCACTTTGGGTTGTTACGCATACGCCACGTTGTGTGGGCACTTTGCGTCGCCCCAAAGCACTCTTGAGGGTCTAGTGTCTTGTGGCACATTCACAGACACACAGTAGCCTGGATTTATTAATATTCTTTTGCAACGATATCGTAGCTCCTTTTGCTTTAGCTCCTCTGGAGTTTTCATTCGCCTTGTGTCCCTCTTATATTTTGTAATTTCTTTGTAAAAGCTTCTTACTCAGGTTCTCGTGTCCCTCTTCTAGCCTCCTCTTGCCTTCTACAGTGCTGCGCTTTTATTCATTCATTTATTTGCGCATTTTCCATGTTTTTTTTGAGCTTTTTTTCTCGGCATCTTTGGCAACTTTTATTCCTTTCCTTTTGCCCGCTGTCCCCCTTTTTTATGCTCTCCTCCTTTTGCATTTTTGCTTGAACAAAGTTGCCGCTTTATTGTTTCGATTTAAGTTACTTTGTATGCTGTCAACGTTGGGCGGTTGGGGATGGTTGGGCACTTGGCTGCTTTTGGTGGACTGGGTGGAAAATGTTTGGCTCCATACGCCAAACCCGCATTAAAATCGCCTGGGAGTCGCTTTGGGTTTCATTGTAGCCGTTGTCGGTTCTTGGCTGGTTTTATTTCATAGCTTTTGCGGCCTTAGGGAGTGTCAAAGAGGGGGCCGCAGGGCATCGAAGGCAAAATGAGTATAGAGGGTAGGAGGAGTGTTTTTCTTGTACTTTGATTTGTCGGCCCCTCACTTTTGTTGTTGGCCCGGGCCAGTATTGAGTTTTATGCTCGTTTAATGGCTGCGAATTTAATCGCTTTATGCGAGTTCGATAAGCATTTATTAGCACCATGCGCAAAGGGAGAGCTGGAGGCAGGGTCCAATGTGTGTTGGGGGCTGCGGCTGGGTAATGTTTACGGTATTGGCTCTTTTCTGGGGTTGGTGAGGCGTATGATTTATTTTTATGTTGTATTCTATTTCGTTTTCATTTTTTTTGTTACATTTTAGTTCGAGCTGGGAAATATACTTTATAGGGGGAGATTTCGGGAAAACATATGTTGCCACAGATTCCCCAGAGAGCTGGCAACGCTGTCGGTTGACGGTTTCTTATTTAAACCTTAATTTGTAAGTTGTTCTCCTAACGTTTCGCAGCATGGTCTAAGTTTACCCAACTCGTGCCAAGACACGAAATCATTTTGTCTTCTTTTATTTTCCTTCTGTTGCCAGCGGATGCAGTGGGTGGCAATATGTAGCAGGGCATGAGAAGTGTTTGCCACAGTGAATGCCAGAGCTTATGTGTGACTGTCGGCGTCGTTGGTGTTGCTATCGATGTGTACACAGTAACATATACCAAAGAGTGCCATGAGCGCAGAGGCTAATCGTTTTTTGAAAGGGGATTCCAGTTGAGATCTACCCAAATGCATGTGTTTCAAAAATCTGTGCCGAAGAGATTACTATTTTGTAAATATGTATGTTCGATCTTATATAATAATGCTTATACATATAAGCTGTACAAATGATGGATTTTTCCTACATTTTTAACATGAAAGTGAGGGTTTTAGTATAGTCGACAGCTTTTCATAAAAAGTATTTTTGTGTGCTCAAAATGGTTGATTTGTGATTTACCCATAAAAGTTCTTAAAACGGTATATTTATTGTTTAAAAATTTTCAACTACAGCGAAAAAAAAAATTGTCATCAAGCTATATTGGCTCTTAGAATTCGAACTCGAGGATTTATGAATTTAAATCAGTACAAGATTATTTTTTCTCAAATCATTTAAGTACCTTTGTATTAATTTTTAGTAGTCCGTACTCAAATCAAGGAATCTAAAAATCGCTACTCTTCATTTGACTTTATTACAACTTAATTTAATTGAGCATATTCTCATCCGAGTTGTTAATTTCAGGTAATTTGTTACTAGTGTCCCTCATTTTTTAAATCGTTGCTCATAATCCACCATTCGGATCACTCACGTTATATCCTTCTCAGCTACACCACTGTGTACAGCCTGGTGTTGTATGGTTGTTTTTTTTTTAATACTCCTCCTGGTTGGTTGTCAGTTTCTCAGCATTGCCATCGCCATCAACATCAGCAACCTCATCACCTCAGCCCCAGAACGAGAGAAGAAGGCCATGGGCCACCACTCTCCCCCACCTCCATTCCACACCACCATCACCAACAACACCACCGACATCTACACCCACCCATGGCCAATCCACGTCAGGAGGGTCCTCGTCGCAGTCCTTGCTATGCTATATTGCAATTTTTGCTGCTGTTGCCCATAAAACTTTCCACTTTTTGTCGCTTCTCTTCAACATTGCTGTGAAATGCTGCTGGCTTCTGGGCCGCCTACTGTTGCCACCCACTTTCACAGTTTTTTGTTGTTGCCGCCGACGTCTTTGGCATAAAATAGCAGCCACGACAGCCTCGTCAGGAGGAACGTAAACGGCAGCAGCAGCAACAACAATAAGGACAACATTTACTCGTCTGCTTAACTGTAAAGACAAACCTTCGGACTGCTGCCATTCTCCACAACAGCCCTCCTGTAGCCTCCAAGCACTTTGACTGTCATCTAAAATTCATTTTTATACTTGTATTTTGTTCCTTTTTTTCTCTCTTGGTGTTTTTCCACTTTTTTTTTTACTTTGCTTTATGTTTTTGCGCTGTTTTCGTTTTGCTTTTCAGCTGCTTCTTTTCTTGAGCCATTTTTTTATTTTTGTCATAAGCTGTATGCTCATGTATGTGTCAGCCTCTCTGTGTATGTGTGGGTATATGCGGCTTCATTATATATTTTTCATTGTGCCACACTGGCGTACATCCTTCTCATGTCCTGAGACTCTGCCTCATCCGCAAACTCGCAGAAGTCAAATACGTTTTAATATCTTTTCTCTCTCTTGACATTTTCACTACAGTTATGTTGCCATTTTGTCCTGGCATGTATGTGTGCGATTGTGTGAGTGTTTACGTGTGTATGTGTGTGGGTTTGTGTATATGTCTGACTGGCTCATTCTCCTATCGCTTTGGTATGGATATGCCAAACGTTCCTTGGTCTACAATTCCCTCCAGTTGTCAAAAGCCGCGCAAGTTTCTTGCCAAGTTCTCTTTGTGTGTGTGTGTGTGTGTATGTGTATGCTAGTGTGAAAGTTTGCTACAGTGTGCATGTATAAAAGTATATATCTGTGTATGTGCGTATTTCATGGCAAACGCATCCTCTGCTGGCCATAATGTCTGCCATCTGCGTGGGTTCTTGTGTGTGTGTGTATGTGTTTGTGTGAGTGAAGCAACTTAATGCCTTCATCGTATTGCTCCTGCCGCGCCACATGCTCATCCTTCGGCTTTGCCGGCTGTTGCTGCAGCATCACCAGCATCAACAACACCAACTGAAACTCGCCTGGCTGCTGTCATTGTAGGAGCACAGACATGCTCTGGCAAACTGGCAGATACAAACACCAACGTACCAATTCCCCACATACCCACAACAACACCCACATCACTCCATTACACCACACCACACCGCACCGCATTCCATCCAGCCATCCAAGCACCCATCCCGCTCACTTGTGCTCGAATGCAAGCGTAACATTTTGCGCTAAAGTTTTTTTTTTATTATTTTGCTTCTTTGCCTTCTTTTCATTTTCAGTTTTTTTCTTGTCTCGTTACTTGTCTTTTGCTCTCAAAGTTTCTATGCTCTAACGCAAAGCGTGTCCTAAAACAGGATCATCAGGCATTGGCGACAAGCGGATTACCTAAAACAAGCACCCTGACTCTGGAAGCTTTAATAACATTTCTAAGAAGCTTAGAAGTGATTTCTCAATTAGTTACATTAAATTCCTTTAGAGTTTTTTGATTTCAAAATATTTCTAAAAAATAAATCAATAGAGATTTTGCTTTGAATTTAATTGAAATTTGAATTATGAAAAACTTCTTTTTTTGTCCATTTTGTGGATTGATGTTAAAGAACTTATGTATGTATCCTTAAAAAGAAAGTAATACTCATTAAAAAATACAGTAAAAGAGCATTACATTGTCGGCTTCACAAAATATGACAGTTTGCCATGATTTTTGTATAATTTTCCTTTTCTTTTTTTAACGTTTCCTTTGTCCTTTTTGTCGGATTGTGTGTGTGTCTCTGATTCTCTTGCCCGTCGCACGTTTGTATGCGAGTGCAATTTTTTACTTAATGTCTGTGTTGCTGACTTGAGCTTTTAAAAATATTTTTGTTGAATTTTCCATCTCCATGGCACACACATACATATAAACAACTAAAGAGAAGTACACACACAAGTTGGCATACAAAAGCATTAAGTATATATATATTTATATATGTTTGAAAACTGTCAGAGCTGCACGAATTATGGTATATATAGTCTGGCATCTCTTTTACTATGGATGAATGCTAGTTGAGTTCCTAACTCTTTGATCAGTTCTGGATTGCGCTGAAGTTATGGAGTTGATTTCTGTATTAAGTTGTTAATCCCAAATACAAAGAGCTCTTCCGGTTAAGTATCTTAATTTCGTGGTATCAGCTGTTTAATTTATTTTGACCCAAACTTATTCAAGTCATTCGATCGTTAAGTCTCCTTGAACATGGCATTACCATTCCAAATTAAAGGCACCTGTCTGCATAATTAAATATGCCGATTTTCGTTTAATCTGCGATACAGCAAAGGCCCCCGGACCCTTATCCTTTCCTCCTTTTTTGACACTTCCCCCGCACGTAATATTTTTTTTTTCTTGGATAGAGTACCGCACATAAATAATTAAAAAGAAAATGCCACAAATGCAAAAAGGTCAGCGCATTAAAATTATAAAATCGAATATTAAATTACCAACAACACTGCCAAACACTCTGTCGCTGTCAGTGTCAGCGTCGACAGCGCAGCACGCGCTCGACTTAACCCAACTTAACTACTTGACAGCAAATTTTGTAAAATGTAATTAACCAGCGTGAGGCGGCGGTAACAACAACAACAACAACAGCAATAGCAAATTGCAAATAACATCAGCATTAACAACAAAAACAAAGTGCACAACAAAAATATAAAAACAACAACCTGAACAACAGGCAGCAGAATGAAGATGGCTAGAATGAAAGCAGGCAAAATGGAAAATCAACAGAGCTCGTTGACATAATTTTCAAGCAACAACAACAACAACAATGTGTGCAACAGAGACAGCGAGCTTAAAAGGAGAGCGAGCGATAAAGAGCGAACGAGATATTATAATAGCCCCAACGAACAACGGTTGCTGCTGCTGCTGTTGCTGCTGCTGCTGCCACCCTGTGTCATTTGCTGTGCGCCCAAAACCAGAAAACACACAGCACAGCCCCCTACCCCTCGAAAAGTCGAGCCTGAAAAATGATGCCACACGTTTTAGCTAGCAGAAGTCTCCCCCCTAAAAATGGCCCAACCTTCCAATTTGCCCGTTACATCTTTGTGTCATTACTAAATAGTGGGTGGCATTTTGGGTGGGTTGAATGTTTTTTTTGCTTTTTTTTCGTTGCTGTTTTGTCCATAAAAGTTCGCATTTGAGTTTGAGTTTGGGTTTCGGTTACGGCTTCGGTTTCGGAATCGAGCTAAACCATTTGTTGAACCTTTTTTTTTGCTGCTTGCCACAAAATTTGCGCCTCATTTTCAGTTAAAAGAGAGAGCTAAGGAGAGCGTGAGCGGAGAGCGGAGAGAGAGTGTGAGGCTAGTGGTTGGTTTGGTTCTCTCACTCTCTCTCTATCACTCTCTCACTGCGCACGTGGCATCGTCTAATGGCAGGAAACATGCTAAGCAGCGGCTTCCACATGCTGAAAGTCATTTGGGTGAGCAGCAAACCCGAAGCCAACGTCAACGTCAACAAAAACAACAACAACAACGAGAACGATAACCCACCAGCAAAACCAACCCTCCGCCCAGCTACCCCACACAAATCAATTTAACTTTCAACTTCGGAGCGCTCTCTCTTTTTCGCTCTTTGCTTTCATTTCAGGCGACTCCCCGTCATCCCTTGCCAGCATATTGTTAAATTTTGAGCGTTTGGCCTGGCTATGTTTGCTGGGCGCCCAGTTAACTCCCGCGTTTGTCGAACAAACCCAACGAGCAGACGACGGACGAGCCGGCATACTAGCGAGTAAGTGAGTAAGTCAGCGAGTGCGACTGTCGTAGTATGTGTATGTGGGGTCATTCGAATGGTTCGGGTGGTTCGGGTTGTTCGTTTCTCGCTACTTATTGTTAGTGTTATTCACAACGACTGCGCTTTTATCGTTTATTTGCGTTCCGGACATGGTGGCTCTGGGATTTGGTTTCGTGTCGAGCGAGGGTGTGGAGGGGGTTGAGTACTACAAAACGACTGACTGGGGCAAGTGGCTGGCTGGTGGGCGGCTTATGTGAGAAGTCAAAATTGTGTCAAAATGAAACAAGTATGGCCAGCGGCTTAAACGTTTAATATAAAATTGTTTTTGCTTTAATTATGTGCAGTGATAGAAAGCTTAAAGTATTTTATGTGTTTGGAAATTATAATTATATTTAATAAGTAATAATAATTATAATCATTTTAGAATGGCTCCAAGCAACTATATATTAATTATTCTATAAGCATTATATCATACAGAAGTCATTGGAGCTATCTGTCAGCATTCCTGAATATACAACTTTTCTTATTTATTTCGTATTTCTAATGTTTACCGAATCGTTTGCTCTATGCTATGTTTGTCACCTTATGAAGCTCATGCACTACGAAACGAAGTGACAGCTGACATAATCAGTGCTTACACCCATTAAGATACACAAATAATTTGTATTTTTGTAATTTAATAAAATGGAATTCTCCGTACTTGGTGTGTGCTTTGTTGCAGTGCCGCTAATGTACATTTTTAGTAAGATTTACACATTGATCAAGCAGAAGCGCCTAGCGAAGATTAATACATCCAAAGAGCAACCAAAGATATTGTCTAAGAACGATGCTTTCAGACAGAAATGCCATATGAAAAATGTGAATGAAACATTATCGTTGGATCTCCTTATGCTGCAGTTGTGCATGTTGGAGACGAAAATATACAAAAAGATCAACCCAAACACGGTTCTGACTGTGGGAGAACTCTCTGGAGCAACTACACTTCTGGAAGAGTGCAGGAATACGATAATGCCCAGTATCATAATTGAGGTAATCAAGCATGATGAAGGAACACGAGCCATGATCGATGACATGATCGCAGCCGGAACGAAACGCAATCGAACAGGTTAAGAATAACAAAAACAATTCATGTTTTGGGGTGAAATGGAAAAAATAAAAAAAATTATTGTGAACATTTTATGAGAAGGTTTCAAATTCAATTGCCACATCCGGTTGGGCGGAGATATACTGGACCACCAAACACCCACCCCGCCATAATTTCAAGTGTCTGCTCAAAAGCTTTTTACTCTAGACAGGGTCGTTCCGGTGATCCAGAGGGTTGTTGTTGCCATGGTCACTACGATTGCTGCAATTAATATTAAAAATAAAATCATTTTTCGGTGGATGCTTCCGCTGCTGATGCTCCTGCTGGACGGGGTGTGATCTGGGCCAGGGCCACTGTCTGCCACAGGCAGCGTCTAAGAGGGGGCAATGGTTCTGTTGGTGGTGGTGATGGCGGTGAGTTAATGCATATTTCAGACACGTGCGCGATACGCTTCTTTGATTTGCCGACGTTTACCATTGTCGTTGGGTGAAAACTCAACTAGCAAAGGCCGCTAAAGCGTGAGTGGGGGGTTGGGGAATGGGTTGACTTTCCAAAAGGTTGTCGACGCTTTAAAGAAGAGAACAGGAAAAGGGCATAAAGCAATGATGAGCGGCTTAGCATATTTGTAGAGACCGTTTTATTAAAAACAAAAAGCGGGCTTAAAGATTTTTTGTTGGGCGCAAGATGCTCGAACGGGGTGTCATAGTTGGGGTGTGTCTTGGTTTGGTAGGTATTTTTTTATCGTCTGAAATTTGTTTGCATGGGCGTGATATGTTAATTACGACCTGATGTAGATGTGAACAATTTGTATATATGTATGCTGTTGAGTGCTTGACTTTTGTCAAACAAAGCAAACTGGAATAGGAAAAAGGTGTCGTCAAAGGAATACAAGCTTAAGTTTGATTAGATCTATTGTTCTTAACATCTTGCAATTGACGTGAGTGGCTTGACATGCATTTGTTTAGGGTTGAAAAATATGGAAAGAAAAGCGCGATTGAAAATAGAGAAATTGAATATATATTTAATTGTATAAAAATATAATATGTAAAACATAAAATCCAGATAGAATTAACCAGTCATACCTATGGATCACTGTCTACAACTGCCGTTTTCACTTTAAAAATTTTCAAGGATTCACCATTATACTGCGGATAGATATGTTCTAACATATGATGATTGATAGTCCCAACATCAAATTAATTGGAATTCATAATTCTCTCCTTCGATTGGAGCAAACCTGGATAAAAATATACTACACATGTTTATATAGTTATCAATCCTTATGAAATCCCTTCTATACCAACGTCGAACAAGAATTTTCTTTCTCACTTTTTTACTCAATCTCTCTATCTCGCTGTTCCTTCCTTCGTCATATGCATGTGAACAACATTCCTTCTGTTTCGTTCACACCTACTGACCCGTGTTCTTTTGTCACATATGGCTTTTCGATTTTTATACCCTTAACCCATTGAAAATGGGTAAAAAGGGTATTATGGTTTTGTGCAAAAGTATGTAACAGGGAGAAGGAAGAATCTCCGACCCCATAAAGTATATATATTCTTGATCAGCATCAACAGCCGAGTCGATATAGCCATGTCCGTCTGTCCGTCTGTCCGTCCGTCCGTCTGTCCGTCTGTCCGTCCGTATGTATGAACGCGTCGATCTCAGAGACTATAAGAGCTAGAGACTCCAGATTTGGTACATATGCTCGCCTAATCCCTAGGCAGTACAAGTTTGTTTTAAATTTTCGATAACTCTTTCCGTTTCCGATATACACATGTGATCGATAACAACAAAATCTTCAATTTGGAAAACGTTTTGATGCAGTTTGAAAGATTAGACTAAATAATGACAATCTGTGAAAATTTTATTGAAATCGGTTGAGAAACACTGGAGATATGGAGTATTGAAATTAAGAAAGTATGCACTATACGCGTATACATACATACACTCACACATACTTGCAAGCACTGACTGTGTGCGTAAATTATAGGGTTAAGGGTATAGTCTAGTCGGGATTTCTCGACTAGAGCCTTCTTACTTGTTATACCCTGAACCCATTGAAAATGGGGAAAAAGGGTATAATGGTTTTGTTCAAAAGTATGTAACAGGCAGAAGGAAGCATCTCCGACCCCATAAAGTATATATATTCTTGATCATCATAAACACCCGAGTCGATATAGCCATGTCCGCATGAGCGCTCCGATCTCAGAGACTTTAAGAGCTAAAGACTAAATACTAGATTTGGAAGATAAGCTTGCCTAATCACTGAGCAGTACAAGTTTCTTTCAATTTTTCGATAACCATTTCCGTTTCCGATATACACATGTGATCGATAACAACAAAGTCTTGAATTTGGAAAGCTTGGAGACGGCGTTTGAAACATTAGACGAAATTTGTGAAATTTATTATTATTTATTATATATATTATATATAATATTGAGGTAAAGCAAGTATGCACAATACGCGTACACACACCTACTTGCAAGCAGTGACTGTACGCGTAAAGTATAGGGTTCAGGGTATAGTATAGTCGAGATGTCCCGACTAGAGCCTACTTTCTTGTTTCTTTTAGTGGCCAACAGGCCGCCGCTTGTCGCCATTGGCTCTGACCACCCAAAGTGTCCAGAGAGATGGTTCATTCGCAGACACTCCCGCCCCCACCACTCCCCTCCTGTACTTTTGTTTCTGGCCTACCTCTTGGCACTCTTGGGTGGATTTTTTTATGCCATGTTAAAGCCACTTTATGCGCTTTTTATGAGCCCGCAGCCATAAAAAGTTCTTTACAAATACCAACCAAAAGAAGTAGGAAAGCTCTAGTCGAGAAATCTCGACTAAACTATA
Source organism: Scaptomyza reducta (assembly GCA_035044485.1). NCBI lineage: Eukaryota > Metazoa > Arthropoda > Insecta > Diptera > Drosophilidae > Scaptomyza > Scaptomyza reducta. Next base: position 451,945 of record JAWNNV010000627.1, read on the forward strand.
CCCTGAACCCTGTACATTACGCGTACAGCCCGTGATGTGTGTGTGTGTGTACGCGTATAGTGCATACTACCTTAACTGCAATGCTCAATATCTTCGGTGTTTCTCAACCGATTTCAATAAAAATTTCACAGATTTTCATTAGATCGTCTAATGTTTTAAACGCTGTCTTAAAGTTTTCCAAATTGAAGATTTTGTTGTTATCGATCACATGTGTGTATCGGAAACGGGAAAAGTTATCGAAAATTTAAAACAAAATTGTACTGCCTAGGGATTAGGCGAGCTTATGTACCAAATCTGGAGTCTATAGCTCTTAAAGTCTCTGAGATCGACGCGTTCATACATACGGACGAACGGACGGACGAACAGACGGACATGGCTATATCGACTCTGCTGTTGATGCTGATCAAGAATATATATACTTTATGTGGTCGCAGATGCTTCCTTCTGCCTGTTACATACTTTTGCACAAAACCATTATACCCTTTTTACCTATTTTCAATGGGTTAAGGGTATAAAAACAGAGAAAGAAGAAAAAATATCACAAAAAACACACACACACTTACCGATGTGCTTGTGTGTGTGTGTGATTGTGCGACAACATATTTTAATATGGTATATATACGTATATATATTTTTATATTCATTGATTTTGTATTAAAAATGTAAGTGCTGCCCTTTAGTTTATTTTCTTTTTGCCAATAGTGGGCATTTATTATTATTTTATGATATGAAAATAAAGTGAAATACAAAACACCCTCACACACATATACATACATGCGCATACTCAATAAATATAAAACAAGTAAGAAGGCTCTAGTCGAGAAATCGCGACTAGACTATACCCTTAACCCTATACTTTACGCATACAGTCAGTGCTTGCAAGTATGAGTAAGTGTGTGTATGTATACGCGTATAGTGCATACTTTCTTAACTTCAATACTCTATATATCCAGTGTTTCTCAACCGATTTTAATAAAATTAAACAGATTGTCATTATTTAGTCTAATCTTTGAAACTGCATCAAATTCAAGATTTTGTTGTTATCGATCACATGTGTATATCGGAAACGGGAAGAGTTATCGAAAATTTAAAAAAAGCTTGTACTGCGCAGGGATTAGGCGAGCTTATGTACAAAAAATACCAAAAATATACCAAATCTGGAGTCTCTAGCTCTTATAGTCTCTGAGATCGACGCGTTCATACATACGGACGGACAGACGGACATGGCAATATCGACTCGGCTGTTGATGCTGATCAAGAATATATATACTTTATGGGGTCGGAGATGCTTCCTTCTGCCTGTTACATACTTTTGCACAAAACCATTATACCCTTTTTACCCATTTTCAATGGGCTAAGGGTATAAAAACGCGTTGCGAGTGGCAAAGTTAAATAAACCTTAACAACAACGAACAAAACAATAAAAACAACTAAAAAGTATTGAAAAATAATTTATTTTATTTTTGGTCGATTGTTATTTCAGTTATACTTTTTTTGCACTTAATTTTGCTGCGAACGGATTTCAAGGGAAAAGCTCCAAAGGGCTGGCAAAAGTACAAACAGGCGACGATTCCGACTCGATTATTTACAATTTGGATTTATTTGTACCAACACACACACACGTCATGAGGGTATGTGTGTATTTTTCGGTTTTTGTGAGTGCTGCCCGAAAGGCAGCTTTCCTGTTAGTGAGAAAAATCAATCAAAATCGATTTAAAAGCACAACTTCCGTTGCGGATTTACGCAGCATGTTGTGTGTGAATGTGTGTGTGCCAAATGTAACCAATTTATTTGCTTTTATGGGTTTTTTGCTTTACTGTTGCCTCATTGCCTTTGTTGTCGACCCACCGCCCACTTTGCATGCCTACACATATTTGGTCAATTTTCAATAAAGAAATTGAAGCCCACACACACATACAGAGACATAATCAGGCGTTATACGCATTTACAATTATTTGTTTAGAGTTTAGATGAAGCCATTGGGCTGGGTGGGGAAAACTGATGGCAGGCTTTCCCGAGTAAATCGGGCAAAACACTAAAAGAGTGGAAATGGCATAAATGTTTAATTCAGGACAATTGAATATTTCATAAGGACATGACCCACATACAAAAACAAAGCACAAGGCAAGCCGCAAGAACAAAAAAGTTATTTCAATGTGTGTGTGCGTGCCTGTATTTATTATTCGTATAATTGTGTGAGTGCGAGTATTTTTGGTAGGAAATCGCATTTTATTGTAGCTTTAGTTGTATGGTTATAGTTTGCATAGTAATCGAATGTGTGTTTCTGCAACCCTGATTAAGTGTGCACTTTATAAATCATTGAATTAATGTGTCTAGTGAAATTAAAAGAATTACGCAGCCGGGCAAAGCTAATGGACTATTCAGTTAAGTTCAATGCTAAAAAAGTATCAAAAAAATAAAATCAAAATTGCTGTTATTTATTTGTATGTCAAAAATATTTGGGTCAACTTGTATGCAGAAATTGGAAAATCCTACCCCTGGAAATGAATCTGCGGACAATTCAAAGCTTTACCCTTTGTCCAACTATGCCTATCAAGGTAACAATTTTTTCATGAAATGAGTAGAATGAATTTTTTTTTTGACAACACACAATACATATTAAATATTAGAGCGTTATATTATATTTAGTCATAAAAAAAATCAGAAATGTCCTGGGTACGATATTTGAGAAAAAGATAGAAATCATTCAACATTTTTGAGAAAAAAATAAACATTAACATAAATAATAGGCTTTTATTTTATATGCACAAAATCATTGAAGTGAAAATAAGATAAGGAATAAATTTATTGAGTAGTTTCAGAAATATTTACTGTAAAAATGGAAAATATTCAAATTAATATTGCACATATCTGAAAATCAGAGCTGAAAGGTTAAAAACATAACCAAGTATCCATCCATATCTCAGTTTTCAATAATTGAAATGATGATTTAAATGATAAAAAATGCTTACATCGATAGTTACACATACTAATATGCAGTATCATAGACTATAACACTGATTATAAATAACGAACAAGGTATAATTATTGATTATACTTATTAAAGACTGATTGATTAATTTACAAGCCATTTCCTATAGCAATCGATTCCCCTGCCCGTTTCACACTAACCCTAAATTATGAAAGTATGGCTAATTTGGTGACTGGTGGTTTGCACCCACAACAAACTTGGCCACCACCTGACAGCAAGAAGAACGACACAAACAAAAACAACAACAAGAACGACAACACGAACCACAATGACAAGGAAAGTCCCAAGAAGCGGTCAGTCATATCATTTACAACTGATTGGCATTGACAGACTCTGACACCGGCGTCGCTGTTGCTGTTGCCGTCAACGTCGACGCACTTAAATTTTTTTATGATAGATTACTTATGACTTCCCCAGTCATTTGATGAACAGGCATGCGGCATGCGGCATGCGAGCTGCAGAAGTAGAAACAGAAACAGAAGCAGCGCAAGAATCGCAAATCGTGAGCGCACCTGCAAGCATTTAACGATAAGTAACAACAGCAAAACGAATGCAACGGCAAAAGCTCTCACCATTAAATCGTAATGAGCGGCGAAGAGAGAGAAAAAGAGAGAGAGAGGGCTATTGCAATGCAAAGCAAAAGTGCAAGCCAAACAAAGGCACCGTCGCGACGTGGGCATCAACGTCAACAGAGCAACAAAAGTTAAAATGGGTGCAATGGACAAAATAACAAAATGAATTAGTAATAATATTTTGCTTTTTGCTCTTGCGCTCATTTTGGTCTCGTGCATATTTTACAAACTTTTTCTTTGCCTTACTTGAAATTATGCACGTGTGCTTGTGTGTCTTTCTACTATTGTATGTACATACATACTTGGCAGCAAACAAAGGCGACAAACATGCCGAGTTGAAGACGGCAAATCGATGACGGGACATTGTTTACGGCGTCGACTGCGACGCACGTCTGGCGCTGGCAGTGTCGTCGCCCAGACACGACGGAATGACGCCAACAACTTAAAAAGCTACATACAAACGTATGCATGTTGGTATGTACGTTCATCGGTTTACTGCAAAGTTTTCAACCGATTGTATGCTCTTGAAGATCCAACAAGCAGATCTCTGAGGATGTTGTCAACTTACTTGCAAAAGGCACGGCTCGATCAGTCATGTTGTTTGCAAAATGTGTGAAGCTAAATGTAGCTGACTCTCGCAAGCCTCGTTTAACTGTTCGATACAACATGTATGCAGCTGGTGTGCCGATACTGTTGCTGACACGAGGGTTGTGTGCGTTATAACAATTCTCTCTCGCACCGAATACTGCATGCTTTTATTGCCCTGACTTGTATGTCAAACATGAACAAGTTTGAGCGTCTGCCAGAAGCAAACATTCTCAGATCGCTCTCTGTTTGATTTAGTTCGCTTCAAGCCGTTCGACTTTACAAGCGTATGCACACGTGTTGTCGTTCAAAATGAGCGCAATACCACAAACAGATCGCTGGATTGAATTCTTCAAAGTATACCGCCAGCTACCCGCGCTATGGAGCGTCTCCGATGAGGTCTACAAGAATCAACGCATGAAGAAGAAAGCCTTTGACTGTTTACTTGACTGCTACAAGAACATCGATCCAAAAGCAAATGTGGACAGCATGCGACGGAAGATAAATAGTGTCAGGACCTGCTTTCGGCGCGAACTGCGCAAAGTGGAGCAGAGCGAGCTGACGGCTAAGAAAAACAATGAGATCTATGTGCCACATTTGTGGTACTTCAAAGAGTTGTCCTTTCTGCGAGGCAACGATAGCAGGTCATATCATCTGGCATCAATGATGGAAACAAACGATATGTTCTGGAATGAGGATGATCCCGATGAGGATGAGGATGACAATAAATCGATAAAGGACGACAAGGATAACTACTCTGAGAAGGAAACCAAGGTTGTAAGTATATAACTGCAAGTATTCCGATAACTTGCAAATCTATACACATAATATAAACTTTTTCAGTTCGAACACGGCTTGCCTGTGCTTCTAAATGAACCAACTCTAAATCACACTTCCCTGGAGCATCCAATAGGAAAAACACAGACCCCAACACAGTGCAATGGCGCGAGTCAATCCTTGGTGAACATGTCTCGTGATGAGGCTGACATCTATGCAGAGGGCTGGGCCACTTCCTATCGCAAATTGGATGAGACAAACAAGCTGCTGGCCAAAAAGGCTATCGAGGATATTTTGGTACTGGGACAGCTTAACAAATTGGAGTTTAACTCGGTCAAAATGCCAAACTAATATTTGTAATCATTCTAATTTTAAAGTTAATTTTTTAATTTGTAAGAATCATTGAATAAAAAAAATAAAATGTCAAGTTGTTATGTGCAAAGATTTACTTCATAATATTGTTCCAAATCAAGGTGAAATATACACATAAAAGCAAAAAAATAAAGACGGAACGGACATTGAAAAACGAATTTATCGTTTTCTTGTTGAATGAAGTATACGAGGCGAAAATAAACAAAAAGATGTGCATTTGTGGTTGAGTGTGGAATACCCTGATTCTAATACGAAATATTTGTATACCCGGAACCAATGAAATAGGTAAAAAGGCTATAATATATTCAACAGGCAAAAAAAAAAACTACTTTTGCTTCTGTATGACCGAGTCGATATGGAAGCCTATAAGATCTAGAGACTTGAGATTTGGAATTTAAGGCCATATTTCAAGTTTGTATCAAAACCTGTCTATTTACACATACTATCGATCTGAGCTGCAAGCCAATCCGGAACCGAACCCTGTTGAATCGATTATCCGAAGGGTTCGTTTCAAGAATGGCTAAAAGCCAGTGTAATTTTTCATCCAATCCATTACTGACTATATTGGAGTCCAAATAACACAATAGACATCGGCATAAATCTCAAAAAATTCCAAAAAAAAATAAAACAACAACTCGCTTATGACAATGACAATCTAGTATTTAGTGCACAAATAATACCGATGCTAGTGATGTGAAAATGTCGATATTTGAATGCATCGCTGTTTAAATAGGTTTTATAATATAGCATTACTAAAATAAATAAGGCTCGTAGAGAAAATGTACGGAGAAATACACCAAAAATATTATTACCAAACTCGACCGAGCATTGTGATGACTAAGGTTGTTAGAACGAACTCGAACACACTCGTTGCAGTCCTCAGCTGTGCATTATATATAAATAAAGTTTGGCAAAAATATGTTTACACAACGTGAAAAATTTTGATTTATTTAGATTTATAAGAGATTAGATTTTTAATTTATGTAAATAATTCAATCAATTATATCTCCATTTTAAATATATGTAGAAACATATAAGACGGAATACAAGAGATGACTATCTTTATTGCTATCTATATATCTATTGGTGCATTAGCGCAACTTCGGCATTGTCGACAACAATAATTAAATAAAATAATTTTTCTGTTAAGGAAATGTATAATGTGGAGTCGGTGTATTAGGGTTTTCCAAGTATTAACTTGATTTGTGTTTCTTTTCAATATCCAATATTTGTATTTCCCTTGTCCAAAGTTTAAAGTTGACAAACATGACAGGCCTTACTGTTGCACAGAAATATTAAGTTTGCGTATCCTTTGACTGTACTCCACTTGAAATGATATTCAAGTTCATTACTTCTGTAAACTTTGATATATCTTAATTGCATAATAATAAGTGCTTGAGGCTGTCGCAGGTTTCCCTTTGCTGGGGTTGCTGAGCAAATGAAGAGTTCATACTTGCAACGAGGGTCGCATAAACTGTTTGCATGTGCCGCATCGAGTGTGTTGTTGTTTTCGACGATACACGCGTCCACAGTCAACACAAACTGTACACACTCACGCACACACACTTACACTTGGGATTGTGTCAAAAAGGCGCCCGGCATAAAGTTGCGTAGACGAGGACGATGTTGATGATGATGGCCAAGGCAAGAACTTAACTTTACTTTGGCTTAACGGTGTGCAACGCCGTTGTTGTTGTTTGGCAAACACGCAATTTTCCACTCTTTTTTTGGCTGGGCACTGCACGTGCAACGATGAGCAATGACAAAAAAACAATAACAACGAATACAAGAAACTGAAGAGCAGCAGCATCAATCAACAAAATTAAAATAATAATAACAATTTTGTGAAAGAAGTAGCGCACAAATAATCGCCCCGACCGGAGAAAAACTGTTTACGTTCTATGGAAAATTTTCCATTAAGTCATAAAAAAAAAAAAAAATCAAATTATATTTTTCTTGCTTAGCAGATTCTTGAATCAGATTGAAATCTAAAAGCGAATATTAAGTAATATGTGTGTGTGTTAGAGAGGGGAATTTGTTGGTATTTAGCTTGTTTGTTTATATAGCGCAACAAGTTGATGTCTGGATGAGATCTGTGGGGCGGGCATTGATCGGAAGTGTTTAATGATTGTTTTTATAATTCTTCGAAGCAAATCAAATTTTGCGCAATAGTCCCAAAATAATATACATTACTCGGCAACACTAATTTCTTTTGCCCATAAAGCAATAAATCAATACATAAACCAAAAAAAAAACCCCCCGTTAACCCATCCACCCACAAAATATATCTTAAGGCCAACGCCTATAGCAACAACAAATTGGATTTTTTGCGCCATTCACGTTTATACTCTTTATTCTTTATTGTTTTTTGTTGTTACTTGCCACTTTTATTTCGGTTCAAGAAGTTATTTTGAAAACGTTAAGGAAACCAAGAAGTCATCCCTTTCCCCCCACCATAAACCCTCAATCCGTGCTACAATATGTAGCTACTGTAACTGTTGTTGGTGTCTTTGTCTTCGTCTTCGTCGTCGTCTTTTTCAGTTTGCCGCCTAGACACCCCGCCCTACCAACACTCACAATTTGCACAGTTTGGGCGTCTAATCAAGTAACCCAAACACGTTCTTTGTTAGATTTATATGGAAAATATTTTTATACAAGAAAAACTCCCACCACTCCGAGTCACGCGGCCTACCCCTACCATCCCCCGCAATGAACACCACTGTGAAGCAATGGAAAAGCTTTTTCTTGCACTTTTGCCCTTGCTCGGTGGCAAGTATGAGAGTATCCTTGGTTGGCTTTGGCTCAATTCTTGCTGGGTTGGCGTCGGTGACGCGTTGCCGTTCCAAAGTGATATTTTACATATTTTCTTTTGTTATTTTTTTCTCGCCCACTTTTTCTCTTCTTTTGGTCTTTGCCTTTTTTCCACATTTTTTGGTTGCTTGAATTTTATTACTTTACGCTTAAGTGTGACTGTGTGTAGATGGGGTAAAAAGTGAAAAAAGAGATAGAGAGGAAGCAGAAGAAAGGGATAGAGATATACTAAGCAACTTAGAGGACCCTGTGCGAGATATGGGCAAAGGGTTTTGTGCTTCTTCTTTTGTCAAATGCATTTACTTTTTTTTGTGCTTTTCTCGAGTCCTTTTCTCTCTCTCTTGCTCTATCTCTATCTTTCTCTTTTCCCTTTCAGAATGGCAAAGAAAAACTCAAGCCAAAAGAAAATATCGATTGTGGAAAATACAAAGACTTTTTAATACAACAAATAAAACGAACAACAAGTAAATAAAATGAACATGAGATTAAATCAGTATGAGATTTAAGTTTATCACAAGTTGTGTAAGATTTTACCAGCTGCCGCCGCTGCTGCCACCCTGGGATGACCAGCCGCCGCTGCTGCCGCCCTGAGATCCAGAGTCCCAACCACCGCTGGAGGCACCACCGGCCGACGGCCAGCCACCGCCGCTTGAGAGACCGCCTGAAGGCCAGCCGCCGTTGGATGCACCACGACCACCACCGCCACCAGCTGACCAGCCAGAGGAGTCACCAGCATCGGAAGCGCTTTCCGAGATGATTTTGATGATTTTCACAGCTGTGGTGGCATCGCTTCCACCCGAGGACCACCCAGATGAGCCTGAACCGCCCGATGGCCAACTACCGCTGGGTGCACCACCACCTGACGACCAGCCACCGGCACCACCACCTGATGACCAGCCACCACCTCCATAGCCACCATCAGAGGGCTGCTGTGAGATAATCTTGATGATTTTGACCTCTTGGCCGCCACTGGAGCCACCGCCATATCCACCACCGCCGCCGCCGCCATAGCCTCCACCAACGCCGCCACCGCCATAGCCTCCACCTCCGTCGCCACCGCCTCCTGCTGACCAGCCGCCACCGCCGCCGCCTCCACCTGCTGACCAGCCGCCACCTCCGCCGCCAGCACCACCAGCTTGCCAACCGCCCTGAGCAGGTGCCGATTCATGTATCACCTTGATGACTTTAACGTCGTGGCCACCGCTCGAGTCGCCATGACCGTGTCCACCGCCGCCACCGCCATGTCCACCACCAGCACCACCGCCAATGTAACCAGCTTGGACAGCAGCGCCTAGCGCCAGAAGACAGATGAAGACTTTCATGTTGATCGTTGATCTGGTTGTAAAGAGTTAAACAGTTGAACTGATGCCATTGCCAGGCAAAGCGACAGCTTTTATAGGGCGATCGACGATGCGTTCCGCCATTGGCCTTGACTGAACACCTCCATTCCTCGAAAAATCACGCAATTCAAATACCGCCCCCTCCCAGCTGTTGTCGCCGGAAGCAAACCCGCAAGTGCAGAAACAACCACAACAACATAAACAACAACTGCCGGAGGCTTCGATGTCTCGCGGGTTTGCCAACTGGGCGCTCAAGTGGCCCACCAAGCGATACCGTCGCTCTCGTAGAAAGAAATAGAGAGAGAAAGGGGGAGCTGATGATGATGCTCTTGATAATGATGGTTGAATATAGTAGTCACATGCATAGACGCGTTCGTATCTCCTTACCACCTTGCAACTGACTCTCCCCTCACGGAATTTTCGCTTCTCGGAACTCGGATCTCGTAACAGCGGCTGCTAAAGAGTTATTACCAATCTGCACGAAATGTTACGATTAAGATTGCTTAGCTATTGTTAGACGTGGGGGCTTGCATAATTATGTCATTGAGGTACGTATATGTAATAGTCGAAAAGGGGAGACGGTGTCTCTAAATTCAAAGAGGAACGGTAAGGGAACAGGTGGGGCGAAACATAATCCTGTAGTTAGTTGAACACCAAAACTAATATTAACATTGACTGTTCACGTTACACAATAATTAAATATTTAAATTTAACTTCTTCAGAGGACAAAACAAATACTTTTTTTATATGGTTACCTGAAGATGGGACTCAAATCAGAAAATGTTGTATCTAACTATATAGATTAATAACCATATAAAAATAGTTTCTATTTCAAGGACAAAAACTGCGATATGCTTTACCTCTTCGCTTATAATTTTTCCCATAAGTTTTGATTATTGGAGAAATTGATAAAAATTTAATAATAAAAAAGTTTTATTTCTTTAAACGGAATGCTTTCTATGGAGCCAAAAGTTTCTGTTATTGTTTACTTTAAGTGTATAAGCAAAATCTATATATTTTTTTGTATTGCTTTACTTTCTTGTAGGTAGCAAAGATGAATTATGTAATAAACAAAAGCAATCGCTTTCGGCACATGGACAACAGCACTTGAATGAAGTTGGCGCTGACTTCGTTTCGACAACTGCAATTTTGGTGGTGTTGTTGTTGTTGCTGTTGTGATCATTGAGGAGCTCGTTCAAACGTTGGGCAGATGATTAATGAGTGATTGCTGAACTGCGTGGCGGCGGCGTTGGTAGGGTAGAGGGTATGACGGTCGCCACCACTTCGCTTTTGAATAGCCCTGACATCGTTAATGCAGCCAACGCAGCAGCTACTACTGCTGTGAGTTACGCAGCAGTCAGCTCTGGGCATCACATTTGGGCATATAGCGCATACGCACGGTGTACACGATTGAGAAGAATCATCCATCATAATGCGGGCCCATTGAGCGCTTGGAAAGTTCTTATTACGATCATTGAGACTTACCAGAAAGACCAAATTAATTCATTAATTCGGTTTTGCCAATAAATTCTACTAAAAAAATACAAAAACAATAACACTATCTGAATGATAAATGAGTTTTTTTTTTCGTTTTCGTAAGCTTCGTTTTGGGTTTTTGCATTTTCATTCAGCCAAATAAATTCAATTAAACCAAATTTCGAAAGACACGCATAATTACCGAAATACTATAAGGAAGAAAAAACAACTAAACGTGGGAATTTGTTCGCTTTTGGTGTTTACCAGGCACGACAAATATGTGTCTGCCACACCCCCCTGCCCTACTCCACTTCGCAGCGTGCTCCGCGTTGGTGTTTTTATACCCTGAACACATTAAAAATGGGTAAAACGGGTACAATGCTTTTGTGCAAAAGTACGTAACAGGCAGAAGGAAGTATCTCCGACACCATAAAGTATATATATTCTTATTCAGCATCAACAGCCGAGTCGATATAGCCATGTCCATCTGTCCGTCCGTCCGTCTGTCCAAGGTAGTACAAGTTTGTGTCCAACTTTCGATAACTCTTCCAGTTTCCGGTATACACATGTGATCGATAACAACAAAATCTTTAATTTGAAAAACTTTGTGATGCAGTTTGAAACATTAGACACAAATACTTGCAAGCATTGACTATGCGTAAAGTATATGGTTCAGGGTATAGTCTAGTCGGGATTTCTCGACTAGAGCCTTCTTACTTGTTTCTTCTTGATGCTCACAAATTGGGAATGTGCCGCGAAAAATTCAACAAAAATCGGAGCAGCAACGCGTGCAACATATTTTCGTTGTCCGATTTTTTTTGTTGTTGTGTGGTTGTTTTTTTTGCTTTTCATATCAATTTTTCGAACTTTATGCAACATGTTGCCAACACGCGTCGCTAAAAGTTGCCGCTGCCTGTTTTGTGGCTGTTTATTAAATTTGGCCATGCTGACATTTTGACGACGTTCAAATATTTTGCGCTATTGCTGTTCGCTCGCTTCAAAACAAGCACCAAAATGAAGTTGCAATTGCCGCAAAATGTTGCTGGGCTCAGCGGCAATCGGAGTCAACCTGTGGCACCCTGCCAGCCACACAGTCAAGCAATTCCCAGCTTCCCATATTACGACTGAAGGCTTAAGTGACAGCCAGCGACTCTGTCTATTCTCCAGTTGGGCTGCTACTTTGTAGTGATTATTATAGCCAAACAATTTAGACAGTCGTCGCTTTTCACGCTGCTCATTTGCAGTGATTTCTCAAGCAATATTTGTACTTGCAATTGTTTCTATTGTCTCATGCCCTGCAACAAACAAAACTGTAAAGTTAGGTTGCAAAAATAACCAACAAATAGCTTCATAAGTGTAAGAATCTGTAAAACTTACTCAAAGATAAAAAAAGGTGAAACAAATTTAATATTCACGATCAATAATATTTCTTTACTCTGCGGCAGAGCATTCCAAAGTCGATTATAGCCACAAATCGGATTCACATAAAGTTATAAACATAACTCTGCACCTTTGCCCACATGTGAGACAGCTTTTCAAAACGTTTCATTTGACTGTTTGTCTGACTGTGCTGTCTGGCGGTTTAGCTGATTGTCCTCATTGTGATTTCTGGGCGCTGGGATCGTGACACGAAGCTGTTGCAACAATTTGCTGCTAACGATTCATTTGCCGCGATAACTTGGACCTAAAAATGCGCGAAAAGCAGCCAAGAAACTTGTACTTACATATGTATAGCATCTAAATGTTATGCATACGATCAGAGCTAAAGTTTAAATAGGGTTCAAACTCAAATCATTTGACATTTACAGTCGGACACATTACAGTCGACCTATCAAAGACACTAAAAAACCGTATGTAAAAATAATTTATTTAAAATAGTTCGACTATTCGATACTCAGTAAGTCTCATTCTTATGAGATAATTTGATGGTTTATTGTTTTTTAAATATAATTTTGATTTATTGTCATTGAAAGCTAATTATTGTTTTTTCTATTTTGCCAAATAAGTTAAATTTAGAATTATTTTGAATTCTTATTATTATTAAATTTTGAATGTGCTTTGAAAATATACTTAAAACATATTATATTATATCCACAATATATATATTACAATGATATTTGAAAGCATCTTATTTAAAATCAATCTACAAGCCACAAACAATCCGTTTTTCTATTCCATATAATTCTAAGAGACCTAATTTTGTTTTTAAACATATATTCCTAAAAAGATCAACTGATGCAAACGTAACAGTGTAAATTGCAACCTCTACTATTACCATATGCGAGTCGAGCGGCAAACGGGCAAACTCATTACGCAGTTGTATGAGTTGAAATTCGATTAGCATAGGAATCGAATAACTTCATGCTGCTATCGTTACTTAGTTGTGGTTGCTTGTTGTGATTCGTGTTGTTGCTTGTTGTTGGGTACAACATGCAGATATTCGTTGTTTGTTTGACCGATTCGAGTAGCGTGCAGTCGCCGATCAGCAAAATGCGTTCAGCCAATGGCAACATGTTGCACGAATGCTTAAACCGGCTGCCCAATTTTGCTACCACTCGCTTCACCTCTCTCAGCGGTTTTTGATTTGCATGTCATGTGCAAAATTATTTGCTTATTGTTTAAGATTTGCTTTTGCTTATAATTGTCAACACACACAATGAAATTAACCCATTGGAGTTGATATTTTTAGAAGGCCGAATTGATTTTCTGGTTGTGCGATTTATTGTTTCGATAAATATTGAAGGTTTTGAGCTAGAGGATTTATAAGAATGAACAGAATACAACATTTAGGAAATGTTTTTTTTTTTTCTAATCAAACTTGGGAACTTATTTAGAACTTGTGGTAGCCATTTAATGCCAATAACAAAGTTGATGAAAGACCATTTATTAAAATTAAACTCGATGTATCTGCAGTAAGTTAGAGACTTGAAGTTTCTGGCTCATTTGTGAACTATTTTATAATTGCAATGGGTTAATACTTGCTTTACCTCACAAAAGCAGTTGTTATAATTGTGGATTGTCACATGTTTTGTTGTGACTGCATTTTTCAGCCCGATTGTCGATGGTTGATTGTCGATTGGCTGTTTTTGTTCGATTTGATTCGCGTGCGCTAAGCTCGTAACTCGTATGTCTTATTAAATATTTGAGCACACGCGGCGTATGTGAAATGTATGTAGTATGTAATGTACGAGCATTTATTTGCAAAGGTATTGCAATAGTTGTCGGCCTCTCGTCGCATTCTCGGTGCCCATGTCACATTCGCTTTTCGTCTCAATTGTGCAGACAAATTGTGCAGCATTGACAGATGGAATTTGACTTTTTGATTGACAACAGCTCCGATCAACTCTTTGACCAACTTCTTCTTGTTGTCTGTTTGGCACAATTTTAAAGTTCAGTTTATCAAGCGTTGAATGCAAAATTTGTGCTGTGTTGCTGCTGCTGCAGTTGCTCTGTTGTGTGGAACGTCGACAATAAATTCAATTATGTCGAAACGAGAGGAACGGGCCAAAGAGATAGAGCTACTGCCGGGCACCTACGCTCAAGCCAAAGCCAAATCGATTGCAAAACTATTTCCAAAATTGCTAAGCAATAAAGAGCGACAAATATCAGAGTTTGACGCCCCCCTTCTTAGCAATACGTCAATGCCAAAGCAAACAACAAACAACAAAAATTGGCAAAAATTGTAGTAAAACGGGGCATGTCTATTATATATCTGTATGTGTGTATAAGAGATCTAACTAAATGACTGTCTGTGTATAGTATAAGTTGTAGATTGCCAAAAAACGATGGTTGGCAAATTAAAATCCAAGTGAAAATCAATAGTGGAAGCAATGAGAGAGAATGGTTGAGTGAAGCGGAGGGGGAGGTACGAAAAGAGAGCGCACTTTGATTGCAATTTCTCAGCTTTTTCTTGAAGCGATCTTCTCCGCATAAACTTGCCTCCAACTCTATCTATCTTTTTGTGAGGCTTTGTAGCCAGCTGACGCTACAGGTTTTCAAATCTGGCACATTCATTTCAAAGACAAAAAATAATACAATCAACTCATACTATGTTAGACAAGCCGACGCTTTGATACACTTGCTGAGAGTAATTTCAAAGGATCTGAATCAATAGATGTATAGATAAAAACAATTTTGTTAACGCAAATATATATAAATATTTTTGTCTCTGATGATTTATTCTAAAGTGGAGTACGCTACCTTTGACAATTAAGATCTTAGAATAATCTGAATATTAAGTTAACCTTGGAAATAATATACTTACATCAAATAACAATAATGAATCTCTTACCCATCAAGCTCAGTATACAATGCATTATACCCTAGTCCGGTTGTGTAGTGCGAACAACAGTTAAGAGCAACGGACCAGTTCAGACCACCTTGTGCGACCTTCTTTTTTGATGCCGCCCCGTCAAGCAAAACAAACCAAAAGCGGCAACAATTACCAGCAACAACGGCATCAACAAAAACAACAACAAAAATTATGCCAAACGCCAATAGCTTTAAAACCCTGTCCAAGCTGGCCAAATTTCGAATTTCGAAGCCCAAGCAACGAGCGCAGCCATCATTTGAAAGTTGTGCGAAACGAGCGTCAAAAAGTCAATTGATGCGGCGGGTCTGGTGGGGCAGAAGGGGTAGGGTAGCAAGAGGACAGGTGGCCAGCTGCAGCAATACCTTTCCTTTTTTTATCTGCTGCTGCTGCCGATGCTGTTTTTGTTTTGATTTTATTTCTAAGATTTGTATTGTGTGTGTTGTGTTTGTTGTGTGTATCACTTGCTGCGAAAGTCCAGCAAGTTGAAAGTTGAACAGTAAATTGAACAACGGGTCGCAGTATTTTACACACACAGCCATTGGCCCCAAAGGCAATGGCATATCATCATTAGTTAGACCCGAATCCCTAGGAGGTCTCAACAACGTCAACAATTAGCTGAAGCAAGAAGTGAATGGATTCACACGCCAGGAAAAGCAAGACATGTAGATGCTGTAGGAAAGATAAAAGAACTAAGGCTTAATGAAAGAAAATTTTGAATATTTGCTGGAAATGCTAAGCGAAGAAACGAACTTGATGACGAAAGTGATTGGTAAGTATTATTTAAGCTATTGAATAAACAAAAATATTCTATATAATTTATTGTATTCTTTTATGCACAGAATTAAATACTAAGTATCAAAAAACAATGTGAGAAACCAAATTACATAAAAAAATAAGCGAATAGATTATCTTTAAAAATGTATTTTTACAATCAAGCGTTCAAATAAAACAAATTTTTACATTCATAATAAATTTTTAGTATTCGTTTCTGAGAATCTGGAAAATTCTTTTGAAATTGTACTTGATGCAAGGAGCATCAACTTGTATGTGAATTGCAACTGGCCAGCAACAAAAACAATAACAAAAAGAAACAGCAACAAGAAATAACAACAACAAGAACAGCATTAAGTTCTTTGCTTCATTTCGAGCTTGAAAAAAAGACTCGGCACAAATAATTTGCTAGCAGTGCCAAATGTAATCCTCCATATAACCGTCTAACGGTAAGTCAAAGCAAACATAAATATGCGCACAACAGCAACACAAATAATAACAACAACAACAACAGACAATCAGGCACACTAACATTTTCCTCTTTTTTTCGTTAACTGTTTCCACTATTATTCATCCAAGTGCAGCAGCGGCAGCACCAGCAACAACAATGATTAGGAGCGGACTGTTAAAGAGAGAGGTGGGTGGGTTGGGGGTAATGGGGAACGATGCCAAGCAAACAAACAACTTCATGGGCGACGTGCAAAAATTCAATTGCTACAAGTCAACGTCGCCGTTGCTGTCGTCATCATCATTTCATGTTGTTGTTGCTAAATTTTTTGTCAGGCCGAAAAACGAAGCGTCCGACGTTGCAAATCTCAATGGGTTGCTGGAGCTTACAGCTTCAACTGGCTGCCAGTTGCCAACTTCCCAACAACGACAGCGTCAAGTTTTATGCATTTGTCAGGCTACACTTCGGGCGCCTTTTCTGCGTCCTAGTCAAAAAAAAATGTCAGTCAGTCGCGCAGTCGCCAAAGCAGCAGCAGCAGTTAAACGCACACACCCCCACCCCCCCCCCCCCCTCCCCCTCCCCGCGCTATTTCCTCATGTCTCGCTTACCAACACCCATTCCTACGTAGATAAGTGTTTTCCCTGTGAGCTTTCTTCCAACACATTTGTCTGTTTTGTCACATACACACACACACCCACTCACAAGATTGAAGTTGATTTTTATTTTTGACAAGAGTTGAAATGTATCTTTCACCAGCAACAATCGCACTCTCTCCCTACCTCCCTTTTTCTCTCGAAAACTCGGCTAAGAATCCACAATCGTTGCAGCTCAAGTTGCACAGTTCATTTGCAAACTGCAACTGCAACGCAGAGTTCCTGAGCATTTTCCCATTCTCTTCGTCTCTCTCTCTCTCTCTCTCTGTCTCTCTCTCTCTGGCTGTGGCGGGCCTGGCTTCAATCGTCGCTCCACTTTTTAGAGGCAACATTTTGTTTGTTGGAGTTTTTTTTTATGCTTTAAATTAACAATCAACTTTTCAAACTGTTTTTTTTTTTATGCGATTTTCTTCTGTTCGTATAATGTGTTGTTTTGTGATTTTTTCTTTCTCTCTTTTTTCGCTTTCTAGCTTTTCTATTTGATATTGTTGTTGTTGGTGTGTGTGTGTGTGTGTGTGTGTGTGTGTGTGTGTTTGTTGGCTGCACTTTTTGACGGCTTTTATTGTTTGCCAATTTCTGGACCCGAAGCAGCTAAGCATTCCACCACGCACCGACCGTCAACTGATACCGTACTCTGTGTCCCTCTCGCACATCGTTCTCGCTCTCTTTGTCTCTCTCTCTCTGTTTTACACATAAACGAAGCCCAATTCGAACGCCGAACTGGTTAGACAGTTATACACTCCCCAACTTACCCCCAAGCTGGCAATGCGCATCCATTGTGAATCCGCTAGGCCAAAACGGCGGCTATGAGGAAGCGTTTTGCTTAGCATGTTGCCCGATCGCTGGACGTGTGTATGCCTTCTATGTATGTCTGACTGCAGGGGATATTGGTAGATGATAGGTATGAGGGGTTACAAAAAGAGGAGGGTACCAGGCGTTCTCCTTTGCTTTTGTTACTAGTACAACGAACAAACAACGTTGCTGCAGTTTCTCTTCTATTTATTATTGCCAATGCAATTGACTTATTGTTGTTGCTTTCGATGTTGTCGTTGTTGTTTTTGTTGCCTTTTCATCGATCTGTCGAGCAACAACAACAACGTTTGTTGTTTGGCGTTTGGTGTTGCTTTGCTTTTGTTTTGGGATGGCAGCATTTGACGATGTTGTCGACACAAATTGCCGCTAACCTTCATGCACTGACCTCCTTGTTTAGTCAAGCCCAGACTCCAACTGCCTGCCCGTTCCCCTTTCTTCCGCAACACACTCCACCACACACCCACTAAGTATATATAATGACAGCTGGAACTGTGAAATTTTATATATTTGCACAGAGAGATAGTGTTGTGTGTGTGTGTGTGTGTTTGAGTGTATATATGCATATGTTAATGCTAGTTTAAACAGATATATTATATTGTTAGTGCAACTGTCACTCAAAATATCAAAGTCAGTTTGGCCAAATTATGATATGATTATCTATTGTATCTCTTTGTTATTAATGTGTTAATTGCTTTCTGATTTATTTAGTTGTATAATTCTTTTCAGTTATATAAATGGATATGAATTAATTTACAGTAAGTTATCAAATTGGATACATATATTCGTTTGATTCAACAGAATCTGTAACAATAAATATTTTGTATGTTTAGTTAGAGAGCTCTGATCCTTCGCTTGAAGTCTTTTTATATCCTGAACCCATTAAAAATGGATAAAAATGGTATAATGGTTTTGTGCAAAAGTATGTAACAGGCAGAAGTGTATATAGCATCAACAGCCGAGTCGATATAGCCATTTCCGTCTGACCGATTTGCAACATAAGCTCGCCTAATCCAAAGTCAGTAAGAGTTTGTTTCAAATTTTCGATAACTTTCCCCGTTTCCACACATGTGATCGATAACAACAAAATCGTGAATTTGGAAAACTTTGAGGTGGTTGAAATAATGACAATCTGTGAAATTTTTATTGAAATCGGTTGAAAAATATCGAATATATGGAACATTGAAATTAAACAAAGTATGCAGTATGCGCGTGGGTTTCAGGATATCGCCTAGTCGCGATTTCTCGACTAGAGCCTTTTACTTGTTATAATAAACATAATAATTAAAATTAAAATAAATTACCCTAATATGCCTGCTTAAACGTACACAAATATTCCGCTCCAATAATTTCGGGACTTAATGAGGTCATAGATTAATAATGTATGTACGTTAATAAATAACATACGATTGGTTCTTAATCTTTTTCAAATAAATTATTGTCTTTAGTTCCAGCTATCACCTGTTTCAATTCGTTAGCCGTAACTTTTGGCATTAAACAGCTTTAAGACCAATAAACTGTCAAAACATGCGCTTAACTTAACAGAATTGATAATGTCAGCGCTTAAGATATATCTATACATAAAGAAAGAAATATTTGTATACCCTATTCCTTTAAATAGTGCTTAATGTGTATATTAAAGTTTTAAATATGATTCAAACTATTTAGGGACAGTCATGAAATGTGCATAGAACGAAGCATATTCGACTCCAAAAGTATGTATATTCTTGATCATCATCGCGAACCGATTTGGTATGGCCATGTCCGTCTGCCCGTATGTTTCTTCCATATTGCTGGCATACAAATGCAAGAATATTAATAAGATTCTACGATGAAAAATATCGATTATATATATGCTTTTCAAGTGTAAATAACAAACTTTCTAAATTTACCTCTGGTGTTCAAATAACAGGGTATGCAGTAGTCAAGCACTGCCAACGCCAGTACTTCTATTGGCTTTTTTAGCAATATTTTTCGGGCGCTTTGTAGTTGTTTATTAATTAACAAGTGGCCAAATATGCAAATAAAACCTTAAACCAAATGGGATTTTGAATATGTTTTGGACTGATTCTCATGAGAGACAGGTGGAGCTAAAAAGGGGAAGAAAGAGTTGGTGCATTAGCCGAACAACAAGCTGAAACAGAGAAATCACAAGTTGTAGAAAATAGAAAATTCTAACGCGTCTCTCGCTGTATTTCTGTCGTTTTGTCACTTTGTCCGTCGATTCATAAGCAAAACTGGCACAGCCAGCGTGTTCGAAAACAAAAACAGCAACAGAAACTGATGGGAGAATAAGAAGAAATAAAAATAAAAAAAACTATTTACAGTTAGTTGATTGTACCCATTTCAGTTGTGAGCTTTTTGGATTTTTTCCCCCAAGAACAAGAAGTCCACAACAGACACAAAAGAAGCCAGCGAACGCACTAACGCTCTCTCAAAAAAAAAAAAAAAAAATAAAAAACCTGAGAAACAAAACTTTTTATATAAAATTATACTTAACGTGGATCTCAACTGAATGTGTGGAGTGGAGAGAGGTGTGCGCGGGAGGCCACAGCATAAAGAGTGACGCCGACGAAGAATGGAGAGCTGCGCTGATGAAACCGAATTATGCACCAATTTACAAATTACCAGCGTACGCGGACAGCCCAAGTACCGCAACAAGAACAAGTTGCTGTGAAGCCACTCATTCTAGCAGTTCGTCTGTCTTTCAGTGTGGTCGTCTGGAGTCTGGGTGTAGCGACCCGATCCGTAGCAATAGCAACAAAGTGATCAGCGTTTTTAATCTACGCCCAGTTCTAGGCAGTTTGAAGCCATTGACCAAATAACGAACCTCGAACATGTTGCCGGATCCATTTTCACTTGCCGCTTTTATTGAGACTACGTTTCTTTTATTACTTTGTTTTACTCTAGCCGTTCGTCATGGCTCAATGTGGTTCGGATCAACTATGAAGAAATTTTTCATAATAGAGGTTCAACCAACTTTAAGATACCCTATTAGTTATTGTATTATATTTTAAATATCTTAAAGTCTAACCCAAGGTCTGAAATATTACTTAATCACTTACAAATATAATTGTTTTTATTATTTAATATAATTTTTTGTTCAAGAAAAATAGTTTTCTAAATAATGATAATTCATTATTTAATAAATTCTGAATGATTATTATTTATTTGTTAATTAAGTTTCAATTTCTATATGTGTTATTAAAATTAATTTTTAAATTGTTTTGCCTTGTCTGAAGTCTAATTTTTATTGTAGTATATTTTGAAAACGCAATTGAAAATTGCATCAAATATAGAAAATATTAATCATACGCCCGTTATATTTTTGAGGCCACAAAAGTTCAACATGCTAGTTAACTGAAAGATTGCTAATTTTCTACATAATCTGTTAGCAGTTTTCTTTCTTTGCGTTCTCCACAGTGATCAGAATTACGTTGCCTCTTATTATTTAGTCGATTTGTTACTTTTCGCTTTGGCTTTTTATGCACATTTTGTTGCTCATTTTATTTGGTTTTGTGACTTTTGCCTCGGCTGTCGTCGTTTACGGCTTTTATGCTTTATTTTTATATTAACACACACAAAGTATGTTCATACATTTAAGCATATGTATATTTATGTGTGTTTGTCTGTTTGCAACTGTGGCGAGTTCTTGGAAATTGTGTTCTCTGCACATCACCATCTGCTTGAGTCGCTTAAGTCGACTGTACGATGTTCACCTCGCGAATTCAATTATAATGCCGCTTCGCAACTGGACTTCTGCTGCTGTTGCTGTCTTTTTGTCGGTCTGTTCGTGTGTTGAACTCGTCGGCAGAATCTTACTTACGAGTTACGAGTAGTTGAAGTAATATTAATTTGAGAAAGTTCTGCCTACCTACCGGCCAACCATAGGCATTTGCTGGCAGCTTCAACTCCAATTCCGACATCGACACCTGCTGTGAAAATTCTTGGCACTTCGCTTTCCGATCGTCGACTTGATGTCCAAAGTCAAATCGTTTTGTTTATTAAGTTGCCCAGCAGCAAGTTGCCTCGTTGCCGCGTGTTGCCCCACGTTGCTAGCACATTTGAATTTCAAAACGAGCTGCGAGCGCCGAATTCGTATTCGATTTTATCACACTGATAAACTAATTGGCTCCGTCTCACGCTTATATTATCAGTGTGAGCAGCAAATTCGGGGTGTTCCTGCCTGTCAATTTGCATATTATATTTGTTTGTGTACCTGTCCCGATTCTGCCCACTTAGATTGTAGTCAATCATTAAATCGTTTTCAATATTTAAGCAATTACTCATGAAATTTCTATGGAAAAAGTAAACAAGGCTTTTATCTCGCCAACTGCTGATAAGACTTCAGACCATGACTCAAACGTTGAGTTAAATATTCTGCTTGATTCACACTTGAAAGTGTTTTTTTTTAAGGGGCATGCTTTTGTTTGCGAGCTGTTGCATATTGCATAAGCTTGTAACAAAAGTAACAAACAAACAAAACTTGTTTTGTTGCTTGTTGCCCATTTGTTATGCCTCATTTAATAATTTTTCTCTTAAAATTAATTCGCTTAACAAAAAACCAAATAGCAAAAGGCCCACAAAAAATTTAAGCTGTTGCCGTTGCTTTGGTTTTCAAATGCCAAATAAAGATACAGATACACATAGCAAGCAAAGATAAACACACACAGATACATGTGCGTGTTTTGCCTGTCCGTCTGTTGGACGGGGCTCATGAGATTGCTCATTGCGCAGTTAATTTGTTCATGCGCTCAATGCGTCAATACAATTTGACTTTCACTTATTTTATGCGACCCATTGCAGGTCCCCCCGATTTAACAGTCGAACAGAGCCAAACAGTGTAACTGGAGGACTACCAGCTAAAGATGGAGATGTTGTTTGGAGTTAGAGCTGGAGTTTGAGTTGGAGTTTGTAGACAACAAAGTCGTCAGCTTGCCAGCTCATTATGCAATTGAGAGAGAAAATATATTTACAAATCAGTTAGACAGCATCGAGTATACTATACTATTTAAATCCCATACAAGCATGGACTTTCTTTACCCCAAAATATATTTACAGTGTATGTACACAGTGCAACTTAATGCGGCTTTCCAAACCTTTCAGATTAAATAAATGAAAATGAGTCGAATTTCGTTTTTACTAACAATCGATTTACGATTTCGAATTTCCTCTGATGATTATTCTGTTTATAAATTTTTTTTTTTATTTTTGTTCAAATTATTAAACATATTCAATTCATCGAATCTAAGAATTTTTGTTTGCCAAAAATGCAACAAATAATAATAAAACATATTAATATTAGAAAATTAGTTGAAAATTTCATCTTATATATGAAAATCATGCCCTCAGTTCACTTGTTCAACTTGATGCAGATTGTAAATGTCAAAAGTTGCAGTTCTTTTATGCCCTCAGTCGGTTTTAAAGCCACCACCCAATTAATTCCAGTAGTTCGATAAGCAGCTCAGCTACACTTCGAGTGATTCAGCGCGATTGTTTCTGTTTTTGTTGTTGCTGTCGATATTTAGCCTAAACAGCTTCGGCAACCAGCTACAGATACAAACAGCAACTGTGGGCGCAATCTTTGAGATACGATTTCTTTTAAGTTTTAGTTTCGGGTCGCAGTTGCTGTTGCTGCTGTTGTTGCTGTTTGGCGCGCGCAATTGATGTTGTAACATGGCTACCACGAGTGCAACATTGTGCTCCCTCCCCCCGCCTCTCCGCAGCTACACTCCCCCAAAAATACACAAAATGTGTGACATAATCTGTGCAGCCTTCGATGGCAACAGCAACAACTCCTATTACTGGTGTTGTTGCTGCAGTCGCTGTCTCAGTCATTCAATAAGTCAGTCAGAGTCAGCGGCGCATGGTTCAATGAACCGACGCCGCGTCGCTTTGCCTTTATGTACAATAACCAAAAACAACGCATCGAACAACAACAAAAACAAGACAACTTAAATATTTTTCTGCCGAATATGTTACAAATTTTGCACAGCGTTTGTTACTTTTGGTCCACGACTCGGACTCCGACTACAAATCCGAAATCAACTGTCTTGTGGCGTTGGCTGTGAAATCACTTACTGGTTTTTATTCCACAGGCAAACAGACACGGCAGGCGACAACAACACAACCAGCAACAATAACAACAACAACTGCAAATTTGTTGCCCTCGTGTTGCTCATTTGGCAGCTTCGCACCTTTTGCGATACGGTAAAGCGTTGCCCATTGTCAAATTGAGGACAATTTCGGTACAATTCGAAAGAGATTTCGAAAAAAAAAAAAAATACTGAACTTTTTAACAAGTAATTTGAATGAGTAATCAACTTGAATAATGCGATTTAGGATGATAACTGAATTTGTTTTGCGTTAAGTATTTATGTTAAAATATATTGAAAAATAACTAAAATAATAATAAATATGGAACATTTTTAGTATCTTCTGAACTATTACGGATATGAAAATGAGACAAGAAATTCTGAATTGTAAAACATGTATGTAAATGAAATACAGTCTCGATAACAATTTTTTTAAACTTTTTTTGATGATAGTTTTAAATTTTATACTTATATTGTCACTTTAAAGAACTACAAATTTACAAGTGGAATAAAACCAAGAGCAACTAAGGTTAGCTTAAGCCGGGTCTTTAATTTTTTATCTATCTTAGACATCATATGTTAAACTAATGCTGTTTTATAGTCTTTTTATGATCAGAGTGTGTTCATAGTTAATGACTATAAAATATACATTATAAACTAACAACAGCTTGCATTAATATAAAGGTACAACTTGATGTTTGTTTGTTTAAGCTATTTGCGAGTACACATTAAAAACTTAAGAATTTTCAGGCCAATGGAAAAACATTGAGATGTCAGTTGATCAACGCCTTAAATCGTATTGACTTATAAGTGTTGTCTCAATAATTATTTTACAATAAAACCAATGTCAGGCCAATAAGACGATGGTGTGTCCGTTAACATATATATATACACACAGATAGACGGAGAACTTAAACCCACAACAGCAGCAACAACAACAACGACATCAACATTGAAATGCAGCAATCATAATTATACTATAAGCTGCCGCGATTCAGTTTCAAGCGATTGTTGGTTGCTTTTCACACTTTTGTTTATGGAAAAACTAATGCTTTGGTTGTCGTTGCTGTTGTTGTTGTTGTAGATTGAAAAACATTTCAAAATAATTGTTGAGAAATTCGTCTGGTCAGTTCAGAGAGTGTGGAAATACTACACACACACAGAGAGCAATTACCAGCTCAGTTTAAGACAGTAGAGAAACAACAGCAGCTAAAACCCCTTACCTATCGTTACCTCTGCCAGTTGTACAGGGTCCGCCTTCCGGGCGCTTGCTAAGTTGTTGTTGCTGCTGTTGTTGGTTGCCCTGCTTGCCGCTTAATGACCCTATTTTAATTTCGAGCGTCGCTTGTCCATCGCACTTTGCGGAATTTACATTATACGCTGTATATACATTTGTAAATATTTCTCAGTTGTTTGACTTTTGAAAAGCCGCCGACAAGCGACGTTAAGTTTTGGACGATAATATGACGACGATCTTGGCATTTAGGGTGCCGCAGCAAACAAAAAAAAAAAAAACAGCAACAAACACTGAAGGAGCCTGAAACCTTAAGACAATGGAAATTCATTCTGTTTTTGTGGCTGCTGGCAAGGTTGTTGCGTTTGCTGTTGTTGTTTTCGTTCGTTCGTTTCTCTTACGCTGAGAAATTAGCTGCTTCAGTTATTATTATTATTGTTGCTCTTTGCTTCTGGACAGGCGTATCTATATGCGATCCTCACTCGTACTGGCACTTCATGTTTAGCTTTCAGCTTGTCGCTTCGTTTTCCCCCCGTTTTTTTTTTTTGCATCCGCTTCCGCAGCGCATCTTCTCAGCAGCGGCAATTATTGTATTAGCAACAAAAATGTGTGGCAAAGGTTTTCTTGTTGTTGCTACTGGGGCGTTTTCTTGAGTTTGACCTCAAAACTAACAGTTGAAAAATATTTTATCTAATGTAAAAATCGCTGAAGCGTCGTCAACATTGACTTTGTTTGAGTTTATAGTTCGTGTTGTGGTTGGTGTTGGCATTTTTGTTGTTGGCAAACACTGATAATGACAATGACGACGACAACTACATTTCGACTTAGCTGTCAGGCCTAGAGTCAAATGTGAAATTTCCAACAAACTATCTATTTATTAACGATTCTTTGCACAAGCTGAGAAAGAACTTCAAACAAGGCGATAATGCTGGAAAGTAGTTGCTTATTTATACAAAATCTGACAAAAAGCTTTTCATTAGCGATATTTAAGCAAAAATCAGCTTTCGAGTTACTGAAAGTTTTCAAATAACCAATAAGTGAGGATTTATAGCTGTTAGAGGTATTAAATATTTTACTTTAATATAAAATTAATTAATACTTATATATATATTAGCAAATATTTGAATACAATTTTCAGCTAGTCTCGTTTAAATTAAGCGAATAATTTAAAGCTGTTATGTATTGCTGACTTTTGATCTCGATTTTACTACTAAGCCGGCGTAAACAGTGAGCGGAGGGGGAATACATATATCAATTGCGCATTTGTCGTCATCCAGTCAGTCAGACAGTATATATACGTATGTTCCGATGCACGGGCATTCCGATTCCGAACTTGCACATAAATCACAAGCATACCAAAACTGGCCAGCAAATATCTCGCAAAATGAAAGCAAACAAACAAAAATTAAAATCAAAATACAATATTTATACGCATAAATAATAAAAACAGCAGAAAAATAATAATAATAAAACACAATGCTAAATGCAAAGATGGCAACGTTTTGTGTGAGCTTCGTGTATATATTTTTTTTATTTTTTTTTTTTTTTTGATTACTCATACGCATAAATATTTTTGCATCGGGCGATAATCAGTTCGGCCAAAGAGACAAAGGCACAGCTGAGGCTGCAACTGCGAGTTATGAGCTTTAAGAATGCCAGCCGGCCTGCCTGACAGTCACATGATCTCTGTCTCCTACACCGCCAATTCACTCTGCTCACATCACCAACATTCGAACGATTTGACTGCTATTCGTCCACGACGAGCGGCAGTTGACAGTTGTTGGGTGGGTGGTTGGTTTGTAGGGGGGTATAGAGTTGGGCACTGCGCTTAGTATTTGCGCAATTTTAATAAATATTTACATTTGGTTCGAACCAATTTGCGCAATTTGTGCAACTGTTTTGCGGCAGTGCCAAAGGCAGGCTGAAGGCGGCATCAGTCAACAAAACTTTGCGAATTATTCAACAACAATAAGCGTGGGTTGATCGTATATTATTGTGCTTTAAAAATAACACGAAGAATGCCTAGAATAAAAATGGTTTCCAATAGAAAATTCCAAAAATACAATAGTAGATAGTTTTTAAAGTAAATAGTTTCAAACTAAGAAATAGGTTTATTTATTCCATTTTAACACATTTATTTTTCAATTAATTATACAGACAATACTTATAATATATTTTCTTTATCTAAAATCGTATTTAATTTAATGCTTATTCTATCTTTTGGATAATTTACTAATGTTAACATTAAATGTTTAATTTATTTTCTTAAACATTATTACTTACCTAAACTTTGTAATTGGCTCTCAACGCTTTGTATTACTTAATTTTAGTTCACCTACCTAACTATTCGCTTAAATTTCAAACTGTTCAGTCAACACTCGCATAAATGATTCTATTTGTTTTTGTCATCGCTTTGAATTGGCGCGCGCCAATGGTGCGGGGCATGTCGCGGGAAGACGGGAGCGTCGTTTTGCGGGCGGATTTATTGCAAAAATTGCTGGTCTATTAAAAATTGCTGGCTGCTCAGATGCTGTCAATGCTAAATACAGCTACTTAAGGCCAAAGTCGACCTTATGCTCATTTCCTTCCCCTTTGAGAGCAATGTTCATGTGACAAGCAGATGTGCCGATTAACAGATAAGTTTCAATTCGCGCCCAAGAACTGCCACAAAAGTGTCGCAGCTCCAAACAGCAGGCTTCAGATCCAGATCCATTTCCATTGATACTTTGTGAGGTGGAATGACTAGTCGGATAGTACGAACGAATCTATATTTATCAATGGCTGCGGCAATGGCTATGGCATACCAAAATTGGAGCAATAAAAGCAAAACAAAGGCAGCCAAACGGAGGCCCGAAATAGTCAAGAATGCGACTAAATTTAGGCGAGTGAAAAACCAAAGCACTAAAGAACTGTTCAAGTTTACAACGCATCGAAACTTGACAGCAAACAGGGAGAGAGTTAACAGGGCGAGGGCGAGGGTGAAGGTTGGAGGGAAGCGAAACACGTACTCACATATGTTCCAGACAAATGGGAGATTCCATCGCTAGAGAGAGAGACAGAGCATGGCAGGGGCGGGTGTTAGGGCGAAACATCTCGACTTCTCGAGAGTGCGTATTAATAAAAGAAAGTGCAATGAATTCCCAAATATGTTAAATTGTCTACCAAACAAAGAAATGAATCGAAATGGGACGAGACGAGGGCAAAGCGATGTAACTGGAATGGAATAGGACGATATGAGACGATGGCCCCCAAACATGTGTGCAACAGATACGCGAACGGGAATGGAATCGGGCCGAGACTGAAATCTGTTTCTTTCTTTTTTATTTGGGAGGGCTGGATCATGGGGGGGGGGGGGGTAAATCACTTTGTTGTTGGGGGTGCTCCCGTCTACAGCCTATAGCTCCGGTCTGGGCCGGTCGCGCATTCAACAATGCCCGTAATTAAAATTGAAGTGGTGGCACTAAATTTAACAGCCCTCAATGAGTCGAGAAGGCAAACCAACTGCAATGCTGTTCTTTTTGATATAATTGTTTTTGTTGCTCTTGCTGTTGCTGTCGCTGTTTCTGAGGCCAATGTTTGCCACAAGTTGCACGAGTCTATTCGCAGCAGCGGCCATAGAGCAAGAAGAGGGTGCGCATCAAACGAGGGTGCACTGTACAGTGTACACAAATAGAGCGCGAGCGTGAGTAAAATGTAATAATATACTCTTCATAAACATATAAACATACAAACATATATGCATGAGACCATTTAAGACTCAGCAACTGCAATGTGCAGCCTGCAGATGGCGAAAGTCAAGAAAGTTGCAGCTGAATCCCAACAAGAGTCTGCATTTTGTATGATAAATAGATAAACATTAGCAGCATCTCTTCAAATGCAGACAAATATAAAAGATGGCGAAATGTATCGTACATTTTTAAATGATTCTTTTAAGACTTAGTTTAAGGTAATTTTATTTTGTTGGAATTAAAGATATTTGTGTAAGAGCTTAAGATATGAATACCATATTACAATTATTTTGTTTTAAAGTGGTTACAAACTTTGCCAAAACCAACCTATTAGAGAATAACATTTTTAGCATAATTTAATTAATAATTATGTTAAATATTTGACAAACATTTTAAAGTATGTAATGTACTTTTTAATAATTAATAATAATAATAAAAAATAAATTAAAAATAAATAAAATTTTAATATACACTCATTACATACAATAACTTAATTATTAAATAAAAAATCTTTTAAAGAACTAAGATATTTAATTTATAAATTTTTTATTCAACATTTTAATTATTACATTTGTTCAACAAATAGCAATGTTATACATAATCTAAAAAATAAATTTATGATTGTGCCAAAAATTTAATTAACATATTAAAATTAGTTATCCTATTTTTGCCCCTTTTACGTATTAAATAATATTTATTTTTTTCAAAAAATTCATTAACATTTTAAATAACAATTAATGCCACTCGAAAGACTTCTTGAATACATACTGTGATTATTTATGTTGTGTGTCCGAATAATTTAGACAAATTAATGTCATTTGTTCACATGTTTGTCTCGTAGAACACTTTTCACCGGACGCATGAGAACTTCATAAACTTTTGTAAGCTCAGAGGCGCCTCAAGGTCATTCATCGGCTGTCGACTGCATAATTATGCATTCTTATAAGTAAGTATTATTCCGTGTATGCTTATCTCAAACATGACGCCCCGACCCAAGTCGACCCACCGCGCCACTAACATTCACATTGACGCCTACGAGTATGGAGTTGAAGTACAAGTATGCGAGAGTATGTGTAAGAGTTTGAGTAGGTACAAGTAGATGGCATATTCGTAAATAGTTCATTGCTCCGTTTAGAGCGCGACTTGAGAGAGAGAGGAAAGGCATTCAGGCAGCTGAGAGGGGGCGATTTCGAGACGATTGCGAGACACATTCACAGTCACACACACACACAGACACGCACGCACACATTCACACACTTACGCTCACACACTCGCCCCGATGACTGCAGTTCATAAATCTTGACCCTTTGTACTTGGGTCGAGTTTGTTTGAGTTTCAGTTGCTTTTGTTGTTGCTGCTGTTCATTGTTTCACTTGGCGCGCAAGTAACAGACTTTTTCTCTACAATTTTATTATGACTATTTTAATATTAAACTAATGAATGCGTCGCGGCCACGCCGACTGTGACTGGACCCCGCCCTCTCCTAACCCCTCCTTCCACATGTTTTTTCGCCCTGTTTTCTTTTAACCACTTGCTATGCGGTGCGACTTCGCGCACCTCCCTCAAGAAGCTACACTTACATTTAAGCTGTTGACGACCCTTTTGAAAATTACAGACCATTGCTAATTTATGCACCTTTTGTATGATTTTGAGCTCTGTTCAGTTCTTCTTCTTATTATTTATTTTCCTTTGCCATTTTTTTCATATTTTGGTTTAGTCGTAAGTCTATCCTTTGCCTATGCCTTACAGTCATTTCAGCCCTGCAATTTGGGTGCATGTGAATTGTAGTTCATGTTCATGTGGCATATCGCATAATGTGTGTAAATAGCTCATTGTCAGGAATGACACTTAAAGCAGGTGAAATTATTTGTTCTTGAGCTAAGAGTTTAAATAATGGTATTAATGGAATTATACATTTTGAGAATGTTTCTGCGGCATAGGAACTTAAAATAATATTTAAGCATGTAATTAAAATTACATTTGCTTAGATTAAACGATGAATTTATTGTATGGACTATATATAATATACATAAATAAAATGGAAATGAAAGGCTTGTACATAACGAGTATATTTAGTTTCTGTTTTAAGTATCTAAGGCATAGAGTATCTAATAGTCACAACTGTAAAAGTCGATGCTATCTTGTAATTATTCATGTTTGCATTTCAAAATACAATAAAAACGTGCAAAATGCTATTAACAAAGTTTGCGCTCTACAGAAAATACATATACAATCAAGTAAGGAGGCTCTAGCTCGACTAGAAGATATCCTTAGCTCTTAACCTTACACGTACGTTCATGGGGCTGACTGAATTTAAATCTTCAGTATCTCCGGTAATCCTTAAACGATTTTTATTGTCTTGCCTATAGTTTCTAAAAACAATTTTAAAGGTTTTCAAATTTAAGATTTCTGTGTTATAGATTTCACGTTTAAAGCGAAAATCGGATAAGTTATCGATAATATAAAACGACCATGTTCTGCTTAGGGTTTAAGAGAGATTTATTTATCTGGAATCTCTAGTTCTTATAGTCTCGGAGATGAACGACTCTCTCGGCTGTTAGAGGTAATATGGGATCGGAGATGCTTCCTTCTGTCTGTTACACACTTTCGCACAAATCCATTAACCCTCTTTATTCAGAGTCAGAAAGAGAGAGAGAGAGAGAGAGAGAGAGAGAGAGGGAGAGAGAGAGTTAGTGTCAGAGAGTTTGGAGAGGGGAATTCCCCGCAGCTGTTGTCGCTGCCAGTTTGTGTTCAGTCGCCTAAAAATTACCCAGACAACGTCAAAATCTTGTGCTTGAATTTCAGGCTGTCAGTTGTTAACCTGGCCAAGAGAACTAGCCCCCCCTCCCGGCATACCTACTCCTGCGACGGTTTCTTTTCTTGCTCCAGTGAATTTTTCACTGCTGCTGCTTTGCGTTGGACTTGCTTTTCACCTGTCCATCGTGTGGAAATCATGTGAAAACATGTGGCCGCCAGTCAGCTAGTCAGCCAGTCAGGCGGCAGTCAGCTAGTCAGTCAGGCATTCATTTAGCCAAGTTTCAGCAACAGCAACAACAATGGCAACAACAAATTAAAGTAATTTCCTACCACAACGATTTCAGCTCTACTTTTTTTTCGCTTAAGCATTTCTTCCAAACGCTGCTTGTTGTATCGTTTCATTTTTCTGTTTTATTTTTATTTTTATCGCGTTAATTGCGACTTTTCATATGCCAAGTGCATTGTACAAACTATCAACCCAAATCTAAATCTGAATCTGACTCTGAGACCAATTTCAAATAACAAAATCACTATCCCAGAGAAAGACAACAGATGTGAACGGTGCTTTTACCACTTGACAGTCGGTTTTTTTTTTGATTTTTATTTCTGCCTTCCATTTGTGCGATTTTTTCTTGCATTATTTTTGAGCAATTGTTTTAGTTAGCCTCGCAGCGAATTCATTTAACACGCAAAATGCGGCAGCTTCAAGCAGATTTTCGGTGGCGTCATCTTCAACAACAACTCGTGAGCTATGCTTGTTGCAGCTGCTCGGTTGAGCAAATGGTGCCAGGCGAAGCAGTAGTTAATGAAGCGGCAGTTAGACTGACTGAGGCGCGCTGTATCTCATAGATACATTTGCTCAAAAGCATCAATAATGCGCTCTTATGGAAATTGTTGACTTTGTCAACGTTTTTTGTTATGCGTCAGCCATTGGCCGGCCGTTTGGATCTATTGGGTTGGGTGGGGGGTTGGAGTGGCAGGCAAAGCTGTTGCTTGACTGACATTTATCGCTGGTTTGGGCTGCTGCTGTTGCAACACACACACACACAGAGACGGCGACGGCAGCGGCGTTCAACGTTTTGGAAAATTTAGCACAAGGTTGCAACAGCCAGCAAAATGAGCAATTGTGGCAACAACAACAACAACAACAACAAAAGCGGCAAAGCTGCAACGCCAATAGCTAAGTTGCAGTTGTTGTTGTTGTTGCTGTTACATTCAAATTACTGTTGATGTTGACGCTGCTGTTGTTGTTGTTGTTGCTGTTGTCATTGCCCAAAATTGTAAATAAATAAATACTTAATTATGTTGTTCGGCCGCACCGTTTTTGGTTATCCAAAAAACTGGCTTACACAAAAAACAACTACAACTAAAGCGACACTACAACCAACATTGCGCATACGCCACATTGACCCAACAGCTATGAGAAACAATCTGTGGCCGATGCAACTGCATAAGCCTTGTCTATTTTTATCTGTACAACACAATTTTATTTAATGGACTTCAATCAATTCGACGTTCGATATAAAGTATACGACACGTTCATAGCAAAGTTGAAACTGTCATCAAAATAAAATTAGATCATGAAATCGCTGCAACTCACCTTTATGACTAATAAAAACCAACCAGAGCTCAATTCGATGAGTCTGTCAGAGCAGGTGCAGCTATGCAGATCAACATCGATCGTCAGCTTTAAACTTATCCGTGTGATCTGTCTAGATACAGTCAACAAATCAATTCGAAACACTTTGAAACGATGACTAAGCAAATTATTAATTAACTGCATATCTGATTGCTGCCAGATGATATCAAGCTGAATTTTATGCAAAACCGACCCGTATCTTAAGTGAAAATTGTTGAAAGCGTTGTATCATAAGTGTGCCAGATATGTCCAAGATATCAGTTTTTAAATAGATGGCAGCTTCTGGTAATATTTTAATCAAGAAAGCAAGCTAATTTAAATCCGTCCGTCCGTCCGTCCGTCCGTCCGTCCGTCCGTCCGTCCGTCCGTCCGACCGTATGTATGAACGCGTCGATCTCAGAGTCTTTAAGAGCTAGAGACAGATTTGGAACATAAGGACGCCTAATCCTAGGCAGTACAAATCTTCGATAACTTTCTCCGTTTCCAATATACATATGTGATCGATAACAATAAAATCTTGAATTTGAAAAAGTTTAGACGCTTAAGACAGCGTTTGAAACATCGGAGTAAATAATAACGATGTGTGAAGTTTTTATTGAAATCGGTTGAAAAACACCGGAGATATGGAGCATTGAAATCAGGAAAGTATGCACTACTATACATAAATACATACTAGCAAGCATATAGGGTTCAGGGTATAGTCTAGTCGGGATTTCTCTACTAGAGTCTTCTTACTTGTTTTATCAAAATTGTCCAGTATATTTTGATCTCATTTATAGAATTCCTTTTGTCATTCCATATGATTTTCCCTATGTTTAAAGCGTTATTAATTGTCTTACCCTCTTATAATATTATTGACAGCTAGACATTGTAGTTAGTCTAAGCAGCCGTTTACTATTGCTTTTCCGACAATCTTTTCAGCTCAATTTCATGATATTTCTTATCCAAGTACGAACTACCATACATACAGTAGTTGTATGCCAACAAGTAGGATAAGTTTTGTGCAGGAACTCAATCAGCACTTTCTCAGTTATGAATTGAGGCAGAAGCTGCAGTTAAACACATAAGTAGACAGGGGAGTTGGCTTAGACAAAGTTGCAGTACTCCACAACTCCACCCACACATAAGTAAGTAGGACGGATAAGTAACGAAGGGTTAGACAAAACACTGGGGGGTGGGAGGGGATGATGGCAGCGCCACAGCACCGACAGCATCCGCTGTAAGCGCAAAGAACAAACTGTAAAAAAATATGTATAAAAAAATCCCACACACACAAAATGAAACGAAACGAAAAATGCGACAGCGTCGAAGATGAAGCTAAAGCTAAAGCTGAAGCCAACGACCGCAAAGTTGCAGCAGCAGCAAAAGCAACAACAATAAAAACAAAAACGACGACAGCGACAACGATGCGTTCGCTCTCTCCCCTTCGCTATCGCGCTCCAAAAATGCAGCAGCCAAACAAACCACTCGTCTTGGGTATATGCCACGATGTACCTACCTACCAGCAGCCGCCCAGCAACCCTCGCCAATCGTCATGCTTTGGCTGTCGTCATCGCTGTAGCCACGAACCGGAAGTAAAACACAAATACGAAGGTTACTGCGGCTGCTGCTGCTGCTGCTGTTGTTGTCGTTGATGCTGCTGTTGCCGTTGCCGTTGCCGTTGCCGTTGCTGCATCTGCATCTGCGGCGCTCACAACAGCAGGGCAACAGCATCAAGTGCAAGTCGATTTGCACACAAACCTCAGTCTCTCAGCCTCAGTCTCTGTCTCTCAGACTCTGTCTCTGTTTCTGCATTTTCATCGCAGATGCCTGCCCAACTGGTGGGTGACTGCTCGGTAGGTGGCAGGTTCTTGGGCAGCTTGTCGTCATTGTTGCAATACAAATGGCGTTTGCGTTTCTCGCTAGCTGGCTTGTATCTCCCACTAGGTAGTTAGCTTTACGCTCACATTTGCTACAAATACTCAAAGCTCTCGTCTGGTATTCAACTTTTTCAATAAGATGTCGGTTGTTACGTTGTCGCACTACAAATTTGCCCGGCCCCAAAAATAAACCCAGCCCGTCGTCGCAGTTGGCGTCGTAAACACAGTCGCAGCCGAGAGCCCAGAACATTTCCATTTCCCAATAACAACGGCCATTCGGGCAGTCTTACACATACGTACATCATGTATATGGGAATTGGCTGTGTGTCGGTTTCTGAACGCCTGTTCGAATTTTAAGCTATTTTTATTGAAAATGAGCGATATTCTTAGTGGCCTCAAAATGCGACACTAAAGCCGTAGCTGGCTGAGAGCAAGTGGACGTGTGATAGATAGCCACAGAGAGAGTGAGAGGCACTTGAACAGGGAGAAAGTGTGAGAAAGAAGTGTGAGTGTGTGCAATGAAAAACTGTGTTAAGTGCATGCAGTGTGTGTGTGTGTTTGTGTGAGGATAGGGGCAACAGCTTAGCTCCTTTGGGGGTTGCAATTGATGCACACGCAGACAGCAATGATGGCTTCATTGTCAGTGCTTCTGCTAGCCGACAACACTCCTCTACTCGACCCCCGCAACCAAAGAGCACCCACTCAGTTAGATAGAATATAACCACGACGAAACTTGACTACTCTTAAACAGCTAAAAGTTATTTAAAAGAGTTTTACAAAGTTTTTGAAAAGGACAAATCACTATTATTTTATCAGTATTAAACTTTTAAAATTCGTTGTAGCTAAATGTAACATGGCTAAAAACTAAAATTATTAAATGTTCTCTTTATTTGATCTCAATTGTGGTTGCTGTCAAAAATCAAAGGATAATTGTAAGCCATTTATAAAACTAGTAGGAATAATTTATATAACTTAATTAAAAAACATTTTAGTGCTTAGTGATTTAGGAAGTGTTTGTTTAACGGTTTGAAGTACGTTTAAATAAAATACAACACGTTTTATTCACCTACTTATTAATAAATAACATAGAAGAAATATAAATTATATTTGAAAAGGCCTTACAGTTTTTGTTAAAGGGCAGGAGAGTGTCTGTTATCCTTTGAAGTGTGCTAGGCCTATTTGGACTTTATTTTATAACTGAGGTTCATTTATCTACTACCTGTCTATGTTGACAACTCGATGACAATTTTATAATATTAATCATATACGTACGTATGCACAAAGTACGTACACAGTCTAGAGTACAAAAAGCGCAATTTGCGATTCGTTCTGGCACAAAGTGCAATCAACACAGACTACACGCTCCCGCCTGCGTCTCTCCCCCTTCTCGACAGCAATCTACACTCTCTCATTTCATCTTTATGTTCTTTGAGCTCTCTAGGTATTTTTTTTATATATTTTTTTTTTTGTCATTTTTAATCTATGTATATATTTTGTCATATTTTGTATATGCAAAAATCAAACAGAAACAGCGCTTATTACGCCCCTCTGCCGACGACGAGTGTCTCGCATCGCGTCGCGGGACCCATTAGATGCGAGCTTTGAGCATGCGAGAGTCGAGCCAGAGCCAGAGCCAGAGCTGCAGATGGAGAGGCGCATAGCAAAAGGGAGCACCAAGTGGCAGTCGCGTCGCGTAGCGTCGCGTCGCATCGCTTTCAAACGCTGCTCACACGCAGCTGCCAAGTGCCGGGGATATGGGCATGGTTATAGTTATGACGATGACGATAACCATGGCTATGACTATATAGCTGACTGCATTTCGGCTTATTTCGATTCATTTGCACTCGCCAAGTTTTGAGAGCTTACACAACAACTACGACGACTACTACTTCTATACTCATGATGCCCATTCTCTGTGTTGTAAGCGCTGTTTCACTCGCTCCTTGCACTCTATCTACGTGAGTGTGTGTGTATGTTTGTGCTTTCCATGTCTTTTTTAGCTCCACCATTTCCAGTTTTGTGCTGCTGTTGTTTCTGTCTGTTTGCTGTCGGTTTTCGCACATTTCGCCCATTGTGTATATTTGGCAAGTTGTGCGCACTCAGAGACCTCGTCAACGAGTCGGACTCGCTGCTAATGCTGCTGCTACGTAGTACATACTACTACAATGTAGATATACCCTGCGCACCCGGCCAACCCGAGTCTATATCCGAGTCCGAGCAGCTGCTGCTTGTGCTTGTGCTGAGTGGAGAGCTCTCTGTTGATTGCTGTGCGCCTGTTTCGAAACAACTCAAACTGAGAGAGAGATAAAAGCATCTTGTGCTAGATGATGCTTCTGTGTTGATAAGACCCAGGCCCCGCTACATCTCGGTCTCTGTCTAAGTTGCATGTGTGTGTGTGTGGGCCTATATACTTATATCTTTTTGCGTGAAAATTGAGCATAATTTCTAGATGCAAAAGCAAGTGTTGGACGAGTACAAGTTTATTAAAGCCCACACACACAAACACTTACACATACACTCATATAAAATGCGTGCTTATTTCTGAGGTTAAGTTGGTCGCCTTCCTGTTCGTCGGTTCGTCTCCCCTCTGTTTGATTTGAGTGAGTTATGAAGTTGCGTGGGCGGCTCAGACTCGGCTCCAGTTGTTGTCAGTTATTATATGCTCTTTAAGCGGCGATTTATAGCTGTTCTTATTTACTGGGCACCAGAGCGAAGCTCTTCCAAATCTTGGGCGACATTGTAATGCAGTCTGGTGAAGCGTTTCTATATTTTGGGGCGTGCAAAAATGCGTTTACGGTTACTATGGGCCATGGTCATAATAAAAGAAGAAGAGAAAGAACCCAAATGCGATAGACGGCCACTTTAAAATGCTTTTCAAATGTAGCTGTAAATGCAACTGCCACACACGATTGCCGTCTGCACACACACAGCAACAGACACAAATGCGTGGATACAACCGTTCATATGTAAATTCTTGAGCAGTCATCAGTCGTTCACTCTCATCATGACCACGTGACGATGATGGTGGTTGTGACAATAATGATGTTATTGTTGCAGTCTCTTAATGCAGGTCAATGCTGCTGCTACTGCTGCTGATTTCTTACTTGATGCACTCAAATAATTGCAAAGTTTGAAGGAAGTGATTTCTTTGAATGTTTAAATTTTCAAAGTACACTTTCTTTAACTTCTATCCTTTATTTTTTCGACAAATTACTATTTTTGGATTTTAATAAAACTCTTTTAAAGTTTAATTTAAATTTTTTCGAATTATTTTTGCTTGAATTGGAAACTTGGGGACTGATTTTTTAAATTCGCTTAAAAAGTAACCAATTTACTGCATATATATATATATATGTACCTTTAAACCACTAATTTTGAATATGTGTCCTAATTTCGAGATATATTTTTCGCTGAGTGTATTGTGCTGCCTGTGCTTGTTGTCGTCGCTTAGCTGTCCTTTTGGCATATGCTGCTAAATTGGTCAATTTGCATGCACCGAATAAAGATTTAGATGCTGTGGCACTTTCACTTGGCCAGCAACTTGCAACTGGCTACTGGCAACAACAACAACAAGCAACTGCAAACTAAAACTGTATGCGGCAGCGGCCATATTTGCTTTAGTCATAAATTATGCCTAATTATGCGGCATCTTGGCTAAGATTGGCCAACTCCTGAACGCAGAGCACTATGCAATTTGTCCAGTCCATGCCTCCCATGTGGGTTTTGGGGCAGCTGGTTGCCCAAAGCAGACTGATCTGCAGTAGTTGCTGCAGTTGCAACAGTTGCAGCGTGTGGGTGAAGGGGCGCTAGGGTGACCATTGTGTTCATTACGAAATGTTGCAAGTAAATTTTGTCTATACTTTCCTTTTTATGTTTCTGTTATTTTCTGTTCAGCTGCTGAGTCCTACGGTTTATAATTGTTACCTAGGCTCGCATCCCGAAATTAGCCACAACTTTCAACTACGACAAAAGAAAGTTGATTTTTGTTTGACCAAAAACTAGCTGTTGTTGTTGTTGGGTGTTGCTGTTGCTTTTGCGGTAGTTGTTGGTGGACATTTCAAGGTCATTCAGCAGGGCAAACAATAGTAAACGAAGTGTCCATTGTTTCGCCGTCGACATCGTTTGGAATTCCATGAATTTTTTGTTCACTTGGTGTTCAACTTAATTAAAAGGCAAACAAAAACCTCACACACAAAAATACTGATAAAATGCTTTTTTATCAGCACACAGCGAACAAAACCAAAAAAGAAAGAAATATACAAAATAAAACCACTGTCGTCGAGACACTAACCACGATAATTATACAAAACATGTGGCCTGTTCATTCTCGGTTTTTGTATTGCGCCCGGCCACAAGAATTCTGGCTGCGAAACCCCTACGTTACCTATAAACACAATTGATAAGCATTTAGAATAGATATAAGAATATACCACAGCAATACTTGCCAGTAATGATTGCTGGAAAGCAACTCGCTTGCCAAGCACATACATATATCATTTTCAAGTCGTACTATTTTAGATACATTTCAAAGTACAAAGAGCTCAACACATGGAGAAATACGAAATTTACTATTAATTTAAAAGCCTTATCAGATATTCAACACAGATAAAAAAGGCGAATTGATAACCTTCTAAAATAATAATGGTGAACGATCTTTATGTTTGTATTCTGTCAAGCCAAAAAGGCTTATCAATTTCATGTTTATCTTTCGGTTCGCTTGCAAAAGCAACAAACAAATAAATGTTGGCAATCATTTGCCTAATTATAATTCATTTAATGATCACACATATTTCCTTTCATTTTATGGCCTGCCTATAAAAATACAAAAACCAAACCATTCAGAAACCATATGAAAATATTCTGTTAAAATGTGAATGATGCTCCTAACTTAAAACCTTTTATTAACCCATTGATGTTGGGCCTTGAAGAATCCCTTTTTGTTATAGGATGCCCAACATATCTATTGGTGTTTTAAAATATTTTTGTTCCCTCTAATATTTTGAATTCAATAATAAATATGTGTGCACCCATCAGAAATATACTACAATAAATAATTATATAATTGGATTATTAACTTTTTCTATTGGCTCAGGAGACAACAAGAAGGAACTTGATTACCAACATTAGATTACCAAAAATAAAAGATAAATAAATAATAGATATAACGTAAATTTTGCTTCGATTTGCACTTTAAAAACTGTTAATGAAATATTCACCTATGTATTTATTTTTTTAATAAGTTACTTTCTAAATAAACAATAGAGTGTTTTTTTAGAAATATAAGTGTTTCCTATTTGAAACTGCACAATTTGAGCCTATACCTCAATGTAGTAAATCGATATTTAGTAATCTGGGTCTTAATGGTTTATTCAATGATTTGTCAAAATATTTTAGAAAAATTATTGGCTTTCCGTGAGTGCTGAAGACTCGTTTATGTTAAGCTGTCATTAGTGCTGACCAGAACTTTAATGGGTTAACAGTTGAACACAAATGTACTACTCAGCCCTATGTAAGCTGCCCACATACACATACACAGATGCATTCATCGTCGCCGCGCTTCTGTCACCAAGCAGCCACGGTGCATCACAATACCCTCGGGCCGAGCTCTACTGGCTTTTAACGTGGCTGTGACTGAACTGTCGGTCGGTCGGTCGGTGTGTGTGTGTGTGTGTGTGTGTGTGTATCTCCGTACTTCATCGTTACTGCGTTCAATCGACGTGTGTGGCCTGAGGAGCGGGGCATGGGGTAGTACCACTTGGACTGGGTTTGGACCAGGGCATGTGCCTGACAACGACGTCAACGTCGCCGACGATGGAATGTTGTTAGTTATAAAATGGCCACAAAATCATAACGCGGGCGTGGGGGTCTCTGTCTTTTTGTCTCTCTGCCCATGCTGACCACTTTCCTGGACTCAAGAACCGAACCTGATATTGACGATGACGAGTTGTTAGTACCACCGCCAGCGTCTCATGCCTCATGGCTGTCTGGCCAGTCATCAAAAGGTTCGCTCGGTCCAGAGTGTGAATTGAAACGTTTTTTACATGTGTTCTCTGCTATACAATGCTAGAAAACCGATTGGATCTACAACTAGCAACAACTGTGAGCTCAAATCGAAATCAAAACTCTTCGTAGTCGCCGTCGCCGTCGTTGTTGTTGTAGTTGTCGCAGTTGTTTTATGAGTTTTAGAAATTCTTTTCAAGCAGATATTTCTTCTAGTTTTTTTTTTTGTTATTTTACTGTGAACATTTTCATGCACTCACTGAGTCGCCCACTAAAAAAACTAGTTTTTGTTTTTCTCGTTTCTGTTTGCTGTTCTTGTTATTATTATTAGTTTTCTATTCCTATATGGCGGCGTTGGTGGCTCGCTTTGAATAATGATGATAAGCGCAGCTCCATCCATCCATTTATCGATCCCTCCATCTATCCGTCTATCCATTTAGCTAACCATTCAATCCAATCCGAATGAGTTTATATGCACACACAGTTGTGTTTACAAACTCACATCTATCTTTCTGTCGTTCTCTTTTTAATTATTGACTTATTGTGGCATTTATTTTGTGTGTTTTGTTGTTGGGTTCTGTATTCCATTTTTGCTCGAAATCGTCGCCAGGTACACGAGAAATCGTCACGGTCAGCGAAAGATACTCTGGGAGCCAACAAACAGGCTACAGTTTGTATCTCAGCTTATGCAGATACATTTGAAGCGCACGCTTGTCCGTTTTGATGTTGTTGTCATTAATTTAACAACAGCACAACAGCAACAACAAAGAGCAGCGACAGCACCAACAACAACAGTATCAGAAACAAGAACAAAAACCAGACATTCTTCAAGACTTCGTC
Source organism: Scaptomyza reducta (assembly GCA_035044485.1). NCBI lineage: Eukaryota > Metazoa > Arthropoda > Insecta > Diptera > Drosophilidae > Scaptomyza > Scaptomyza reducta. The sequence continues at coordinate 494,016 of JAWNNV010000627.1, forward strand.
GTTTTTCGTTCTCATAATTTGTTTGCCCCGTTTGCCCCCCCTTCCTCTCGCTCTATCACTCTCTGTTTTCTTCTCCCCTGCAACTCCCTTGTATTCTCATGCTGATTCCCACTCTCAATCCCGTTCCCAATTTTTTTCTTTCTCGTCGCCGATCGTAGCCGACTGTGAGAAAGATTTTATTTCGTTCAAGTGGTTTTTGATTTAACGCCAAACAACAGCAACAACAAAAGCAACAACCGACAAACAAGCAATGGAAAATATTTTAATGATGCGTCGTCAATGCAATTCGAGAAAAATCAAAGATTTCTAACATGTTTGGTGGCCTGCTTCTTACTTTTCCACTCCTTATCATAGTTCTGTGGTTTGATTTCCAAAACATTCGATTGATTAGCTCTGGAAAATGCGATAGTCAGTAGTTCCATTGCCTCGGCAAGCAAATGTAAGCGGACCCACCCCAAAATATTCAAGAACTGCCTTTTGCTGCTACGTTTATAAATGTCTAGAAAAAGTGGTAGATCGCGAGAGCAGAGACGATCGACATACGGTGAAACCACTCGACAAGCTGCCAATGCGCTTATTCCGCATATCGATGCGGTAACATCTGTCACGACTGCTTCCTGAACAATGACAACAACAGTAACCACATATACAGGAGTACTGAAACTTTTGCTTTAGGTATTAGCAGAAAACATGCATCGAGGCATAATCATATTAAGATAAAGTTTGCAACGGTTTAATTAGTTCTCAACCTTTAATTGAAGAGATTGAATTTTATTTAGACAAATAAATCGAGTTTATTGGACAATTAGTTGTATTTTATTACAATCAAAAAAAGTATATATTATTACAAACATGAATGCTCTGTCAAATTTTATTGTTATCAATTTGTATACGATCTTAATCTCATAAACAAAAGTGTCACTAAAAGATCGGATAATGATTAAAATGTTTGTTTTTACAGAACATAACTAAGGATATAATCTGGTTTGAACTCTTTATGAGGTCAATTGAAGCTGACACAAAAATATTTACAAAATGTAATCAGATTTAGCTTTAGAATTTATAATATTATTTGGTGATCGCAATTTGTTGCCGATATACATAAGGGTATTGAAATTTCGCTTTGCAGACTGCCATTTATTGGTTTGGGTTTTTTGTTGTTTCGCATTAAGAATAGGGTTTAATTTCACTATGAAATATGCAGTATGTATAGTTGTTGCTGCAGTTATTGTTCTTCCTGCTTTGAACTTAACGCATTGCCGACATGAACATTAACTTTAACTAAGACGCAGCTGATGCTAAAGGACTTCAATGCCGTGGTCATTAAGGTGACACTAATCATGCGACCTCGAGTGTTGCCTGCATTTTATAGTCACTTAGCACGCTGTTTGTTTACGGCAATCGAGAAGTTTTCCCTGCCACTCATAGCACAACGGCGAATGAGTCGAACCATTCATAAAAATGCCATTCCCTTGCTTTCATATCTTTGTGGCACCTTTCTTTCTTTCATTATATTATTTTCTTATATTCAGCGAGCGTGTATATCTGTTGATTGGAAGCGCTTAGGAAAATCAACACACCAAAGAAATGGGAACTGGGAACTAGACAAATAGTAACTGGTAACAGCGAAAGGTTATGCCCAATGCAGTTTCAAATACATGGGTACAAACAGCAGCGAGCCTAGGAAGTGGTTCTTGCGTAGGTAGTTCTGACAACTGGGCCAAACAAAAGAGGACAAGACACACATACAATATACTCAAAAAACGTTGACTTCACAACATTGTGAGGGCAATAGAATATGAGAGAGAATGATATAGATTTTCACCTTTGGCAGTTGCAGTTGCTGAGAGCATGACGCGTGTCAGGGGCAACCAATTAGTAGAGAGGCTCTGCGGTATCTGTGCAGTCTTTTGTGTTTATGATATAGGGGTTGTTGAAAACTACTACAAGCATACGCTTAATGACACTTAAAGAAATCTTCAAATACCTTTTTAAAAACATTATTATTATTATTTATTGATTTAGTTTAACATGTGTTAAGAATAATTTAATAAATATTTAGGAAATAAAATACTTTAATCACGGAAATCAAATATCATTAAGTCAAGTATTTAAACTACAGCTTAGATGTATTTCTTCTTTTTTTTTGTATGTTCACAGTATAAATAAACTAATCACAAAGTAACAAATATCGAGTTTGATTTTAATTTGTTTAAATATTAATAGGTTAAACATTTAAAACATTATTATAGCACTTTAAATACCCAAAGGTATAATCAAAATGCTTTTATTTACAATTTAAGCTTAAAAAAAAAAATGAACAGTATATTTTTCAGTGTACTTATAACCTCGAGCGTAGCAATGTTTCTGACGCTGATGAGCCGCAAACTGCGCAGGAAGCTTCATCGAATTGACAAGCAGCATTTAGGGAATAATTTTCGGGGCATGTGCACCGTTTGTCCCCCCAAACAAAAAACTAAAAAAAAACACACACAAAAAGGAAGAGACTACTGCGCACTCGCAGACGGAGTCGGATACGCAGCGTGTAGGCAGCTAGAGAGTTGCGCAGAACGCAAAAGAGGACGCGCTCCAACAGTTTTTTGTGTTGTAACATCTGCTTGGTTGTGTCGCCTTGCGTCGTCATCATCATCAACATCAATATCAACAGCAGCAGTGCCAGAGTGCTGTCCTTTGCACAGGACATGTGCGTTTTTAGTTATTGAAATTTTTACTTGTTTTGTCCTGTTGGCTGCTCTCTCAGTGCATTGAGTATTTAATTGCAGATAATATCGACAACAAACAGCAGGCTGTTTAGCTTGGACTGAATGCCAGCCCCGAACACAAGAATATGCCATAGGGACAAAAGGACAACACAGAGCAGAATCAACAGCTGAAGTCGCCGGAAATTCATCGGTGGCCAAGTTGTTGCCACTCAGGACATTTGTCCAGTTTCTTTTTTGGGCTCTGTGTGGAGGCGCGCACGTGTCAATAATTGTTCAGATGTGGAGCTCAAGTATCAGCTGTCGTTTTTAGCCAGAAGAGCGGTCCCTGCTGCACTTGGGAACTAACTGCTCTTTAAAGTATGAAGACAATAAGAATTAAAGTAAGTTTGGGTATTCCTAAGAACTTTAAAGGTAATTGGACAACTTGTGTTAATCGTTAACAATTATTCTGTTTAAACATGCATTCAAAGTGTCCATAATTAAAAAAATAAAAATTGATAATCATCAAGTTAGTGTCAACTTATTTATTAGTTTATTTTTAACGCTTACGCTCGAGATTACGACGGCTTGAATCCACATATCTCGCCGAATCAATGTACTGGCAAAATTGTGGCTGCGAGATTATGTCGTTACCCCAACTATATATGTGAATGCGTAAGAAAGATCTATTAACATCTTAATACAAAAGATAATTCTTTATCAAAGTTTAATCTTTAGTTAAAATTTCAAGAATATTCGATTATGTTCGCTTGTTACGCAATTATTTTCCGAAATAAGCTCGCCTCCTAAGGCATATTATCTAATAAATTCGTGTAACGTAACAGCTTAAGCGTCCGAATTGTTATTTTTGTTGACCATTGTATTGCGTTTAGCTGGCTGTTTTAAGCCGCTCAACAAATGCAAATTAGTTGCGCACTTGGCCAACAGTTAACTCTGAGTACTCATCTCTCAACTCAACTCTCAACGTTGCCTGCGCACACACACACACAACTCAAACACACAACCATAGGTTTTGACCGGCAATTGCAAAAGTAACGCCAAAGCTAATGCCAAAGAAGCTAACAACAACTATAACAACAACTTCAATTCGTCTGTGCTGCTAAATGTAATTGTATTTGTAAATGCCATAAAGTTGGCAACATTCGCTGGGCAGCAGCAGCAGCAACACAAATGAATTATGTTGGCTGCTCAGGAGCCTTCGCTCTGCTCTCCCACCTTACCCGCTCCTGCCTCTCTCCACATTGGCCCCCTGCATCTTAAGCTACACAAATATTGCTCCAACCGTTTGGAAATGAAGTTCACGAGATGGTCAAGACGATAATGTTGGCGAGCGCATTTGCCATGTCATGAGGCGAATGCGATGTTGTTGCTGCTGCTGCCCTGACACCGCAGCAACACTGGCAACACAACAGAAACTCACTTCGGTTAGTCAATGCGCGTCACAGCGAACGAGTTTTTGCTTGCTATTGCTGTTCTTATTGTTGGTGTCCATTTTGTCGCCGTTGCTGCCGTCAAATAGTTGAAAATCAAATCAACAACATCAACAGCAACAACAACAGCAAAACTCGAAATGAAATCTATGTATGTAATGCTCAATTGAAGCGCAGCGAACGCTCCCCAAACGCTCCACTTTTTATTTTGCTGTTTGCCTTTTGTTTGATTTAGTTGATGCCACCCCCCCTGCCGCCCTTCCACTCCCATTCACATTGGCTTATGCATACGAGTGACGCTGAAGCTGACTTCAAGTTCCAAGCCCAAAAGCTGACTGCAGTTCCCCTGCCCATTCACACACACACACACACATGCACATACCCATACACACAGACAAATAGTAACACACTGCATAACTAAATCTGAATCTCTGCCAGCGTCGCTGCTCTCGTCGTCATCGTCGTCGCGAGCGTCATACAAATATTTAGTAGAGTATGAAGTAGTTCGGGTTCGGTACATAAAATGTGTTGACCTCAGTTGACCTCGTTTCAGTTTCTTTTTCTGTTGCTGTCGCTCTTGTTGTAGTTGTCGCTGTTGTTGGTTTTTTTTTGCTTTTGCTACTCTTTTTCTGCTTTTTGCAGTACTTATTTTATTTGTGCAAACGTTTTAATGAAATTTCGTTTCATTTTTTCTGCTCTTTTCTTTTCATACCCTCGCACTGGGCTTAATAATTTTGTCATGAAATGTTTAACGCTTTAATTACGACTTTTCCTGCACTATTACCAAAGTATTGTTTAACACAAGCAGTATCCGAGTCGATATAGATTTATCTTTCTGTTTATGCAATATAGTCGCTCAGTTTATCCTAATTCATCAGCATTCCTTATCAAATACCAACCTGAAATGTAAATCTGACCTGATAGAGAGAAAAATTCAAGAACTAGGATCATTTATGAAGAAGTTTCTGTAACAAAATACGACTTTTACATTAAATAATATTGAATTACTCAATAAACGAACGCTTATTTTAACGACTTGTCTAAGGAGTTCTTATATAAAACAACCATTAAATCCAAGATTCTTCTAAATAAGATATATTTCGCAACTAAATAAATCGTTTGATTCTATAAACGATTAATAAATATAACATAGTCTTAGTAAAGAGCATGTAATATTCGGTGCACCTCAGATATTTTCTCAGTCTTCTTTTTTTTTTGTATTTTGTTGCTTCTTTTGTACGAAATGTCTTTGTTTTCTCTCCCTCTTCTGGACACATTTGAGCGCGCCGCTGAGTTTCTCAATTAGAAATCATAATAATCGTATCTCTTTGTGGTTCTTCAACTTTTCACGGAGTTCCCTACCATAGAGAGTTAAGAGACCCAGAAAGAGACACAGAGTTGCCGTTTTGTCTATGCCTCGGATCGGAGCATTCTGGGCCCCAAGACAGATGGACAGACATAGTCTCAGCAGCTTCATTTGGACATTTGGCGAGTGTAACTCATAATTTTTTTGTTTCTTTTTATTTTGTAGTTTGTTTACCTCGCTTAATGTTGTTGATGATTACTTTCACCGGACAGCAACACCAACCTAAGTCTGCGTACAACAAAACACAGTTATGACAACAACAATAACATCAACAACAACAGCAGCAGCCAAGCGATTGCTGAGGAAGCAACAACAACAACTGCAAGAAACAAAAACGAAGCAAAACCAAAGTTGCTATGCTTATTTGTTGCTGTTACTGTTGCTATTATTATTGTTGTTGCTGGTGTTGTTGGCATATGAAATATGTTTGAACATAATGAGGCCAAGAGAGTTGCTTTTGTTGCCTTTTGCTGTCGACTGACGATCTGTCTCTAACTCTGACTGCAATGATTGCAGGTTACTGCTGCCGCTGGCAACCGTCAGCATCAGCATTGCACCGACAACAGCAGCAGCAACATGATTTGCAATAATAACAACAACAATAACAGCAGCAGCATCTAGCATTAGTCTTAGTCCGTAATCTGTATCTAAATCAAAATGATACTTTGATACAATTAGCAATAGCACAAAAATTGCTGTTGTTGTTTGGATTGTTGTTGCTGTTGCTGCTGTCAGCGCTGTTGCCGATACTGATTGCAATAAATTACAGGCATTTTTGTTATAGATCTCATTCCGCCTAAGGCTACTCAGTTTAAACTATATTTGGATTAGTATCAAACGAACCTATCATGAACCCGTAAACCTTTTTTCATTAATATACCATTCATAATTTGAGATCAATGTAAAAAATTCTTTAAAATTATTTCAAATTCCGACTAATAATATATGACTATTCATTCAAAATATCCTTTAATTACCTTAGGTAAGCCATAAGCTGTCTAAATATTTCGTTATTGAACCCATTTCAAATGTGTATAAAGCCAATTTTAAGTCATCTTATTTCTTTTAGCGTGTTTTCGTATTATCGCCCTTATACTCCATGTACTTTCTATTTCCTTGGCACGCATTTGGGTACAAAGAAAAGAAGCAAAAATATTATAAAAACCGTTAGGTAAATGAATTTCGGTGGCAGCAACCGAAAAGTTGACATGCATCTCATATAACGCGTTCCCAACAAAATTAAAAAAAAGAAATTAACAACAATAACATCGCTAACGAAAAATAAAAATAGTCAAACTAAGCGACGTCTTTCGGTTCACGTTCACGTCCAAAATTTCATTGTACCCACGCCGACGAACGTCTGCGAAGCGACAAGCGGAAATGGTAAACATTACATTTACCTACACTTGCAACACGGCCCAGAGTAAGAGGGAGACAGTAAGAGTGGTGGGTTGGGAGGAAGGGATGGGGGCCAGAAATGTGAACTGAGAAACAAAAAACGGTTAGTTATGAAACCAAAGCATCACTCAAAGGCAGCCGCCAAAGCCAACCGCCCGCCCGCACTCCTCAAGAGAAAGGAGTGATAGAGGGCGGGGGACGTGTGGTGAAGTAAAAGCCGCATAAAGGTGACGTTGGCCAAAGTGACAGCCGCTGGAGAAGCTCAGTTCGGGCAATGCGGACTCAACTCTACTCAACTCAACTCGCACAGCACCAACTTTCCAATGTACACACAGACAACGCACACATACAAAAGCACATGTGTATACAATTTCATTATGTTTCGCTTAGTTTTTTATTTGTTTTGTTTTTCATCCAAAAGGCGGCTTCCACAACTCCAATACCAACGACAATAACAGTTGCATGTAAATGTCGTGGAGAAAGACGACTGCACAACACATGCGAAATATTTAATTTGAAAATAAATATTTAAATATTTAAGTTTTTTTAGTCAGGAGAAGAAAACAATGATTAAACTTATCCAATTCTAATTATGTGCCTCTGTTATTTTAAAAATATATCAATTAATGAATTTAATATAGACAAATTTAATTTTATTGCGTCTATTATTATTGTTGCTTAATATTTTGTGTGACAGAAAATAATTTATTAATTTGTAATTACAAATATTTGCGTAAATTGAAGAGTTTATCTCTTTTGAACTTATTTATTTTGTAGTATACCAAACAGATTATAAACACTGAACCCATGAAATGGGTAAAAAGACAAAAGGAAACATCTCCAATCCCATAAAATATATATTTGATGAGCATTAACAGCTGAGTTCATATACCCATATCAATGACCATTTGTTTGTCTGTATGAACGTATTTCAGAGACTAACTAATCGATAACTTACCCCGTTTCCCACTTACACATGTAATCGATTACACTAAACCCTTGAATTTGGTAATTCTTATATAAATATGAAAATAAATTTTATAGAAATCGGTTAAGAAATATCGTAGATTTTGCAGATTGAAGTTTAGTTATTATGCAATAATACACACACACACATATACCTTCAGCAAATGGTACGATTTTCAGGCTTCTTCTTACTTGTTACTCAAAATTGTGCTTAATAATTTGTACACACTTAAATTCACATTAAATGCAGCATTGCTAAAGGACTTAAAACTGTTGCACGGCTAAAAACAATTCAATTGCAAGATAATGTTGATTGTGGAAATGGAAAAATGAAAAATGTTCGGTGCCAGGGTAGTAGACGATACCCCCAAAATACTCCCATACCCCTGGTAATGGGCATGCCATCTGCCATCCTTTCAGCTCTGCCCCAACACACACAAAACGCTAGCATGTTAAATGGAAATGCATTTGGTGGCAGGCGAGGTAAGGACTAACATGGAACATTCAGGATGTTTGGACGTGTGGGAGTCGTGGGCTAAAATAAAACCAAATAGACGGAAAATGGGGAAAAATGCACAACGACGGCGACATTGCAGAGACTGACTAAGGTATGAGAGCGGAAGAAGGGCGAAGGGTTTGGACGGTGTAGTAGCAGGAGCAGAATACACACACATATATACACACACAGACACACATCCTTGACAGTGCCGACGACTGCGAGTTCATTGCATTTTATGCGAAGCGATGTTGCAGGTAAAATGCAAACAACAACAAAAGCAACAACAACAGCTATATGGTTGGGGACAAGGACTGAGTCTAGCTAATGCGCCACGCACCCAACTCTTTGCCGAAGGGGTTAGACTGAAGTAGAGGTGGGGGCTACAGTTGCTTTGTTGTTTGCAAGCATTGCCTGTGTGTATGTGTGTGTCAAGCCAGGCGACCCTTCGCAACCAAAATGCCACAACACAACACAATTTTCCCACCAGAAGCAACAGCAACACACGGTGACAGACAACAGGGAGCAGTTGAACAGGGAGCTGGGAGGGAGTTGGAAATTGCAGTTACTGGAAACTGGTAAGCAACACCCGTTAAACAAAAGCCTAGCTCATTGAGTTTTGAGTTTTAGAGATAGTGGTTGCTGTTTTAGCAGCAGGAGATAAGGGAGAACGGAGATGAGGCGGGCGCATTGCATTTAAAGTTGCAGGAAGTGACAGCTAGTACCAGTAGCAGGAGCAGTAGTAGGATAATCAGTAATCAGGATAGCCTGAGGCAAGAGAGGAAGACAATAACAAATCCCAACATTGATCGAGGCAATCGCAATAAACGGCAAACGACAGTGTCAGTGTGACCAGGAGGAACCAAGAAGGACAGCATCAGTTAAGCAACTTAGGCCTAACATCAGCCCACCCAGAGTCGAAAGAGTGTGAAGTGGGCTCGAGGGAGGCACAGACAGAAGTCCACTTTCCCAATGTCTGTGTTGGGCTAGCACAGCAACCAGAGAGAGTATAGTTTACTGGGAAGAAATCATAAAACGAATACGAGTTACAAAACTGCTGAATTCCGGCAGAGAAGCCGTTGCAGCAGAAGCACCAGAATCAGAAGCAGCACCAGTAGCAGAGAAAGAGAACAGGTAGACAGGCAATAGCGACGCCGTTTTGGAATGCAAACTAAAAATAGGAAACCCAGGCCAAAAACGTAAGCCAAAGCTGATGCTCAGAGACGAAGCAGAGTACGACAGTTGACTCTATTTATCCCTGTGTGTGCTTTTATACCCTGAACACATTAAAAATTGGTAAAAAGGGTATAATGGTTTTGTGCAAAAGTATGTAACAGGCAGAAAGAAGCATCTCCGACCCTATAAAGTATATATATTCTTAATCAGCATCAACATCCGAGTCGATATAGCCATGTCCCTCTGTCCGATTTGGAACATAAGCTCACCTAATTCCTAGGCAGTACAAGTTTGTTTCAAAATTTCGATAACTCTTTCCGTTTCCGATATACACATGTGATCGATAACAACAAAATCTTGAATTTGGAAAACTTAAAGACAGCGTTTGAAACATTAGACAACATAATGACAATCTGCGAAATTTTTATTGAAATCGGTTGAGAAACACCGGAGATATGGAGCATTGAAACTAGGAAAGTATGCACTATACGCGTACACCCCTACATACTTGCATGCAGTGACTGTACGCGTACAGTATAGGGTTCATACTTAGATAGCCTTCTTACTTGTTTCACTCTCTGCTCTGTTCTGCAGACAACAACAATTGCAGTGGTATTTGCAGTCAAACACTCGCTTCTAATATCTGGCAATGGTCGTTAGAGGTAGCCAACTCTAGCGACCCAAACTTACTACGATATAAACATACCTATACCTTAACCAATACCAATAGCAAGTTCAACCTTTTAGCCATTCTAGGTCTCCGTCTCTGTCTCAGTCTCGGTTGCTGGTTTCGTTCTTCTGGCACCAGCGTCGCTAGTTTGCCGTTTGACTTTGATTGCAAAGTTTACATGGCACCAAAGTGCATTTTCAATAAAAGGAAATATCAAACTCCAAGCGCACCAACAAACACACACTCATACACCTATACATATGCATACACATATTAACATATACATATGCGGATGTATATATAGTGTTTATATATGGTATGTCGCATATCGTGGCATGCCTTTAGTTTTTGCACTTGTTCTGCTTCTTTTGGCACTGCGCGTTCTTCTTCTTCTGTCTTCACCCTTCCCCTTCGCCAAGGAAGGACTCTGCGAATGCTGTGACTTCGGCACGGCGCTCTATAGCTATAGAAGTTCTCGCAAGTTATACGCCGCGCCACACTGCCATGCCCTCCCACCCACACACATACACACAAAAAGAAGGATTCGCCAAGTGAACTTTGAATGGTGTCTATGCAATGACGACAACTGGAACAACAGCAATAAGAAGTTCCTTAAGTCTTACAAGTGTGGACTTATAAATACCTTATAATCGATTTACTAAGTATCTGACTTTTTGCACTGTTAGAAAACTGAAAATAAACATTTCTAAACATTTTATCATCATAAAACGATCTATTAATTTTGGATTTTTTAGTTAGATGACAATTTAACCAACTTATACTCAAGTCGATTAGTCCCATATACCAACCCACTAACAAGGCTATTTTTGGTTAGGACCTTTGTCAACAACAACAACATCAACATCAGAAGCTGGTAGAAAGCACAAAAACTTGTCGCTAAAACTTTTTGACACTTTCAAATTTGCCAGGCTATTGAAAATTTAACGCTGTCACCGGCGACTTTTCAAATTACAGATAGAAACTTTTGCAGCTGCTTTCATTTCCACCTCTCTTGATAACCCGCAATCCAAATGCTTCTAATGTTATCAACATAACTTTCTTAAACTTAGTTTAATATGCTGTTATTTTTGTGCGCCTGTGTTCTTTATATTTTTTATCACATCTATATATATATATACTTTTTTTGGACTCGAGCCAAGTAAAAATAAATAGTTGTAACTTAAATTTGGCACTCACGCATTGAGTATTAAATTTAAAATTTAAAATTAAAATAAACAACATACTTTCTTTTATCATTTCCAATGAGGTTAACTCGACTTACTTTCAAATAAATGCTATTCTCTAATCTTATTATCTTATTAGACCAGGATAGTTTGTTCAAAGTTAAGTTTAGCTTCATTTTGTTTACTTAAGGTATGTATAAAACACAAAATATTTAAAATTTCGTTTTATTTATTTGAATTTCTTTTCTTTCTTTCTTTTTGAAAAAATAAAAGTGCATAAGCCAATAATATTTAAGTGGCAGTTTCGGCTATCATTGACTGCTTAACTAATTGCAATAATCAGATTTGCAGTTGCAGTTGTAAGTACTAGTTGGAGTCTTGAGTCTCAAGTGGCAGTTGCCAAGATGTCCGGAGCAGTTGGTCGTCGACGCTGCTTCTCTCTGTTTATAAACTGGCAACTCCCATGTCGACTGACTGTCCACTTGTGTGTTTAGTTTGTTGTGTTCTTTGGGCCACGCCTCGTCGGCATATTCATCAAAATTCACTTTAACTTCATTATCATCGTTATTGTTTTATTTATTCCACCTTCTGTTTCGCCTCAAGACACTTGATCGCTCAATTGATTTTGCGGGCTCGCAACTTGACATGGTGGCCAGTTTTGAAGGGGGAAACCGAATCCATATCCAAACTCGAACTCAAACTCAAAAACCCGACAGCCACTCTCTCTCTCTCTCTCTCTCGGTTTAAGTCTCAGTTTTGGTCTTGCCTTATGGCGTTGCTTTTTGACGGTTTCGTTGTGGTCGTCGGCTTTGTTGTTGGTTTTGTTCTTTGGCTCTTGTTGTCGGTTGTTGTCAGTTGTTGTTTTTGTCGTTGTTGTTGTCTTTGTTGCTGTTGCTGTTGCTGTTGTGCGCATTGTCGACACTTTATTGACTACTTTTCTGGATGAATTTGTTGGTTTCTTAATTTCGCTGCACTGCACAAATGCCCTCGTCTTGTGCCTTGTGTTCATTGTACTCATTGTCCCCCTCTCTTTCGTTCCCTGATATCACTCATACGCCCCACCGCTGCCGTTTCACCCGTTTTTGCTCTCATGCGTCTGCGCTTCCTTTTCTTTTTTGCCGGCTGCTGTTGCATCGATTTGCTTGCTGCTCTTTTTCTTTTTTATAATTGTATTGAATTTTTTTTTTTTCGTTACTTATGTGTTTAATTTTTTTTCTCTTGTGTTTTTTTGTTCTTATTTATACTGTGCTGCGGCCCAGACACAAACACAGAACCAGGCAGACACAGACACAGACAAAGGCAACGGCAATGGCAACGGCGACGACGCCAGCGTCGTCCACGTCGCATTTGGGTGACTTTGGACGCGACTGGAAGTTACAAGCAGACCGAAAGATATACACACTCACACACACACATATAAACAGACACCCACAGAGGCACTGATTTAGCCGGCCTTAAATAAGAGTTGAGGTGTTGTCCTCGCTTAAATTAGCTTGGATGAGAGTCGTCTGGCTGCCTTTTTTCAGTCTCAGTCTCAGTCACAGTCTCAGTTCCAGTCCCATTCCCGATGCCAGTCTGCCTGCTTATGTATACATATGTACTTGTATGTACATATATAATTTGCTTTCTTAGTTGTATCTTATGTACACTTATCGCTCTTGTCTTTGGCATCTTTGCTTAATTTATGTACCAGTTTTTTTAACGGCTTTGTCATGGCTCATAAGAAGAACTTAACCCTTTTTGGATCAACGCTATAAATCAGTTATATTTTTTTCGACATAACGGTTAATGCTGCACGAGTCTTTATGCCACATTTAAAAATCTCCGGAAAGATCTTAACTGTGCTTGTTTCTCGTACCTAATTTTGATCAACGTTCAAATTGCATGCAATCACAAAAATCAATGTGTGAAAAACAGCATAAACATTTAATTGCCATTCGGCGGTTAGTTGTTTACATGCCGTTGACGATCGCATATAAAAGCGACCATAAATTGTCATTTAAGCACCCCATTATGATGATGAGAGGGGAAACAGTTGATATCGCCAACCAGTCGGACAGTCGGACAGTTAAGCTGTACTGGGGGAATCTAAATCCAAATTGGCTCCCATATAGTTTTATAGACCCAACAACTTGCCGTACAGAACGGCCTACAGCTGAAAAGTGGCATGTATCTACACATTACAATGTACAGTGATCACATCTTATGAGCTGTCAAATTGAAATTGCTTACATGATTTAGATGGAAGTATCATAAAGCAATATCAATATTGTTACAAATGGCAAAGAATCGTGGAAAATTTGCAAATTTATAGCCTTGTTATAGAGGTTTCTGAGCTGAAAAGTGGTATTAATTAAACATTAAGTCATCAAACATAATTTATGTTCGTCAAAACAAAAGTAAGCTTATTCAAGAATATTTTAAATATCAGTTAATTTCTTAATAATAATTCACACAGTTTTATTATGATGACTGACTTGGCGAAAACTATTTTCATCTACTTTTTTCAGTTTCAACTGCACCATAAATATTCGTTATATGTTCGATCCAAATGATATGTGTCATTCTGTATAAATATTTTTATACAAAATGTATAAATGTTTATATACAATACATAATCTCTAAAGATTGTTAGGACAAATACATCTCATTCATTATGTCTACAATAATTTCCAGTTGAATGAAGCTACAAAATTTTTATATTAAGATGATATTTTGATCGTTTTTGAGATTGTCGTTGAAACCGTAGAAAAACAAAGCACCATCAAAATATAAATGCGATTGGCGCCAATGGCAACTTCTGTCCCAAGGAAGCCTTAACCTTAACTGTCTCCACCTGCAGCTGGACACAAAACAAAAAAAAAACTTGCGTGCCGCAATGATCGTCAGAAAGAAGGCTTGAATACGATATAGGGCTGGTCGGCCACCTTGGCATGGCATTGAATCATGTGTTGCGATTTGACTTTGGAATTCAATACGGGTGGAGCTGAGCTGAACTGAGTTGAGCCAATGCGGCACTCAACCAATCCTCCAACGATCCTCTGCAATCCTCCACGATCCTCGTCTCGTTTGCTTTGTACGGTCATATTAACATTTTTTTTGTCTTTTATTGTTATGTTGTTATTATTATTTATTTGTATATGCCCTGTGGTAAGGCTTCGTTTGGTATGAGCCTACAGAAGCCTTCACTTGATCAGTCGCGATCAATTTTGTGTCAAGTCATAAATCCGCACTCGCAGTTTTATGCATTCCAACTTAACAAATCATAAAGAATGTTATTCGATAGAATAATTCAGAGTCGCGAGCCAATGTCAGGGCCATGGCAGACAAGCAGACAAAGTCTTGGAATAACAACGCAGCGGTGAGGGTCAATACACTCAGAATAAAATTGTATAATCATTTTGTATATCTTTCAAAAAGTCAGTCATTTTTATACCTATGGGTATAAGATATAATGTCTTTGTGCAAAAGTATGAAACAGGCAGAACGGCGCATCTCCGCCCCCATTAAGTATTCAGATTTGGAATATATAATCTCGCCTAAGCTCTAGGCACTATAAAATTTCAATAACTCGACCTACACATGCAATCGATAGAAATAAAATCATGAATTTTAGCTTCTGTGAAGTTTTTAAAGAAATTGGTTGAGAACCACCGAATTTATTACAAAGACAAGAAATAAGTTTTTTTTTTTTAATTTCTTCGGATTTTTTTTAAATGTCTGGCCCAAGTACATGAATATATACCATTTTTTTGTGTGTGTACCCTCAAAACACTAAGAGCAAGAGTAACAACAACAACTGTGCAACAACAATGACATTGCACTGGTTTACCTTCAGCCCAGCCAAGAAGTAGCAAAAGCAACAACAGCACTAACAATGTGGCAGCAATAACAACAACAATAACTTCAACAGCAGCAACACGTTCCACGCACAGCCCCCCCAAAAAGGCAAAGATACAATAGTTGTTGCTTGCGACTTGGCCCGGGGCATCCTCAAGTGCATCTATGTATTTGTATCCGTTGCGCTGCTGCCCAACGTGGCAACTGTTGTAAATTAACGCGGGCGTTAAAATTGCAATTTTTCACTTAATGCACCCGGCAACAACATTACGTAGTGGCAGCCATAGCGAGCGAATGCATGAGTAAGAGAGCAAGAGATGAACGCTACTAGATGCCACATAGTTGGAGCTGGAGCTGAAGTTGGCGATGCAGTTCAACTCAAGTCATTTAAGCATGGCCAGCCCGTAGGACCGACCATCAAGTGGTTGAGATGGTTTCTGGTGTTTTTGGGCTGGCAAACTCGTTCTCGTCTCGTATCGTTCTCATGATATGGATATGAACAGCGACAACAACAGCCGGTCTATGTAAAGTGTCCTTGAAATAATTGTAAATTATGTCTTCTCAATAGCAATGGCCGATGATCTGAAGGCAAAACACAACAGAGAACATACTAAAGAGAGAGAGAGAGAGAGAGGCAGAAGAGATAGTGAGAGCCTGTTGCCTCTGAATGGCATTCATCGCGTGGGTGGCGGCCGTCTATTAATAAATTTCAATAAGTTGCATTCAATGGACTCGCTGGCCATGTGGCATATTTGTGTCGCATATGTCACCGCCCTGCTGCATGGTTGTTGTTGTTGTTTTTGTTGCTGCTTAATTGAAAATCGCAAATATACAAGTTATGAGAGTTCAGCAAAAATTACACAAAAATGGCTCGACTGCACGCTGGCAATCAAACAAATAAATACACACACAGAAAGACACATGACAACCCCATCCCTCAACCCATTCCCACCCACTGAAATGCTTGCATTCTCGGACAACCTGTTTAATTTCAACTTTTCTGCTCATTTCGATTCGATTTGTTTTGCCAAATATTTTTTTCATCCTCGATAGACAGCAGTGAGAGTGAGAGTGAGAGGGCAGAACTCTGATTAGCTGCGCCACATGGCAAAGAACAACACCATCAGCAACAACAGTGGCATCAGTGGCAGCGTCCAAGAGATTTTTGGCCAACCGAACAATTTTCGCATAAGCTGCAAACGTTGCGATCGCTTTGTTGTTGTTTTAATTTGTGTTTTTTTTTGTTGTTGTTTCTGCCTCAAGAGCCAAATTATTTAGCGAATAATCTGCGCGCTGCCGTCGGCTCTCAATTAAGAACTTATTTTTAAGCGGAAAACAAAACAAACAAAACCCAAATGCACAGAGCATAAATTTCGAAGATCCATGATGGGGTAGGGGTAGGTGTTGGTTGTGGGGAAGTGGGAAGGGAGGCAAATTAAATGCATATAAAATTAAGGCGGGCATCTCGAACCAAAAAGTAGCCCACAATGTGCGCCACACTCGGGGGCACTCGCCTTAAAGGCGACCACAACAATATATATGCGACGGGGCAACGCGTCATATGAGCAACAACGCAAAGGAGCGTAACCGTTAAGAAAGGGTGTGGGGGATCGGGGTAGATTGGTGGGTTGTTGGGTGGGACGGGCTGCGCTGCTTTGGCGATGCGTTGACGCCTGAAATTGTTGAAATTTGCGTTTTATATTGCAAAATTTATAAATGCCAAATTAATATTGAGATATACAATGTGTGAACGTGCAAATGTGTGCGTGTGTGTGTGTGTTTGGGTGAGTGTTAGATATTGGTCTATAAATACTTTTGTTGTGTTTTTAATAAATCCTTATCCGAAATAAACTTATTTTCTATATTATGTAAAACAAAATACAACAAGTAAGAAGGCTCTAGTCGAGAAATCCCGACTAGACGATACCCTGAACCCTATACTTTACGCATACAGTCAGTGCTTGCAAGTATATGTGTGTACGCGTATAGTGCATACTTTCTTATCTTCAATTTGCCATATCTCCGGTGTTTCTCAACATTTTCACAGATTATCATTATTTCGTCTAATGTTTCAAACTGCATCATAATTTCTGAATTCAAGATTTTGTTGTTATCGATCACATGTGTATATCGGAAACGGGAAGAGTTATCGAACATTTAAAACAAACTTGTACTGCCTCGGGATTAGGCGAGCTTATGTTCCAACTCTGGTGTCTCTAGCTTTTATAGTCTCTGAGATCGACGCGTTCATACATACGGACGGACGGACGGACAGACGGACATGGCTATATCGACTCGGTTGTTGATGCTGATCAAGAATGTATATACTATATGGGGTCGGAGATGCTTCCTTCTGCCTGTTACATACTTTTGCACAAAACCATTATACCTTTTTTACCCATTTTCAATGGGTTCAGGGTATAAAAATGCGGTAAATATTCGATTGTTAATAGCTTAAGTACCATTCTCTATTTCATATATTAACATAAGAAATGCTTGCATTCAAGGATCAAAAACTTTAAGCAGATATGATATTTCTATAAAGAACTGGAAACGAATAAATTAATAACTCAAAATTTAGAGTATTAAAACAACTGAATATATATATTTAAACTCCAAACAAAAGTTAATTGTATCTGTTTTTTATTATTGCTTTACTGTATAATTGAGTCAAAGATTAAATTGTTGCCCCTTAATGTATTTATATGTTTGTTTTTTATAATAAATTTGAACACCACAAAAAAAGAAGGAAACTTTTGTCATGCTTTCTGCACAGTTTATATTTTTATTTGTGGTGTGCAAATATTTCAACTGCGCAACTGTCTCCCTTCTTCCATAGCACACATTATAGTAGGTCTATATGTACACGCGTCAATGTGTGTATATATATATTTATATATTTTCGATGTGTACTTGTTTTTATATGCATTGCCATACATTTGGCCTCTTGCAAAACAGAAAAGTAGTTCATTGAATATTTTCAACTTGATTTTATTTTGTGGCTGTTTAAATGATTTATACGAAATATGTGAAATACAAAGCACAAATACAAATACATATATACACACACACACACAAGTGCACATAAAAACACATGCTAAAGCGTCAGTCATTCATTTGCTGCTGATACAGATACATTACTATAGACACAATTTAGTTTCTGTGGTATATATAGTGCTCTGCCTAACCGATGTACAATATATTGATTGTGTTCGGATTTATACAAAAACACTTGTATATGTATGTGTGTGTGTGTGTATTTGTGAATTTGCCGCACATTTGCTGCTAATAATAACTTTAAAAACGAACTATTTTGTTGCCTTTAGAGATTTTAATTTTTTTCGTCGTTGATGTTGAGTTTAATATGATTATTGAATTTCAAGTGTGTTGTTGTGTCCGCCACTGTGTATTAGCGTGTGTGTGTGTGTGTGTGTGTGTGTGGGTGTGTGTGTGTGCGTGCGTGTCCACTTGTCTATTAAATGCACAACATTTTTGGGCAGTTTTGATATTTTATTGAAAATTCACAGTGCATTAGATATTTTATGCGCAGCTATTTTGCATTTTCTCCACCCTCTGCATTCCACACTCAAAGAAATATGTATGATATATGCACGTTAGTGTGTGTGTGTTCATGTACGGCAATAGATTTGCCATTTTTATGATATTTGTGCGTTTTGCTTTAATTGTTTGGCAAATTTGAACGCAATTGAAAATTTTGCAAAACAGATCAAAAATTATATGGAGAAAATGCTATTTAATTTCTTTCAAATTTATATTTTTTTGTTTTTGTAACTATATATTTTTGGTTATATTTAATCGGCTCATTAAATACTTAGGCGCACATGGCGTATGATTACTATTTGGTACCAACATCTTAGGAACATAGGAGCATCAATGAAAATGTTTTCTCATTAAATGTTTAGGTATCAGCAACCCAAAACTTTACTAATTTGAAATTATTTGGAATTTTTGGGAAAAATATAAATTTTATAGAAAATTATTACACTTATCGGTTAGCTATTAAAGCAACTGCATCAATTAAAAGTTTGTTGTTATTCTTTATTGTAGGCATGATTATAAAAACACTACCTAAAAACATATTGTTACTGGTCAAAAACCAACATCAACCTTTGCAATTTTATTGAAACGATATTTGGATCTTTTTTATTATTTTTGGGTTTCGGGAAAAGTGGTAAAAACATGTGAAAGAAATAATAATGATTTGATAATGTCTCAGAAGATGGAAGCCTTTGGAGATTCACCCTTTCAAATTTACAATCGATGCAATCAATAAACGCAAGAAGTTGGGAAAATTTACCCAAACTTTGCAATCAATCCTTGCAGGTGAAGGTGTAATGTAACTCTTATAACTCTTTTACTAATCATAACAACCTGAATCACATCTGTCCATAAAATATTGGTCATTGATTCAAAATTCAAAGCATTGAGAAAAATACAAAATATAAATTGTAAAGTTCGATGTTTGTTTTTTGGGCAGTAGGAAACAGTAGCAATATTGTAGGTGCTGCTATTATTTTTCTCGCAGTTGTTGTAACCACATAGCCACAGGGAGATCATTGCCCCGCCACAGTTGGTTAAAAATAATGCGAGTGTTTTTCCGCTCGTTCGGCTTATTTATGTAATTACAAGTACTCATATTCATACTGATACTTATACTCATACTCATACATATTTTCATACTCTTACTCACACTTATACTTGCATTCAATCATGGACTTGCTCGGGCGTCTTTTTTATGTTATTGCAAGTTCTCATACTCATACTCATACTCATACTTGCACTCATTAATGGACTTGCACTCGTCTTGGCCTTATGTTCGGCAATTGACAGTTAATTAGCCATACGTATATATCTGCAGGATAAATTAATTGAAGATGCATTTGTGTATTTGGCTTCAGGTTTTTCGGGAGTCCAGGATTATCCATTCCGGCAATTCGTGTACGATCGGAAAAATTGTATGTGCAAAAGATGGTGGCGCCCACTTAACTTGATAAAATCGTCGCTGGTGCAAATTGATTCGATGCGGATGTGAGGCGGAAACTTGTTGACGTCATTGTTACACACGCCCCATTTGGTGGAGGCAATTAAACGCCTGTCGACAGTTAAATTAGCATGCCAAAGCATGCACAAAATGGCAGTAGCGAAGGCGCTGGTGTATGAGGGGGCGTGCCAAATTAGTCTTAGATATTGTATCTGGCAGATACGGGAAAAAAAGGCAGCAGCTCAAAGAAACGCCCCGTCCCCTTGCGAGCCGTTTATCTAAATATTAAATATTCATTTGGACGGCGCCAAGAGCCGAAGAAAAATATAATTTATTAATTTGTTAATTCGTTGTTTGTCATTTTGCGGCTTAAACGTTTCGTTCTGCCACACAAAAACACATTAAATTTATGGCCCCCAAATGAGAGAGCGAATCGTTCACCTAATGAGAGAGAGAGAAAAGCTTCGTCTCGTTTCGGTTCTCTTCGGCATTGCGTCTTGTCTGCCGCTACTGCCGCTGGCAATTAACACGCCAAATTAGCAAGCAAACTCGGGTACGGCGTAGTCGACGTTGACGTTGACGCCGCCGCCGACGTTGCACGATCAGTTTCGAGCGATTTTTGTTATGATAAATGTAAATTTTTCTATGCGGCTACAACACACGCAAATAAAACTTGTTGAGCATTTTTATT
Organism: Scaptomyza reducta; assembly: GCA_035044485.1. NCBI lineage: Eukaryota > Metazoa > Arthropoda > Insecta > Diptera > Drosophilidae > Scaptomyza > Scaptomyza reducta. The sequence goes on from JAWNNV010000627.1 coordinate 514,958, forward strand.
GATACGTTTTGATATATACGAAAATTTATTTTATTTATTTACAGATTTATGAGCTCGTTGCTGGCTGCCTGGCTGCTTGGCCGAGCCAAATATTTGTATAGTTTATTTATGGCGAGAGCGAGAAAAAAACATAATATAAATTTATTAGCTGATTTGTACTTGTTGTTGTTGTTCAAGATTTGTTGTTGTTGTGCTGAAGATTTGTTATATGCCTTGCGCGGGATTTGGTGGCAAGGTGACTGATTTTTTGCCAGACGTGTCAAGTGGCCGAGAGTTGAGTCAATAAACAACCGCAACAACAACAACTATAATAAGTTGTCAGTTATTTAGGACTGGCTGGTTGGTCTAGAACGCGAGCAGAGCGGCTTTAATGTGTTGCAAGTGCTAAATGAATAGGCTTAACGTATCAATTTAATTTTCCAAGTTGTTGAGTTTAACTGAGAAGTAGCAAAATACGGAATTATAAATAAAGATTATTTTTAATTAATTTAATTTCCCCGAAATTTCGTAGAAATTTAATAATCAGCATATTTATCTTTAATGTTTTTCACAAAAAAGAAACACAAAATATTACTGAATTAAATTTGTATGTCTTTATAAAATATTACTTAATAAAAATTATTTTTATAACAGGCATATAAATCAAAAAACTGATAAAGTGGAATAACTCACTTAGGATTTATTTAATACAATTATATACATAAAAAATACTTTGAAGTCTCATCAAAATAAAAATACAAACAATTTGTGTATTATGACTATTTACTTTCATATCTTTAATTTATGTAAATATGATAAATAGAGTTATTTATCTTGAGATTCAGTTTAAACTTTCCAGAAAGTAAACAAATATATATATATATATAAATAAGACACATAGGGTGACAAAAACAAACATTAAATATTTGTAAAGTGCGCTTAACTTTAAGTAATTGCTTTAAGATACCCTCGTTCAAAATCCTTTAAAATTTTAAGTACAACTCTAATCAAATAAGCCAACTTGATTTTAAATTAAATTTATAACTGAACGAATCTTTCTCCCTTGATTGTCAACCAGCACCAGGACACAGGCATCAGCATACGGGCTTTCCACTATGTCTATATATGTATCAACAATGCGTATACGTAATATGACAATCACATTGGCTTTCCCTTTGAATATATCTAGCACCCGCCCGACGCTCTCCCTTCCGCAGCTGTCACACAAGGAGCAACTTTGTTTGCCGTTTTACCCCTTTTCGAATGTCTCGCAAGACTCTTTTCGCTGTTGCTGTTTTAGCTGCCGCTTCAATTGCTTCAGCTTCTTGGACAATTTTATTACGCTTTGCATTGCATTTTGTTGACAGTTTTGTCAACAAGCGTTGAAAATTGGCTAAATATAAATATATTTGTGCATGTCGTCTGTTTGCCCATCTTCCTCAGTCTCCCCCGTTTGCCTTCAGTCTCCCCCAGTCTCCCTCACTCTTGTCTGACAGTCTGTATGTCTGTTTGTTTGTCGCAATATTTATTACAACGACAACTCGCTCACGTTGTTTATTTATAAATGCGAATATAAATAGGTGCAAGAAGATGCAGCAAAAAATGGCAAACAGATTTTTTTTTTGCCTGCTCAGTGATTCGGAGACGTCGGCTGGGCCCATCATCATCCCCATCAGGAGCATCAACGACAACCAAAGCGACGAAATCTCAGCCCATTCAAACGATTGCAAGGGGTGTGGGGGAGGGTTCCCGTACATATATGTCTCTCTCTCTCTCACTCTTTCTCAGCACACTGAAGCATATTTGCAGCAAGCATGACTTGTAAATAACTGCAAGTTAAGTATCTGGCAAAGTGCAAAGTAGTTGCCAAGCAGAAGCAAAATGCTGCCTGCCCGACTGCCAACTGAACTGATGACTGCCTCCCATTTGCCATCCCATCTCGCCCATTTCCCACTTCCCATCTCGCATCTCTTCTCATGTGCTCCTAATGAACTGGGCACGCACTTGACGCGCTCAGCCATGGCATGATATATGGGATCTACTTGCTACTATGGGAGTTCTCCTTTCTCCTTGCTTCTTGTCTCTCTTTGGTCTGTCTGCCTTGGGACGCTTCCTTCTTAAGACACACACACACACGAAACGCAACACGAAACATAGCCGGTGCATAGTCGAGGTGCTATATGAGAGTTTATCGCTTTTCCAAGAAGTCAACGGCGTTTTCACTGCTTCCGCATCAATTGGTGGAAATAGAAACTATTTTGGGCTTTGCAAATATGTTTAACTAATGACAACGCCACATAAAAGTAAATAAAAGAAGAAGAAAAATCATCAAAAAAGAAAAGGTATGTTTATTTGAACACATTATGGCTACAATTAATAATGAGTTCATTAACTATTTAATCAACTTATCAAACTAATTGTAATTATTAAACTAAATCGTGAATAGCGAAGCATCATCTGTCGGCAGAGATAAATATTTGGTTTTTAAACAATTCTAGAAAATATAAAACTACCTTGATATTTTCAATCTATAACCCATTGTGACCTTTATTAAATCCAGCAAAATTATTTCAACAAGTATTTTAGTTTTTAATATTCATTTTTTCAAAACAAAACACAAGAAAACTAAACACAAAATAACTAAAACAGTTTTATTTATCTTCACCTTGGTAAGCTATTCGGAAACTTTATCCAAAAACGATTTGATTGAATATGCTGTGTGATGCCCTTAGGCATTTTACGCATTACATCATAGGACAGATCTTAAGTTCAGTTATTAAGTGCTTAAAATAGAAGCAGATAATACGCTGAGAAACCCTGTCACCATATGAGGCTGCTGTCAAATCAGTTAAGTCCGCCGATTCTCAGCCGTGTCTCATGCGTTGTTGTCGTTGCTGCTAACGGCGGATCAACGACCAGTGGCTAAGAAAGTAAGAGACAGACAGAAACGGAGAGAAAGAGAGAGAGGGAGAGGGAGAGAGCGAGAGAGATAACGAGGGAATAAAAAACGGTTGTTTGTACTTTTTATTTTTTTACATGCGCAAATATATAAACAATTTTTTTTCGTATGTGCTTGTTGCTGCTTGTCTTCTATGTGATGGGGCAAGTATAAAAACCCCAAAGACAACTTTCAGCTGAAGCCCCAACAACAACAACGAAGACACATACAAACAGCAAAAATGTATAAAGGTGAGCAAAAACAATTTAAATATTTTAAGAGCGATGACCCAGAAGCAGAACCAAACCAACGACAACAACAATAACAAGCCAACTCAAACACCTTTTGTGCTGGCAAAGCAAAAATAAAAAATAAAAAAAAAATTTACATTAAAAAATAAAAAGCTAAATGAAGAATTCGAGCATTTGTACTGCCAGCATAAAAAAAAAAAAACAATAATAAAACAACAGCAGCAATATAAATTCTTTAAGCCGATCTAAGCACAGTAGAGTTTTATAGCTTCATTGAAGAAGTCAGAGAAGTTAGAGCTATTGATATATGTATGTACAAATGGAGCCATTGTTCAATTGACAGCACTATGAAATGAAACACTGAAGCTACAACAACACACACAAACATTTCCTGGCCCAAATTGAATGTTGCCAGCAACATGTTTCCAATTACGTACAACATGTTGCGACGTCGCATATCAAAAGTTGCCGTTGGGTAAGTTCATTCTCCGTCCCACCATCTCGCTCAGCTCGTGGGTGTCATAAATCTTTTGGGGCGGCTGTTGTTTGTTGTAGTTTGAACAGTGAACACTAATTGGTATTAGCCAGGTTCGCCGACAAGTTCTAAAACCAAACCGATTAAAGCCAAAGGGGGCAACGGCCAATGGATCAACCGTTTGCTGCTCTTGCCTTTTTTGGCCTTTGACTTTGGCCGTGCGGATGCCGCCGCCAACAGCAGCAACGATTAACAACAAAAACAGCTACATCCACAGCAGCAGCAGCCACAGGTGGGCGTGTCAAATTTTTAGTTTAAGTTTGGCTGTCCAGAAAAGAGTTTCATGTTGCTGTTTCTGCGGCATCTGACGGCATAAGCCGGCAATAGATCTGCCAATAATACTCGTTGCCAACGAACTAGGCAGACATTAAAGTATTCGAATGTTCTAAGCTTTGTAGTATATAAACATGGTGTGGTAGATAGATTATACTGTTAGATGCTCACAGAAGACCTAGTCAAAAATCTTTTAAATGTTAACAACTTCTGGTAATAAATATCGATGAGAAATTACGTATACATCAATTAGGATTTGTATATCGTGTTTTAGGTACTTAGACAAATTTGTTTGTCATTTTTATATTTTTCCATCCATTAACATTAACATTAACTTATTTTATTTGAATGTAGAGACATTAAATGTTTAGATTTAAATCGATTTGACCTTTTCACCCATATAAGTATTAGGTGTACATATTTTGAAAATATCTTGTATAATAACGTTTGATATAAATAAATAATAAGCAAAACAATAATTTTTGAATAAAATAATTTTTTTCACTGAAAAATTGACAATAAAAAGAAACTTTTAATACGAAAATGTTTTTCATTAAAAGATCTTGAATAATGAAATATTTTTTGTACCGTTTACCAAACAAAACAATATGTTAAGCCAAAAATAATTTTTTTGAGAAAAGTATAAACAATTTAAGTACATTGTCATAAGGTTATATTAAATCGGCTGCTTAGTAAATGAATGGTATTGAAAATTTAAATTGAGTGAACACATATGTATACACATCAGATATGAACATATCCGATATGAACGTGGTATATAAGGTGTATATATAAATATATGTATTTATTTTTTTTTTGTCGCTTTTGCAGCTGGCAACGAACCCGTCAACGACGTGCAAAGTGCAATTTATTGCCGTAGCGAAAAACGAAGCGAAACAAAATTGTAACTCAAATACGAATACAAACACACACACACATACACAGCAAAGGTAGCAAGTAGGCAAGGGAGGTGAACGGCAGGGGGGGCACATGCAAATGCCCAGCTATGGCAACAGATACAGCAAATACAACAACAACAATACAGCAACAATGACAGATACATACGTCAATTGCGTCGCCACGACGACGCTAAAAATGAAAAATTGCTTTTCAAAATTAAATCAACATTTAATTTTCTCTTAATTTGCTACCGCAAACGCTGCCGTTGGTGGAACGTGCAACAGCAGCCTCGACAAGCAGCGCACGCATTTTTCTACAAATTAATTTTAGCACAAAGATCGCCAGATACACAACTAATTGTATCTGTAGATATAGATACAGCAACAGCTATAGATATAGCTTTGGATCTAGTTGCTGATATATAGACATGTCGTATTGGTTAGCCATTAAATGACGCCAGCAACAACAACAACAACAGCAATCGTTGGCAAGCAAGTGCCAAATGAAACTTATTACTTATACGCCGTGCGTGTACGTGTTTGTATGAGTATGCGTATGTGTATGTGTGCCGAGCCAGAAATTTGAACAAAATGCGATAAACAGCGCCCGAATCTATTATGAATTAGTCTTTGAATGTCAGAACTGAGTGAAGCACACAGACACACGCAAACACACACGAACATATACATATATTCGTATATATATATGCACGTGTTTTTTAAAATACAAACACTTTTGTATATTAGGGGCATAAATAAATATCGCACGGTGTTTTACATTATGCCGCCTGGAGGGCATTTTCTGATCGCTTTTTCGCTAAGAATTTGAATTTTTGAGCAGTACGTTATTTTAAAAATAACTTTCAAAAAGTTAAGACTTTTAAATTATATAGTTTATAGTTTTAACTCCCTCAAAAAACAAAAACGTTTTCCATACCAGAATATTTTCACATACCTTACCAACTTATAACTGGAAAAGTAAATTTGTACCCCATAAACTAAATAAAAACAAGAAAGAAGGCTCTAGTCGAGAAATCCCGACTGGACTATACCCTTAACCCTTTACTTTACGCATACAGTCAGTGCTTGCAAGTATGTGTGAGTGTGTGTATGCATACTTTCTTAACTTCAATACTCCATATCTCCAGTGTTTCTCAACCGATTTCAATAAAATCTTCACCGGTTATGATAATTTCGTCTAATTTTTCAAACTGCATCACATTTTTTTTTTTGTTATCGATCACATGTGTATATCGGAAACGGAAAGAGTTATCGAAATTTTGAAACAAACTTGTTCTGCCTAGGGATTAGGTGAGCTTATGTCCAAATCGGACAGAGCGACATAGCTATATCGACTCGGATGTTGATGCTGATCAAGAATATATATACTTTATGGGGTCGGAGTCTGCCTGTTACGTACTTCTGCACAAAACCATTATACCCTTTTTACCCATTTCTAATGGGTAACAGATTGTTAAAAAGATATAATAGGATGATAATCTATTATGTCAACGACTCCTACTATATGAATCGTTCTAGTGTGGCAAATCGCACGCACCATAACTCTAAATAGAACACATTTGTCATTAAGAAATCAAATAAAAATTCAATTATTTTTAGATGCTTGGTGTGCAAGAATGAGATAGCACAAGAGGACAACAGGTGCAAGAGTGAGATGAAAACTAAACAAAATAGTGTATTTAAAAAATGTCAACGTTGTGTGAAGATTTGTTTAGAAGCTGTGAAATCGTTAAACTGCCACTTTATTAATAATGCCATCGTTTCGAAAATACGCATTAGACACGGCTAAAACACAAGCACAACAAAAAGATCCAATCACACAGAAGAAGATACAAATAGTTTAGGGTATAGACAGATAGATGAGTGCCAGCTTTCGCTCAAAGATATAAAAACTAAGACGAAGTAGAAGAAGACGAACGAGACGCTTTCATTTTTAGTTCTTTATTGTCTCAAGCTCTTTTGATTTGAATTATTTTGACGTGTTCCAATTTCTTGCGGTATTTCTACGAACTGGGGGAATGTTCTGAGTATAGATATATATGCAAAAGTATATTATTCATCTTGCGTATTTAGATGCATATCTCTTTAGTTTTTCTAGCCGGCATTTATCTATTTACTATATGTGTGACAACCCGAAAAAAATGTGTATGAATTTTTGAAGCAATTTCTTTTCAAAAGGCTTTCATGGAAAGTTTTCAAGTTTACTCCGAACATTGAAAACTATCAACTATAAACACATTAGCTGCATTTGAGCTGCTTGCAAATGAATGTGATTTCAATGCTAATGAGCGCATATCTGACAGATACAATTTACAATAACTGACAACTGCAAAGCAGAACAATGAAAGCGGCAAAAACAAAACAATATACAATACAACAACAGCAACAAAACTCAGCTAAGATGCGACCAAAACATCTCGAAATCAGTCAAATGGAAAACCCAATTAATGAATACAAATAATACAGCACTTTTTATTTGAAAGTATTCCATTCGAAGATACTCAGCAAACAAATATTTAAAAACAAGTAAGAAAACTCTAGTCGAGAAATCCCGACTAGACTATACCCTTAACCGTATAATTTACGCATACAGTCAGTGCTTGCAAGTATGTGTGAGTGTCTGTATGTATACGCGTATAAAGCATACCTTCTTAATTTCAATACTCCATATCTCCAGTGTTTCTCAGCCGATTTCAATAAAATTTTCACAGATTGTCTTTATTTAGTCTAATCTTTCAAACTGCATCAAAAAGTATTCTAAATTGAAGATTTTGTTGTTATCGATTACATGTGTATATCGGAAACGGGAAGAGTTATCGAAAATCTAAAACAAACTTGTACTGCCTAGGGATTCGGCGAGCTTATATACCAAATCTGGAGTCTCTAGCTCTTATAGTCTCTGAGATCGACGCGTTCATACATACGGACGGACGGACGGACAGACGGACAGACGGACAGACGGACAGACGGACATGGCTATATCGACTCGGCTGTTGATGCTGATCAAGAATATATATACTTTATGGGGTCGGAGATGCTTCCTTCTGCCTGTTACATACTTTTGCACAAATCCATTATACCCTTTTTACCCATTTTCAATGGGTTAAGGGTATAAAAACATTTGGATCTAGGGTAAAGAAAAAGTTATATAAAGTCGAACCAAGTTTTCTTTATTGGGAATTAATTTCTAGAACAATTCGACTTGGTCCCATCAAAACCATTGTAAATATATACGTTTTTTGTCCCGTTGGGATTCATAATATCAAAGTTCGACTGCAGTATTCATTGATATATATTTCAAATTTGTTTTGCTTAAAATGTTAAAGGGAAAATCAAAATTCATATCCATTGATTTAGTATATGAATACAGTATAAAGCACATTATATATTTATCATTAAATATATTAATTAATTTTTTTTAATGATTATAAATTTTACTGATTAATAAAGCATATACAAATTTTGATTTTATTTTATGGTTTCTGTCAGTTAAATTTTCTGATCCTTTTTATACCCTGAACCCATTACAAGTGGGTAAACAGGGTATAATGATTTTGTGCAAAAGTATGTAACAGGCAGAAGGAAGCATATCCGACCCATAAATTATATATATTCTTGATCAGCATCAACAGCCGAGTCGATATAGCCATGTCCGTCTGTCCCTCCGTCCGTCTATCCGTCTGTATGTATGAACGCGTCGATCTCAGAGACTATTAGAGCTACAGACTCCATATTTGGAACATAAGCTCGCATATTCCCTAGGCAGTACAAGTTTGTTTCAAAATTTCGATAACTCTTTCCGTTTCCGATATACACATGTGATCGATAACAAAAACATCTGGAATTTGGAAAACTTTGTGATGCAGTTTCAAACTTTATACGAAATAATGACAATCTGTGAAAATCTTATTGAAATAGGTTAAGAAACACCGGAGATATGGAGCATTGAATAAGAAATTATACACACATACTTGCAAGCACTGACTGTATGCGTAAAGTATAGTGTTCAGGGTATAGTCTAGTCGGGATTTCTCGACTAGAGCCTTCTTAGTTGCTTCAAAATAAAACATTGCCAAATTAATTATTACTAACCCCAAAGACCCAACAACTTTTTCATAATCTTGTTTCTGTAATATACAAAATAATAATAATTATAATAATAACAACATATTCAAGTAAAAGTAGCCCACAAGAGCAGCCTGCAGCAAACACAATTAAAACACCAACAAAGCACAAACATTGGTCACATATTTTTGAGCTGATGAAAATTGTGGACAAATTATGATTTACTGGTGACCACATTAACATATGAATTGAACAAAAGCACACAAATAAATATATACATTTTGATATGCATAAAACTTTTATTTATGATTTTGTTTTGCTATTTACACGTTTTATTGGGTGTTAATTATTATTTGTATAGTAGATGAATTTTGTGGTGCTTAATTAAAAAGGGACGCCCTCTTCTCTGTTTTGAGCGGTTTTGAGGGGGCGTGCCAGCTGTTACGCTAATGTGCGATAAGCTGTTTAGGTTCGAACATATTTAAATGATCATTTGCATACATTTAGATTTGACATAATGTTTAAGTTTTATACACAAATAGACAATCGCGTATCTACAGTCAATCTACAAATGAATACAAATTCAATAGTTGGCATTTTTTTACTAATTGACATTTTTCAATCAATAAAAAAGTATTGTTATAACAATAAATAAGTAATTTTTAGATGAAAACCTAAAAAGAAATAAAAAAAATTAAAATAGTTTATCCCTGATTGATCAGCTGTTGGGGCCAAAATTCCATGCCATGTCTGTCTTTCTATCTATCTCTCTGTATCTGTATCTGTATACGATCAATCTTCTTTGCAACATTTCCATCCGTTCGACTTTTGCGCCTTGCCATCAATCAACGGAATGGCAATATTGAAATCAAAACCTGAGCGCAAGATGTCGGCGCCTTGTCAATGTTTCAAGGATGATGAACAGAGCATAAGCTTAAAGTCTCTCACGCTCATCTCCGTCTCTATCTCTTTCTCTCAGTCTCTTTGATGCCATTGCAATATGTGTTTGTATATGTGTGGTGTGCACAAATATATTTATATCCATAAAATGAACAAAATCTGACACATGGCGACGTCTCGTAAAATTTATGAGTCAATTTCAGACAATTATTGTTAAATATTATTAAGCATTCGGCGGCCTGTCAAAACACACAACAAATTCAATGATTTACAAGGCAACAACAACAGCAACAGCAAAGACAATGACAATTGTCACTTGGGGTGGACAGGCACTTAAGTGGATAATCTTGGTGCCTGACATGCATAAGAATAAGAAACAATACGACACGACAAGAGACAACTGAGGAATGAATGGGCCACAGCATAAAAAGGGAATCGGCAACTCAAATTAATGTCAAAACTGATTAAGGCGAAAAAGCTGCTGCACTTCTAGCAATAACTTTTTGCAGCCGCGCGCGCATACCAGAGAAACTGCGGCAGAGGCGCGTGGCTGCCAATTATGGTGGCAGAGGCAAAGGCAATGACAACAACAACAAAAACAAATAAAAGACAGATCATCAGATGATCACTGTCAGAGGCGCAAACGCGCATTGCGGCAATTTGTCATTTGAGACAAGCCGCAAACCTGTTGCCGACGCTTGCGGCCATTAGAAAAAAGCCACGATCAAAACGAGAGAGAGAGCGAGAGAGAGAGAGCTTTAACGCTCGCACGGAGAACGCTCGCTCACGAGATAGTGAATGAGTGAGCTAGTAAGAGAGAGACAGAGAGAGGCTGCACGAGTGCCCAAATTAAGACAATGAAACGCGCTACGCCTGCGATAAAATCAACGTAAAACACCAGCAAACAAGAAGCGACGTCGACGCAAAACGCGACTGCGCTGCAAACAATAACTGCGACATCAGCAGCAGCGACGGCATCGGCGGCAGCGGCAGCGGCAGCTCAAGCAAATGTGTGAACAATATCGGCGGCTGATCTCGCCCAACAACAACAACACGCAATGAAGACCCAAGAGACCTGTTTAAAAACCTGTTGGCCCAGCAACACAAAACAAGAGAGCGCACCAAATCGAGAGAGCGAGAGAGAGAGAGAGAGAGAGAGATAGCTGGCAAGTGGAGCGCCAAGCTGCGCTTAAAAGCCTGTACTTATTTTTGTGTGTGTTTCGTGTATTTGTATTTAGCTTGAGCCAGAAAGCAATTGATCAATAATCAGTTCAGCCGTTCAGGCAGCTGGCAATTTGTATGCACAAAGCTTTTAAGCACAATGCATTCACTTACAAATTGATAGTAATCTAATCTTAGTAAAAAGTTTTGCTTTGAATGCATAATTCACTATTTATTGGCATTAAATTCTAAAATATGAATAAAAAAAATATACAAAACATACTAAATTCAAAGCAAATACAACTAGAAGAAGGATTTTTGCATATACAATTCATATTTAATATTTCCGTTTAGGGTTTACCACTTGTAATATGAATATTTGCATATTGTTTGAGTTTTAAATGCTTTTTACAGTATTTTCGAATCTGAAAATTTAGTTTAAATAAAATATTTACAGATTATCGCCATAATACTAATGCATAATACATAATACATACATTAAATTCCACGCCAAAGAGAAGATCTGATGAGTTCTCATTTTCAATATCCTCTGTATGTGTGTGAATATGTTTGTACATATGTCTGTATGTTTGTGCATGACATGAATCCCACACGATATTGATAGGAACAACACAAAATGACCCACAAAAAACCATCAAAATGAATGCCATCCAACTTGAACTCCCAAAACCAACCCGAAAGCCCCCCAATCCATACCCATCCAATAATTCACTCACAGTCAAATACACACACACACGTACATATATATACATATGTCGCCCAGTTGACGCCCCACCATCCCCCTCCACCCTTTTTGGAATCCAATCAGCCACGCGTTGGTGATAAAATGCGTTAACAATACGTGGAAAGCTTTGCTAACAGTTTTTCTATTCGTTTTTTTTTTTTTGTTGCCTTTTCCCTTTGTTTTTTGCGGTATCTGACAGATTTTTGTGGGTTAGTATGGATTTGGCGGGAGGGGTGGCGGTGTGCGACTGTGCACGGGTATTATTGGAGTTAGAGGGGGGGAAGGTGAGTTGCGGTTTGGGGTTGGTAGCCAATCTAAATGTGTCTGCCGAGGGAGTATTACAAGCCACATCACACCTGATTTGAGCCTTCACATACAGGGTGCCTCTGTCGTTAAAGGGTACAAGAATAATAGTCAAGAGATAAAAACTGAATATGTCTTAAACGGCTTATTCATAGAGATTGTCTTAAGGGAGATTTGGGGAGAAAATAATATATAATTCAGGGTGCTTTATTTCCTATGGAATATTCTAAAATAAGTACAAAGTGTGTTTCCTGTAGGGAGATGAAAATTATAAATATCATCCAGAAACAAAATAAAAACATTTTTTCTAAACAAATACTCTTCAACACATTGCTTTTAAACTCTTTGAGTTGTTTTATGCAGAATTAAAGTATTCGATTTGAAAAAACCTTACATTATACAGTCAAGCTTCACTAAAATGAATTTTCAATCACGAAGCTTTCTATATAAAAAATTTATTTCCAGAACACACCAATTTGGTTATATAATTGAATATTATGAATTTTCGACTATTAAAAGTTCCGATTGCTTAATTTGCCCACTAAAATAAAAAAGGTCTTCACTTAGGAAAGCTTTTGTCAAAACAAATCGCCCAGCAATCGAGAAATAATTAAATATTCAAGCCCCCCCCCCATCCACTCCTTAAACTATACATACATACCCACGCACAAATTTATGTATTTACCTTACTCCCTGTGTTGTCGTCGCATACAAAGTCAAATTGTCGATTCGGTCGAGTTGCAGTCGAAAACAATATGCTGGCGTCGCTGCCGGCAGGCAACGAAGAAAAAATCGCAAAACGCAAACAATCAGAAAGCAAACGCAGGGCCCATGTATAAATGTAGGAAAAAAAGAAATGAAAAAAAATAACAACTTATAAGCAAAATCAAATTCACAACAACAACAAACAAGCACACAGGCAGCGAATAACGAACGTAGTCAACATCAACGAAGCCGCTGCCGCTGCCGCAGCCCTGCAGCTTTGACAGGCGCAGCAGCAGCAGCAGCGAACAGCGGTGGTGAGCATGACGAAAGGACTTTCGCACATTACCACATTTTTTTCATGTTGTTGTTGTTGTTGTTGTAGCCAACCAAGCGACCCGGCCAGCCACACAAAGCAGTTAAACAGCCAAACAGCCACCCAGCCAGCCAAAACAACAACAATAGCAACAGTAACAAGAACAGCAACAACAAATGCGAGCCAACACGAAAGACAAAAGCTAAAAGCGACAAATGAAATAATAAGAGAGCTTAAATAACTCCACACGAGAGCGCATATACATATATACATTCATGCATACATACTTACATACTCAAACACAAGCTTTTATAAGTGTAAGGTATCAATGTGTGCGAGTGTTTGCATGTTTGTTGTTACTTTGACTTCCGATGACTGCCCCCGCACGCCACCCACCCAATCAGCCACAGCACCACCTCCACCCCACTCAGCCTCCGTCCCAAACATCGCTCAGAAGCTGCGAACTTGTTTGCTCAATATGTTTTGCACACACACACACACACACACACACACAGACACGACAGTAAACGACGGGTACGACACGAAGCTTCGCCGTCGCTCTCTCTCATTTTGTCTCTCTCGCTCTCTGTATCTCTCTCTCTCTCTCTCTCTGTCTGTCTCGCCTGCTCTGTGCTCTGCACCACCCACTCTTGTACGCTAAATAATGACTGACAGTATGTTGGTGCTTCACCATGCCTCTTTGCGAACACACATGCATATGTATGTGAGTGTGACCCCCAATTGCTCGATCCCTCAAACAAACGAAACAAACAAACAAACAAACAGTCAGAAATTATGAAGCAACACGCGACCAGCGAACCGAGCGCACCACGTAAAGAGAGCGCAACAAATTGCAACAGAGCGAGTGACAGAGCGAGAGAGAGAGAGAGAGAGAGCGAGCATGGCATCGCAGCAGGTTGCATCGAACTTGTTGCGTGTCGAACACTGCTGCCACCTTGCCCGCTAACACCAACGTCGCTGCTGCTACCGTTGTTGTTGTTTTTGTTGCTCTTTCTGCTCCCAATTACTTTTTGCATGCTACCTTGTGCCCCCACTTCACCTCAAACACACGCTTGGTCATTCGGCATCGCAATCGTCATCGTTGTGTGGTTGACGCTGTTGTTGTTGCTGTTGTCGTTGTCATGCTTAATCCCTGTAGCGACAGCGGCGCCGTCGACGACGACGACCCACAATGAGAGAGTGAGTATCGGTATATGTTTGTGCTTATGCCTGATATGTTCAACGTCGACGCGACGTCAGCGACGCCCCCGCCCCTAGCGCAGTACTGTTCGACCGCAAAGCGCTGGAATCATGTTTTTTCACACAGAGCTTACACACAGCGCTCAAGTAGTCGTCTAAGTGTGTGTGAGTGAGTGAGTGTTTGGTGTGGTTGTGTGCATATTTGTACACATTAACATATCAAACCCGAATGAGCGAAGCGTTCTCATTTTGTAAATTGACTTTAAATATTTTTTGTTTTGTTCTCTTTGATTCTGTTTGGCGCTTTTGACTTTTGTGAAGGTTTTGAGTGCTTTTAATCGATTGTTGTGGTAGGGAAATTAATCAAATTAAACACAAACATGTAAAATTTGTTTGCAAGTAATAAATTGATAGATAAATATTATTAAATTTACATTTTAATTTAATTTCAATTTATGTTAGGTAATCAAAAATTCTGCACAATTATGATGGAACATGAAAATAAATACTATTACATTATAATCAAATTAAAATTCGATTTAATTAATTTAATTATCATGCAGAATTAACTCAACCCTTTTATACAGAGTTAAACATCACATGCTAATCAATGAAAATGGTGCGTCTGTAATTCTCTCACAAGCATAGATTAACAATTTGGAAGCTGTCAAAACTATTTAATCTAAATACAAAACCGCAGCCGAGCCAGCAGCAGCAGCAGCGAAACAGAACAGCCACAACATCAATCAACAACGTCGGGGACGAGTAAGAGGGAGAGCAACACAAAAGCGCACACCAACGCGCATACACTAACAAAACAAAAACAGCGACAACTACGGCAGCAATGAGCAGCAACAAGAGCGCAAACACCGCAAAATAATAAACCAGCTCGACAAGTCTAAATCACACTCATTAGCAAAAGCCCCCCAAAAACAACGCACAGCAACAGCAACCTCTGGCTCTGCCGCTGTCTCGGCCTCGGCCACTGCAAGCAGCAACAGCCGCAAACAGAACAAAAATCAAAATCAAAACCACAGGCTAATGCACACACATACACACACACACAGAGATAAACAAAGGCAGCGGCGTCGCTGCTAGCCGAAGCTCCCCATCATATCTCAAATTGTTAAACGATGAGAACGAGATGAGAACCTAATAAGAAACCGAATACAAAAGATAAACACAAGCGTAAACATTTAAGTAACAAAATTGGCTTTTTGTTATGCGTTGAATTTATCAAGGAGATGCCGGGCGGCGGCGGGGTATGAACGAGTGAGAGAGCGTGTCACCGTGAGAGTAAGTGAGCGAAGAATGGCAAGAGAGCAAGCGTGCAGCACGACAACATTGCCGTTTGCAGCACGGCAACACTTAAATTGAGCGACAAAAACACCAACTTTGCGCTCTTTCTCACTCTTTCAAGTAACGGCGCACATGTGTGTGTGTGTGTGTGCGTGCGTTCGTATGTCTGTGCAATTGTTTTTTCAGTGGGACAGATTGCCAATTGATTGTTGTTGTTGTCGTTGTTGTTGCTGTTACTGCTGCTGCTGCTGCGACTCTTGGCGTCGCTGTCGTCGCGTAACGCTTTTTGTGCTTTTCATTTTGCGTTTTTTTCTTTTTGTTTTGTACGCTCTGCCGGCAGCGCTGCCTCTGGCATAAATGCTCTGCCGCTGCCTGCCCTACAAGTGCGATGGGGCGACGACGATGCACACACACATACATACATATTGTGAATGTGTAATTGTATGTGAGAGCGTGCTCTTGGTTTTTTTGCATATCCAACGGTGTGAGGCTGCAGCAGCGACGTCGTATTTCCATTTCCATATGTTAGCTGTGCTTTTGCATGCTCCCGTTGTTGTTGTTGCTGTAGATGTTCTTATTGTTGTGCAAAGTTGTTAATATTTTGTAAAATGAAATTCATTTCGGAATTGCTGTTTGTTCTTTGCCTTCGTTATCTATATCTCATTCTACCACTTCTTTTTTTTTTGCGACCTTTGTTTTTCTAGATGTTGTTTTTGAGAGTTTTTCGGTGGCTTTTGATTTTGATAGTTTTTAGTGGCTCTGAGTGTTGCACTTTTTGCTGAATATTTGCAACTGTATCTCTTAATCGGTATCCACTTAAAGCTTAATGAGCTTTTGGTTAATGAGCTTTTGCTTAATGAGCTTTTGTTCATGATTTTATGTTATAACAAAGAAAATAACAATAAATAATAATGAAAAGTTTTGATTTTTTAAAACAACAAATAGATTTTATTTTCTTTTTATTTGTATATTGTGAATCTGATTTGTATTATTTTTATGATCAACGCTAGTTCTGCTTAAAAATTGGTGATAAGAGCTTTTCCAGATTGTTAAATCAATTTAAAAATAAAAATGTTATTATTAAAATATTTTTAATCTGAATCAACTATTTTTTTGTTAATTTTTCTTGAAATTAATTAAAATTAAAAAAATTATAAAGATGTTCAGGCTTCAGGCTATAATGGCTTAATTATATTATATTATAGGGTATAAAAGTTTCAGACTGTAAAGCTTTCGCCTAAAATATTTTTGGTTATAATGTAAATGGCTTTTAAAATGTAAAATAATTAATTATTTTCATGTTTTAAAGAGTAATGGGTGTGAAAGCTTCAGAAAGCTTTTTCTTAAAATAAGCTGAATCGATCAACTAAACTAAAATATGTGCAAGAAAGATTAAGTATGAAAGCTTCAGATCTTAAGGCTTTCGGATAAAATATTATTGGTTATATGGCAAATGGCTTTTAAAATATAAAAAATTTAATTATTTTCATGTATTAAAGATAAATGGTTATGAAAGCTTCAGAAAGCTTTTGCTTAAAATGAGCTTAATTGATCTAATCTAAACTGAAATATATGAACGACTGTGATTGTTCTTATCTCTGTGTAATTGTAAGTAATAATTATAATCATAATGCCAAACCGCAATCCAACATTTCCCAAGAGCTTTTCCAGAGCTCCTGAAGCATGGCAATAATACGTTATGAATATCATAAGTTACAATGATATTAGCCCAAATAGACCCATTTCTATTCACAGACACAAACAAACAAACACGCACACACACATACATAGTTATGCGCTCGACTTTTTGGTAAGCAGAAATGTGGCAGGCTCCATTAAACACTCCCCCCCCCCAAACACTCACCCAAAAAAGAGTTTTCGGATGGGTTGTTGTTGTGGCATGGAGATAGGGTTGATTGTGGGGCAGCTTATTTGGGTTGCTCTTTGGGTCGCTGTGCAGGCCAAGTATAAAAGTGTCAAAAACTTTCTGTTCCCAGTTTTGTTGTATCCTTTTGTTATTTGTGTATGTATGTATACATACATATACATCTATATGTATAAACACACACAGCGAGCTCATATATTCCCCACTCTGGGCAGCAACCCACACAAAACACAAAAAAAATTAAGCTGAGAGAGAGAAAGAGAGTGAGAGAGAGAGAGAGAGCGCTAAAGCGAAGCCAGGCAAAAACAGTAAAAGCCATAAGCTTTTTTCCATTGTTTGCCACGAAAGGGAATGCGAGAGAGCGGGAGCGAGAGAGTGGAAGCTAACGGTGTTTGCGTGCTCTCAGCTGCTGTGCGCCCGTTCAAAACACAAACGGAATGATAATGATGTGCGTTAAAAAAAACAATCACACACAGACAGCCACACATAACAGAAAGGAGAGCTCAAGGAGAGAGCGAGGGAGAGGGAGAGGGAGAGAGAGTCAAGGAGAGCGGCGCCTGACTCAAAGTCAAACAAGTGTCTGTTCGCCCCGCAGTCCCGCTGCCCCACACCTTGCTGCTCCTATGATTTTTATTTATGAAACACTTTCGTAAGTTTTCTTTACGTTACGTATGTGTGTGTGTGTGGGTGTGGGTGTGGGTGTGGGTGTGGGTGTGTGTAGGATATGCTCTGGAAATGCCTTAACACAATTACAATAACTTTTGACATGAAAAGTGGAACAATAAACCAAAAAACCCAAAACGAGCCCAACCGAAAAGAACTGAAC
This sequence comes from Scaptomyza reducta, assembly GCA_035044485.1. Lineage (NCBI taxonomy): Eukaryota > Metazoa > Arthropoda > Insecta > Diptera > Drosophilidae > Scaptomyza > Scaptomyza reducta. Next base: position 533,256 of record JAWNNV010000627.1, read on the forward strand.
TGAAACCTAAACCAAAATGGCACACACACATACACCACAGGCGGCACCCAATTGTTCACGCTCTCTCTGAATCTCTTTCTCTATGTTTGTTCGTCTTGTGTGCCCTTGTCCCGGTCCGATAACACACGCGCAAGCTGCTCACTTCCGGCTTACCTCCAGTTTAGTCACTCCGCCTTGCATCTCCTGCTTCCTTCTTGTGCGTGGTGCTGTTGTTGTTGCTGTTGGTTGGTTGTTGGTTGTGTGAAATGAAGCGCCAGCCGTCGACAATATTGTTTCATAAACAACAACAACAAAACAGTTATTAAATGAAATTACAAAACGAAGTAATATTTGTTGCGCTACATTACAATCGAAAAGGGATTTCCGGTTAGGGTTTCCTCATTGATCTCATAGAAAGCTGAACAAAAAAAAATTCGAAGCGAGTATAATTTGATCTGCATTTGCTTAAGTAAGTAACATTTTCATTAATATTCAAGATCAGTCTTGTTAAAGTAACTGCAGACTAAAGCCAGTGTTGTAAAGTCATTAAGAAACGTATTAAACTTCTAGCTCTAACTTTGAGTTATTACAATCACACAACTACTGATTTACTAAAAAAGAGTTCAAATATAAGAAATATATATAGTAGATATATATATCCTTATGAAATTTGTTAAGACAATTCGTTAATATTTGAAAAATATTTATAAATGGCGACCAAAAGTGATCAGACTTCAATATTTAAGTTTATTAAATATATACGAATATATTTTTAAAATTATGTGCACATTTTCACATTTCATCCGAAGTGCTTATATTTAAAATACAATTATATGTTTTACTTGGCTTTAACACACGTTTCGTTAACATTGAATGGATTTTTGAAATCTCTACCAAATATTTGTATGTACGGATACATTTTCGAGCTATTCCAATCCAAAGGTGCAAGAAACACTGGTTTTTTTTTTGTCAAGTCACATGAAGAAAAAAAGTTGTTTAACTTAAGATTTTTTGCACCTGAAAATCTTTTACTTTCCCTTCAAAACATTCTTTAGATTTTGAATATAAAATTTTTTGTCACCAATTGCATTGTGTTATTGACAATCAAACAATATGGCTTTCTATAACCAAGGAACTCAATTTCTGTAGGGCATATAGCTAGAGCAGTCACTTACACAGACACATATGTACAAATATCATGGTTGGCAATCACACACACACACATATAAATACAATTTCAATCATATGGCGGTGTGCGCAGCCTTTTATTAATTTAGGTTAGTGACTTAAGTTTAGCATTTGCCGCAATTAACTTAATTAGAAATGCATTTTGTGTGAAGCCAAGGAGCAAGAACGAGTGTGTGTGTGTGTGTGTGTGTGTGTGTGTGTGTGTGTGTGCGTGTGTGCAAGTGTGAATTAGGTTGTGTGAATGTGTGTGCCAAGTGGCAAAAGGAGCTGCCTGGCTGCCTGACAGGGCCATAAAACATTTGTGTCATTGCCTTTTGAAATGAAGTAACTGCCAAGAGGGCAAACAAACATACATACATATAAACATATATATATATAATATATATGGGCGCGAGTGTGTATGTGTGTGCTTGGTTTATTTGCTATTATGAAAAACAAATGTACTAAGCTGAAGCAAAACATATTTATTAAAAGCATTTGAGCGATTAACTAAATTCGTTTTTAGTGCGGCGACAACGTTGCGTATACGTAACATCGTCTATTAAGTGCGTGGGTGGGTAGTAAAGTAGTAGTAGTGGGGAAAGGGATATCACGCAATTGTGCGGGTGCACATGCGTGAAGCAGTCAAGCGACAAGCCAACTATTTTTCAAGAATGTTTCAATCCGGTTTTAATTTTTGTGAGTTTTCAGTTTTTTTTTATTGTTTTTTTTCGTTAAAACATTTGTTGAAATCATTTTTACCGCGTCCCACGCATGACTAGAAAAATGTTAGCCAGTAAGCCATTTGGCCAGTTAGCCAGTTAACCAGTTAACTGGACTCGTGTTTCATCGCAACACGTTTTAATTTTTTGTCTTTCTGTTTGTTTCGCACATTTGTCATCTGGTTTTTATTTGCCAAAAATTAACCATACATCTTTTTGTACTCGCATCATCTATCTTTAATGCTCTGGCCACATACTAATGCGCTCTGCTTGCCTCAATGGGAACAGCTATTGTGTAATCGCTTGTGTGGAATAACAAGCAAATGGTTGACAGTCTCAAGTGCTTAAAAGAATAGAGCAGTGTCATAGTGTAGTTTAGAAAATCATTATTTAAAATTAATCAATTAATAACTAATTCGGCACGCTGCGTGAGAAGTCTTTATTACGAGGTTTAAGTTTTTTTGGCAGCTGAATATTTAACTAATGGAATAATTTGTAATTATAATAAATATGTTGGAAATCAGAAGGTTTTTTGTTTTAAAACTACATATTTGAAAATATACATTTTGTTGATGAAGATATAAATAAATTTAAGTTTACTTATAAATTTATAATCGAAGATCAAAGTAATGTATTTAGTATCTAACATACTCGATGTATTGAATAACTTGAAATGAACTATCGATACTTTTTGTTGTCATCGAGAGCTAGAAAGAAACTCTATCAGTTTGAAAACAGATCTAAGAGCGAATGGACGCACCTTTAAATACATGATTTAAATCAAAGCAAATTGTGTTAATCTTACAATATCACTCAGAACAGGTTTTAATTAATGTATATGAAGTATATCTTGGAGTTTGGATGTGGACAACCAAATAAAGTGAAGAAGCCGGATAATGTATAATTGTGTCCCAACTACCAGGTAATTAACCCCAACAAATTTATTACTCAGTGAGTCGTAACTCGCGAAGTTGGGTTTTGGATATATGTTATATACCAAAAGTTGAGTTATATCAAACTCGTTAGACTCGTTTTTACAAGATTGGAAAATGAATTTGGCAAACAAATGTATCTTTGCTATAAATTCTTTAGTATACTATTCAGACAAATTATGTCAAGGTAAAATAATTAGCATTTAATAATAGCTTTTTAACGAAATATATTCGTAAATTTAGTTGATTAGGAATTGGGCCGTGTAAAGCCAAGATTTTTAGTATCTGTTTTCTTGCCAAACTAGCGGCTTTTCCAAACAGTGGTAGAACAAAAGTTATCCGGCTCGAGCTGTTTAACATAATAAAAGTTATTTCTGAACACTAAACAACAGCGATTTTATTCAAACAAACAAACAATTTAGAGGATCATTTGGAAACATACCGTCCCAATCCTTTGAGTATCGTATTGAGATAATGGATTTGCACTTTCACTTTTTTCCTGAACTAATTCATTTTCTCAAAGTTTTTGCTGTTTTATGCGGTACCTTTCGATCGGCTAAAAACAATACAAGTTTTCACGATCGGAGCATCCTGTGCATCTTCCACTACGTGGACTCCCCTCTATAGGAGAATGACTCCTATAGTCAAGTGTTGCATAATACCAAAAATCGAGTGAAGAACAGTGTTGTAGCTAATCTTTAAAGTAAGTAACAGCTAATAATCTTGTGTAAATATATACTCTGATTTAAGGCAACACTTTTTTATTTACTTTACAAAACACATTAGACCTAAATTCCCAGAGAGAGAGAGGAAGAGAGATATCTCTCGAAACACCTCAAACAGCAAAACACACTTGAATTGGATAATTACAATATATGGACTGGATCAGCTCTTCTCTAAGCTCATGGATGTCAATTGATTTACGGGGCAGGAAGGTGGTGAAGTCGGAGGTCATTTAAACAATAGCTTCTGCTCCCCCGCAATGCTGCCTTATATGATACGGTTTTTTCGTGTCATTCGTTGAATTAGCATAACTTGTCATAAGTTGAAAAATCTCATTAGGCAGAGTTTGTTGTTGGCCGGGCTATTGTTGTTGTTATTAGTAGGTTTCCCCTCACTTTCGGCACGGCTGCAGCTTTGACACTTTGGCCTAAAGTCCGATTAATTAGCATATATAAACATCCAAAAGCAGATAGAAATACAGTTTCGATTTTCTTAACGTCTTTGTTCCGCCACATTCCGAGGTTTACGCTCTCTATATAGATTTAAAGTTACTTCCCCGGCCCTCCCCCTCCAATAAACATACATCTGGGCAAAAACATCAAATGGCATTGGGGCGTGGGCGTACCATTAACTTAAGCGATATCGATTAATTTGCATTCGCTTTCACGGTGAAAACTTTTGACTTTTTGCGTAATTAAAACGCAAAAGGTGCCACACCCAAATGTATACATCCACCCCTCCCCACCCCCACTGGGACTCCCACTTTGATTTTATAAACTCGCAAACTGTTAAGAAAAGAAACTGCTGTAGAGAGCAACAGGAGTAGGGAAGTTAGGAAGATACGAGAACGTCTGTGCAAAGACGTTGGCCAAAGCCAAAAGCGAATGAAAGAAGTCAACACTGAAGAGGACAAAGTTTTAATGCCAAAAGTAATAGGCATAGGGCATGCCCACAATGCCAAGACCCAAAAGATGATACAACCAGCAGGAGCAGGAGCAGGGGTAGGGGTAGGGGTATGGAGTAGCGTAAGGAGTAGCTAGTTGATAGTCTACAGGACGTAAGTAGCATTTAACAGTCGACTTATGGCCACTGGCCGTAGTAGTGGCCAGCAGTTGGCTGCCCTCGGGTCGCAGACTACAGACTACAAACAAGCCAGCCAGCCATGAAACCCCTTAAAAAACTTTCACAAGACTCAAGAAAAACCCCCTCAACCACCCCCACTGCTCTAGACAAAATTGTGTTGCATACTTGTGAGCCCAACAAGTTCGTAATTTGACAGTGTGCGAAAGTTCAGCTTCAATCAAGTGCAAAGGGCATGTGAATGAGCCCAAGGAAATTCTCTCCAAAACTTTAGGTGAAACATATATATATATATATATTATAAAATATTTATTAAGTTTAGCAAAGGCTAAAGCTATTCATACTAAGCTAAAGAGTTGAGTTCTTAAAAAATTGCATTTAATAACAGAATGTATAGCAAAAAAAAATTTAAAAAAATATATATAAAAAGTATTGAAAATAACTCATTATCACGTGTTGTTGATAGTACTTTTTCGTTGAGAGAAACTTGAATAACATTTTTAATGTATTCAAAAACGAATTTTATTACTCCCAAATACTTTAAAAAAAGATTAAAAAAATCTAACAATTAAAACTAAATATTCAACTTAACTTATTCTTCATTTCCGGTAAATAAATAAAAATTAGCAAAGATATAACAAAAACTCAAATTGGTCTGTGTAAAAGTGTTTTATATATGAAAAGTGTTCAAGCGAGCATTATGTAAACTTTAGGTATAAGTAAAGCTGATATTTTATATAAACTCATACACATACAGACATACTAACAATATGTTTATGTATTCAGCTGCGAATCCATTCAAGTTTTCAAGTTTTCCTCTTTCTCTCGCTTTGAGTGCACCATGAAAATTTCATTTCGTTGCTTTTTGGGGAGAGAAACTTTTGTCGTTGAAGCTGCTTTCGGGTTTTGCCTTTAAAATTGTCTGGGCATTGTTGTTGTAATTGCTATTGTTGTTGTTGAGTCGAGGTCCTTTACATGGAGCAAAGCGTTGCAGAAAGTTTGTCTGCATTATTGGGATGTGAGGAATGAGACGAAAAGTGGAGTTGCTGCAAGAGAAACTTTTTACGAATCTTGCTGCTGCTGTTTTTTTTTTTTTTTTTGTCGTATTAACAGCAGCCGCACTGGCGCCGTGGGTGGCGTCGGGAAGGGTTACAAGTAGCTAAGGAGTTGCAACGGTTTGGGACGTCTTTAAATAAGTATTTGCCTTCTTTACAAAAGTTTTTCTACAAACTATTTTCGTCTTTTAAGATTGTTTACCACTTCATCAGTTGCTTTGCGTTGCCCCAAAAATTGATCACAGCCCGGCGGGCATTATTGACATTTCTAATGTAGCATGTGGCACTTGAAGGATTGATGTTAATACCACAGGCATTGACTTGCCGCAAATCGCTGACAAGTGGACACTGGACTCGCAGGAGATCGAAAGAGAGGAGAAGAGTTTTCAAGCAACATTCTTTTCGTTTCCCGTTTTCAAGTCATTCTCTAGCTCACTTAGGTGCTGAATGCATCCCTTACTGAGTCTGAGTGAGTGCATTGGCATCTGTTGTCCTTACACACACACTCGCGCAAACACTACGAAAAAAAAGGAATTACATCACACCGATGTCGTTATTGTATATAAATGAAACTAGTTTTGAAAGTTGTGAAATATTCTCGGAAATTATAAACCTAAATAAACACAGATACAAGCATACAAATATGTTGCACCACAAATGAAAAACCAGAATCTACTACAACCTAGAACGTTTTGTAACAGTGCACGTGCAGCAGTAGCAGCAGACAATTTCCTTGGATGTTGGCTGCTGTTTCATCCCGAGAAGTCGCCCTTTTTTGTTGCCCTGGCATGTGAATGTACTTCAAGCGTTTCCGGTGCACATTACGATGATGACGACGACGACGTTGCCATTGTTGCCGCATACGCATACACACAACATAACACACACATACACACACACACACGTAGTGCATTTTACATACCATCAGAGTCAACTTTTTTTTTGGTGTTTTCTTCGCAGCAAGTGCAAAAAAAAAGATCAATTTCATTTTGTAACTCAACTTCCGCTTACTGCTGCTAGATGGCACGCCCACAGTGTAACGCCTTTCTCCTCTTTCTTACCCGTTCTCCTTTTCCTATTCTGGCTCCATTTACACACACTGTTGCATCGTTTCGCCTGCATTCTGGTTTCTCGTATTTTCCGCCATGCACAATGTTGACACTGGAGCGCAGCCTTTTGCTTGCTGCCTCTTCACCCTCTCTTCGTTCTGCTACAACACTTACTTACATAAGCCTGTGTCTGTGTCTATGTGTGCCAGTGGCTGCAGCCTAAAGCCACGAGTTGCCAACTTGCTTAGCAACGTATACGCATTATGTGAAAATTACATATACGCAGCGTCGCCAAATATGTATTTCTTTATTATGTCAGAGCGTCTATTAAAAATGCATGGACACTAGTGGCAAGTGGATAAAAAGAAAGCAGCTAAAATTAAAAAATAATTCTCGCATCATGTGCTTGCTTTTCTTTTTAAGCCAAGTTCGTAGCTTATTTGTGACTAATCCTACATAAAGCGTGGAAAATACAGAGTAAAATAACATTTTTTTTTACTCTTAGTTTTAAACCAAAGGATTGTATAAAACAATTATAATATATAAAAAACAAGTAAGAAGGCTCTAGTCGATTAGAATATACCCTGATATGGTTCAGTTAACGCGAACAGTCAGTGCTTGCAGGTATGTGTGGGCTGATTTCCCAAGATTGCCATTATTTTGCTAAATGTTTGAAGCGCCGTCTTAAAGTTTCCCAAATTCAAGATTTTATTGTTATCGATCTCATGTGTATATCGAAAACTGGAAAACTCATCGAAAATTTGAAACAAACTTGGATTAAGCAAACTTATGTTCCAAATCAGGAGTCTCTAGCTCTTATAGTCTCTGAGATCGACGAGTTCATACATTCAGAATATAAAAATTAAAATATCATTCATCCAAAATTAATCAGACGCAGATTTCGATTTGATTTGATACTTGAAACCAATATATGAAAATTGAAATATATTTTACTTATTTTGTAATGTTACTCACTTATTAATACTTACAGAATACGTTTAGTTTAATCATTATCTTTTTAATATAAAATATAAACTATTTTTTGGTAATATTTCTTTTAGTGTTTTATTTATCCAGATAATTTCTGTGATTAAACTTGCAGTTAGTCTAAAGTGTGTGTATTGTGTTTTTATTTCATCATTCAGCTACTGCATTTACGACCCCCTAGGCAAGTTGAGCTATATTGTCCCCCTTATTAAGCCCGAACGTACTTAAATTTCACAAGCGTTTTATGGCCTCGACGCTGGCACTGCACTTCAAAAATCGCCAGAGCAGAGACAAGTTTCATTTTTCATTTATGGGGCGCTGGGATAAATTTTACTGCTGCTATTTTAACAGTTTGCTGGCTCGAGCGATATATATACTTACTGTACGGTACTCTGCCTTTGGTTTTCGTTTTATGTGCGCTCCAGGTAACAGCAGCTCACACAACAACTACAACTGGGACAAGAACAATGGAAAGCAACGCCATACGCAACGACATAAACGCAATATTTTTAAAACCCACAGCATAAAACAACAGCGAGCGCAATAGCTGTTACCTCCCCCCCCACTCTATGTCAGTTATCCCGACGTGTCCCTCCTTTTGACCCCTTTTCCCGTTTACTACCTTCGCCTTTGGCTTCTGTTTCAGCGTCTACTTCACGAGCACTGAATAAAGAATGTGTTTTTTTGGGCGCACAGACGACGACACAGCTCCCCACCATACTTCTCAGTCTCACTCTCCCCCACCTTCCCCCCTCTGTTGTTGCCGTCTCCCTTTAACTGTGAATTTCGCTTGCCGCGTGAAATTGCCACTTACTATACGCGCTTCTCGCCTGTTCAACTTGGCCTCCGTCACCGCATCGATGTCGCCGAAAAAACGGGCGTTCGCAGTTTGCTAACGCTCCTGCCCACACACACGCCCCCTCTGAACGAAAATAACCCCTCTTGCCCATTTAAATTTTATTTCATTTTCGCGAGGCTCAACTTCTACATCGCCCCTCCTTGGTTAAAAAAACAAAGCGTATGAAATGGCAGCGTCATCGTAAAAATAGTAAGATAAAAAAAAAAACAAACTGAAACTGAAAACATTTTCACCATCCAATACTGCAGCAGTTGCTGGCTAGGGTGGGAGGGGTATGCTGGGTGGGTTAACAAGTAAATAGTGCTGTGGGCGTGGCAAATGCATCAAATGCAAGGCAAGCTTACTTTTCCATTTGGCTGGGTGTGCGTGCTTCTTGAGTTTCGCTGCTTTTTTGCGTAGCATACTTTTATGGGCATACAGCACCGGATTTTGGAAGGGAAAAAGCATTATCAATAAACACACACAGAATGTGAGTGAGCAGTGCTGGAGTTTATTGTGGGACGATCCCATGAAATTGCTAGCTGCCTCCATTCTCCTCGCAAACTCTCGAGAGAAAACACCATATTTAACCAACATGGAACCAACAATGAATGAAGCAACAAAATTATATGAAATCCATGCGGAGCACACGCAACAAAAAATACTACAACAACTATATGTATAAAAAGACAACAACAAAAAATACGCGAGTTGAACAAAAAATAAGAGAAACAAAACCTCCTGAACACAAACAGGCGGACAGAGACAACTGACAGGAAACAGCAACAGTGACAGTGGCAGAAGCCCCACAGTAAGCATAAAAAACAATGCAGAGAAAAGAAAATATAAGAGTAAGAGTGTATAACAGTTGTTTATTGACATTACTGACTTGTAGTTGCTCTTTCGAACTTAAGACCTTCAGTATTTATGTTATTTGATTATCATTTTTGTAACGTAGCAATCAGTTTTTGTACAGTCAACAAATTGAACTTACTTAGACTTTGTTGGATATATAACGATAACGAAACTATATTTAATGTTTAATGTTTAAAAAAGCTAATTAAAGAAAATAAAATCAGGCATTATATTTTTATTTTTACTATCGATAAAAACTTATATGTGTACAAGTGAATTTATTTAATCTTTTTTTTACGGTTTCATTTTATTTTATAATACAATATTGTTTTTCAACTTAACCAGCGCTTTGTCTCTCCGATTTTATAAGAACTTGCTATTATTATCTTCCTTGATGATTATGTTCATATTCATGACTAAACATTTAAAAAGCTGGTAGAATAGTTTAACACGACAATGTCTTATATATATATGATGAATTTCATATTCAATGGCTTTACTATTGTTTTTTCCCATAAACAATATATAAGTTAAACTATTTATATATTTCAATACAATACTTATCTAAGATTATGTCCAATTTAGCTGTGATCTGTTAATTACAATTCTGAAGAACTACCCACTGGCTCTTTCGCAACAATTTCCTATAGCCAACATGCCCACATAATTAATAAATGTACGTACATACGTATATGTCTCTGTGTGGAACAAAAAACAACGAATCTCCTTGAAAAAATGACAAGGCAAAAAAAAAACGAAATGAGAAAATATATAACAAGCTAGGAAGAGAAGCCAAAGCCAAAAGCTGTGGAGAAGCAACAACTACAACAAGTTGAAAAAGGCAACACTGGAGTGGTTAACAAAAAGCGAATGAAGGCGAAGTAGAACGTACAGAGTAAGAGTGAGAGAGAGAAGGAAGGCAGGAGGGAGGGAGGGAGGGAGGTAGAGAGACAAGAGACATGAGTCGAGAAATGTTTTTGTATGTATTGTACCACTGGGGCATTATAGCGTTATCCTTCTGGTTATGTTTCCGCTTGTCGTCAGAGTAGCAACGAGTCACGAGCACCATAGTGAGAAATATGCACAGATAGAGAGAGAGAGAGAAAGACAGAAAGCAAAAAGGAAATACAACAACAATGGCTGACTGAGTGACTACCAGAGACACACACACACATTCCGAAACAAATGCCAACACCCAAGCAAAGTTTTTTATAGCAAAGAAGGCGCACGAAATGCGAGAAAAGCGAGGAAAGCGTGGCACGAGTGCAACTTATTTTTATGAGCCAACACACACATATACACACACAAACACATGCACATATTTACATACATACATACTATAGCTGCTGCTGCTGGCAAGCTCATAAAATTTATAACACAACGTCCTTGCCGCTCCTGCGGCTGGAGCTGCCTATCTCACTGTTAGCATGTGTCTGTGTGTGTGTGCGACTTATGTTTGAGTTTGTCTGTCCCTCTTGCTCTTTATTATATATCTATATGTAAGGATCTGTGTGTTTTTGCGTTTTGGCGGCTTCGTTTGCTTTTTCATAGCATTTTATGCGCTTGCTTTTTGTTGTTGTTGCCTTTGGCTGTGCTTGTTAAAGAAGATTTACCAAAATGTCTTGGAGGAGAGCAAGGGGAGTGGGGCCAGAGAGTGTGGAGAGTCAGAGCCCGCCCACTTAAATGGTAAGTGGCGCATTGGGCGAGCAGCGGGGTGGTGAAATGGGTAGGCTGTGAGGAAGCGAAGGAATGAAACGGAAGCTGAGCCAAGCACCTGTCGGTCCCCTGTGGGTTGTGTGTGTGTTGTTTGTGTAAAGCATAGCACTGTAAATGTGTTCGCTTCTATTTCTACTGCTATGTGTTCGTGTGTGTAGGTGTTTGTGTGTGTATAAGTGTGGGAGTGTGGTTTCTTAATAATGCCACACTTATGAATTTCTCACCCAAATAACAGAAAATCTAACAATAGACTTCAAATGAAATGCGAGAACCATGTTTGAAATTGTAACATTTTTGAAATGATACTTGAATTTTGGTTGAAAAATATGAGCGCATAACTTGAGATTCAATTTTTTAAAAGAAAAGCTAACAAATAGTTTGTTAACAATCTATTTTAAGGCAATAAGGAAATGGATCAAGAATGTTGAGTAGACCTTTAATGAATTATTTGATTACCTATCTAACTTATACATATGTGCATACATATTGCATACATTCCATCGTCTTATTTAAATTTTGTGGACGAGTTTTTCATTAGATTAAAAATATTTTGAACAAAAAGTAAATATATCAAAATAACAAAATATTTGTGTATAATTTCTGATTTTTTTTTCACATTTAATCAACAAATATAAATAAAATAAGAATATAATTTTTCGTTAGCTAAAAAATTGTTAATGTTATTCCTTTTCATTATTAATTTTATTTTTTTCATTCAATATTTAATTGAACAATTTTCTTTCAACTCTTAGTCAAAATATAAATACTTTTCAACGAAACCGAAATGTTTTTAATACAATGCTTTCTACGTTTTTCTTTGTTTTTAAAAGAAACAAGTTTAGCTCTAAGATAAGATTAAGCTGTAGAAGTCTTAAAAGAAAACTTTGGCAAAAGTTTCTACAAAGGTTTGCACAAAATGTACTTTATACTTATGTTCAAGTATATATAGCTTGCAATTGAAATATTAAACTACAATAACAATTTGAGCCTTAACAATGTTTTGAAAAAACGTAACTAAATCGAAACGACTGAGTTTTGGTTCCGCATACCAAGCCAACAAACAGTCAACAGAAAAGAGTTGGCAAATAACTAGCCATACTCACAACTACATATGCAACACACATATGTATATGTATGCATGCATTTGTGTCTGTTTATAGGAGAAAAATTTAAAAATTTGTTCACAAAATGCCAGGCGAACAGAAGTCAAGTGCACGTCGACGAAACACGTAAGACATACATGTATGTACCACACACAGGACACGCAGAGGACATATTTACATAGCTACCTACACGTACATACAAACATGTTCGCAGACTCGTTCTCGATGCCAAGAGGCTTTTGTGAGTTTTGTATGCGGATTTTGTGTGCGATTTTGCGGGTCATGATGGCAATAAAAGCTGACCCGCAAAAACCTTCCCTACATCCCATCCTCTCCTCTATGTCCTTCGACATCCTACCCCTGCATTGACAAAGCCATCAAGTTAGTAAAGTAGCTGTGTAAAATGTTTAATGCTTGTGTGTATTTGATACTGATAATATGCATAAATTCCTTTAACGGAGATACATGAAATATTTGTTGCACATACATGAGATGCAGGTATGTATGATCCTTCGTATCAGTACACAATCAATAATATATATTTTGCTTTTTATTATTAATTTAATACACATAACAAATGAAGCAATCATCAATCGAAATACTTAATCAGATTTCGGTTCCCTTTCCAATTTGTGTTTTCTGTCTGCATTTGCCATGCAAATGTTTGCAAGGGGCGTTTGGCGTAGGCGTGGCACTTCAGCACAGCACAAATGCATTGTGAATATGTCTGTTTTGCCGTTACACCAAACACACACACACACACAGAGGGGCCAGATCAACATATTTACAAACACATATGTATGGATACTCACTTATACACTTATATACATAAACACAAAAACACACACATATATGCTGTAACGCAGTTGATATACAAATTGTAACTGTCTGTTTAACACACGTGCATTTTGTGTGAGTGAGGTAGACACCCGCCTCCACCTCCACTCCTCCCCCATCGATGGAAAAGGCCCTTTTGCAGTTGGCCCCACAAATGCTTTGGACTTACGTGTTCATATCTCCCTCTCAGTATCAACATTTTTCTCTCTCTCTTTCTCTTACACATGCCCACACTCTTGCTATCTGTGCCTTTCACAGTTATATACGCTGTGTGTGTAGGTACGTGAACGTTTGTGTGTGTGTTTGCATAAATAGACAATGAGCAAACAGCTTGCACGCTGAATGCTAACGTAGGAGCAGCAGCAGACACCGAAACGGCAGTCCCAACAGCAACAACAATAACTCCTTTGTGCCATGTGGCAGGCAAAACAACAAGAACAACAACGTAAAGAGCCCACACACTTACTTATACACAGCGTCGCTTATGTGTCACGAAGAGTTGTACAGACCCTTCCCCTACCCGTACCCTAACCCTTACCCCTACCACAAAGAAATGGGTCCAACCACACCCAACTCAAACTAACGTGCTGAAATTGTTGCTACCTTTCAAAAAGATAAAATAAATGTGTGGCGAATTGTAGATACTCTACGATGGCAAGAATATAAGCGGCAATATAGTATTATTATTATATTATTTCAAAGAATTGTAGCGCAATAATAATGTTTTTCGATGTATAATTATGATTTTTACTTATTAATATTATTTAAAATTAATTAAGAAGATTTATAGTAAAAATATACAAAGTAGAACCAATATCGTATAAATTAACTAATAAATATTTTTTCTTTATTATTTGTTGTTTGCATAAGAAAGTCATACGGCTTAAAACAGTTTAACAATATTTGATTATTAAACAATTGGATTTATTTAAGAATGATGAATGAATGGCTTAATAACTAGTATTGTTGATTAAGTCCAACAATCAATATTTTTTTTAAATAACTTTATTATTTAAGTTGTGTGTCTGTGAAAAAAAATGTTTACAATATGTTTTCTGTTCTAGAAATTCAAATATAACTGAAAAAATGCACAAACATTTAAAATCGAATCGTATATATTTTCGATACCTAGAACTTTCAGCTTTAAGTTCCGAACTTTTAAACCGACCATTAAAATAAAATGTTACGAAAAAAAAATGTGATGGTCGCGTTGGGGCAAAAAGTTATTCCACCCTTTTTTTCGATGGCGTATAAAAAACAGCATACGCTACAACAACCATATTTTCCCCCAATCCAGTTATTCTCTTACCCCACCCCAACCCACGCCTCCCACTTTCCACTTCTGCCAGATTTGCATTGTCTTTTTTGCTTAAATTTTAATTTTCATAGATTTTTCTTGGCATTTTTTGCAGTTGCTGCTCGCCTTTTTGTGCCATTTTGTGTGTGTTGAATGCTGTGGAAACTTTTTGGCATTTTCGCTGCGCAGCTTAAACTTTTATGCGCTGAGTGTGTATGTATATATCCATGTGCGTGTGCATGTGCGTGTGTGTATTTCCGTGCAAAATTGTATAAATGTTTTTTGGCAGCCTCTAAACGGCAGCACAGGAAGCATCACCAGCAAAAAGGACGACGACGACGATGACTACGACGAAGCCTGGCACAATTTGCGCCTTTGAGTGGGTGGATAGGCGCACTTCAAGCGCACAGAGGTGAAGAGTCTTCGTTGAGGAATGGGGAAGGCAAAAGGGCTGAGGAATGAGTGCCGCTTGGTTGGTTGACTGTGCTCAACGTCCTTCGCACAATGTGGTGTATGCGTAATAATTAATACGCTTGAATTCATTAGTTGAGCAGATTTTCCAAGCCATGGCAAGGATGTACACACATACACACATACATACATACACATATATATGATTATCATTGTCAGTGTGTGGGTTGTGTATATACACACGTTTATCGGTGAGTAAATTAGTGACATTACGCTTTATTTAAAGATAATTTAGTTAATATTTTGATCACTATTGAAAATCGGAAATTCAATTTTGGCAATTTGACAAGCGAGTTAAGCAAGTTAATTGAATTGCTATAACAACAATATCTTCTGTCCAAAATCATAACTAAAAGTTTCTTAAATAGCTCCCAGTTGACTCTCTCATTTAGCAACTTTTATGCAAATAAATTTAACATTTCTCAGTCACATACGACAGCACTTATGTTTTTTTTCTTAAGGGAAATAATCTCTTTGATCTAATGTCCTTGAAGCATTGCCAATTAGCAATGAAATAGTAAAAGAACCTCCTCATTACGTATACGCCATGTCTATAAAATGAAATTTCAAGTAAACAGAATAAGGTAAACATTTCCTCATTAGCTTCAATCCCCCTGCTGCCATTGTCTTCCCACGCCACTCAATAGCTTCTTTACCCTTCGACAATAGCGTTCATCTGAGAGTTTTTATGGGGACCCCGCGCAAATCATCATTGCAGAAGCTCGCAATGAAATTATTATTTAAATGAAAACAGCAACAAAATGACAGCGCAGTAAAAACAAAAACAATTACAAGCAAGGACGCCACTGTGACAATGCCAGCCAGAGAAACAACAACAAGAACCACAGCAGGAGCTCAAAAACAACAACGAAACATAAAAGCGAAAATGTTAATAATTACATAAATTAGAACTAAAAACAAAACGTCGGGAAAAATGTTTATGGAAATGGGAATTGAAATGGGGCGGAGGGAATTTTAAACTCCCTTTCTATGCATATATATTTGTGAATGTAAGTGTGTGCACAACAAATGACAAACATCACAAGCACAAGTTAGGTGGAGCTCTTAGTTGGGTGTTGGTGTAGATGTAAGTGTGTGTGTGTTTGTGTGCACCTTTGTACGCCGTGTGGCAGCAACAAAACAGCAACAACGATGCCAGCACCAAAACTGACAGCGCACAATATATAATTATGTTTCATACATACAAAACAATATACCAGCTTTACATATATATGCTGAAAAACACTTAGAGAAAAATGCTAGTTTAAATGAAATAAAACGAAAATCAAAAGAAGGAGAATTTGAAATAAGAGCAAATAATAATCGTAAAATATATTATTATACATATTGTACATATGACATGTTGGACATATGAATTAATTTTTCTAAGTGTACTTGCACAATGAAGTACGTAAGTCTGTATATATAATAAGAAGTATGGCAAAGGATGCAAAAACGTTGGCAATTTGTGACGCGTTTTAAGCGAGCAACCGAGAGACCCAAGTGAAGGGAACAAAAGCGCAAAAGAGGCGGCTGCCATTGTAAATCTGGGCGTGGACCCTGTGCACGAGCAAATAATAAAAAAAAAATGTGTGAGTGTGGGTTGCAAGATGGTTTAATGTGGCGTGGTAGAATAAGGATAAAGATGTGGAAATGAGTATGGGAATGGGTTTACACAGAAAGGTGAAGCGAACGAATGCGTGTGGCTTTTATTGCTCTCGCAAAGAGGTGGATGGATCGGGCGTGGGATGGAGATGGGGATGGGGCTGGGGATGTGAAAACTGGCGACAGGTAGCGCGTGTTGATAGCAAAAGCTACTCACGAGGGTTGCACTAACGAAGTTCCCATTTTAAATTTAATTATATATTGATTGAACATTAACAAAAGTGACAGAAAAGAGTTTTATAATTAGCTACAAAGATATTATTTTAATATTTTTAAATATTTTCTATATATTATACATATTTTTTTTTAAGTAAACGCAGGACACATTATTGCACTGAAAAGATGAGCAAAATAAATGGGAAACGCTGACGCTGCCTGTGAAATGTCAATTTCATTTACAAGTGTGGTGCACAACCTTTGACCTTAGCTGGCGCCCACAGCGTAATTGATTTCTTTACAAAGCGCCAAAGGCGAGCGCCACGAAGTATGCAACAAAATGTGAAGCAAACGACAAAACGAGAAACGAAACAGCCAACAACAAGAAAAAGTGCCAGCAAAACGAGAAAGCAAACGGCAGGAGAAGCTATTTATACATACATATATCTTTATGTACAATAGCGCCTTATTTGTGTGTTTTTTTGTTTTTGTTTGTGTTAGTGCTTTTGTTTTGTGTGTGTGTGGGCGTTCTAAATGTCAATCGACGGCACCTACAAAAGACAAATATGGTCGGCTTATTACTGTTACTGGCAAAAGCTAAAACGTTGACGTTATTGTTCAGGCTCATAGTGACGACATTGAGCCACACTGACCTCATATACAAATGATATTAGATGTGGTATATAAATAGCATAGCAGATTAGAGCGGTGCAGACTAAATCAGTTGCTCTCAAATGTAGGCAATACTTTTTGTTCTCAAAGGGCCAAGCATTTTGATTAACCTTCAACTGCGACGCTTGTTTAACCTTCGCCATGCCATCCACTTTTAATTGGGAAAGCGCCCTCCAAGCTGCTAACAATCAAAATCTCGCACTAACGCTGTCAACGAACCGAGCCAGGAGGAGCCGACCTCGCCTGATTCCGCCTAGTCAAAGTCAACCTTCGCCTCTCTAACTGTGAGTGCTGCGAGTAGCCTCGACCCATAAATATAAATGCCTGCCAGCTAGCCAGTCAAACTGTCTCGCTCTCACTCATTGTGTGTGTGTGTGCGTGTATAGATAGATAAACTACCAAATAACATTTTACGTGCACACAAAAGCCATACAAAGCACCGCGCACCACCACCCTCTCTCCGGACTCACATCACGCACCGCATCCAAGCGTAGACGGCCAGAAGTCCTTGTCGCGTTCAAGTGCAAAAAAGGCACGAGCAGGAGGCAACGCCAAGGCCAGTGTCGCTTTTCAGCTTTGACATTGTTCCCAAGCATGGAAGATAGTTGGGCGGTAGGGTGGTTGTTGTGCAGGCGAAACGTATGGCACTTTGTTCAAAGCGGATATTTGTAGATGGCGACAAATTGGAATTCATTATGTGGACACCTGCAAAGTCTGCAATGCATGGAAAAGACTAAAAGGTCATCGAAACATTTTCGTAGATTAACAAACAACTATTTTTGTTCTTTATATTATTAAATTATTTTATAGCGATATTTGTGTTCATGTATGTCTGGGGTTATTCAAGCTCTATAAAGTATAATTTTAGTCGTTATTTTATTTAACGTTATGATCAGTAACTTAAACAAGAAGAGTTACCAAAATTGTAATACGCATTTAAACTCACTAAATGTGGTTTGATAATGTTTAAGTTATCAAGAATTCATTCATTTGACAATTTCAGGAGTCAGCAGTCAGATTTATTATCAAAAAGGTAAATAAAGGTATTATTATTATATAATTATTGAATATATCTCTTTAAACTACAATTAAAAATTTTTGTTTTGAACTAGTCAACTTAAGGAACAAACTAGTAATTGTTTCAATTTTTGTTCATCATACTCTCCGATCTGATCTGATAAATCAATTTAAAGCCTATATTCTGAATACTTCTAAAACAAATATAAGGGGATAATATACATTAATGCAAGTCTTGTTCAATAACATTATCATCTTTCGAGTTCTTTATATAACTTTACAAAATAATATTTAAAGAACTTGTAAAACCCTTTTCTATATACAGTTAAATATAAACTTATTAAATTACCAAGTTATATTTGTTATTGGTAAATAACAAAACATTCCAAATACCAAAAAAAAAATAGTTTTATTTTAATTTATTCAACAATTAATTCTATCCATTTACTAACACATTAACATATTATTATTTACTCAACTCTTAGCAAATGGCCCTCATTGAGAAAGATATTTTTTTGACTTCGGAAACGTTTTGGCCCCATTGCCGCTTCACAGCTCCTATCTAAATTTCCAAGTGAACACGCTTATAAAACGCACAACGCTTATCGGCTCAAAGCGCACTAATTCCAATATAAATAGCCAGCCGGCTCGAACCCAGCCAGTCTAGAAACAAATGAACGAGCCGCAGAGCCGCAAAGCCACAACGAAAACCACAACCACATTCACATTCACAACCACATCCGCAACGCAGAAGCGCAGAGTCGAGGAGTCCAAAGAGTTGCAGAGGCTACAGAGACTACAGCCGCTACATACTACACATAACAAATGCTACCCAATAAAACCAGTCCGATAACTGTTCATAGCCGATTAACCGAGCGGCACGCAAGGCATCAGCGGTGACACTGAATGGTGGTGAGCAAAGCGAACCAGACCAGAGCTGGCCACAAACAACACAAACAGACTATGAGACGGCCTCTGGGACAGTTGGCTGCAGAGCCGGAGGCAGTCGAGGTGGATGCAACAGTTGTCGCTGCTTGTTTGATGAGCGTGAAATACAACAAAGTTGAGAACAGCAACAACAAGTGCGGCAAGACTCAGGGGCATGCTGGGGC
Organism: Scaptomyza reducta; assembly: GCA_035044485.1. NCBI lineage: Eukaryota > Metazoa > Arthropoda > Insecta > Diptera > Drosophilidae > Scaptomyza > Scaptomyza reducta. The sequence goes on from JAWNNV010000627.1 coordinate 552,689, forward strand.
GGGGCGGTAGCTGCAGAGATGAACGACAGTTGTGTTGAAGGTGGCCAGGCCACTGGACACTGACCACTCTACACTTCGAAAATACACAAAAAAATAAATTTATAAAAATCCGTAATCATCCAAAATTAACCATTGTTTATTTTTACAAATATTTACATCAACTATATAAATGAATTAAAAATTTTATTAATCTTAAACTATCATAAATACGACGAAGACGAAGCATTATACTTTTATATAAACTATGAGAATGGATTTTATTTATTCATTTATTTAATGTAAACTATTTGGAAAATTAAATACAAATTTGTTAAATGGATTAATAAACTAAACTTACTTAATTGGAAATTTCAGCTTTAAAAAAAAAAATACTAAAAAACTCTGGGTAATTATGTTAAACGGTCCGCAATAACATAATCCGATCATTAAAATCATTATATGCCACATTTTTTTCCAAGTGTACTGTCTCAGTTTTAGTCTTTGGACTGTGTATTTGTCTGTGTCCAGTTCTTGGCCGCCGCTGCTGACAAAACGATCGTAAATAATTTTTATTTCAACTTCAAGATACGAAACTAGTCTGAGTCGGCAGCGCAGTCAACGGCTGCTGCAGCAGCTAAAGAATTTAAGAAAGTTTTTCGCAAACAAAAGGCGATGATGCATGTATAAAAACAAAAAGCCATTGGCGAACAGCCACAGCCACAGCGACAGCGGCAGATCGAACCAGAGAGAACTGTTTGTGCCTCGAGCAGCCACTAATGATAGCCTTGCCTTGATCCATGGCCCCAGCTAGTAGTGGATTCACGGCCAAGTCCAAGTCCCTGCCATACACAGAGGTGAGCCGCAAAACTTGAGCATAGATCATACAACCAAGTGTCGTTTCTCTCTCTATCTCTCCCTTTCTGTCTCTCTATCTCTCTCTCACTCTCTGTCTCTGTATATTTCTCTGGGGTTTGGTGGATGTGGTGCGCGGATCAGCTCTAGTTGAGCCACTTCGAGTCAGGCGTTCTGGCTTCTGACTGGCCTTGCCTGTACGTGTGTGACCTGTGTCAATGGCCGCCGCGCAGACGCAGATGCCGGCACAGTCAGAGACATTCGAATAGACACAAATACACATCGTAACCCAGGCAAAGCAACACAGCTCAACTCATCCTGGATACGCAGAGCGCAATTGAAATGAAAATATTCGCAAATTGGCTGCGCCCTGCGACCGCTGCGATTTCTGTTCTCCTCTCGTTTTGGGTTCAATCTGTGGCCAAAGCCACGCAAATCTCAAACAACTTTGATATTGAATGCCTCTCGACTTAAGCTTCAAATGATAACTGAATAGTTTAATACATACTCATTTACTTTATATATTTGCTAATCTTTTAAGTTTTTTCTTTTTTAATCTTTTGCTGTTTAATAGAAATGGTTTGAAAACAATCAAGCTATAAGCTTATAAGTCTGACTGAACTACATTCTTAATTATTTAAACTAATGATCGTATATTATATACCCAAGTTGTATATACTAGTTTAAACTCCAGAAACATATTTCTGGAGTCGCTGTTGTTGTTGATGCTGTTGTACTCATCGTGGTGTTGTTGTCGTTGTTACAGTTGCTGTTGTGATTGTCGTTGGTTTATGTGAATGTTTTCATTTCCAGGCTGCCATGTCGATTTATTTGAATTTAATCTCTGCCTTCACATGTTGCGCTCCTCAACTTGCCTCGGTCATTGAGTTCTGTATTGGTTCGCTTACTGATTTCGTATTTTTGTTGCTTGTCATCTTCGTTGCTGCTGTTGTTGTTGTCGTCGTCTTCTTGTTTTGTTTCTGTTTGTTGCACTCGACGTTTGTTAGCTGCTATATTACCTCAAGTTTATTAAAGACCTAGGACATCGACATCGATCGTCACTTAAGAAGTAGCTAAAACTAAGCGATGTAAGCTGCACCAAAAATAAATGCAAGCTTTAACCGTATGTCTGTCCTCGAACAGGGGACAGATTTAGATACATACCAGTTGTTGCTGTTGTTGTTACTCGTGTTGTTGTTGGTGTTAAGACCTGTCGGGCATTTACAACTAATAGATGCATTTTATGGCCGGCTTATGCGAAGGTGTCTGTTTGGAATTTCCTGGGCCTCTTTACACTTGGCAAAAGTCTAGTAATTGATAGTGTATATTCTTAAGTTACAAATGAGTTTTGTTCTTAACTTGGATAGCCAACTTTTCTTTCTAAATTACTTACTTTCTAAGAATTTTTGAAATTCACAGGTATTAAATATTGATTTGCATTTCATCATTCTGTGATATTTTATACCCTGAACCCATTAAAAATGGGTAAAAATGGTTTTGTGCAAAAGTATGTAACAGGCAGAAGGAAGCATCTCCGACCCCATAAAGTATATATATTCTTGATCAGGATCAACAGCCGAGTCGATATAGCCATGTCCGTCTGTCCGTCCGTCCGTCGATCTCAGAGACTATAAGAGCTAGAGACTCCAGATTTGGTACATAAGCTCGCCTAATGCCCGCGCATTACAAGTTTGTTTTAAATTTTCGATAACTCCTTTTCCGTTTCCGATAAACACATGTGATCGATAACAACAAAATCTTGAATTTGGAAAACCTTTTTCGGTTTGAAACATTGGACGAAATAATGACAATCTCTGAAAATTTTATTGAAATCGGTTGAGAAACACCGGAGATATGGAGCATTGAAACTAGGAAAGTATGCACTATACGCGTACACACACACACACATTCTTGCCAGCACTGAATGTATGCGTAAAGTATAGGGTTCAGGGTATCGTCTAGTCGGGATTTCTCGACTAGAGCCTTCTTACTTGGTACATACACAACTTTTATAAAATGACAAAAAATAAATAAAATTTTAATCAAAATAACGTATTTGTTAATAAAAAAAATCAAAAGGTTGAACTTTTCAAGGTGTTATTGCCATATCAACTATTGAAGAAGAGTTTAAAAAAATGTTAATTAGAATTCGCAGCTTTTCAAATTTTGAAGATTTTTTTTGTCTTATTATCAGTATTAATAATGATAATATAACAAAGGCTTATATCATTTTAAATCTTACATATATAGATTTTTCGCCGTGTAGCTCATATCTTCTAAGATGACTGTTGGCTGTTGTAGTCGACGACCGCAATGGAATTTGATTTATTTTATTTGGCGTTAAAAAGCAAAGTTGAATGATCATGTTTGGTGATCATCGCACTCGATACGAGCCAGAACCAATGAACCCAACAGCCCAACATCGGACGAGAGCCACCAATGCCAATACGACGACCATCTAACTATGCTAGCCAGCCAGCAACAACATGTGTATGTATTTATGTATGCATGTATAGATGTGGGCTTTGCAATTGGACACGGATAGCTCAATAGACACGACAACAGCAGCAGCAGGAGGAACAGCAGCTCTAGCTCGAACAGCAGCCGAACGTCTCGAATCGTCTCGTTGCCTGCGCCTCGGTAAGCTTATTAGATGAAGGCATATAATAAAAGTGTTGCGGGCTGCCGTGGAGTTTAGTTTAGCTGAGTTAGCTGTTGTGTGAGATGCACAAAAATCTGGGAATCAAGCAATGACTGTGGTGGGGTCGGGTGGGTTTGTTTGTTGCTTGTTGGTTGGCAATGCCAGAAACCAGTTGGTAAAAGTTGGCAAAAAAGCAAAGCAGCTTAGATGCCTTTTTTACAGCCGGTCAGGTTTACGTTTACGTTTTATACGTTTATGTTGGCTGCCGTCGCGTCGCTTCGTTCGTTGGCTTTAATTTTTCCATTTGTTTTGGCATTTAAAAATGCGCTTCCTTGTGTGCCCATGAGAGCTATTCGCTAGAGCGACAGAGAGAGAGAGAGAGAGAGACACATAGAGAGAAAGAGATGGCCAGCGGGCAGCAGCAGCAGCCAAAGCTACAAAACTTCTTGTGACTTGGCCTTAGCTCTTGGCCAAATGCAAAAGCATTGAATTCCATGGATACTATTGACCCCAGAGCCATAGCCAGAGCCACAGTTTTGGCAGTCCGGCTTCTAATGGTGTTGTTGTTGTAGCTGCTTTTTTCGTTGCTGCTGTTCTCTTGCTTGTCATCATTGTGGTTGTTGTTGTTGTTGTTGCATTTGCCTTTCGCTGCCTGTCTTTCGTTTGTCTCATTTAAATTTATTAAATTATACTTGCAACGTTGGCGGCAACTTGTAAACACATACAAAACATAAGCAGCACACAAATACACATATATGTACATACATAGGCACATACACATGCAACAGGCAGCACCTTGTTGTTGGGCATGTTGTTATTATTGCCTTTTCTGTCCGAAAAATATAAAAAAATAAAAACCGAAAGAAATAAAAACGCTGCAATACGCATTTCCAAGAATTTCGAGCAGCTGCTTCCTGTGCCACGCACATTTTTGCCAATCAGCAGTTGAACACAGTGTGCAAGTGGAAGCATGTAAATTGCAAACAAAAGATACAGATACTAAGATACAAAAGCTCAGAAAACGAGCGTCAAGTGCGCCATCATACAATGATCTTAGTATCTTTGCATTTAATGAGTTTAAATTGAAAGAGTTTATTAATCATTGAATGCCAAACAACAAATTCCTAATTTATTTATTATTATTTATTTTAAAACTAAGGGCAGAACTGTTTAGGTTATAATCCCTTTGCACATTTTGATTCGTCTACATTTCAATTTGAAATGACTTTTTTATAGCTAAGTAGTATGTATATTTTAAAATTGTGTGCAAATCGAAGGTTTTAATTTTCTGCAGTTTTTGTTTAATGCAATATAAACATCACTCAAAATTTATTCTACCTCACTTTAATACACCCTTTTTTGATAAAGTCTTTAAGTCTTTCAAAAGAATAATAAAAATAAAATATTATAAAAATTAATTTAAACTGTTGTTATGTACATTTTTTAAGAGCTTGATGTTGCATGAAGCGCGGACAGACTAAAGTGCCGGTTTTCTGAATATGTGTTGTGCATCTGTTTGATGGCTGTTGCTGGATAACACAATATGGCATGAGTTGTGCATTGTGCGTGTTTTGCGTATGTTGTATGTGCCTCTCCCTTTTTTCGCAATTCATCTCGTTCTGTCAACAGCTGTCAGTTGGCTGGACCAGACAAAAGGAGCAATATTACTGTCTAAATTTGTATAAAATAATAATATTAAATAAATAATATTAAAGAAATATTGTGTCTATATATACACAAAAAAAACACACAATATGCGTGAGGTTTTTGCAAGTTGTCCTCGACTTAGTTTTTGTTATTGATGTTGCTGTTGTTGTTGTTTGCATTTTGAGGGCATTTAATGACTGACCGGCAGTGCCAGGTGAAATACGAACAGTTGCCAGATACCCAGACAGACAGAGAAACAGAGCCGGGAGACGAAGATGGAGACAGAAACCGAAACCGAAACAGAGACGGCGCACCGAAAGGACAGAAGACCCAAAGAGCTAAACGCAGACAGGTCCCAACAAAACAAAAACCGAAAAAAAAAGAATATAAACAAAAAATTCTAAAAAAAACAAGTAAGAAGGCTCTAGTCGAGAAATCCCGACTAGACTATACCCTGAACCCTATACTTTACGCATAAAGGCAGTGCTTGCTCGTATGTGTGAGTGTGTGTGTGTACGCCTATATTGCATACTTTCTTAACTTCAATAATCAATATCTACAGTGTTTCTACAACCGATTTCAATAAAATATTCACGATTGTCATTATTTAGTCTAATCTTTCAAACTGCATCAAGTTTTCCAAATTCAAGATTTTGTTGTTATCGATCACATATGTATATCGGAAACGGGAGGAGTTATCGAAAATTTAAAACAAACTTGTACTGCGCGGGCATTAGGCGAGCTTATGTACCAAATCTGGAGTCTCTAGCTCTCATAGTCTCTGAGATCGACGCGTTCATACATACGGACGGACAGACAGACCGACGGACGGACGGACAGACAGACATGGCTATATCGACTCGGCTGTTTATGCTGATCAAGAATATATATACTATATGGGGTCGGAGATGCTTCCTTCTGCCTGTTACATACTTTTGCACAAAACCATTATACCCTTCTTACCCGTTTTCAATGGGTTTAGGGTATAAAAATATAAGTAAATATTATGTGTGTATGCGAGCATGGAGGATGCGGTCGGAGCACAATCGAAGGCGAAGGTGGAGAGCGCGCGCGCCTGGAATGTTGTACCAGTCAGCCGCGGAGACGAAGACGAAGATGACGATGCAGATGGAAATGCTGATGTTGGATGGCGGGGTTGTAAGGGTTGCTTTAAACCTTCCACGCCGCAAAAGAGAGCTCAAGACTTTGTTTTAAATATTTAAACTTGCTACAGGATCTGCGTCGCGTCGCGTCCGTCCCGTGCCATCTCCTCACCGTAACGCATGTCGACGGATCTTTGATGTTTCTTTCTGCACTGCCGATTAAAAAAATTTATAATGAGCGACGACGACTCGGCCGTACTCGTATTTTATATTTTTGCCTCTCGATTTTTCGTTTCGATTTCGCATTTAAGCAGACCCAAGCCGAAAGTCTGTTCCTTTACCTGCCCGCCAATCCTTTCCCTATGCCTCTCCCTATCCCTGTACCTGTCCCTTGAGTACCCTTTGGCACTTAGTCAGTCATTTAGTCATTGGCCCGGCGGCCCCGGCGTTCAAGTCGCCCGGCAACGTCGTCAGATTGCGTCTGTTATTATTTTATGTGTGCTTTTCTTTTGTCTTTTGCACCAATTTCTGCAAAATTTACTTAAATGCGCCCAGATACACAAACACACGCACACACGCAACTTGATCCCAACAAACGATCAGAAGATCCAAAAACAACAAACAGCAACTGCAACCTTCCATAATATATATATATATATATATATATGTACATTGAACACATATATGTACTCTACATACATATGATTTATATAAATGTACATATAAATCGCTCTCCTCATAATCCACTTTAATTTGTCTTTGGCTGCCGCTTTTGTACCTCCCTTTTTTATTTTCTTAGTCTTGCGCTTTTTGTCGTTTCTTGCATGAGGCAAAGAATTTTAATTGAAACGAGTTTCAGGCTGTCTTCAACTGAACGCAGTCCAAGCCTTAGCTTCACCGCCTAGACCTGGGTCAAGTTCGTTCCAAACCGAACTCCCACAGTTGTAGCAAAACCAACGAAACTGGTAACAACTTGCTAAAGGTAACACAATCCAGCCACCAACTTTTGCAATGAACACAACATTACAGAGAGTTTGAACCTTGATTTTTATACCCTGAACCCATTCAAAATGGGTAAAAAGGGTATAATGGTTTTGTGCAAAAGTATGTAACAAGCAGAAGGAATCATCTCCGACCCCATAAAGTATATTATATATATATATTCTTGACCAGCATCAACAGCCGATTCGATATAGCCATGTCCGTCTTTTCGTCTGTCTGTCCGTCCGTCCGTATGTATGAACGCGTCGATCTCAGACTATAAGAGCTAGAGACTTCAGATTTGGTACATAAGCTCGCCTAATCCCTAGGCAGTACAAGTTTGTTTTAAATTTTCGATAACTCTTTCCGTTTCCGATATACACATGTGATCGATAACAACAAAATCTTGAATTTGGAAAACTTTATGCAGTTTCAAAGATTAGACTAAATAATGACAATCTGTTTAATTTTATTGAAATCGGTTGAGAAACACTAGAGATATGGAGTATTGAAGTTAAGAATGTATGCACTATACGCGTGTACACACATACGAGCAAGCACTGACTGTATGCGTAAAGTATATGGTTCAGGGTATAGTCTAGTCGGGATTTCTCGACCTTCTAACTTGTTGTATCTGCTTTTTGTGGTTTCAAGTATTACAGGAAAAAAAAAACATGAAGTAAATTATTTTAAAAATATTTAGTAAAAATAATGATTAAAACATACACATATAAGATAGTGAATCGAATTATCATTTGCCGATAATTTTTTTTAGCTTTATAGCTATATTAAACACAAATCTCTTTACATGAAACTTCTTTCTTTAGCTTAAAATTAAAACGCAGATATATAAAATAGTTCTTTATCCGTTTCATAAAATATACATATTATGGAAATTACTATCAATAAGCAAATGTATCTGAAACATTACTTCAGTAAATTTGTTAATTATTTCTCTTATAAATAAACTTATTATACTAAAAATTACTTTGAGGTTTATTTAAAAATCAAAACTCAAATACGAAAATTTTTAAAAATTACTTAAAGGTTTACTTAGGTACACATATTCACATAGGATTCATATAGCTTTAAAAAGCTTTTCGCTTCTCAACAAATCTAACCAGGTTTAATTTTTATTTCGACGTATTTGGCATTTAGTGAGCCGTAATGAAAATATTGCTGACAAAACACTCGACACCTGATGACTAGTGCTCGAATATTTGAGCATTCACGTTTGCCAGTTTGGATGCAGTTGAAGCTCTGAGTCCAATCAATTTGTCTGGGGCCACGTTTCTGTGCTTACCAAACGGGTCGACTGCACGTGTATGTGCCAGGAGCGAACTCAGAGAAAGATAGAAAGAGAGTGAGAGAGAGAATCTAAACTGGTCAAGTGCTCAAGTACAAAAGGGGGAGGGACAGGCACAACAGCGACAGCCCGAACCTGAGCCGGTTGCTCAAACGATAAAACAACAAACAGCAATTTGCAAAAAAAAACTATTGACCTCAAAGTAAAAACGGCCACTGGACAACAACAACAACAGCAGCAGGCACAGAATGATGATTGGACAGAAATGTAGGCATCGATCGGTATACATTGGTCCCTTCATATATAAGATAACTGATGCCTGCTAATTGAATTCCAATGCCAATGCAATGTTTCGGCCTATTATGTTATTAACAAAGATCGGCGCGTTCCAGCAACAGCAAAAACAACAATAATGCCATTCAGTAACGATGCCCTTCACTTCACTTAAGCAGTCATGGCAATTTGGAACAAACTTTCTTCTGGAGCCAAGAAAAATGATCCTGTCTGCTGCTGTCGCTTTGCCTTCCGTATCATTAAATTCACACCCGAAATATGCGCAAAAAGAGTGTAGGGACTCAATTGTGAATTATGTTGTAATGAGTTGTGGTAATTACAATTTGTGGCCAGGTTAATGCGCATGTGCAACAACACGTCAACAGACACACACAAACACACACGCACACACTCACTCTCATACACACGCACCGATGTAATGTAAAGTTGTTGCTGCTGCTTCAGTTGCAGTTGCAAAGTTGTTTGGCTGCTGAGCTGATCAGAATGCAGGAGAGAAATGGGCAATGCACAGGGGTGTGGGGTAAGGAGAGAGCATTGGCAGCAGGAATGAAATGTGAAACTGGCTATGCTTGTAAAATGGCCAAAACATGCGCCACAGTTGCCAACAGTGGCAAGCAACAGATCAAGCGACAGTTTTTTGGATAACGCAACAGGAGCGAATTGAGGTTAAAAAATATCATTAGCATTAAATTAAGAGCGCTTTAATTTTTTTAATCGCATACAAGTTTATTTTCAAAAAGCTTTGGTAAATAACGCGCCTAAGACCTATTTTTCGAAATTAAACGGTTTATTATCGTTTTTGGTTATTAAATTAATATACGAATTTTAGAAAAGCAAACAAATTAATAAATTCTTTGTGATTTGGTTCTTCCAAATACTGATCCATGATCTTTAATATGTTGTTATCGAACCGCTTAGGCCAAATGATTATTTAATGTATCAAAAAAGTGTAGACTAAGTTCAAATCAAAAACTGAAATTTATTTAATTTTAATTTTACTTTTGTTTGTTCTGATTTTTTACATTATTTTTTACGCAGTTATTAAGCCGCCCCTGAGGCTGGCGCCCAAAAGTCTAGCGCTCCTGTTGTTCCAACTGGAGCGATCCAGCTGAGGCGAAGGCGATGTCGAAGCAGCTGCAGCTCCAAGTTAGCGCGCACGCAGGTGCTGAAAACTTAATTATTGTATAACGCACAGCACGACGAAAAACCAAGGAGGAGGATGGAGGACGTGGCAGTTGGCGATGTGGTATTCACGGGAGCACAGCCACTTAAAGCATTTAAGTTAATTAATATTTTGTTTACTGGTTGCTCGAGTTTTGATGATGTCCCTGTTGCTGTTGTTGTTGCTTATGAAAATGTTTTATTAATTTTGTTAATTAATTTTATGCTATTGAGCGTTTATAAATGTCAAAGCAAGCGTTCGAACTTTCCATCTCCCTCACGAACGCATACTCTGTCATTATCTCTTCCGCTTGCCTAAGCGCTCTGCTTCTGTTTCGCTCACACTTGCAAAACTGGTTTGTGTGTGGCGCAGGCGCCAAAGCGCATGTTAAAGCTAATTGCAAACAGCAAAAACCAGCAACAAAACAGGACATTAAGCAATTAGCGCACGCGCCTAATTAATTAAACCAACCTCTTTTTGCTTTTTTCCCTACTCCAAATCCTGTCTGTTGACGATTAGGATGAGGTTGAATCATCATAGTATGAATACGTGCCTCATATTTGCACATAAGTGTCATTGAGTACAACTATTTATGACTTAAATGACTTGCCGCTGCATATTCTCACAGCCACTGACTGGGAGACGCTACAGCTAGCCGTGAAGCAAGTTACCTGGAGAATGTGGCCATGTCGCCTGCATCATCATCGTCGCCAAACGAGTTTTCCCCGCTCGCTGGCGAAACTTGCTTATGTTAAAACAAAAAAATGCAATTGAATGATTGATTACTTGACTGATTGATGATTGAAGGTCTTTTGGTAACCAAACTGATTGTTGACATGTTCATAGTGTGTCTTAGTGTTAATTACAACACCAAATCAACTCAACTCAACTCGACTCGACTCGACTGCCACTGTCCATAAGGCTTACCATTAATCAACACATTAATAAGGCATAAATAAATAAATAGTATTAGTACTAAATTCAACAATTAACTTATCTAAATGCGACTAATTTCCAAAGTCTCAGCTTTTGGCTCAATTGCCATATGCTTATTGCCACATTAAACTAACGGTAATAAATTATGCATAGGTAAGACAAAAATTAAAATAATGGTAAAAAAATTTGATAAGAAGAGAATAAACAAGCTCAACAGTCAAACTATAAACATGTATTTGCAATTTGAGAAGGCAATTCAAGAAGATAAATAAAAATCGAACAATAATCAATAATGAAGTGACTAATTTTACTTATTTTATTATTTTTTAAGAAGAAGTTTTTCTAAAGAAATTAAGTAACATTTTGAAGAGAAAATAACAAAATTTATTTAAAATATTTTTTAGTTTTTTTTAAGTGTTTCTAAAGTTGGTCCTTTACAATATTATAAAGAAATTAAGTAACATTTTGAAGAAAAAATAACAAAATTTATTTAAAACCTTTTTAGTTTTTAATTGAAAATTTTCCTACCCATTTCTCAGTGCGTTGTTAATTTTGTGTTCAATACATGAAACACTTTTGCTCTATATTAGATATAATAAGAATAATAATTATAAATAACTTAACTGTTATTCAAGCTGTTATTGACTTGTCCTCCAAAAACTATACAGCTTCAACAATTCTGAAAATTACAGATTTTCCCTGAAACTGTACGCGGGATTTTTAATAATAAATATAATTTAATAAAATAAAAATGCAGTTAAGTGGAAAAGCGAATGTCAAGGACCATTGTATACAATAGGAAAAAAACATCTGATTAGTTTATAGATTCTACGTAATAATTTATTAATTAAATCATCTAAAAAAAACACGTATATATAACAAATTTTAAAAAAAACTCCAATATATTTACAGTTAAATAAACATAGCTGATTTAAGAACTAAATTAATTATATTGAATACTAATTGCAGGGTATATAATAGTCTTGAGTCTGCTTGACTCATCTGATTATTTGTTATTTAACGATTGCCGTTGATAAAAGCATTTGCACATATCGCTACACACACACACACACACATTTATTGCAAACAAACACGTATGTACATAGAGACACGTGCAGTCACCCACACACACACACACACACTTACACACATATGCACACATGGATTCAAGGATCCCGACACCGACACGCAGTTGAATGTGAAATGCAAACAAAAATTTCATGATGATGCTCGCTGCTTCTCCTGCATAGTGTTTACACGCATGCTGTGTATAAATACGAGTTTTATGTATGTTATTTACTTAAACGGTGCAGGCATTCGCACATCGACCACACTCACACACACCACAGATGCATTCTGAACGAGCAACGAGGAAACTTTGTCATTTGCATAACCTTTTAGGGTGAGCAGCGCATTGGGAGGTATTTGGATGGAGTGGAAGAACAACGCTTTATTTTAAAGCAATTTAAAATATTTAGTTGCAATTACATGTCAACAAATACAAAGAGGAGAGAGAAAACGACAGACAGGACAACGGCAAATGGCAACTCCTTTGTTTAAAGACAAATACAAATATCAACACAAAGAACTTGTTTTTCACATTTGGCCATTTGAGTAACGCTCAATCGAGCGATGTTAAGTTCAGAATTTTGTAGTTACATTTTTTGTTCCACAACAGTGCGTATGATTATTTTAAGTTTACCATGACCAAATATTGCGCATACGCAACTTGGGCAAACGCCTACAGACAACATAGTAGAGACGAGCATTAAAGGCAGATGGGCGGGCAGATAATAGTCTAGACAATGACAATGGCAAACAGCCGGCAGAGTTAAAGAGAACCGCTTAAAACACACTCACTCACGCACACACACACACACACATACACAGAGACTGAATGAGGTGAGTCGAGACGAGACGACGCCGACAAATGGACAGAAGATTTAATGGAAAAGTTGCTTCTGTTACGGCTGTTTTGCAGGAGGATGCAGCAAGTATCTAGGATCCAGGCAGGCAGCAGGCAAAACTGGCTGACTGGCAGGCAACAAGGCAAGACAAACAAACAACCCAAACGGGGCAACAAATGAACGCCAAAAGAACACCGAGGCACCCAACGTATAACAACGAACAACACCGTGCACTGTGCACCTTTAGCTTGTGTTGTTGTCTGTTGTGTGTTGGCTTACGGAACATGTGCATATGCATAGACTAGTTCTGCCATGTAGGAAGCGGCACATAGGCAGCAGGCATTTACTTAATGTGCGGTGCCTCGACTCCATGCTGCTACCATTTCCATCTTCTGGATTTCATATGCATTTGCCGCTGTTGCTGCTGTGTATACGCTGCCAAATGGCAACGAAATTTCACCGACAACAAAAAACATGAAACACAAAAACCCATTGAATGCTGCTTTAGGTGCAAGAAGTTCTCAGGAGTCTCTATTGTTGATTGTTTGTTGGAGGCCTGTGTTGATCTTCTTGATTGTTCATGGTTCATTGTCGGCTTTACGTTCAAGCCAGCTAAAAAGCATCACAACTACGTTTAGACACTAAATGTTTTTGGCTTCAATTCAACACCTGTACTTTCCCCAAATCGCCCTTTTCAATGTTAATACGAAAAGATAGAGAGATAAACATAAGATAATGTTACCATGCGGACACATAACAGAAGGTGATTAAATACAAATATACCAGTTTTTATATATTGTTCAATTTCTAAATATAAATACAATCTAATATAAATGAAAATATGTGGAACAAAAAGGGTATCGACTTTGGGCAAAATATAAAATATTTGAAAATAAAAAAATTAAATATTTTCATAGTGCTTTCACTCTAAAGTTTAGATTTTGTATAACATAAAAGCATCAAAAATTTGTAAAAAGGCTGGTTCCAAATTTTATAAATATCGTCTTCGACCCCATAAAATATATATATAAATATATCCTTGTTCGACTCGACTTGTCGATTAAACCATATTCGCCCGTCTGCCTTTATAAAATTGGCGTTAGAGACCATCTTAAAGAAATACAATTTAAAATTTCGGCATTATCGACTAGAAACTAGCACATAACGTTGATTTTTTGTCACAGTGTTATCAAGACTGCTTGAAAAAAACACGGAAGATATATATTTTTGATTGTACTAACTTTTTTAAGGTAGATACTGGGAATGATGATTATTTCGTTATGCTAAATCTTAATAACTAACTTATTCAATAAATTGAACTTCATGTAATGCAACATATTATCTTTAAACTATATTAAAATCCTATTTAATTACATAAACTAAAAATATAGTAAACTATATATTTCAAGAAATTAATTCAAACCTAGAAAACTCAAGCCATTCAGTTGTTTCGAAACATACAGGATATCTATCTACACAAAAGTCATCCAGTTCCTATGTGCTAATTGACTTTGTATTTGTCGCTCAAAGTGCTAACTGAAAAATATCATTTAGCTAGTTCATTCATTCAATTTATTATCAAAATAAGCCAATCTACAAACAAACAAACAAATTGCTAGCTGGTGAGCCAAGAGGGAGTTTAACTTTGATTGCACATTTAGCGAGTGTGTTATTTTAATTTATAGTCAGTAATTTACAATAAACCAACAGTGAAACAACATAGCCGGCAGATGTCACAGCCCAACAAAAACAACAGACAGAACACAATAGTAAGAGGAGTAAAACATTTACAATTTAGCAATATTTGAAACCGCAGCCAGCAATCAACTGATGTCTGGGGCATGTTGTGATGTAGACAGTGGTCTGGCCCGGACTGCACATGTCATTACACTAGCCATTACCAAAAGCATCACCATCACCAACTCCAATCATCAACCCGTATCCAACAAACACAATCCGACCACTTTTGGGGCGTGTTGAGGCAGGCGAATGGATATCGTTCTCGTTCCAGTTGCTGTTGTTGTTGTTGTCGCGAATAAACTCTAATAACAACCACTAGGTAAGTGGGGAAGCTAGTAGGGGGACGGTTAGAGGAGGGAAAGCATCATCATCAGCCGCAGCATCCACACAGTATTCACAGATCTTCCGATTCACCGACACAGACTTATTATGTGAATTTATACGCTTGGGCAAACAGTTTGCAAATGTTGGATATTTGGGTGTAGATGGCTAGGTGGTTGGGTGTGTGTGTGTTTTTTATGTGAGTGTGTATGTATGCAGGGGTGTGTGAGTGGGTGTATGTGACATCCTTTTGCTCTCGTATGTTTGCCCGGGCAAATGTTATGCAAATTTGTATCGTGCGCGTGTGTAAATTGTTGTATGCATTGTTACCTTATAAAAACAGCGTAATTTTTAAATGGATTTCTCGCAAAAACTGATTTTCCATACAAACTAACAAAAAGCAGTGAACGAACTGTGGCACACATATATTCACATACATGTGAACGTTAAATTTATTTAACATACAAAAATTGTGAAAATTGCAGGGAAATTGTTTCATTTTATTATGTACATATGTAGTGAGAATTTAAGTGGAATATGTTGGATGTTGTGTGTCATATTCTAACAATTAAATGATACACATAATAGAACCCTAAAAAGTTCATGAAAAATAAGGAAACACAATTTAAGAACAGAAGAGCCCAAAGGCTATTATTGCATTAATAATATTACATTAATACATTTATTTATCTTTCTTGCTTACATTTTAATGTTGTAAAAAGTATTAAAGCTAGACACACTAAATCCAACTATAATAATATTATACTATATCATTAATACATAAAGATCTTTGGGCTTAAATTTTAATTTTATTTATAAAATCAAAGAAAAATTATATAATTAAATTTAAGTAAGAAATTCTGAATGCATTTTGATGGGATTAAAGTTAAAATTAATTAAAGTATAAAATAATAAAAAAAAATTATTTTATTTAAAATTATGATTTTAATTCTGTAAAAATGTTTATATTATTGATAAATAGATCTATATAATACATAATATATTTATCAATAATATAAACATTTCTACCCTTTATTTCTATCACTTTTGTAAATAAACAAAAAAGGTATTGAAAATTAATTTTTTTTTTATATTTTTAAACAGTTATTTAACTTATTACTATATTCATTTGTTAATAAATAAATATTTAATTAAATATAATTCCTGACATGACAAATTAACAGCTTGATTTTATTTTGACATTGCATAGATAAATATACAAAACAAGTAAGAAGGCTCTAGTCGAGAAATCCCGACTACACTATACCCTGAACCCTATACTTTACGCATACAGTCAGTGCTTGCAAGTATGTGTTAGTGTGTGTATGTATACGCGTGTAGTGCATACTATCTTAACTTCAATACTCCATATCTCCAGTGTTTCTCAACCGATTGCAATAAAATTTTCACAGATTGTCATTATTTAGTTATTTAGTTTTTAGTTATCGATCGCATATCGGAAACGGGAAGCGTTATCGAAAATTTAAAACAAACTTGTACTGCCTAGGAATTAGGGGAGCTTATGTACCAAATCTGTAGTCTCTGAGATCGACGCGTTCATACATACGGACGGACAGACGGACGGACGGACAGACGGACATGGCTATATCGACTCGGCTGTTGATGCTGATCAAGAATATATATACTTTATGTGGTCGGAGATGCATCCTTCTGCCTGTTACATACTTTTGCACAAAACCATTATACCCTTTTTACCCATTTTAAATGGGTTCAGCGTATATACAGCAGATTGCCAGATTGGTATTTTTCACAGCTATATGTATGCATACAGATTAATATATAAATGCAAGCATGTATTATTTACATACATATTTCGTATCGCACTGTTTTTATTTAGCATCGGGATAAACGTTTATTTAAGCGAGTGCATTGTAATTATTTTAAAATTTATTATTAAATTAATTGTAATTGTAATAATACGCATGTTAAAATGTCCACTCTTAATCGCACACACACAAATATACACACAGACAAACACAAAGCGGCGCTTTTGCGGTCATATCGTTTTTTTTTAGATTGATTTTAATTTATTTATTCAACACTCTTACATTCACTACATATTCAGTTTGCATATGTATCCAGCGTTAATCATTTTCATTAGCAAGCTGAAATGAAATGAAAAATGAATTTTATGCAAAAAGGGAATTTACAATGTTTACGGTTAAGTTGTTGCTACACACACATACGCATAGCTGACCACATTTTATGCCTCATCTAATTGTAAGTTGAGTTGGAATCACAATTCGTTTCACGCGTGTGTGTGTGTCAACGTATATTTTAATTAACCCAAAAGCCAAACAAATGTCGAACAACGGGGCAGCGTGTGTGTGGGGGGGGGCGTTGTTGTTGTTGTATGGGTTTGTGGGGGCGTGTCTGTGTCAATTGTTATTACGTGTGATTTGTAAACTCATACACGTAAGACCGGCTTAACCCTGTCTGTGTGTGTGCTGCATATTTTTCAAACAGCTTTTATTGCCTACTTTCAGGCGAGCCAAGAACAACAACGACAACAGCAGAAGCATGAGAATGGAACGTGGCTCGTTAGACCAAAACGGACGTGCCGAAAATGTCAGAAGCCCACAAGCACACACACAAACACCCGCCCACAAGACTCTTTCACACACACTTGTAGGCATTTTGTAATGAGTGTGTTGTGTTTGTGTTTGTGCGTATCCTTTATGGATTAAATCCGCATGCCTGCGGTCGGCCACAAGATCAACTGTTGGCAGAAGTATGTCAACACGAGAGTACGACGTCCGGCCAACTCGATGAGCTCACAGCAAGTGGTCATAATGGTCGACCCGTTTCTGTGTGCGTGTATACGTATATATTTGAGTGTGTGTGTGCACTGTTGTGCTAATAATGACGCTTTAAATGAGCGTTTGCGTGTGTGTGTGTGCAAGTTTTGAGTGTTACAACAACAAGGATGAGCACAGTTACACTGCGTCGCAAGCAAGCAACAGCACCAACAAACATGTTCAACCTTGTTACAGCATCTGAGCTTCTTGTATACAATATTATCGTTGTTGTTGCTGCTGTAATCGTATTTAAACGCACAATAACTCAATTAAAACGCAATGTCATTAAACAAATAACCGTTCGTTGATTGTATGCTGCATACAAATTACATACAATAAATGCTACAACATCATTCGCCCTACTCAAGTAGTATATTTAAATGCCTAGACACAGAAAATTGAATTTTATATTGATTGAAATGAATTACAATTGTAAGACCACAAAATTGATTGGGAACTTGGGGACTTGAGTGAAAAGTCAGATATCAATCAAAGCTAAGTTCTTAGGGAATTATGGGAAGTAAGCTCTAAGGAAATTCCGTAATTAAATAAATTGGTTAAAATATCTGCACAAGATTATTACACCCCGATTATCCTTAATTTAATAATAGTAATGAATTGTGATATATATTTGAATAAGAACTTGAATATTCTGTATTTGACAGCATCGAATTGAAAAACAATCGTGTTACGTATTATTGCTTAATCGGAGTTATTGGCAGTAGGTAAATATAATTTGATAACTGGTTTAATTTGATGTATTCACACAATTGAATCGAATATTATCAATTGTTTTCGAGTTAAAATGTAAAAACATAAATATCGCTTTGTGTCATAATTTCACTGCAGATGCTTATGGCAAATTATGTTGAGGGTATATACGCATTCGTACATGAATGAATACACGTACATTCATATATCCATATATATAATCGCTTTTTCATATGTTCGTATGTTAACGGACACATTGCTGAATGGTAGTCATAATTGAGGTTGTGGGAATGATGTGCATTTCATGAATTATACAAGGAAGTGCTGCGGCGTGTATAAATATGCCTGCATGCGTTTGTGTGTATGTGTTCATGTGTGTATATGTGTACGTGTGTACATGTGTTTGTGTGTATTTATGGGGCTGTCAGAACGATAAACTTGTTTTCAATATGAATATGTGTGAGTGTAAGTCCTTGAGCAGGAAGCAAATCCACATAGCACACACCCTACAAGCAAGCACACACACACACACACTTGATGGCTGAATTGTTGGTCAATGCATTGAGGCAAGTAATAAACTTATTGGCCCAACGGCTTTCCGTTGATTGTTCGTGTATATATACAGCACACAATATGGCGTCAGTCTGTCGTTCAGGCAGTCAGTCAGTGAGTGCGTGCGTGCGTGCGTTGGACTGACAGGCAGATAGAGTGGAGTCAATGCCACCCCCCAAAAGGACTCATTGTATCCATGACCAGGCGATGTCGTTAATATGGAACTGTTAAACAGATAATGACCGGGTAGCAAGGGTGGACATTCGATGTTCGACATGGACATGAACCTGAACATGGGGCTGGCCTTGGCATATTGGCCATTTACTGTACTGTACGTTACGGCGTATCAATGCCCGTGCAGGATAATGTGGATGATGATGTGATTGTTGGCTTGCATATTGTGTGTATGCGGAAACCAGACAACTGTCATGTCTGAAATTCTGATGCATTGAAATATAATTATTGGGAAATGTGCGATTGTCGTTCGGTTTCCGTTTACGTGCGCGCGCACACACACACACGCACATACACACAATTATGTGTGCACTTTGTAATACCCCATAACCACAAACAATTCGTATCTGGCCCCAGGCAGCCAATGTATCGATTATGTTTGGTGTTGTTGTTGTTGCTGGGCTGCTGTGGCCTGAGTTGCGAATGCCACCACCCCCTTAACACACACACAGTGCACTAACCAACATCCACACACGCACATACATTCGTTACCTTTGCCACATAACATCATAATTTATGCAAGTAAAATGACATAACAGTTGCAATATTATATATACAACATATCTCTATGCAAATAACCATGATTGTATTCAGCTACATACATTCAATGGATGTTGATGCCATGATGGCTATAGCCCTATTTTTTGTATATCAGCAGGGAGTCTTTATTTGTATATATGCTCGTAATTGACATATTAACTTTAAAAAAAGTAATTAAGTAACGACCAAAGTGAATTTAACATGATTTTAAGAACATCGTCAAAAAATTCAATTTACAAAAGAAATTATATATCAAAATAAAATACAGGTTAAATAAACCACAAAGAGGTTTAAAGACCAATAAATTACAGTATTATATTACTTTTATTAGAAACAAATTCCTGACAACAACTAAATTTAGTTTAGTTTTAGAGAATACAAAAACCTTTTTAAAAAACAATTAAGTAAGCGAGGAGATTACCTAAACCCATAACATTTCGCGTCCGGGCTAATGCATTATGACAGATCTTCAATCTTCAATACCTCTTTAAGAAGTATCGATAGTTTGAGACAAACTTTTTCTGCCTGTGATATAAAAGAGCTTATATTAAAATATAAAATATTATTAAATGAAATATCTAGCTCTTATAAACACTGAGATCATGGACATAGCTATATCGTCTCGGTTGTTGAAGCTGATCAAGAATATTTATAAGTGATTTGTAAATTACTAATTAAAAATTAAATTAATAACATGTTACAGCGATGATCGCAGAAGCCTTTGTTGAAAATTTAAACATAAGAGTCACCAAAACACAAATTCACACTTAAAATAAGCGTAGCTAAAAATGCTTAAAATTTAACTAAAATTCAATTATCACTTTATTGCAACTTTAAATAATTTTCAATATGAGCATTTACAAATCACCATATATGAAAAGAAAAGAGTATATGAAGTAAGAATCATTGGCACAGCCGTAATAAGTACTCTTTGTAATACCTGAAATCATGCATTACAGATGTGCTGAGGAGCTGTATGCTTGCAATGGTCGCTTGCTGACAATTAGCGATGGATCCACCGTGGGCATCCGATTTAATAATGGCGTCCTGCTTGCTACCGAAACCCTGGCAAGTCGTAACGGTACTATAATCTCGACCACATGGAAAAAAGTTTTTCGCTTTCGCGATCACATATAGTAAGTAGATTGTAGCTCCAATCGCAGCTCAAATCTCTAACATTTTACCACTTTGAAGCTGTGTCGGCTGTGGTATGGCCAGTGATGTAATCAATGTCATACGGTTTGCCCAAACGAAACTGAGACCATTTGACAGTTGCATCAGTGGACGTGAATTGCCCATCGTCACTGTCAAGCAAGTGATGAAGGAAACGCTGATGGATTCTAAATTTCTTGCCAGTTTTCTTCTGATTGGAGTAGACAAAATGGGATTGCAATTGAATTGTGTCCATGCCGATGGCACCTCGGAGAATGGATTGTTTAATGCAATAGGACTTTCCAAGTTGTCCGCCATGGCCATACTGGAGAATCGTTGGTTTCTCGACATAAACGAGGAGAATGCAGTCAAATTGGCCATCGATGCCCTTAGCGCCAGCTATTTAAGTGCTGCGCCATCTAGTTACAACATCGATATCTCCATCATACGCAAGGATTACAGCGTAACACGATACATCGAGAAACTTCGCGCCGTCGCAAATAGTCAATTGACTAATTTTCAGGACGATGACCAGGTAACCAAAAACACCGACTGGTTACAGGACCTAACTGTTACCAGTGAAAATGTGATTATATTAGAGCCACCATTGACGCGGGCACCGACACCAGAGCCGCCAGAATCTTGGCAGCTGGCGAGCCGTTCACATGACCTACGTAAAACACCTGCCACAACGCAGATACGAAGACTGAGTGAAATGAAAGAGTAATCTAGTAAAAGCTGAAGCACACTAAAAAAAAAATACCTTCCCGTTATTAACTTTTTTAAAGAGCTTAAAATTTGATTTTTTTTGGTATTTATAAATTAGGCATACGGTTCTTCACTATTAAGGCCTGTATCATCATCTGTTAAAAAATAAAATTATTAATTTAAGTCATCAAATGAAATAATAACACTTGGAAAACACTTACTTATTTAATACCGCATTTACACGATGCAACTAGTTGCATGCAACTTTCGGTTTCGTAAGCAAGGAAGGTGGCGTAACCCTAGTCCCCTTTCGCATGTTAGATAGCAAATGTTCCTACATTACATTGCTATTAGCAAGAATTTTACCATATATTTCAGCTGGTTATTTCAATTAGCAATGAGTATTAAGTTGATACATTGTCAAGATTTAAACAACAACAAAAATTACACGCTTAGTTTGTGCATACATTTAATGTTTATTTTATGACATTTATGCACTTTAAATTGTTGTTCCTTTTCTTTTTAGTGTTAACAAAATGAATGTACATAAAACGTTTGTTTTCGTGTTGGCTCGCTTTGTGCTTTGAACCATATTATTACATAATACATACATAATTTGACATTGCCTGTTGCCCTCCGATTAGCGTATATATTTCAATAAACTATTTCAAGACTCGTCTTACTTAGTTTAGTAATTATTCATGTGTTTCTTTGAAGAAGCATTCAAAATATTATTATTGCACTTAATGTGAGTTGAATTTTGAAAATTGTTCTTACATTTATCATACTCTGTACAGGTAAAAGATTTATACATTTCTGTTGCTTGGGGGAATTGTCTACAAATCCGTTAAGTTATTTTTATGCATTTTTCTATGTGGTTTCTCATACATATTATAGTATATTATTATATTCACCAATTTATTTTATCATGTATTTGTTATTTGTTTGTATCAAATTCGTGATTCAATTATGTTGCTTTCTTTAAAATGTTCTTTTTAGTTGATAAACTGTTTCTTGTTCGGTTTTTTTTTTCGATTTTTGTTTTAATACATATTTCTTTAGAGTAATTTTATAAGCAGCCTGTAGATTTGCTCAACGACGGGTTTTAGACGCTAAAGTTGAAAGTTTTGTTTCTTTTGATTTATTCAAATGATTTACAAAATTTGTTGGAATCAAAATTTTAGTTTAAACATAATTGTCATCCGTTTAACAACTTACATACACGGTGTAAAAATACAAATTAATCATATATTGATTAGACATAAGTTACTTACACAATTTTGGTATATAAAGTTTTCTCCGTTTTTACTTGTACATATAAATATATCATTCATTTTCTATTATTTCCTTGCAGTTACGCTACTTAAGAATATATTTGAAAAGCAAATCAAAATCACTTGAGGTTAACCAAAACAAAACATTCTTAATATCCAAATAAAATTACAACGAACAATTCGTAAAAACATAAACCTGTAACCACTTGGATCTTGATCAACTCCTCCTAAGTCTGCTACAACTTCTGCTCCAGGTTTTGTTCCTGTTCCAGTTCGTCTACTGATACTCATCGTCGCTGCTCAGCAGCATGGTCTTCTCGTTGTAGTTCTGGCTGATGGTTGCCACGCGCTGTCCGCCTGGTATAAACTTGCGTTGGTTGCCAAGCGTCTTGGATGCCACACATCCGTTGTTGCCGCCACCGGTAGCCACCGCATTGTATCCACCGCTGTTTGCATTTTGAGTGCACATGGAAGCCGGTTGACCACAGCTATTGGGATCATCTGGATCGTAGCTGGAGACACGGATGCCGCGCGAATTCTTTCCACCTGCACAAATTAGTTATTTACTTAATGGTTGTAGTACAAGAGCTCATACATAAGGAGAGATCGAATTTTTCATGCCTTGAAAGAACATGCAAAATGCAGGACACAAAGCAAGCAAAGGAAAGGCAAATTTTTTTAAGCTTATTGGACATTTATTTAAAATAAATTTATTTATACAGTTAGTTTAAACATTTCAAAAGGTAATTCAGAAAAAAACATATGTACGCGAACTTAAAAGGCACGAGCTTTCGATTTTAGTCTATCACAAAAGAAAATCAAAAAGCAATCTATGTTTTCTTTTTTGGTATCTTTGAGCTAAATGATATTGTAATATTGTTTTCGAAATGTTTATACTCGTTTTAAATTTAAATGCATAGAAAGCTAAGTAAGTTAAGCTTGAATATGTTAAGGAACAGAACAACGCTCTTCCTTAAGGTTCCGATATAAAAATTGACAAGTAAATGTAAATTAAGTCTATAGATTTGTTAATCGGGGCCCATTTTGGGTATAAGCTAAACTCCTCTAAAATGTGTTTGTATTGCTGTTTATACAAATAATTACATACATATATAATTATAAAATATTTGTTTACACATACATAATATTATACAATATTATAGTAGTAATGCATTTATTATAGCTAACATTCAATTAAGTTGATAAAATGCTTAAATCGTAACGTAAACATAATAAAAAATACACAGAATTCAGCAGGGGAAACGGGTAACATAAAAAACAACGTTTAATACGTATAAAATTAGTTCAGGGCATGTTCTTCAAAAGTTTAGAGTACATAATTCGGATACAAAAAGATCTTAAGTTACCAGGCAATTTAACTTTTGGGTTCGAGTGCGCGTTTTCTGTAAGTAATTAGGCCTAATACGTATAAAGTTCTTAAAACATTATTTTCTTTTAATTGTTAAAACGGCAACAAAAGACAACTGTGGTGTCATTTTGTAAGCCTACGACAAGCTAGTTTAAGTACACTTAATATGTCTTTTATCTGCATAATGTTTTTTTGTCCCTCGTTTTGTATATTGGAATAACAATTAGTGTTTAGTAGCGGACGTCGCTAGAGTTTTGCTTTGTATTGAATTTTATTTTTAGAGTTTTTCGTAACGCTGAGTTGAGGTTACGTCTGCAAAAGATAAGAAACAGAAGAAAAACAAAATGTATAAACATAATCATAATGTATAATGTGAATGAAAGCAAATTAAAAGATCAATATAAGGTTAAAAATAGCTACAGAGCGCAGGCAACAAACATTCATAGATATAGGCAAAAATATGGAGAAAACACAAAGTACAAAGTCAGTGTAAAAATCGACATACCTGAACTGTATTGCGTGTACTGTTGGTACTGCGGATGGAAATTGTGTATAGCATCTGTCATAATATCCTTGGGATTCATAGTTTCCTAAAAAATAGAAGAATTGTTAGTGACGTCTGTTCCACAATTTGTATTGAATGTTTTACCTTGAGACTGCTGGAAATGGATTGCATGGTTACAGAGCGACCATGACCATCACCAATGCAGCTGCGCGCATAGACCTGGAACGAAACGAATAATATTACTTATTTTAAGCTATATTTCGTTAAAAACTGCGTAGCGAATTCCATTGCTTATTTTTCGAGGGCGAAAATTACGAAGCAACATTATCGGAATCCCAATTCTTACAACATGTTATTACCGTCGAGACTATACACCAGTACTAATGTATATACTTTTTGGGGTCGGGAATACTAATGCATAAACATTTCGTGAGAAAATTAATATACAAACAATTGACAATTGTATAGAAACCGGCATAGCCTTTGCTGCTCTAATAGAAAATACGGCGAGTATTAACAAATAATAAATAAAAAGGTATTTAGAAATCATTTGACGGCTTTTTGAAAAAAGACAATGTGTTTACAATTGTTAATTAAACCTTTATCAAATGAACATAAGCCGTTAAAAGGGAATACACCACATGAGTCATAAGACCGCCAGAATAAGAGAAATAGTCAAAGTATATATATATATATATATATATAGTCTGTCATGCAAGCGTGGCACATTATGTTGATAAGCAACACGAACTGGATCTTATCTTATCCGGCGTGAATCGTTCTCACATGGTAAATACCTGTCAAGTCTTACAAGCAATTCACTCACCTGATAGGGGAAAGCATAGCGCAGCGCAATGGCTGCAAACAGCATTTCAATGCATATGAAAAAGTTTTGATAGCCGGCGGAGACGGTACCCGCTGAGGTAACAGTGCCAGCACTGTCCACAATGGGCGATATGACCTGAGCCTTCTCGAGTATGGCCAATCCAACGCCCTGCCAGAATGACAAGAATATGACGGACTTGATGGTGCAGAATTTCAGAACGGGTTCAAATGGTGTCAGCAGATCACGTGTAGCAAAGTAGAACAGATAAAGCCCATACAAAGCCAGCGTTACGGAAATGTTGTAGATGATGGTTATGTAAATGTATCCGCCATCGGCGCTGTAAATTGATAGCAAAAAATGACATTAGGCAAACAACGTCACAACTAGTAAATACAAACCTCCAATCGCCATCATGATAATGTCCAAAGGCCTGCAGAAAGATGATAATGAAGGCAACTAGCGGCTTAACCAAGCAAAATTGCAACGTTGCCTGCTTGCAGAAGCGTAAAAAGCCAATGGTATATGTCTTGCCCTTGAGACAACAGGTGCCATACAAGCAGGACGTCTTGATGGGCTTGCCACGTATCTCCGACATGATGTTACCCTCGCCACCCAAATACTCATAACATAGTGACAGAAAGTTGTAAATGACAAAGGCTGTAAGTAAAATGGGGATTAAACCGGATAGAACTGGAAACACAAATATATAACGCACCTTCGTAGCAATCGCGCACCGTAAAGAAGTAAATATAAACGTTGTCTGAGTTGAAGAATAACAAACTAATCCATGAGTACGTGGCATAGATGGGCACAATAAATAGAATGCGGACTATCCATCGCTGCTCCTGTGGATTAGTATACCAACGCAAGTGCTGATAGATCTGAAATCGATACATGTGATGTGATTAGTCAAACTCTTAGTGGTTATATATATTGAAGTAGCTACCTGTTGACAGGTGACAAACAGCGCTGCCCAGACAAACACGCCAGCTAGCACCTGTGCGGTTTTAGTTTGAAGGAATATGCCATCACCCACATGAAGTAGTGGATCCAATGGCTCCTGTGCGACGCTCGATGGACTTTTCATTTGTACAACGTAATTCGTATTCGGTTTCAGGGTCGATGCGTTGCCAGTGGTAGCAGCTGCAGCAGCGGCAGCAAAGCTGCTTACAGTTAAGGCCGCCTCAATGAGACTGGCTGGCGTTGTGCTCATTCTGATACAATAATAAGAATAAAATTTTACGAATTAGATACAAAATACAATAGCAAAATATTATTATTAATTTGACGAGGAAACACAAGCAATATGTTTACATTTTATTTATTTTTTGACAAGCTGCATGAAAGTTTAGACATGCTAAAATTGCAAACTTGCAATGCTCACTTTAATTGGGTCAACGCCAAAAAATGTTTATAGTAAAGAGGCACGCATGAAATCATCATCATTATCAACACCATGATGAGGTATGATTGAAACGCCGCAACAGACACGCAACGCAACATTATTAAATGGACTCGCAATAACTTTCAGTGGCTTCAAGCGTAAACTGTTGTTTTCTATTCAGGGTCGACTCCAAATCGTCTAAAATATCGATTCTATACTAGAAATATGCAATGTACATATATATTTGTATGTATATATGTAGGTAAACACACAGCTGTTGGGCTAATCAATA
The DNA here is from genome assembly GCA_035044485.1 of Scaptomyza reducta. Taxonomy (NCBI): domain Eukaryota; kingdom Metazoa; phylum Arthropoda; class Insecta; order Diptera; family Drosophilidae; genus Scaptomyza; species Scaptomyza reducta. Next base: position 579,924 of record JAWNNV010000627.1, read on the forward strand.
AACAAGTGTTAAAACAAGCTGCATACACGCGAAGTTGACTCGATGGCGCGACGCAAATCCTCAATTACATATGCATTGCAAATTAAACACACACTTTTATATATAAATATATATATATATTGGGAACCCAATAAAATTAAGCATCGGATTACCGGTTCATTAAACTTAAAATTAATTGGAAATGAAAGATTTATAAATAAATGCGAGATGGACAGATTCTAATTGATATATCTATTTTGAATTTGGACAGCTATATTAAGAAGAAATTAATATTTTTTAAATAATAACTGCTGGGAAATCAAAATATTTATATAAAATATTAAGAGCCGATTAACCTTTATTTACCTACAGAAGAGAGAGTAACTACTATATTACGGTCAGCAATATCGGGCTTTTAAAACAACAAAGAAAAATACGCTAAATATAAAAAAACACAACTAATGACTCAGATTTGCAAACTGGAACTAAACCTGAATTTCACACGAAATGATTTTCTCTTTCGCAAACTAATCGGTTATTTAACAAACTATATACTTGACAGAATTCGTACCAATTCTGTGACACTGAAACCCAAAAAGTGTGAACTCTAAAACAATTCTGCAGTTAGCAGTGAAAATAGGCAAAATGACCAAGGCACAAAGAGAAATAAAAATGTTGTACATTGAAGAAGCAAATGTTGAAGCACAAGCAAAGAAATAAAAGCAACAACAAGTTGCTGTCTGCTGAAGATACACAGAGAGTCAGAGAGACTATATTTGCACAAAGCAAGGTCTCCACACAAGACACACAAGTCTCCACTTGGCCAATCGAAGTGGCAGTGCGGAAGCGCTTTTGACAGACAAGAAAACACAATGTTATATAGTCATGTAAAGGTGTTTTTGTATGTGTATGCAAATTTTGGGAGTATGGCCCGAAATTAAAACCAAAAATTTCAGGCAGTGCTAATTACATTTTTGGACAAGGGGGTTTTTGGCATTGCAAGGCTTCCGCTTCAGCTGGCTTGATTTTACGAACAGCTCAAAGATGTGTCCAAAATATTATGACACAAACTGTAAATAAATACATAGCTTAAATGTCAACATATGCGACCTTTCCGTAGGAGGGTAAACTTGTCGCTGCGCTGCTTATCAAATACTCCACAGAATCATACACACACACACACACTCGCGCATATTACTTACTCAACCTGCGTATCAAATGCGAAAAATAAGGACGCGACGTTCAAAATAAAAACAGTCACACACACATATTTAACAAATCAAATTTCGTCATCATATTTTACTTGTCGAGTCGTTTATTTCAGGAAAAACAACTTTTACACACACATACACACAGATTACTACACGCACATATTAATGCAACTTAATTACCTATTTTAAGTGCAACTTTTCACAAATTGCTTTTGCGTTTTTTTTTTCACTGTCCGCAGTTCGATTTAATTTTGCTCCAACAATTGCTACTTCAATTTTCTTTCTCTTCGTCGTCGCTGCGACGCGACGAACAGACTGACGTTCGTGTTTGACCGTTGTCTAAAAGAGGGGCAAAGTAAACAGCGTCAAAACTATAATAAAACACATAGGTAGCGCTCTATTTGGAAATTATATTACGTGCCGATTATGTTTCTAATGCGCACGAAATTTCATAAATTTTTGACTGTTCACAAACGTGAGAACTAGGATTGTTGATACTCTATCGAAATTTGCGATATATTTCATGTTTAGGTAAATATTACCAGGGATGATGCAAATATCGATGATTTTGCACGTATGCAGCAAACCGATACTAGGTGGTGACCAGCTGGCCATGATCATCAGTGCTGCAAAATTTAGTTGTTATCGATATGTATTTACAAAATAGCCATGGACAATCAGTCTTCATATTTGTTCACTTATCTCTAACGAACTTTGAACTGCTGCAGAATTGTTGCTAAATAATGTAAATATCACGCAGGTGTCTTGCAATATGGACTTTCGTAACGCCCGAGCGCGACAACCAGAAATTGTACGTTCCGTGCAAAAGGATGCACGATACACCAATGAGCTTGCTGAAGATTTATCTGATATATTGCGTTTAACTGGCCCTCGAAACTGGATTAAATATAATCAACTGTGTCAGTTGATTGCGCAGCTCAGTTATCATGGTTTTGCCTCCCTGAACAATTTACAAACCTTGGGTGAGGAGTACACGGGCATTATCCAAGTCGACGGCAATTATAAACAGATTCCCAGTCGATTGGTAAGAAAATTAAGATAATTATCTTCACCTAACATATAGTAAACGTCGAATTTGCAGTTGCAACTGATTGCTATTATAATAGAATTTGGTGGGGATTCGTTGTTTCTACGCGTGCTGCAAAAACTAGAGGTAAACATTGCTGAACATGATCAAATTGTGCCGGATGCAAAGAAACAGTTGCTGAAGCTCATTCAGCACATGCGTCATTCGCCCAGTTATATCAAAGCGCTGCACAAGTCACTTTTCTATTTGAACGCCAGCAAATATCAGCTATCCAAGCGCACCACGGGCATTAACTACGTCCTCATACGGCATTGGCTGCAGCCCGAGTTCTCGCTGTATGGCTACAAAATTCTTGGTATTATTACATTCCTGCAAGTTACGGTATCATTAGCTATTGGTGGCTGGGAAACATGGAAGGAGCACAAGCACCAGCAAATCGACGCATTAAAAAAGACAGCAAAAAGTTTTTTAACGAGTGAATCGAACACAAAACCCATTCCGGTCGATGTGCCGCAGTGCATACTCTGCCTGGAACCACGCCAGAGCAGCAGCCTTACGCCTTGTGGTCATCTATTCTGCTGGAGCTGTATACTTGAGTGGCTAGAGGAGCGCGATGAGTGTCCATTGTGCCGTGAATCCCTGAAAAAATCGCAGGTGATTCAACTGCAGAACTATTCTTAAGAATTTATTGTTGATATGTGTCTGTGTATTGTTATTTATTTATAGGTTTTTTGTACAATTATAGTAATATTGATATTTAACAACTTTGGTAGCATTTGACAACACGCCAATTGCAATTTTGGCTCATCACCAACCTTAAATACAAATATGACCTACTATTTACAATTATAATTCGATGTTATGCTTAAATAATGTCCAGAATGACCGTGCGATTAAATATTTGTTTACGTCGTCGCGATTCAAACGCTGAGCGCGCCTCTGCTTCGGATTCAAAGGCCACCCGTGCATCACCCGTGGGCTTGCCATCGTCATTGAACCGACGTATAATATCATCAGGAATAAGTTTGTAATCATTGAAAAAGCGCAATATGTCCTTGAGGTCAGCCTTAAAAGGCACGTTACGCATGGCCACAACACAGCCGGGCCGATTAAACTTATCGGGTATGCCGTCATCCGGAGGCGCAGAATCGCCGCCAATACCGTTAAGCACCGGAACGGTAGAGCTGACAGCAGGTGCATTGAGTGTCAGGTCAGGACCAGCACGTGCAGCAAATGGATTAAAGTGCTGCTTGGAATTAACGCTATCGTCGCTATCAATTGTCTGCACATGTGATTGTTGTTGTTGTGTTCCACAGTCTCTGGGTTCGTCAAAGCGACTTGGACCACGACGACGCGATGATGATTGTTGTTGGTGTTGCTGATCCTGATGTTGTTGCATTTGGTGCTGCATTGGCGGCATTGGTCGCGAAGCATCAACATGGGACGATCGGGGCCCATTGCCACCGGGCACATAGTTCATAAACTGTTTGTTCATGCGATCAGCAATTTCTTGTGGTGTCACGGGCGATACACGCAATTTACGACCACGAAAGCGACGATTGTGAAACTCGCGCACGGCTCTTTTGGCATTGTGAGCATCCGCGAACTCGACAATAAATTCGCCGGCGCTCTGATTGCGCTCATTGAACAGCATTTCGATGTGTTCAATGCTCAGATTCTCCGAGCTAAATAATTCGCCCAAATCGTTGACTTTCGTTGCATATTCGCAGTTGTGAACGCGCACAAACATGTCTTCCGGACGACGTGGATTATCACCGCCACCAGGTTGCATCATTTGTTGATTGTTATTGTTGTGTGACACGTCAAACGGGCCCATGTTGTTATTATTGATCATGTTCATGTTGCTGTTATTTTGCTGCTGCTGAAATGCGAATGGCATATTACCGTTATGCATCATGGCAGTGTTGGCAAACGCAGGCATGTTATTGTGACTATTGTTCATGTTGTTATTATGTTGGTGATGCTGTTGTTGTTGATGTTGCGGTTCGTGATTGCGTCGTCGCGGCTCATTGCTGAATTTGGCCATTAGCTCCTGTTGTTGTTGTTGCTGCTGCTGCTGTTGTTGTTGAATCTGCTGTTGTTGAATCTGTTGTTGTAATTGTAGTTGAAGTTGTTTGCTTATTAGTTCGCGTTCCGCATCTTCGCGCTGCTGCTGCTCCTCCTTTTGCAACTGTTCGGCGGCACGCCGCTGTTTATCCTTGGCACCCTGCATCTCAGCCAGACTGCTGGCGCGCACGCGCAATTTGCGAAAACCAATATAGTGTCGCGACTGATCCTCGAGCGCCGAACGTGCCTCATTGTCGCGGGCAAACAGAACAAAGGCAACGAATTCACGACGATTAACGGGACTGGGTGCCAAGAGAATATCTACAATGGTGCATGTGGCCGAAAACATTTTTAAAATATCCTGCTCGGTGGTCAATTGCGGCAAATCCTCAACATAGAGCACATTGATGGTGCCGGGTGATCGGGCAGCAGCAGGCGCCGAACGGTCATCGCTCTTGTTGTTGGTGTTGCTGCGATGAGGGCGTTCATCTGCCCGCTCAAACTCCTCATCGCCAATAGGCGTAATTTGTACCAGACGATCCCTGAACATGGTATTGTTGCGTTGGACAGCTTTCTGAGCGCTGGACACACGCGAGAATTCTATATATGCAATGCCAGCGCGTGTTCCATTGGCAGCGCTAATGATCTTGATGCCATTATGTGGTATATAGAGACCGGCAAAGTATTTGCGCAAATCACTGTACGATATGGAGGAACACATGCCGCTAATCTTTATGTAACATGTTTCAGCGACAGGCACACCTGATACTGATGATGCTGGTGCGGCGACACCGCCAACCCCGCCCGCCACGGAAGCATTACCCGAAACAGCAGGGGTTGGCGCACCTGGTGAGCTACCTGCAGCATTTTTAGCAGCCTGCTGCTGGAGCAACAGTTGCTGTTGCTGCTGGAACAGCTGTGGATACATTTGGGCATACGGATTGACATTTGCAAATGCAACGGACTCCTGCTTATCGGGCAGCTGCTGCCCATTCGGAGCTGCCACATTAAGATTGTAGTTGTTGGAAGTAAAATTACTGGTGGTGGTGGTGCTATAGCTTTGCAGCACTGGCGGCAACACACCCATAATGCCCAACTGTTGCTGCAGACCAGGCACACTTGATAGCCCCGACAATGTGGCTAGATCTGACAAATTAACTGATTGTGGTGCTGCAACTGCAGCAGGCGGCACTGCCCATGGCTGCACATTTCGAGCGGCACCACCAACATTCGACGACACCACTTTTGGCTGCACTTTAGGCTCACGCTCGCTGCTATGACCGCGCTGCTGCTCGGAGCGTCGTTTGCGCCCACGATCGCGAAAGGAGCGATTGTGAAAGCTATCATCGGAGCTGCTCGAAAGACTACGACTACGGCTAAGGCTACGGTTGTTGTTTTGACGTCGTCGTGAGCTAAAAAGCTTATCTGGGGAAAGCCTTTCAACTCTTGGGGCACCTTCCACATCGGCCAACGTGATGCCAGCCTGCTGCTGATATGCAGATATAAATGAGGGTGTGGTAACTACGGGTGGAACAACGGAAGCAGTTACTGAAACTAACTGCTGTGACTTTTGTTGCTGCTGCTGCTGACTAAGCAAAAAACTGCTGAGACCACCAATGATGGGTGGTTGTGGCACAGGCGGCATAGATACAGGCTTAGGCAAAGGCATAGCTGGAGCAGATGCAGCAGCTGCAGCGGTAGCAGCAACGCTCACTTGTCGAGCGGTCTCAATGACTTTTTGCATTTCGGCACGGGAGGAGAGCAGCAAACGCACCTGAACCTCCATCAGTTTCTCGCGATCCTTTAGCATGGCGCAACGGGCATCTTCGTCGGTGCTACATTTTTTTGGAAATAAAAAATTCAACAAATAAAGGCAAAGGAAGATAAAGTTAAAAGGAAGAAAAAGAGCGAGCAATGAGGCACCTAGTATTTATACTGTAACATATCTACTTTTTTTGTTCTTATCTCTATTATCTGGTAGAGCCTAGGCCAAAAAGCGCTTAAAGACCGCTTCGCATATGGTTTTTACATTAATATATAGTGAGAGATCTAACTACCTGAAAGCGATGAAAGCGTCGCCCATTTCGCCACCGATAATGTGAACACCACCTTCCGGTATCGCAAGGCCCGTGAAGAAATTTCGTATGTCTCGAGCATTTGCCGTCCACGGTAGATTTTGCAAACGAATAATGACACTCATCTTGATTTTAGACTTTTTTCTTTTTATTTGTTATAGTTATCTTAACTGATCGTTTATTAATCAGTTAAAAATGTTTTATTTGATAAACAGCGAGTTTGCGCTCATTTAGTTAGTCCCATGTCCAGTATGCTGAACGCGTTCCAACCAGGATTCAAAATCTGCAAATGAAAATGACAAGACTTATGGAAAATATGCCACCAATAATTTTATCTTATGCTACATTAGATTATACCTTATTTGAAAACAGATTAAGCAATACGAATTTAAAGCTATTAAACAATTTTTAAAAGATTCATTCAACATTTCATATGTTTAAAATCTCATCCATTGTACAATAAAAATATTTCGCATTAGTAAGATTAGGAACACTTGCAATCGATTATTTGATGTATCTGCATCCATGTATAAATTATTTAATTATTCTGGTGATTGGAGGAAATGGCATGCCGCTATTGGCGTTAGGAATCGTCAACGATACGTTAACAGTTTCTACAGTAGATGCACAGAAATTGAGTTTGATTACTACAGCGAGCTTCAGTCAATTTAAATCTTCGATATCTTCGGTGTTACTTGGCCGATTTCGATAAAATGTTAACAGATGACCAACAGAATGTCTAAGATTCTTAACTAGTTGTAAATTTTTTAAGTTTTATAGAAGAATTTTCTACAACTCTTCCCGTTTCTATAAAATAAACATATTGAAGTTTATTTTTTGAAAACTGGAAGAAAATTCGAAACAAACTTGATCTTTATATGGTTTAGGAGAGCTTATATTTAAAATCTTGAGATATAAACATAAAACGGTCTCCGAGACCGGCGTGATTATTCCAATATATATTAGAGAAATTCACTGTATTCGAAGTATTGTTAAAAATTAAACATTAAAATATATTCTTCTCAAGCAGAAAGAAAGAAAAGAAAATAATGAAAGCGTTCAGGATTTTTGATGGAAAATTTCACGGATTTACATTTTTTATCTCCTTGTCGACCTTTCTTAGCTGAAGCTTTTTAATTAGTTAATATTATGTTCCACAGAATATAAAAAAATCTATCACGCTGTAGAAAAAACTTACCAAAATTTTAATAGCCAAGCCAAAAGAATTGTTTAAAACTATTGAACCACTTATAATCTGCAAAAGTAACATGGCAATAAATATTCAAATAATGTTCGATTAAATTTTTCTTTTTTTATTGTTATTATTTGTTAATTATTTTTAAGGATTTTTCTACAAATAACAGTTTCCTTCTGAACGTATGTATTGATGACTTTAACAATAGAGTAATGTTGTAATGTTGTTCGAATTGTTTGTGCGGTCTTTAATGTCTGTAACGATTACATAGTGGAAAAGTCTGCTTAGCAATTAAACTTTAGTCCTATACCTACAGTATTTATTTCTTTACTTGAGTAAAATAAGGAGAAAACTAATTTGTCTATTTAGGGACGGCAAGATAAGCCATATAAGTGTGTATTTGTGTATTTCCTGGATTGGTATATGAATATAATTAGCAAAGATTGAAGTTTTATTATATTGTATATGTGTGTATACAAATTTTTAAGCTTTCAGTTTTAGAAGCACAGAAACTCAACATATTTTATACAGTAAAAGCTCGCAAATTAGAACCAGTTGGTCCTGGGGTAGTGGTTATTTTTAAATGTCAAGTAAGGCAAGAAATGGTTTTCTTCTGCGATAAAATCTTTGGAATTAGTTTGTTTGCAACGTTAAAGAAAAATAATGTTTTATTTGTACAAACATACAGGCCTACATAACATTTATTTTTTCAGTTTATCTGGCTTACAGTAGTATGTAATCTGTTATTTTAGCTTGTTGGTTCACTTCTTTTGCCGTTGATTTAAAAACCATAACAAGACAAGTTTCCATTTGTTGCTTCCTGGTTTGTGTTAAATACGGAATTCCAGATAAACTCCCTTCTCGATTTTATATAACAGATGGTAGATTTTGACACATTATCGCCTTCAGCGAGTGGTTTTAATTTTGTTGGTTTAGTTTCCAAAGACAAAGTGGTTTTTAAGGATTATTCCACATTTGTATGCATGTGTATCAAATGTATACATTCGAATGACCGAATATGCAGATATGGCAAAAACAGCCAAATGGAATCGGAAGATACACAGTTGTGTGATTCCACTTTTATATTCAATTCGTTAAGAGGTAGTATGAAACAATAAAATATTAAAAATAAAAAATTAAACCGCCTCCAAAACCACAAATAGGCACTCAAAGCTCCCACTCATATATTTATTTAGTAATATATACTACCTGCAAGTACTTACTACTTACATAGTATTTATATGCTAACTACTTTTCTAATTCCCACTGGACCTTCCGTCTATTTGGTTTAGTAATTCCAACCTACTACATACAATTATCTACCTATTTACTACCTATATTCTATCTATCTACTACAACCTTAATATTTGAGTGATATATAATAATTAAATAAAAAGCTTTTTATTAATATTAGTTCCTGATGATAATGGGACCAAAATAACTTTTTTAATCGATTCATAATTGGCGAAAATATCCATAAGCATACAATGGTTCTAATTTCAGAGCGTTTACTGCTTTTAAAACACTGATTATAAATTCTTAAAGATTCTAATTTCCGAGTTTATGAACGTCCACTGTATTAAGGAATATATGCTAACTTGTATACTCTTTAAACAAATATAAACATTTAATAATATGCAAGGCAAAGGAGAATTAAAACTGATGAACAACTACTATATGCATATATAGATAAATGTCTGCACGGAACGCTATCAACAATATTAACATGTAGTCACGATCCTGTGACTTTAAATGGCAAGTTGGGGGCAACGGTTTGGGAATGTTGCAGAAGAGGACCAGTTTGACAAACACGTCGAGAAAATGCGACCGTTCAAATGGCAATAGAAAGATTTCCACAATCTGTTTCACTTACCCAGCACGCAACCTTCCTGCTCCAAATGAAGGTCGCACTCGATCTTACCACATGATCTTGCCACACTCTATGTGTGCTAGTGTGCTACACGTATGTCCCTAGGCTTTATGCTCATAAGCGCTCAATTGAAATAAGCAACTGGCGACTACCGTTTGTAAGCGATACGCACTTGCGTTAAGCGTTTCAATTTCCTCATTAGTCGCATTCAATTACCTGTAAATGACGCGATATGCAACACACAGTTTTCCTAAAAATGAAAAACCCGTTGATCAGCAGATTGAACGCAATTGGAAAGCGATTATGCAGTTTTCATACAATTCACATTCCCGAGACACCCGCTGTCCCACTGTTAAGAGTTTCTCACTCTCTCTTTCGCTAGCTCTCTTTTTGTCCCTGGCGAACTTTTGATGTTGTTCGATCGTCAGCAACAACAACATTATCAAAAACGGCGACGGTAACGGCGACAACACTAGCACTAATATAAATAAGCAGCCAAAACACTTAGTGACAGACAGAAGTAACAACAGCAGCAGCAGGAGGAGATGGAGATGGAGGAGATGGAGAAGCAAAGCTCCGGCCTGTTTTATGTGTGTCCATTTGTCTGTTTGCTTTGTGTCTTTTTGGCGGAGCTGATTAACGCCTAAAACACTACAGGAAACCCAACTTCAACTCCTTCCGCTTGGCTATATAAAAGACCATTGTTAGCTATTTGTGCCTCAGTTATACAAAAGATTTGACCGCGACACCGTCGACATCGTTAGCTTCATCGCTTTATCGCCAGCCAGCCAGTTAGCGGGTGTGCGTTTTTGGATAGTAAAACAAAGACATGAGATTCGCAATTGTGAGTGATTGATCTACTATATATTAAAAAAAAACAAAATGCCTTAAACTAAATCGCATGACAATTGAATCTATTTGTAAGCTATCTGAACGATCTGAAAGATTGTATTTGGGTGATTAACAATAATAAAGAGATAGACTGACTTAGTAAATGTAAATATGCCCTTCAAATCTGAAGCTGATCCTTGAAATCACAGTGACAAAGAAAGTTTTCATGTGTACCTTATTATACTACTACTAACTACTTCGTTTGATTAAAGATACTCCATACTTTGTTAGGAAAATGGCAAATAGAATCGTTTAATGGCCTTACTAACCATAAAATCGATTTAAATAAAACTAGAAAAAAACTAACAAAGAAAAGAAAAGTAATAAAGAATCTATCTAAATAAATTGAAATCTCTATTATATCATTTTTTTAGGCGATGGCGGCACTTGGGCTGCTTCTGCTTGTAGGCGCCCAGGGCACAACCATAATCAGCATTAAATATCCGCCGCAGGGCGTTAAAGTATTCGAAAGCACGCAACCGGCCAAAAGAGATGTAAGTCTGAGCTATGCGGCAACTAATATAGACTCCAAGGAAGGCACCCGCGTTAAGACCATTACAGTGATCAAGAGTGTGGGCGGCAGTGGGCATGGTGGCGAATCGGGCTCTTCGAATGCGGCAAGCAACAAGCGACAAAAGCTGGCCATCAATCCTGAACTGCACAAGGATGAGGAGTGGGCTAACGCGTTTCGTGATAACTTTGATACTTATGGTGCGCTGCCCGAAGTGCCGGACATAGACGATCTCTTTGACTTTGTCAATCGTAAGAAGCCAACTCAAGTGCTTAGTAAGGAGTCGAAAGAGTTGTCACCCTCAGTTGTGGAAAGCACACCAAAGGCGCCAGCACCGACAAAATCAGCCCGTGCGCATGCCGAAAATGCCAGCGATAGCGATGAGGCCACCGTCGAGAAGATTAAGGGCGATGCTGAGCTGCTGCCTCACATTAAGGAAGCTAATATATTGCGTATGCAAGCGCTAGCCCTAAGACAACAGGAACCCCTGGATCGGCATCGCCCACTCGAATCTCTTATTAATGTAAATTATTCGACGCCTAAGCATTCGGTTAGTCAGTTCTTTGAAAAATATGTGCAAGTGCTGCCTAATGGCTATGACTACAGCAAACCGCAACAGCAACAGCCGTGCAGTCAACCAAATAGCATACAGGTGACGACACCATCGGGTCGCACCTATGACATTCCACAGAGCAACAGCAGCGGTATCAACGGCGGCGTCAATCATCCCTACTTGGCACCATCGCTGGCTAAGCGAACGCAAATACAGCCGGCTCAAGCTCAACCACAGCCACAGCAGCCACCGAACATCTCTCCGGTTAACTCCCTGGTGCCGCCCATTGTACAACCTGCGCAGGTTAATCGTCCGGCTAATCCGCCACTGCCACCACCACCGCAGCAGCAGCAGCCGCAGCAACCACAATTACAAAACTTGCCTGCAGCAGCTGCTATATCCACCAGCCAGCGGCCGTATGTGGCGCCCAGTCTGCGGAATAATGGTCTAGGCATTAATCGTGGGCCATCGACGCCGCAGCCGCCACCGTTGCCTGCGTATGGAGCTGATAATGGTGTCAATGTTGGCAAACCTGTGCCAACCTATCGTAATAACAATTTTGGCGCTGTTGGCGGCGCCAATCGTCCGAACACATTTCGTTCGCGCGGCTTAAAGTATTGATATATGTGTGTATGAACATCAACTGTTAATCTTACTAGTAGTGTTTTTAAGACTTGTTATGTATTTAATGTATGCAAGCGTATTCCTAAATATATATATATATATATCACACAAACATTTTCCAAAAAGTACAGGCTGGATAAATCGATAGCGTTTCCAACTACAATCAATACGTGTCGCGTGTCGTAAGAAGCACTTTTTATGGACGCGTAGCTTGAAGTTTTTTTTAACTTATTGGAAGCAACATTTATGTTTGCTAAGTTCGTTGGGTTGTGATGTATCCGCTGGCGCTGTTCTCTAATGTACTCGTCGCACTAGAGCATACATTTGTATTTTGCGTATGTATGCTAAACTTTTATCAATGAACTTTTACTTACCACTCGAAAATCATACAAATGCAAAGCAAACTGAGGACCAATGCACAAAGACAGAAGGGCTTGTTGTAAAATCAAACGCTATTTTTATTTATATTGATTATCAATGTTGAAATTTGATTTTTCTCTCAGCAACACGGCCTAGTTGACTTCAATCGTAGTTGTAACAAAAGAAAAATGGTGGACGACATTTAAATCGATACGAAAATGTATCGATACATCGATTTCTAGGATAGTATGCTGATTTAGTACAATTATCCGTTGTTTTTATTTAAGAACATATAAAAGAATAAGCTTATGCATATAATCAGACTATAATTAAATCCACTTTGCATCCATCGGTCTTTAATTCACTAATGTGGTCAGCGAACCGATAATATTGCTTTGGTGTGGGCTAATGGTATTTTTACGATTGCCGCTTGCAGTCACATTGTTTTTCATAGGTCAGCACGGATGCTGAATTGTTCAACCAAGGCCCTTTTGGTTTTTAAATCGAAATTACTTGCTGTTTATAATACAAAATATAATACCCCAAAAATTCGTAATCAGTTACAGTCTGTGCGCACTTTTGACAAGTGAAATTAAAACTTTATATTAGACATTTTACGCATTGCTAAAACGCAGTCGTCACACCTTTGGCCATCACACCAATACAACGAAAAAGTCCATTAATAAAAAGAGGACGGCAAATAAGCTAACGTAAAGTCTTGAGACAGTAGATTGAGTACTGTATCTAGTAATTTGTTACGCTTTGATTTTCGACTTTTCCGAAAACCACACGAATCACTTTTTGGAAATATTACGCAAGTATTATTTCTGGACATACTTGTTAATAATCATGGCCCAGTAAAGATGAATCCTCACCGCAAAATAATCTCTCAACGCACTCCGTGTGGAGACAAACGGCAACCCGAGACGCAGTTTGCTGTCAACTCTCAACAGCAAGCAGCCAATAGCCAATTCACCACTTTATCTTGCTATCTTCACCTCAACGAGCTCTGCGGCGTAAGCGCAGCTAAAAATACCAGCAATGGAAAACAACAAGAAACAACAACAGCAGCAGCGTGCAAACAAATCATCTGCTGAAGCTCAACGCAAATCTAGTGGTGAGAATTCGTTCAATTCCAGTTAGTTTCGTCAGCCAGTTCTTAATTTAATCTAAATTTTAAATCACTTAAAAAGATTTCTAAAATACTTGGTTATACATCTTCCGTTCTATTCCACTTAGATTTGTATGTAAACAACAAAACACGCAGTTCTCGACCACGCAGCGAGCAACAACAGCGCACCATCAAGCAACAGCCGCAACAACAACAGCAATCAGCTAAATTACGTACGAATGTGGACAAACGTCCACGTGCCCGAGGTGGAGGTTACGGTGGACTTGCCGGTGGCAATGCCAATAGCTCCGGTTATGGTCAAGACTTTGACCAGGACTGTGCCGTTGGGCTTCCATGCACCGGTCCGGATAACGCTTATGGCAGCTCCGGACTAGCATCATCGGGCGCAAGCTACATGCGTAGTAGTGATACCGACTATGAATTAAACTCTGTCTATGCGCATGGCAGCAAAAAGCAGAATCTGAACCATCTGCTGAATTTTCATTGTGTGCCACGTCAATCGTTGTCGTCGGACTGGCATGCCACTGGACATGGCGCTACGGTTTCACGTCGCCAGCCACGCTACAATAAGGAGCAGTTTCTTCAAGCTAACTTTCAGTTTGTTATACGAAGTAGCGCCAAGGCGCAGGTGAAGGGGTCACCGGATACGCTAATCGATTGGAATCTTATCGAACAAATCAACATACACACTACCGAGGAGCCGCAGTGCCCAATTTGTCTATATCCGCCGGTGGCTGCCAAGCTGACTCGCTGTGGTCACGCCTACTGCTGGCCCTGTCTGCTGCACTATCTTTCACTGAGCGACAAGGCCTGGCGCAAGTGTCCCATTTGCTACGATGCTATCCACGCCGCAGATCTGAAGAGCTGCACAATTTTGCAGCAGCATGCAATGAATGTTGGCGATACCATTAACTTTCAGTTGATGCGTCGCCTTAAGGGCTCCATTTATATCGAGCGTTATGACGGATCCGTTGCAGTTGGAGCCGCTGTCGAGCATATGCGGTTTCCACTTTTGAGTGCCGTCGATGAGACTAAACGTTTTTCCAAGTTTTTGATTGCCAATCGTAGCGATATAGCAACTATTATTGCACGTGAACGTCGTGAGCTCTTGGATGAATCTGATGTATCCTGTCCCGAGGATGTGTTTACCCAGCAAGCGTTGCTGACACTGAATGAACGTTGCGAGAAGTTGGGCTTAGAGCCAGAGGAGCAGCAGCAACATCAGCTGGAAGAGGAGCAGTCGCGAGCTAAAACTCCTGACATTGATGAAAAACCAGATGATGCCTCGGTTTCATCTTTGGGCGAGGCGAGCAGCACTGGCAGCAGCAGCAACTCCTCAAACATCAATAACAATAAATATTATTACTTTTATCAGTCAAACGATGGACAGAACATCTATTTGCATCCATTGAACGTAAAAATGTTGCAGGCCTGCTACAGTAGCTTGGAGCACGCGCCAGTGCTGATCCAATCTCAGATAATTCAGAAGGAGCATCACTCCATGGACGAAGAGCATCGGCGCAAATTCACGTGCTTGGGCCATTTGCCTTTAACATGTCAGTTTGTCGTTGTCGAAGTGGAGCTGCATCCTCCAATTATCTATCCCAGCATACTGAAGTTGTTTAAGGGTAGGTTTAATGTATTTCCTAAAATACGCACCAACAACTATTTATGATTTCTTTAATATCGCAGATGATCTGTTGCATCGCAAGAAGGAACGACAGCGACGCGAGCGCGAAGAACGCAAACGCGAGCAGCACATCAATGAGATCAATGATCGCCAGATGGGCAAGCTAATTGCGAGTGCTGCCAATTTAAATCTTAGCTCTACCCATGAGTTTCCTACTGTAAGTGATATATTTAAGTTGTGTTCATAATCAATTTAAATTATTGACGTTTTTATACGTTTGTAGTGTGGCTTTGAGGAGGATTTGCCCGCACCACGCGGCGCTTTACCCATTGCAATTGGTCAGGCAAGCAGCGGCGGACCGCGATTCTCCAAAGTAGCTACCAGTCCCAAGCAGGAGCTTTGGCCCAGCATTGGTAATGCCTCTTCAGGCATGCGGCATAGCCCAGCCGAGTTTCATGTGGGTGCCTGGGGTCGTGCTGCTCCGCCACAGTCAGTGAATGTTGCTGCTGCTCCACCGGGTCGTCCCACTGTTGATGAGGATAATGAATTGCGTGCTGTGGGTCCTTGGGCTCTGGGTGAGTTGCTTGAGGGTGCATTAGATCAAAAGAAGCAACAGCGTGCCGCCAAATCAAATACCACACCAGTCGATAGCGCTGCCGGCAAGAAGCAAAAGAAGGCTAAGGGCAAGAAAATGGTTCCTCTGTTTGCTGTGGGCATGAACAGAGCGCCATAGATCATCCTAGATGACAGATATTTACTAACACAATTGAGTACATTATAAAAAGTTTATGTTTACTGCGTCGCAAGGTCGCAGAATTATTACAATGTTATTGTAAATAACACTGTCAACCATCAAAATCCTTTATAATTTAATTAAACAATATTCATATATACGTGCATTATTATAAAACAATATTGATAACCCAATAAAGGCAAGGAGCAGTTAGTTGTTCGCATTAAATTTTTTTTATTTTTTTTAAACCAAAGAAAAACTCACTTTAGATGGCTTTTATTCAAATTTTATTTATCCAAAAAATATTCAACAAAGCGAATTTGTTTTGTTTGGTTTGCAAATTGTATTTTGCATCAAATGGTTTTTAAATTTTCTTTTAGCGAATGTGTATTTTTTTATAGTAAATTTATAATGTATTTATGTTGGTGTAGTTGTTGTTTAACTTATAGTTTACGTGTTACGCGAAATAATTTAATATAAATAATTCTATATATTTCTCATCTTTCTTTCACGCAAAATCATTAAGGCTTAATAGAAAAATGAGTCTTTTGTTTTTTCAATTTTTTTCATCATTGTTACGAATTGCAAATTGTGTAAATTGTAAAGAATTTACGTTTGCAGCTGCGCCTCCATTTTTGGCTATAAAAATTGGCTACGTTGGCTCTATATACTGGGCGCAGGGGGCGGGACAATGTTCAACTGCAGCAGTGCAACTAAAGCTAAATAATCCTAAAATACGGTCTATAAAAAATTGCATGTGCTTCAGCACCAGGATTTGTGTCTATATCAGCTCATTGCTGTTCTCAACAAATTGGTTTCCGCAAATGTTGAGCACATATAAATCAATTTAATAAATATACAAATAGCTTTAAAGAGAGAAATTTAAAACGTGTGGCTAGCCAATTTAGAAAAGGGTTGCATGCAGAAGAAGCATATGAACGCAAATCGAAGTAATTCAATTGCTGCGCCGTTCCACAAATTCTGCATCGTAAACCACATCATCGTCATCGTAGTCATCCGGTGAGGAGGCAGCCGCCGAGCGTGTATGTTGGTAGCTGCTTCGCGCCAGCGTTGAGCGGTGCTTGTTGCCATTTAGGGATGTGCTGCTGCCGCCGGCGCTGTATTCAATAGGTAGCTCCAAGTACTCATCTGTGGAATCGTCCGCATCAGCATCCAAATCATCGCCATTGACTGAGCCCGACGGACTGCCAGGTGGACTTAGCGCCTGTATAAGTTTACCCTTGGATTCGTTCCATAGATGATTCAACCGTTCTCGGCCGAAGAGCAGCAGAAATGTGTCAATAAATTCACGTGACTTTTCCTCCCATTTGGTGATGATGTCGCCCTTGACTTTGGTCAATTCACGCTTGCCGCGCGACTTTAACTCGTCCATTTTGTTTTGCAGACGGAACTTCTTCTCAGATAGGAAAGAGACGTTTAGCTCCTTAGCGGAGTAACCTCGTGCAAGATTCCGACGCACATACAAATCATAATCCTTGACAATGCGCGCCACAATATCCGAAGTGGACACGCCCTCAGTGCGTTCCGTTGCAACAAACATGCCACGTGCCTTCAGTGGCCCATAAATATCATCCAAACCGTCATGACCATAGGGAATGTCATCGTGTGCCACAAAATCAATTTTATTTTCGGCTATGAACTCGTCCGATAGTGTCCATGGGGCATTCTGTATAATCTGTAAGCAATGAAAAGTTGGTAGTACCTTATATAGTAAAATATATATATATAAGGACTCACCTCGTCCACGTAGCGACAATGACGCACACCCTCGTAACGCTCGAAGCCATTCATGACGGTGCGGCCCTTCATGAGATGCGTTAACTCATCATTGCAAACGCCAACAATCAAATAGACATTGGGGAAAATGTTTTTGGCCTGCATCAGTTGCCGGGCATGACCCTGATGGAAGAGATCATAGATGCCATCCGCATAGACGCGCACCCTGCGACTCGTTTGGCCCGAACGTGCCATTTGGTAGGTGATCCGGGTCGTATAATCACAACGTTCTCGCTCCAAGATTGCCTCCTCGTCGCAAGAGAACGGCGCCGGTTTGCAAATTGTCTGCAAAGATAAAAGAGTAAAATATAAATACTGTATTCCCAATTGCATTGCCAATATTCTCGAGATTACAAATTCTTTAAAGTCCATGTGCAGCGGCAACATTTTGTATTCAAACATTTTTGGAGAAGTCTCTGCCCTCTCCTCTTCTTGGTCAGACATAATTTATAATTTTTGTTTTTTTGCGTATTTTGGTGTTGTCAAAGTTAAATTTCTATTATTTATTATATATCATGTATGACTGTAAAAATATGATCTGCTTAAGTTGCTTTCAGCTTTCTAACTGAGCTCCCAGCAATGATAACCACTTTGACTTTGTAAAGCAACAAACTCTAGGCACACTACGACAAATTCTGTCAAGGATTGGACGCCTTCAATTGCGCAGTGCTAATTAATTGGCGGCAACTGTTTTCGAATCAATACAATTGACAGCAATAAAGCGTTTGGACGCAGCTCCAGCGGCTACAAATTTCAATTGTTACAAATTGAGCGCACAAATGATATTTGCATATGTGTAGACATTATTTTTATATGTGAAGGGGCAGAAATAGTCGCACGACGTGGCACGAGGCATCAGACGATATCGTATGACAAAACTGTACAATCAGTAAAAACTTCAACAGCTTGTTCAAATTAACACCAATCAAAGCCAGCAAAATGATTTGATCATAAAATCTGAACTATATATAAAACTACATAAAGACCATACAATTAAACGATTAATGAAGCAAAATGTGAATCTCAAAAAGTTTACTATTATGCAAAATATAAACATTTCTCATTAAAAATAATCTCATTCATAAGCAAATAAGTAAAAAAAAAGCTTAAAAATATTTATCAAGGAAAACGAAGTATATATAAGTAAACTTCTAAAAATATTTAAAAATTATTAGTTTTAGTCAACTCTAGAAGCAATAATAAATAATAATACTTATTACTACTTCTAAATGTGTTTTGTACAACGCTGTTTTTAACATATTATTAAGATATTATTAGATATGTATTTTATTTTAGAAAATATGCAGAAAGCTGCAATATTATTAAGTTAGACATTGTATTGTAATTAACTTTTATATATATAATAATATAATATAAACTTTTTGACTAAATGCTGCTTGACTATACAAATGATTTGGTTTGTGGATTTAGGAATCGTAAAAACAGCAAAACGATGCAATTTTGTTCTGAGATAATTCCAGAAAAGTTGCGCGTTGTTAAACGTTTGACGCAGCAAATAAATCACTGCCGCAAATTAGATGATGAAGCAATCAAAACAAACATATATATATTCATACATACAGTTCATACATGTATGTACATATATACATATGACCTTGACAAAGACATTTCCCGTTGCTATTGTTCGTGTCAACTTACCGCTAGATCGGCTGTGCCGCTGCTTGTGAACGATTGCTTGGAGGAGGATGCGGCCAAGCCGGCGGGTGTGAGCAATGCTGCTGATGCTCTTTGTGGTGGTGTTGTTGGTGTGGAGGACAGCAGCATTGGCATCGGTGGAGGCGGCAAGTGTGATAGCATCAATACTGTCGGCGGTGGTGTTGACGGTTGCATAAATTTACGCTTAACTCCAGCGCTGCCATTTAGATAATCCGAATCCGCTGTTGCTGCTACTGTTGCTGCAGATGCTGCGGTGCCACCGGCGGGCAAGATGTCATCTGGTGATGTCGCCTCCACGCAATCATCGGCTTCGCTCTGTGAAATGGTGCGCGTAGAGTCGCGCAATGTGGTCGCTGTCTGTGGCTCAATCATGTCCACAATAACCGATTTCTGCTCCTGTTGACTGCTACTCGTTTTGGCTGCTGCTGCTGTCCGCATTGCGGCCGGCGTCGCTGTGCGTGTCGTCGTCGTCGTCAGTTCTGTGGCATCCATGGCGGGCATGGCGATTGCTGCTTCGTAGGTGCGTTTTCTTGTGCTCAGCGTGGATGTGACTACAACGGCGGCGACTGTAGCTGCAGCTGAACCCACGTTAATTGTGCTCTGAGTGGTGGTGGTGTTGTTGGCGATTACAGATGAAGTTGCCATCGCAGCGAATATATTGCAACGGACGCGGCAGTTTTGCAGATTTGTTAATCCCTTTGAAATTTTGCAGACTGTTGTGAAC